>CM073463.1:3272500-4472500 GCA_037074535.1 Gleditsia sinensis
TTTTTTTATATGATAGTTCTTTCTTTCAATTTTTCGATCTCTATATTTTGATAGATAAATTCAAATTTTAGTTTTTTTTTATTGGTCTCTATCAACTTCTATTTTTATAGTGAAAAAAAATTTAAATTTGTTTTTTTTTTCTGTACTTTATCTTTGTTGATCCGTGACCCGCACATCCAACCAACCTGGCCCCAAATCAAATGAATCCAATTTTTTTGGATAGTTTGAAACATTGGTCGAATACAAATGGCTATTTCTTCACTTAAACAAAGGTTTGATTGGTCGATGTTTAAATCAAACCCAATCGAATCGGATCTATTTACACCCCCTACTGTAAGTACCAAGAAGTCAGTCATACTCTCTCTCTTTCTCACACCATTTAATTTATATCTGCCACCATTATTATTTTTCTTTTTTCCACCCACCTATCATCTTTACTATTTTTTTTTTCAACCATCGTGTGAACTCGACATTCCTCCTATTTCTCCTCCATTCTCCAACCTTCATTTCTCTCATCTTTCACGTCCATTATACCTTCTCTTTTTCTTGGTTCACTTACCGTCATCTCTCTTCCCTCACCGCTTACAAATTCTCCCCTTTCCAACTTTTAACAATCGATTTTCTACATCCTTCACGTCACGAAGCAATAATTTTTGTCCCCATCTTATTCAGCAGCAAAGCAAACACTTTCTCTAATTATTTAATTATCTCTTTCCTCTCCAGCGTCAAACAGGATTCATTTATAAGTTTATATGATTTAGTTGGTTGCTGTTGTAAGTTGTTATTTGAACCTTAAAATTAGATATAACTAATTGCATTTAAATGCATAAAAAAAATTAGTGTTTTACCATTTGAATGAAAATTTTCAAATAAATTGTAATAAAAAATAAATTTATAAGACATGCATAATTTTTTATTTATTTATATTTATTAAACATTAGTACTTTTATATTTAAAATTATTTATTATTTTTCATACAAAAATATATTATTTTTCATCAAAAATTAAATTACTCGTTATCTTTTAAGTAATCACTATTAAAAATTAACTATTATTTATTTTTCTACAACCTTTTTTTTTATAAAATATACATACTAAAAAGACTAAAAAATTTTAAGTCATATTAACATAAATAATAAAAAATATTATAACTACAATAATTAAACTTTTTTATTTTTCGATTTATTTATTTCCAATTAATATTTGAGCTTGACCTTAGAAACCACCATTCCAGTTCCCGCTGTGGTTAAACTATTTATTTTAGTATTACCAAAAGCTTTTCCTCTCTATAATCAGCAATAATCTAGCAACGGTTCATTTGCGCACAAGACAAATAGTTGAGCCTAATCCTCTGTCTATTTGAAACCTTCCATCATCTTCCTCCTCTTCTTCTTTCTTGCAGCTCCTTGTTTGAAAATCTTAACTTTGCTAACCCAGAAACATGGATAATAAAAATCACAAATTGCACATATTCTTCCCCTTCATGGCTCTTGGCCATATGAACCCAACCATTGATATGGCTAGACTTTTTGCTGCAAGAGGCGTCAGAGCCATCATCATCACCACCCCACTAAATCTACCTCTTGTTTCCAGAACAATTGGAAAATCAAAAAATCCTTCAAATAAGATTAACGTCAGAACCATCCAATTCCCTCGTTCAGAAGCTGGAATACAAGAAGAATGCGAAAATGTCGATTCACTTCCCTCCCCATCTTTGGTTCCTATCTTCTTCAACGCAACGAAGTTGCTTCAAGAGCCTCTAGAACAGCTCTTGCTTGAGGATCACCCAGACTACCTTATTGCTGCTGCGTTCTTTCCATGGGCAACTGACTCTCCAGCAAAATTTGGACTCCCAAGATTGTGTTTCATGGGTCTGGTTCCTTCTCGTGGGCTACCAAATGTATGAAACTCTACCAGCCTTACCGGAACGTTTCTTCTGATTCTTTTTTTTTTTTTTTGGTTTTTTGGACAGACCAATCTATCTTTGGAAGCCGGACTTGCGTTTTCTCTTGCAAACCGAGTCTCCTATGTCCATCAGTCTTTGGGCTTCAGCCCTTCCATTTGTCTTAGGCTTCGACCTTTTGTCCCGACCAAAAAAAAATTGGCTTGATTGCTGCTAGTAGCAACTTTCTCCCCTCCTCTTTTCTATCTTATTTTTTTTGTCTCCTTCTAATAGAAAAATTCCTTTTTTATTATTTAAATTTTTTTTTTCTTTTATTAGAGAAGTCTTTTTCTTTTTTAAAAAAATATTTATCTTTTTTGTTGAGAGAAAATATTTTTTTTTTCATAAAGATTATTCGGTACTCATCAATTTTTTAAAATTTACATTTTTTTTTCTAAATCTACAACATCTCAAAGTTAAAAAAAATTTTAATGTCATGAGTTATTATTTTTAGAGAAAATTGAAAAGTGTGTTGTCTTTGTTAAAGGATTCTGATTTTTTCGTTCTATTTTTTAAAGTTAATTGTATTTAGATAAAATTAATTATTATTTTTATGATGTTAATAGTAAAAATTAAAAGATATATTATCTTATAATCTGAATTTTTTTATTTTTCAGAAATGTAGGCTGATCTGTAATATTTATTTTATTTTACCTTGTTAAAAATCTTCTATAAGTTTAGATTTAACACCTATTTTATGAAAGTTATGATTTTTGATCTATCTAAAAAAAAAAAATCACCCTTTCATTTGTTCAAAAGGCACCTTGTTGCTGTACCCAAAAAAAATAAAAATAAAGGAAGAAATTCAAACCTGACTCTTTATTTGAGTGACTCGAACAATTCGAGTTCGGTCGAATTCGAGGTGCTTTATTTAGGTTTCTTGAACAAATGAGGTTGAATGGTTTTAAGGCGGAGCAAAAGCCTTCGGAACAAATGAGGTATCGACAAATTGAGTACCAACAATAATTCTTCTTCTACTTTCAACGATTGTGCACAATGACAGATTTGGGGAATTTCCTACTGCTTCTTCCGAAAGCCGAAGCCTCCTTAAGAAATTACAATTTCCACTCTCTCCTTAAGAAATTATTTTATGAGAAAGTATTTCAAAATTTGATTTTTAAGAATTTATAAATTTTCTGAAAATCATACTATAAAATTGTAAATTATCTCTACCAGTACCAAACCCTATTTTAAAGAAGACTGGAAAGTATAATTGTTTAAAAAAAAGTCTTTTATTTGTTCTCGCAAAAAAAAAAAATCAAATAAAAATTCCTTTTATAATATTATATTAATTGAATCATCTTCTATTCCTTTTATGTATTCAAACCCAATCAAACACGCTTCCCTTAAATAAATTCTTCCTTTCATGCTGCATGCTGCATGACACAAGGGAACTACTAATTCTACGCACTTCATGACGCAAGAAATTTTGTACTCGTCCAATTCTGCAGCAAACACATTCTCTACTCCATTATTCAAACTCAAATAATAATTAATTACAAAAATCTATCAACAATTGACGAGAAGCAGGAGTTCCACTTCAGCATTAATTGTCTCCTTCCTCTCCTCCTTGGATTTCCTCCCTATATATCAGCAAGTCCTCTGTCTCCTTGAAACCACCCACTATCTTCCTGCTCTTCCTCTTCTTCTTATGTCTGGCAACCACTTGTCTGAAAAATCTGATCTTGCTACGCGGAAAAATGGATAGTGCAAATCACAAACTGCACATATTCTTCTTCCCCTTCCTGGGTCATGGCCACATGAACCCAATCATTGATATGGCCAGACTTTTTGCTGCAAGAGGTGTCAGAGCCACCATCATCACCACCCCACTCAACCTACCTCTTGTTTCCAGAACAATTGGAAAACCCAAAACTCCTTCAAATAAGATTAACGTCAGAACCATCCAATTCCCTTGTTCAGAGGCTGGAATACCAGAAGGATGCGAAAATATCGATTCACTTCCCTCCCCATCTTTGGTTCCTATCTTCTTCAGAGCAACGAAGATGCTTCAGGAGCCTCTAGAGCAGCTCTTGCTTGAAGACCACCCAGATTGCCTTATTGCTGCTGCGTTGTTTCCATGGGCAGCTGATTCTGCAGCAAAATTTGGAATCCCAAGGATTGTGTTTCGTGGGACTGGTTCCTTCTCCTTGTGTGCTTCCGAATGTATGAGTCTCTACCAGCCTTACAAGAACGTTTCTTCTGATTCAGAGCCCTTTGTGATTCCCAAACTACCCGGTAACATTCAAATGACGAGGATGGTTTTGCCTGATTACGTCAAAAAAGATGACGATACTGACTTCAAAAGATTTCTGAAAGAAGCCAAGGAATCAGCGCTTAGAAGCTTTGGGATGGTTGTGAACAGCTTCTATGAGCTCGAGAAGGTCTATGCAGATCATTACGAGAAGGAACTTGGAAGGAAAGCATGGCATATAGGGCCAGTGTCTCTAAGCAAAAGGGACAACGAAGAGAAAGCATACAGAGGAAAGCAATCTTCCATTGATGAACAAGAATGCTTGAAGTGGCTTGACTCGAAGCAACCCAGTTCGGTTGTTTATGTTTGCTTCGGAAGTATCGCGAATTTCACTGAACCTCAGCTGCAAGAAATAGCAATGGGTCTGGAGGCTTCTGGGCAAAACTTCATCTGGGTTGTGAGGAGAAGCAGAGGAGACCAAGAAGAATATAAAGAACCATGGCTACCGGAAGGGTTTGAGAAGAGAATGGAAGGGAGGGGAATGATAATAAGGGGATGGGCGCCCCAAGTGTTGATTCTTGATCACGAAGGCATTGGTGGGTTTGTGACTCACTGTGGATGGAACTCAACGCTGGAAGGAGTTTGTGGAGGGCTACCAATGGTGACTTGGCCTGTGTCTGCTGACCAGTTCTACAATGAAAAGTTGGTGACTGAAGTGCTTCGGATAGGAGTTCCCGTGGGTGTGAGAAAACGGGTAAGAGTGGTGGGGGATAGCATAAAGCGGGATGCCATTGAGAAGGCAGTGAAAAGGATAATGGTGGGAGAAGAAGCAGAGGAAATAAGGAACAGTGCAAAGAAACTTGCCCATATGGCAAAACAGGCTGTGGAAGAGGGAGGATCATCTCACTCAGATTTAAATTCCCTAATTGAAGAGTTGAGGTCTGGTTAGTGGTATTTATGTTCCATACATGTGGCATTAACAAGATACAATAGATATTTGGCATTATTATGATACAACATAGGAAAATGTCTCCGTGCACTGTCACTAGACAAAAAAATTTAATTAAATAATCATATTCACTTTGCCAAAAAAATCTTAAAAATGCATATTTTGTGATATATCCATAATGTATTATGTTTGGTATTTATATTGTGCATTTAATAAAAGATTGTTCTTCATAATTCCATTTGTATCTAATAAAAGTGCTGTTACCAAACTCAATTTGTGGATATTTTTATTCACATTTGAGTGAAGTCCTATTTTGGTTTTTCACAGAGAGTTCGTTCTCAATTTGTTCCTTACGGGAATAAAAGTTTGATTTTAGTCCTCTACGTAGCAATTGTTTTCTATTTTAGTCTCTCTATTACTAAGTATTGTCAAATGACAAGAACAAAATAGTTAATATAGAGATAAAAGTAAAAAATGGTGTTTTATGAAAGATTAAAATAAATAAAAATTTATTTTTTTAAGCGAGAAAATAATAAATAGTATTTTTTGAAAGACTAAAATAAAATAAAAATTCTTCCGAAAATTAAATTCAGAGGAGGTTTTTCCAAAGAAAATAATATTAGATATGAATAAAAAGCTCTTGTTTTGATTGAAAAGAAAGCGGGTCTAAAATAAAATAGATACTGCGCTAGTGATAGAATTACGTACGCCATCTAAAAGATTATTAAATAACTATTTTTTTTCAAGCGCGAATTAATTTTATTATATATTTAATATAATTTACATACATAATGTTTGCTTTTCCTTATTTATAATTAACTAAAAATACATAATATCACAAAAATCTAGATGACTATTATAATATAGAGTTAAATTCTACACTGGTTACAGGTGTTACTAACTCAATATCCTCCAATTCTATCACCATTCTCTTGTACTAGGTGCCAACTAATTTTTCACCTTAATTTTCATTAGTTATTATATATTTAAGAAAAAATTATTCTTATTTATTTGGATATATTTTTAATTATAATGTTCTTGTTTGTTTTTTGTTTTTAATTATTTTTAAAATAAAAAATTCATTTAATAATTATTTATTATTATTATTTTAAAAATAAGAAACAAATTATTTTTAAAATAAAAAAATAGAAAAAAAATTATTTTTTTATATTTTTATTTACAGAATATAAAAAAAAATAAAAAAAAATATGTTTTTAAAACAATTTTTTAAACGAATTTTTATTTTATTTTATAAGATTATTTTTAATCATAATTTTTAAAAATAAAAATAAAATCAAACAAGTTTAATTTTTTTTAATTTAAAAAATTTTATAATATTTTTAAAATTTATATATTTTATTATAATGATCACATTTATATCTAAATTAAATATATTTTGTTCATTGTCGTTAAATATTTTTTTAATTTATTTACGGTGTTTAAATTATAATAAATAATAAAAATAATATTTTTTAAATAATTTTTTATTATATATTATAATTTAAATACAGTTAATAAATAAAAAATTATTTTAAAAATAAATTAAATACTAATTCATCAACCGTTAAAACGTTTGAAGAGTTATGTGCCGAATTACGCTCACTATGTAACCGAGTTTGCTGGGTCGAGAAGGTTAATCCTTCTACCAGAGGTAATTTCTTTGTGGGGAGCTTCGATTCTTGGGACGTCACAACTTTTCTTCCAAGCTAGTGGAGCTGGCTTAAGGAAGGGTGGGTCAAAGTTAACTATGATGGAGCTTCAAAGGGAAATCCTCGGGAGAAGGCTGTTGAGGCGGGTTGTGGAATGATCATGGCGAGTGGGGGCTTGGCTATATATAGCAGGGATTTCCGGTGGTACAGCTCTTTCAAGACTGAGCTCTAGAGTCCCCTCGTAGGGCTTCGCCTAGCTTGGAAGATGGGCTATTCCAAAGTCGAATTGGCGGGCGATTCAAATGCTATGGTTTCTCTGGTCGTTAGTGCTCCCATGAGGCCTTCGTGCTCTATTGTCCCCTCGGTGGGTGTCCATGGTTAAGAATGTGCGGATGCTCTCGGGGGCTGTAACCTGCAAGGTTTTAGGGACCGTTTTGTAATCGACAAAAGTTTTTATTTTAAGGAATTATATTTATTAAAAATTATAATTGATAAAACTTATAATTAATTTTTTAAAATATATAAAATATATTTAGTTAATTTTTAAAATTATTGAAAAAAATTTTAATAATATTTTTTTTGATAATTTTTTATTCTTTTATTTAATTATATTTAATTTTTTTTAATAATTTTTGTATATTTTTTAAAAATATTTTTTATTTTTATAAAAAAAATAAAAATAAAGATAAAGAAGGACAGAAAAAATGAGAGAATGGAGAGAGAGAGAGTAATATTTTTTATTATTATAATAATTATATTATTAATAAATAATATAATTATTTTTTAATATTATAAAAAAAATTTATATATTTAGGAGAAACTAAGAGTTTATTTAAAAGTGTTTTTAAATATATATTTTTTTTATTTTTTAAAAATAGTTTTTTAAAAACAATACTAAAAATTATTTTTTTAAATAAAAAAATAAAAAATTTATTTGGATGTAAATTTTAAAAATAATATTTGATAATATAATGGTGTGATTTGTGTGATAGTTGATAATTAATTTTAATAAATTATTTATAATTTTATATAATTTTTTTTATTTTTTAAAATAATTGAAAATAATTTTGGATAAAAATAAAAAATAATAATAAAATAGTGTTTTTAAAAAAGTATTTTTTAAATTATATTTTTATAAAACAATTTTTTAAATAATTTATAAAAATAATACGACAAACAAATTTTTTTAATTTTTATTTAACAAAAAAATAAAAAATTTGTTTTAAAAATAATTTCTAAGCAAGTCTTAAAATTTTCTTGTGAGAATTTTTTTGTAAAAAAGTTTATTAAAAATTTATTTTTGTAAATTTTAATTTTTGTATTAAATATGAGAATTTTAATTTTTAAAATTGAGATTCTAAAAAAAAAAAAATCGTGTACCAAAATTAGGGTAATTCTTTTTGCTTTAAGGCTTTGTCCCGTTGTTTTCACACACACAAAAAAAATTCAAATGGACTATTTCTTTTATTAGGGCCATAAATATTTTCAAATTTTGTTCAACTGAAATTACTTTTTTACTCTAATATTATTCAAAAAGGTATACCAAATAATTTTTTCTTCTACAAATTGTAAATCTGTGGGAATATTATTTTGGTCGTTAAGGACAAGAATGCATCATCATAGCCGTATTAATCAGTGATTGAAAAAAGTTCACTTTAATTAACCTTTTGTTAAAGTTGCCTCTTGCTAGCTAGGCAACCACTAAATATTCAAATTTAAATCATATCAACTTGAAGCCAAACGTTAAAATTAAATAATTAAAAAAATCAACTTTTAATAAGGCTGTGGATAAACTTGAACTTTGTTCTCTAATCAATAATTTCATGATAAAGAGGACAATGTTCAGCGTAGATGATACATAGTATAATTTCTTTAGTATGTGTTATATTTAAATTTTAATTTAAAAAAATTATTGAGTAATCTATTTTAGAAGAAAAATTCAATCGCATTATATTACTTTATTAATTTTTTAAATATACTAAATAAAAAATGTTAAAATAATATTATTTCATGTACAATAAAAATATAAGAAATTATTTTTATTATTTTCTTCGGATATAATTTTCAAGCTTTCAATCCTATTTCTATTTTGGGTTATTTTTTATTTTTTTAAACTAGCTTTGTTTAAATCATGTTAGGCTAATTATCTGAATAAAAATCAATTTTATTCCTTCATGGTTGAAGTCACCAAAGCTACTCTACATGGCGACAATAACAATAGGCGATTGATATGTTTTCTTAGTGTTCGAAAATTTGCCCAAGTGAATATATGGAAGCATTGGTTTGAATCATTTTCCAATCTCTCGGGTGTTTTTTGCAGTGAGAAATTTTCTAGATCTATGTAAAACTGAATTAAAAAAATTAAATTATTATGTTTGATTCTTAAATTTTAAAATAAAGTTTTTAAGAAATATAGATTTTTAAAAATAATTTTTTATAAAAAATTTTACTAAAATTTTTTCACGTAAAAATGTGAAAATCCAAAATTTTCATATCATAACTTTTTTTAAATATAAAAAAATAATATTTTTTATTCTTTCATTTTCTCTCCCATACTCTTTCTCTCATTTTTTTTATAACTTTCTTTTTAAGTACTAAAATTTTTTAAAAAAGTTTATTACAATCAAACGTAATAATAAAATATTTTTATATAAATATTTAAAATAAATTAAATATATTTTATATATTTCTAATAATTATTATTTTCAAAAAAAATATTTTTTAAAAATAAAAAAATTTACCATATACTAAACGTCTTCTTAAAATTTATTTAGTTATAATTTTAATTTTTTTTAAACTATTTTTTTCATGAAGTATGAAAAAACAATGTAATAAAAAAGTAAATATAACAAATCATTTCATAACCATGTTTATTAATGTTGTCACCAAATGTGACTAAAGTGAAGACTGTTTTTTTATGTCATCAACCTATGGGAAACATGTAGTGATGATGTTTTTGTCATTATTGTCGTAATTTTCAATAACAAGTGAGTTATAATCATGAGTGGACATTTAATAACAATTTATAAAAGTTATATAAAATAGTTAAAAATTTTATATTATATTTTAATATTATATGGTCCACATCAAAAATAAAATAAGACAAAATAATAATATTTAGTAAATTATCTAATGTATATCAAATATTAGATAAAATAAGAATTTATTAAATTTATATTATATTTTATTTTTATTTAATTTTTTATCATATTTATTTTTGTCATATCCTGATCATTAAATAAGTTCTAAAAACAATAAAATACAATCACTATAAGTGATTTTTATTATAAAATGTCATTATTAAATGTTAAATAAAAAAAAATTAAGAAGTATACTCATAGAAGGAGATTAAACGACGACGAAAAAAGGATCCGTCACCTAATCCTAATTTGTTAACAACAAAAATGCCATTACACACACACACAAATATATATATATATATATATATATATATATATATATATATATATATATATATATATATATATATATATATATATATATATATATATATAAGTGCCGCCTCCATACTTTATAAATTTCTGAAGCCATTAATCATGCCGTTATAAAGGATTAATACTGATAACTTTTGTACAAACTATTAAAAACCAATAATTTGACGGTGATGATTTGAAGAGAAGATAAAACTTTAATAGTTAAAGGGTGGGTGGTGGAGCTGTGGAAGTTTCAGCCGCAAAAGCGAGTGATCACGAGGAGAGAGAAAAGGAGAGCGAGGGAGAGAGAGATGCGAAGGGAGAGAGAGATGCGAAGGGTTTTTTTATTCAAAAAAATTTCAAAAAAAAAAAAAAGATTGAATTGATTTGTGATTGTTTATTTTGTGAAAAAAATATCTTTATTAATTAAAAAATTAATGTTTTTATTCTACTTCTATTTTAATAGAAAAGCTTCAAATAGTTTTTTATTTCAATAAAAAAAACTATTACTATTGAAATTTAAAGGTAGATTTGAATTTCCACTTAATGGAATAAAAAAAACATAAACAGCATTTTTAAAGAAAAAATATACTCTCTTTTCTTTTGTATATTACTTTTATTATATGAATCTTTTTTTTTAAATATAAAGATATTTTCCATAAAATTTAAGGATATGTTATAAATAAATATATTTAAAATATTATGTTAATTATTCTGATATTTTACAAGTTTTTTAATTTTTTAACCAAAATAATATTACATTATTATATTTCTATTTTTTTTCTATTTAAAATAACCGTAAGTGACATTAAATAACAGTTTTGCATTTTTTTTCTATATTTTTATTAAAAATAATGTTATTGCTTAGTTGTTTTTAAAAATATTTCAATTACTTTCAATAGTTTAATAGTATAAATAATATTTTTAATAAATATTGAAGGGTACATTTTTTTGAAGAAGAATAATATAAACATTAAAAATACTAAAATTGTCAAAGTGTAGTTATGCGAAAATATTGTTAATCATAACTATTAAAGATTTCAAGAATTTTGAATGTATGGAAAGACATAATAAAGTTTTAGATATCAAAGGAAGATAAGCAAAATATTTTTCTTAAAAAATTAAAGGGTACATTTGTTTGAAGAAAAATAGTATAAACATTAAAAATACTAAAATTGTCAAAGTGTAGTTATGTGAAAATATTATTAATAATAACTGTTAAAAATTTCAAGAATTTTAAATGTATGAAAAAATATAATAAAGTTTTAGATATCAAAGGTAGACAAGCAAAATATCTCTCTTAAAAATTTTCAATATATCCTTTCATACATTTAAAAAAAAATTCAATCTATAATTACACTGATTAACAGTATTTTCACATAACTGCACCCCTTAAAATACATAAATAATTCTTATAAAATATTTTAACAAATATACAAAATATTTTATTTTTTTAAATATATTTCAATTACTTTCAATGTAATTATATGACAATTTCAATAATTTTGATTTTTATACTATTAAATTAATGAAAGTATTTAAAAACAACTAAGTAATAAAATTATTTTCATTATAAATGTAAAATACACAAAATTGCTATATAATGTCATTTTTTTTTTTTTTAAACGAAGGGAAATAGAAACATAATAATGTAACATTATATGAATATATTTTAATGAAAAAAATATAAAAAAGCTATGAAATAAAAAAAAATTAAATGAATTTAATTATAGTATATTTTTTAATTTTAAAAAAATTATGTATAAGTATATTTTTTAAACAAGCACATCAAAACACTTTCTCAGGCTCGAGACAAAAGCATTACCCTTAGTTTGAGATTGCTTAATTATTGTGTCAATAGTCAAGCATTATCCGCATCTTGACTCTAAGAAACCCGCCTTCATAGTCTGCAATTGCACGTGATCTTCCTGTTGCCCTCACTGCCATTTGCCTTCAAAATGGGAAAAAGAATAAGTACACTGTACAAGTAAAGGAAATATATATCATTTATATATTATTCAATTTTTATAATAATTAATTAAAATTTTATGAATATTAAGTAAAATATAAAAAATATAGTCTTAAATTTATATATATCTTCAAAAATAAATATATATAAAAATTTATTAGTATAAATTATGAATATATAATTACTAATATAAATATATGTATAATTAAATAAATAAAAATAGTATAATACTTTACAGAGCAGTTTTCACGAGAATTCACATGAAGGAAAAAAAATTGTCAACCTGGCAGTCTACGTGTCAGATCATGTCTTTCCTATTTCCATTTAAAGAGCTTTCTTTCACTCAGTCACTCATTTTTCTCATATTATTCCTTCCTTGTGTGAATGAATTACCAAAACATCATCTTACCCCATTTGAGTTAGCCTGCAGATGCAATGTCCCCACCGCTGTTCCAACATTCTTCACTCAAATTCAATGGCAGCCAAAAAGACAATAAATTAAATTATCAAATAGAAAAAATAAATAATTAAATATTAAGATGTAATTTGGTTCAAAATTAATTTGTCTCACTTTGATTAGAAGTATCTCATGCAACTCTATGTGATTTTTTTAATTATTACTTTACTACTATATGATAATTTTCATTTAAATTTTAATAAAAAAAATGTAAAATTAAAAAATATAAATAATTTTATTGTTAAATATTTATTTCACTTTTTTTAGTACAATAAAAATTTAAATGAGTTAAATTTTGATATCTCACTAAGATTAGGGCAAGGCTCTTGACTCAAAGAGCACTTACAGAAATCCTTACAGATCGCCCATTAACAAAATTCTCACATTGACTACAAAATTTAAATTTACGTCTTTATAGAATATGAATCGTATTCTTATAATTGAATCAACTTTCCTTGGCATCTATTTCACTTTCTAAACATCATTTTATCCCAACAATGACAATAAAAAAATTATGAAATTAAGGGGTAGGTAGAAAATATTTCAACAATTAAATTATTCATTGTTTTAATATTTATATGATTATTTTGCTTAACTTTAAGGGAGTGTTTGGTAAAGAGATTTTTGTTGGATTTCTTAAAAATTAAATTTGAGAAAATTTAATTCTTATGTTTGATCTTTAAATTTTAAAACAGAATTCATGAAAATGATTTTTTATAAGGATTTTCATCAAAAAATTTCGATGTATGGGGATAAGAATTCAAATTTTTTATGCTATTAGAATCTTTTTTAAATATAAAAAGATAATAATATCTTCTATTTTATCATTTTTTTACTTCTCTCTTACATATCTCTCTCTCTCTCACCCATATTTTCTCTCTTACTTTCTTTCTCATAATTTTTTTTCCTATCACTTTCTCTATTATTTATACACTTACTTTCTTTCTCTTATCATAACATAAGTAAAGATATTTTTGAAAAAGTACTACAAGTCTCAGAAAAATTTTATTATAACGAAATGTAGTAATGAAAGATTCTCAAATAAATATTTAAAATCAATTAAACGCATTTTGTACATTTACAATAATCATCATTCTCAAGAAACATGTTTTTCAAAAAAGATGTTACTAAGAATAAAAAATATTACCGTGTACCAAACGCACTCTAAGATCCAAAATATTATAAAATATTTAAATGGTAATTAAACAAACAACCCACAAATAAAATGACAATTTGGACAAATAAATTATAGATTTAATTGAGTTTGATTTTTCTAAGAGGCATTATAAGATATACATTTTAAATACATCACAGGAATATAAGAGAGTACACCTAAAATTGTCCCAAAAGATGACTTAATTTGGACAAAACCCAATGATAAACTTACTATGATACAAAAAAAAAAAATCCTAATATATTAAAATTATAATTGAGAAATAATTCAAAATTTTGTTTCTAAATTTATATATTCATTTTGTTTTAATTTTTAAAAATTTCAAATTTGTTGTATTTTTTTTAAAACAGTAATATAGGATAAATTTAATGTTCTTAAAAATTAATAAAATAATTAACTTAAAAATTGTTTATTTTAAAAATTAATTTATGTATTAAAAGATATTTAAAAATGTAAGGTTCAAAATTGTTAATTTATTAAATTATAAATTTTTTTAATTCAGTGCATTAATTGGGATGCAAAATAGTGTATGCAAACTGGGATTGGGGGTATAATTTTTTGTAATTCATTGCATTAATTAAGGCGCAAAAGAGAGTATGCAAACAGTGATTTGGGGATTTGGAGGCTAATAGGCTTAACGCTAGAAATGGGAGCATTGTGGGGCCAACGGGTTTTTAACTTTTTAGTTTCAACAGTTTTTTGCAACCATGGCCGAAGATAGTTGACCCCTCTCAATCTCCTCCGTGATTCCTCGTTCCCTTTTCCTCCTCGTTTCAATGAGTATCCTCTCTCGCATCAACAGAGACAAACCAGAGCTCCCTGAACCAAAAATGAAGCCCAAACTCATTCTCCTCCACCCTTCCCTTACCAAGCATCACTCTTCGAATCATCGCCTGTGGCTTCTCTTCTTCCTCACCGTCTTCGCCTTATTCATCACTCTCTCCTTCACCGTCCCGAACACCATCTCTTCCACGTCCCCCACCGCCTCCACAACCGCCACCTCACCACTTCCTCCTTCCGTTACCAAAGCTCTTCTACACTACGCCGCTTCATCCACCAATATCACCACCAAACCTCATCCAATGTCTCCCGCCGAGCTCTCCGCCATTGAAACCACTCTGTTTCAAACCCCAAATCCTAATTTCCTCATCTTCGGTCTCACCCACGAGTCTCTTCTCTGGTCCGCGCTCAATCACCATGGCCGTACTGTGTTTCTGGATGAAAACGAATATTTCGTCTCCAAATTCGAGCAATCCAACCCAGGAATTGAAGCTTACGATGTTCAATTTACCACCAAGGTGAGGGAGTACCCTAAGCTGCTTTCGCAGGCGAAAACCCAGTTCAAGCACGATTGTAGGCCGGTTCAGAATCTCTTGTTCTCGGAGTGCAAGCTCGGGATCAATGATTTACCAAACCATATCTACGAAATCCCTTGGGATGTGATTTTAGTGGACGGGCCCCGGGGGTATTTTCCGGCTGCGCCTGGGAGGATGTCGGCGATTTTTACGGCGGCTGTGCTGGGTAGAAGCAAGAAAGCCAGTGGTCGCGGTGGAGCGGCGAAAACCCATGTTTTCGTGCATGATTTTGACAGAGAGGTGGAGAGGATTTTCAGCGATGAGTTTCTGTGCCAAGAGAATTTAGTGGAGACAGTGGATTTGTTGGGGCATTTCGTGGTGGGAAGTGAAAGAGAGAACGAAGCAACTTCAGAATTTTGCAAAATTCCCAGATCCCCATTATCATCATTGCCATCATCACAAGATGCGGATGAAGAAGATGATTGAGGAATCAAGGTCCCGTTCTGGGAACCTGTAAAATGATCTTTTCCTTTTCTCTTTTTCCCTTTGCACTTTACTCTTTGCTTAACTTAATAGAAAGAAGTGTAATTTATAATGGGTTTAGAAATATTTCCAATTCCAAAGCAACGACGAAGGAAGAATCGAGCTTGGGATGGAGCCTTTATAGTTTCTCTTTCTCCCTGGGTTTTCAGTGTATTGAGCTCAGTTTGTTTTCGTTAGAAAATGTTCGAAAAAGAGCACAACGAAATTCTGAATCTTAACATTTTGGAACTATTTGACCTTCTTAATTAGGCGGGAGTGTTTGACGTGAGAGAATTAAATGCACACCCTGAACTTGATCATTTCATTTTCCTCTCATTTATTAAGCAAACCGACAAAATAAAAGCGACACTCAAATTTCAGTCTCTGTTCAATTCCCTCTGGCCCATTTTTTCCTACCTACCAAACAGATAAACTAGTCAAACTGTATATAGGTCATAGGACGTTTTATTTTTCTTTATTAATTCAAGTTGTGTGTTTTTGAGAGCACTTCAGTGGTAGAAGTTCAAATTTATGAAATTAAAGTGATATTTTATATAAAATTAATTTTGGGTAAAATTTGAATACACATTTAACTATAATACAAAAAAAGTTTAAATATACTTTTTATTTTTGTGATATTATAAATATTTTAATTAAATGCTTTTACCACAATTTTATTATCGTATTAAAAAAATTTGATATAAACATCAATAGTTGTTAACTATTTTATTTAAAATTTAATTCTTAAAGTTGTGGACATAAAAAAAATATTATTAAAAATTTGTTTGATAAGTTAAATAAATTACTTTATAATTTATTTGATTACATTAAAAATATTTGATAAATAAATTTATTTAAATAATTTAATTAATTAAAAATTTAAAAATTATATGTTATTTTAAATAATGTATAGTTTATAAATTTTTAACTAATTTATAAATTATTTTATTAAACAAAACTTAAGAGAATCATTTATATTTGTGCATCAAATTTTTAAGTGATTAATCTTTGGGAGTGTTATGCCAAAAATCATCGTTGTGACTTATTTTCTTTTTCACATATTCAAATTATTTAAATAAAATTTTATTTATATAACATTGTATTTTTCAACTAAATATGCATTATTTTAGTTATTGAGTTTCATTTAGATAATTCACATTAAAAAAAAACTCTACATTAGTTCCTTGTGAGATAGAAGGATTCAATTGCAAATTTTAAAATAATAAAATATCAAATTGCTTTGGTTTGAATTAAGGGAATATTAGAAGAATAAAAATGTATTTAAACTTAATAAAAAAAATATAGATATTTTTGAATCTTGACTCTTGAGAAATGATAGTGAACGGCATAGAAAGGCGTGGGGATTTGTAATTGAATTTTGGAGACGATGAGCCAAGCGTAGGTTACGGCGGAGAAAGAGAGAGGTCAGAGAGACACAGACATGTCGGTGCCACGCCTTCTTTTCCCCTGCGTGCTCTTTATCAACATAATTTATGCCTCAGTCTTAGTCTATACCCGATTAATTAATTTGGATAATCCATCCCATCCGATTGCAGTGTGGTATCATGCGGGGCGAATAGTTTTAGTAACTCTAAAAATAAAAATATTTTAAAATTTTTATAAAAATTAAAAAAAAATTAAATATTTTTTTTTAAAAATTTTAAATTTTTTTAACATAACATTAATTATATAAATATATAAAATTATATTAAAATTAATTTTAAATAATTTTTATAATTAAATAATAAATAAAATATATTATTATAATAAAAATTTTAGTTTAAATTTTAATAATATTCAACAATAATTTTTATCTTTTTAATTTTTTGTGAAAAAAAATTTATAATATAATAATTTTAATAAAAAATAATATATTTTTTTTTTATAATTCTATTTTGGTTGGTTCTAAAATTATTTGGATGAAAAAAAAATTTAGTTTTTCTCGCCATGGGTGTCCTTGTTTGCAATGCGGTGCTCCATGCTACATTTTGGAAGGGAAATATAAATATAAGATATTATGAATATTTCTACCAATACCCATTAACTTTTCATTTTTACAAAATCTTTTGAGTATTTTGCATATCTTGAAATAATTCTAGGAAGCTATTGACCAAGCTCGAGGACCGATTTGCTTCATTCAAGTAGACTCGCCGTCTCTTCAATCAAATGGAGTTGGGCTTTGATTCGATGCCCAAAATGTATTAGGTTTGCAAGGGATTAAAAAGACATGACTACGACGACACCTTTCAAGTTTTTTATTTTTGGTACAAGCTATGAAAGTCCAACGCCAGACTCTATACTTAACACTCCGTCAATCCACCAGCCTCAACTCTAGTCCCCAAAAACAAAAAAAAGGCCTCAAATGGCGAGTTTTTTTAAGTTTAAACTCCCTCAATTTTCCCTTCGTTACAACCATAATAGAATTAAAAAGTAAATTATTTTTTCTTCTCTTAATTAATATAATTTTTTAAATTTTAAAAATATATATAAGTTTCCTTTAAAAAAAGATATAAAATAAAATATATTTATTGCACTACCATATTTTATATTATAAAAATATATACGCACAAATATCCTTTAAAACTAAAAAAAATATGTTACGATTTAATTCAAATATCTCAAATATTTTTTATAAAAGATAAATAAATAATAAATAAAACATCACTCCATATTTAATTTTTTTTCTAATCTACTATCCTTCAATATTAACTATTTTTTTAAATAATTATGAAGTGATTTCCACTATCAAAATATTAATTTTCTTGATTTAAAATTTTGATTAAATTGAAAAAAATGAAAATTTAAAAGAGTGATATTTTTTTTTGGTTCTCTTTTATAAAAAATATTTAAGACATTCATGTTAAATTGTAGTATATATTATCATATTTTTAAAAGTATTTATATATAATTTTATAATAATAGAAAGACTATATGTAATACGGGCATTAACAAAAGAAGAGAAGAGGATTTTACTTTTATTTTCAAAAAATATTTATGTATATTTTTTTTAAATAAAGGGAAGAGACAGTGCAATACAAATAATAGTCAGAAAAGAACAAAATATTTTATTTTTATTTTTAAAAGAGTTGTGTATATTTTTATAATAAAAAAGAGAATTGTATAATATAAACATATTAGTCAAGAACATTTTATTTTAAACAAAACTATGGACACTAAAGAAATCAAATGTATGCTTATTCGTTTCATCACAATGAGTTGCCGCAGTATGTGAATTAGTATTTGTGTACAATTTCAGAAAATAAAACGTAGTTCTATGAATTTGAAATACGAGAAAATGGTATCTCCTCTCAGCAGATTGATCTTCAGATAAAAAAGCGAAAATACTTGTATAAATTAAAATGTTCTCCACTGAAAAATAAAAAACCAAAGACATTTGATGAAGAGGTGACAACAACTATTGAATAAACAAATTAATTAGTAAATTTTTGTGCAACGTATGACGTAAATCAAACGTGGGTTTTGTTTTTTATTTTTTTAAATAATTAGCTAGATACATGTGGCTGTCACATTTTAGCTTTTTAAAAAGCCAACACAAGCTAGCATGCGAATTTTCAATATGTAATCAGCTTGTATCACCAACAAACTTTCCATCCCACAACCACAAAACCACTATAATCACTACCATTTGAGTTGACATTATTTCTCACCGCAATTAGTGTTTCTCACAATTTTTCAAAGGTGGAGGAGAGGCTATTTTATAAAAGTATATTCAAGCCTCCAACTTTATATTTATTTTATTTTATGTTTCAAACGATTTTAAAAATATAATCTCTTATATTAAGTTGATCCAATATATTGACATTTTATTAAGAAAAATAATAAATATTAATTCAGTTATTTTTTACACAACTCAATTGTTACTCACTTCTATCTATTTCTCACAATTTTTGAGTATTTTTGAAAGTTGAAATTTTATATATATTTTATTTTATTTTCTAAAAAACTTTAAAAATACATTCTCTTAAATTAACATATTATTACAAGAACAATCGATCCAATCTACATAAAATATTGACATTTTACTCAAGAGAATAAATATAAATAATTCAAATTAACCATATGACCTATTCATCAGTGGGGTTATTGTTTACACGAACATGATTGCTATTATATGTTTATATAGAAATAGTGTAATTAGAAAACAGCAATACCAACAATAATTAAATATTTTTTTATTAGTTAAAATCAGTTATATACATCAAACGATATCACAATAGTCTATTATATATAAATTAAATTAATTAATAAATTATTAATTGTTAAATTTTTTTTAATAATTTTATCTATATTTTTTTATCTCTATGTCTTTAACTATCGAATTATTTTTCATATAATCTATTTTTTCAGTAGAATTTTTACAAATCTTCTCTATACATAACTAAACTACTTTAAATAAGATTATATCATATTCTTTACAATAAGTGTTATAATAACTTTATCTGTAATGTATTTATTTTTAATTATTTATAATTTAATTATATATCTTATTCTAAATTGAAAATTGAACCACGTGCATGGAACATTAACAATATTTTAATTGTACAAAACATTTTCGAATACTTAAGCTTAATTATTAATTAAGTATCTAAAATATGGAATTATTTTTTCATCTTTTTTTTTTCTGGCTTGTAAATTCTTCAGCTATTACATTCTTGCTGTTACAATACTCTATTTGTCGAAAGAGCAGAGTATGACAGCAAATGCCTCTTATTAGTCTTAGGTGTACCTGTAACCCAATGATGTCTCCATGGAGGAACCTTACAAGGTATGAAATTAAACGACGCCAGATGGAAACAAGATCTTGGGTGCAAGAAGAACTCTATACACTCTTCAAATGGTCTCTGATCGGAAACCCCATTTCCAAAAATACAGTTCTTCCTCACGTCAAGAACACCCCTTTTGATCAGCTTCCTGCACAATGGCCCTACTCTCGTGAAGTAGTTATTGGACAATGACAAATTTGCCAGATTCTCCAACGCACACACCACCTCCGGCACAGGGCCGTACAGCAAGTTTCCGGCTAGGTTGAGCTGCTCCACCTTCTCCAAGCACCCGAACGAGCACGGCAGCAGCCCCGTCAGGAGATTGTTACCGGCGTCGAATAGTCTCAGCTTTGATAGAAACCCTATTTCGTAGGGAAGGCACCCTGTTAACTGGTTGTTCAGGAACAATACCTCCAACAATGTTGTCGAGGCTTTTCCAATGCTCCGGGGGATTGGGCCGGTGAACTTGTTGTTAGCCAAAGTGAGATAAAGCACCGTTGTTTCACCCAAGTTAAAAGGAAGCTGCTGCATGAAATTGTTGTTGTTGAGGAAAAGTACATCTAGGGTTTCTAAGAAAATTTGTGGCGGAACTCTACCAACGAAGAAGTTGAACCTGTTATAGATTATAAGAAAATTATTTATCCTTAAGTAGTCAAGTAGTCAGAACTTTGATTTTTATTATATATTTTTCATAATTAAAAAAAAAATTAGCATAAGATAGATGCTTTTGCGAAAAGTGGCAAATTAGATTTTTGAGTTAAAGTGTTTACCTAATATCCAAGAAGGATAAGGTGGGCAAGTTGAGGACTGCAACAGGAAATTCCCCAGAGAGTAAATTGTTGCTAACATCAAGTTCATAAAGGAAGGTGAGTTCTGCAATTTTGGGTGAAATGGTGCCTGAGAAATTGTTGGTGTTTGCATGGAAGAGAGCCAAATCAGGGAGTTGATCGATGAATCCGTCGAGGCTCGGGGCGGCAAGCTGAAAGCCATTGAAATCTATGGAGGCAACCGCGGTGGCGGTGAGGTTGTCAAGTGGGTGACCACAGTAGAAACCTGTGTAGTTACATATGTTTGGACCAACCCAAGTTTTGGTCACTCCAAATGGGTCTGAGGTGATTGTTTTCTTGAAGGCTAGAATAATTGGGATGACTTGAGCGACTCTCTGGTCTAGGAAGTTCAAAATTTCTGGGATTAACGGCAATGATGATGGTGACGGTGATGGTGATGGACATTCAAGGATTTGATCAGAGTTTATACATAGAAGGGAGGTGAAGATTATTGTGTAAGCCAAGTACTTGGCTTCCATTTTCAGGGATGAAGAAGATGAGGAATGTTGGCTATTGATTTATAGTGGAGGATGCTAACTAGTTTGTGGAATCCATTGATGAAGAGTTAATTGCACATGGTTCTCTTTGATTTTGTTGATAGTGGGATTAAGGAACCTTCACAATGATTGTCCCCATTCCACACACTTTTAACTCACCAAGAACTTTGGTAGTGTTTGGAAATTCAGTGAGCATTATATAAAGTGCCACATGAAGTAGATGGAATTATATTCTAGTAAGCATTATATATCCTCCATTTGAAATCTACAACACAGCTAAAAGTGAGTTTGGTAAAAAAAATAAAAAATTCTCGAGTAAATTTGATCTTCTCAATTAAAAAAGTACATGAAAATATATCCCATATGAGTTTCACTGAAATTTTGTATTTTTTTTTATAATTAATTTAATTTAATTTATCTATTTTTTATAAATGATCCATTACTAAAAAAAATTGTACGAAATGATCCATCTCAAACCCAGTTTAAATTCAATCAAGCTATTAGGTATATATATGATATAGTACTAAGGAGTATAAGTAGTTAATAAAATTTTTAAATTTAAATGTTTTTTCTTTGTCATGTACTAAGAAAATGAATTTAAATTCACTCTGGGATTTTCTTTGCCTTTTAGTAGGCCCCAGACTCAATTGGTTTTTCTTTGATGTTAGACTCTGTCTTTTATAGTGATCTCTATGTCAAAGGACACTTTGACAAAAAATGTCTTATAGGTTAATGATGATTTCTGTATGTCTATTTTTCCAAGGAAATTAAGAAAGTAATTGAATTAAAGAAAAATTAAGTAGTGGCACACCAACTCCAACAAAGTGGAAGTGGCAAGATATAAATTACATTTTGAACTATGGAACCCACTAAAGTAAGCACTGCTTCAAAGGATGTCTACATGTTCAGTTCAGTGGCTTTAAGAGCCAAACACGAAAACGAAAGGCAAAAAGACAGTTAGGTTGAGAGAGAGAGAGAGTACTAAATAGCTATTATTTATTCATGAATTAAGATTACAACAAGTATTAAAGCTAATAACAGAAGACAATAGGAGATGAAGCAAAAACAGTTAGTTTTGTAATTTTTGAAAATATAAAAAAATTAGGTATTATAACCGCATAACACATAAATAATACATTTTAAAAATATTAATCTAAAAAATATTATAACTCACCATCATAAAATTACAAAAAAATAAAAAAAAAATAAAGAGAATTATCTATAAAGAAACATTACACTTTTAATCTTTCTATGAGAATTATTTGCTTTTAATTTTTTATTTATCAAAATACAAGCAAAAGTTTCAAATATAAATGAGGAGAAGCAAAACTTAAAGTTTCAAAATCTCTTTTCAAAAATGAGAAAATATTTTTTATATAAAGAAAGTAAAACAAATTTTCAAAAATAAAAAAGAAAGGAATGCAAAATGGGAGAGGCAAGCGGCCAGGCGTCGGTAAACAGCCATTTTGGAATCCACAAATACCGGTCATAGCTATCTAACAGCCCGGATGACATTTTGGGCCTTCCATACCCATTTTCAAATAATTCAAAGTCTATATAACAGCCATTTTGGTCTTGTGCTTGTTTAGCAAAATGACATCAATATCTTGTCCCAAAAAAAAAATAAAAAAATAAAAAATAATTCATTTTTAAAAAAACATTATTATTGTTTAGATTATTTAAGAATATTAAGCTCTTATATTAGATCAATGACAATTTTTACTCAAAAGTTTAAGATTTTAAGTGAATTTATAATATTAATTTTATTAATATTTTTATCAATAATTAATGATGAGAAAGTTTTATATTTATAAATTAATTATTTTTAACTTAAAATTTTGTGAGTTTTTGAGTAATTTATATTAAATTGAGTATTTATTTTATACTTAGAAAGAAGATGAAAAATTGAGAAAAATGAGTCAGAATTGCAGATTTCAAACAAATTTTATGTTACTTTATTAATTTGGACATATCTCTTTTATCTAAATTCCGATTGAGATAATTCAAGAGGCTATGAAAATCTAAGAAAAATATCTATTTTTATGTTTTGAGTTTTGACATATTTAATGTTGAGATGTTGGATATTGGCGTTATACTCTGAAGATGATAATGTAATTTTTTTTTAAAAAAGATAGAGTTTGAGTTGTATTGAAATATATTTTATTAAAAGAGTTTAAGTTAAACTAATTTTTTTTATAAAAAAAATAGAGTTTGAGAAGGATTCAAAGAGTTAATTTCACCTTTAAAAGGACCATATGTAATATACTTAAAATGATCTAAACATGTTTCTAAACTCAAAATAACATGTATAAATCAATTAAATGTGGAATAAAAAAGATTACACCAACCTCTGCCATTGCTTTTTTTCTTAAGTTTTTAATAGTTTTGGCACTTACAAGTCTAATCTCCCTCACTCAAGATTATATAGAATTTGTAAAGTTTGCAGACTTAGGGACCAAAACTCTACTATTTAAATGTTCTACTCTCAAGAATATGGAGAGTCACTACTTAACACCAAATAATGACCATTGAAAGCCATTAAGCATGAAAAATTTAAGACTTTTGAAGGAAAAATATTTGAACCATCTTAATGTGAGTTAAATGTGTTAATAAATGAAAAAACTGTTATATTCTTTCACTTGATCCATACATTTAATCTAATGACTTAAATGAGTCATCAAACAACTTTTTTAAAAAATAAATACATGAATCATAGTGATAAGTCCTCTAAAAGTGAGTAATATCAACCATGTATTACAATGAATTTAATTTCTCACGTGTTATATTTAATGTAGTAACAAAAACTTAATGAATAAATCTTACGTTTATTCTTGATCTAAAAATAAGATATATTTTTCTCAAATGAATTAAAGTGCACATTAATATGAGAAAACATCACAATATATAAGATTTTTATTAATTACCTATATGAATACAATCATAAAGTGGAACAAAATCTCATTTTCTCAACATGATCTTTGAATTTAAGTGGTGGCATGCCCTTAGTCAAATGATCAACGATCATTAATTTAGTGTTAATGTGCTCAATAACCATTTTTTTCTTTTACATGTTTTCTAATGGTTAAGTACTTAATATCGATGTGTTTATTTCGACTTCCACTTTTATTATTCTTAACCATAAAGACAGTAGTTGAATTATTGCAAAAAATTCTCAATGGCTTAGAAATTGAATCCATAACTCTAAACCCTAAAATGAAATTCTTAAACCACACACTATGTGAAGTGGTCTCAAAACAAGATATGAACTCGACTTTCATAATAGAAGTAGCAGTCAAAGTCTACTTAACACTTCTCTAATAAATAGTTCCATCGGCCAGTATGAAAATATATCCTGATATTGAATTGCAAGAATCAACACAATCAACAAAGTCTGAATCTGAATAATCGATCACATTTAAATTGTCTGTCTATTTATACATAAGTATGTAGTCTTTGATTCCTTGTAGATATCTCATTACTTTCTTTACAGCTCTCCAGTGGTCCATTCCTAAGTTATTTGATATCACCTGAGCATTCTTACAGTAAATGTATTATCCAATTTGGTTTTAACTTGAATATACATAAGGCTTCCGACGATAAAAGCATATGGGATGTTCTTCATAGATTTCCTCTCAATATTGTTCTTTGAGCATTGATTCAAAATGAACCTATCATTCTTCACAATAGGAGCAACACTTGATGAACAATCCTATATCTGAAATCTCTATAAAATTTTATTGATATAAGTTTATTGTGACAGACCTAAAATATCTCGAGGTTTAACTTTATGGATCTTAATGCTAATGGCATAAGATTCTTCACTCATATCTTTCATGTCAAAATTTGTAGAGAGGAATTATTTCATTTTATGCAGCAAACCCCTATCATTGGTTGCAAGCAAAATATTATCTACGTATAAAATAAGAAAATAGATTTTACTCTCACTAACCTTCTGTTATATATATTGATCCATGGGATTTTCAATAAATTCGAATAAAGAAATTATTCTATAAAATTTAAAATACCACTGACGAGAGGCTTATTTTAAACCGTATATAGATTTTTTAATCTTATAAATAAAGTGCTTACCATTATTAGAGGAGAAATCTTCAAGTTGTTTCATATAAACCTCTTCCTCCATATCACCATTAAGAAATGTTGTTTTCACATTTATTGGTTGCAACTCAAGGTCAAAATGAGTAACTAATATCAAAATAATACAAAGAGAATCTTTTTTAGATAGAGGAGAAAAAGTCTCTGTGTAATCAATTTTTTTTTTTAGTAAATCTCTTATCAATAAGTCTAGTCTTATATCTCTCAATGTTGCTTAATGAATCCTTCTTGTTCTTAAAGACTTATGTACAACCAATGGCCTTCTCCTTATTAGGCAACTCTACAAGTTCTCAAACTCTATTATTTTTTATGAAATTCATCTCATCTTTCATGGTATCATACCACAAATTGACTCTTTGCAACTAATAGCTTGTGAAAATATTTTAAAATTATTTTCAGCTCTTATATTATAGTCAGACTCTTGTAGATATACTATAAAATCACTAAGAACAAATAATTTTTTTTCTCTAGTAGACCTTCTTAATGTTGTAACATCATCCTCTTGAAAAAATTTTTGTTCAATTTATTCAGGAACTATAGGTAAATCCTAAAAATTTTGATCTAACTGATCAACTTGTGAAAACTCAATGACTAGTTATTTAGTATCCGTTTGTATTTGATGGGTCCTATAAACAATAACCAATATGTCACTTGAAATGGAAGGTTGAGATTGTATATAATCATGTGCAGAAACCAAGTTCATAAACTAATCACTCTCACTGATTAAGTTATTCTCAAGAAACTTAACATTTCTTGATTCCACTATTCTAGTTGTGTGAAATGAACATTAAAACTTACAACCTTTTGATCTTTTAGCATATCCAATGAAATATCCACTAAAGGTCCTTGGGTCCAGTTTCTTCTCTTGTGGGTTATATATCCTTATCTCAGATGGACATCCCTAAACGAGCATATGTCACAAACTCGATTTCTAACATTTCCATAATTCAGGTGTCTTTTGAACAATTTTAATCGAAACTTGATTTAATATATACACAGTCGTCTCTAGTGCTTTAGTCCACAAGGATCTAAGAATATTGGAGTTGCTAAGCATGCTATGCACCATGTCTAATAATATTTAATTTTTTCTTTCAACTATATCATTCTGATATGGAGAACCAAGTATAGTATATTGGGGGATAATCCTATGCTCCTGAAGAAATTTAGTAGAAGGACCAGGTACTTGTCCATTCTCCGTGTATCTACCAAAATATTTTTCACCTCTATTTGATCTTACTATCTTTATTTACATTGGTTCTCTACTTTAGTCTTAAAGACTTTGAAGACATCTATTATTTCGTTTTTATTATGAAGCAAATAGATATACATATATCGTGAGTAATCATTTATAAAGGTGATAAAATATTTTTAATCATGCGTATCCATGTCTGGATAGCATATATTAGTATGAATAATTTTTAATATATTTAAACTCCTAATAGCACCTTTCTTAAACATGTTGGTATGCTTTTCCTTAATGCAGTTCACACAAATCTTAAAGTCAGTAAAATTTAGAATATTAAGTATTTTATTTTTTTACTAACCTCTTAATTCTCTCTATAGAGATGTTTTCTAATCTACAGTGCCATAACATAAAGGAATCCTCATTAATATTACATTGTTTAGAATCAATCTGAACTTGCATCGAACAATAAGTAGTATCGCTTTATAAATTAAGACGATAAAGACCACTAGACAAAATATTATTTCCAACACAATTTGAATTATAACATAAAATGAATGATGTGTATTTAAAATTAAAAAAAATCCAAATAGTACAAATTTAGCAATAGAAGTCAAGTTTCATGAGAAATTTGATACATAAAATGCCCTTTTTAACTTTAAAACATAGCCACTACTTAAAATTAAAGAGCAAGTTCATATTGCTTCCACATATAAGCCCATCTCGTTACCTGATAAGATGTTTTGCTCACTTTCTACTGGTTTCTTTAAATTTTACATACCCTACAAGAAATTTGCAATATGGATTATTGATTCAGAATCAATCCACCAGGTGTTAATATTAACATTAGTCATATTAAATTCATAACAGACAAATGAGATTAATTTACTTTTCTTCTCAAATCATTTTTTGAATTTGATGCATTCCTTATTTACGTGTCCCTTCTTTTTATAGAAAAAACACTTTGCATCTTTCTTAATATCAGCTTAAATTGGTATTTTACATTTCTCCTTCTGATTAGTTTAAGATTTATCAGATTTGTTCTTCCCATGAGTTGTTGCTAGCAATGCACTCTCACCCACCTTCATCATTAGCTTTTCTTCTTCTTACACACACATGGTTATTAATTCATTAATTGACCATTTGTCTTTATGCGTATTATAAGAAATTTTGAAAAGCCTATTTTCCTGTAGAAGGGTTTTCAGAATGTAGTGCACTAGAAATGATTCTGACATATTAACCTCGAATTTTCTAAACTGAGTTGAAATATCATGCATTTGTATTATGTGCTCGTGTACACCTCTTACACTAATTAGTATGAAAGAAGAGAACTTCATAATAAGGGTGCTTGCTAAGGTCTTTTTAGAAGTGACTAACTATTCGTCAATAACTTTTAGCAAATCTCGAATTTTCTCATGCTGATCGACAAAATCACGTACACCGGCTGTGATTTTTGTCTTAATGAACATCACACTGAGCTAATTGGATAGCTCCCATTCTCGTCAGTAATTGTAGTTGGTTCGTCTCTTTTAATAGTATAGTCTATATCCATCCACCCTAAATGGAGGAGAATTCTCTCTTTCCATACCTTATAGTTATCTCCTCTAAATTTGAGAATATCACAGCGAATATCGAAGAAACTAATAGATTGAGAAACTATATAAAATCTAAAAGTTTATGTCAAAATTTTGAGATTCATTAGTCTAAATTTCATTTATTACAAATGTAAACATGTATATATACGAATCTAATAACATAAAAATTGTCTGTAGTCTAAATTTTTAATTCAAGTAGATTCATATGTACTTTATGATAGAATTATCAAATTATGTACTTAATTTCTTATCTTATGGATTCATTATGAATATAATTTAATTTTTTATCCAAATATCTTTATGATAAAACTATCAGATTATGTAACCAATTCATAACTTCTATGGTTAAATTATGAAATTAATCTGACATTTTATTCTAATTAATTATATAAATATAATAAAAATTCATGTAGGATAAAATTTATTATATTAAATATAATTAATCAAAATATTATGTTTAATTCTTTATGTGATCCTAAACAAAATTTAATATATAATTTTAATTAAGTAAAGATACTGTAGCTAATCCTTAATTAGTTAAGATTATGAGGATCACTAGACATATAAAAGTTTTATGTACAAAATTAAGTTTTATGAAAATAATCTTAAATTATATACAATCTAATATTATCAAAACTTAATCATATATTAAAACATATAAATAAATATATCATAAATAAACAAAAATAGCATAATTAAACTATAATATTGTGTACAAAAATATACTAATTCTTAATAGGATGAAAAATAAAACATGACATTTATTCATGCATCATATGAGTATTTAATCTAAATTGTATGTATATAAAATAACATATATACATATATACATACATATAAAATAATTCAAAAATTATAAACCATGACAACTAAATATAGAGAAAAAATATTTTGAGAATTCAGAACCCTTAACAATATTTCTTTGTTAATATGGAACCAACAAGCACTCATGATCCAATGGAA
The DNA here is from genome assembly GCA_037074535.1 of Gleditsia sinensis. Classification (NCBI taxonomy): domain Eukaryota; kingdom Viridiplantae; phylum Streptophyta; class Magnoliopsida; order Fabales; family Fabaceae; genus Gleditsia; species Gleditsia sinensis. The sequence goes on from CM073463.1 coordinate 3,302,048, forward strand.
AAATGTAAAACTGCAACTAGACAATTACGGGTGTAGAATTTTATAAATTTTACAACCAGTCTTTAAATATTAAAATTAGCACTTATAATATTAAAAAGCAACACTAGCCTAGCAGTTGGAAATCATGCATTTTAACCTTAGTGCCTGGTTCAATTCCATGTGGGCACAAAATTTATGAATTTTATGTGTAGCCTTTAAATATTAAAAATGAGTGCATATATTATTGAAGTATATTGTTAGATCAACAGTCAAAATAGGTGTTCTTACATCTTGAAAGACGTGGGTTCAATATGGGAATGTTGCTACTTGCGTCCAATTTTTTTTATATGAATCACTATTTATCGTCTTCAAACTCCAGTCAAGTCAGAATAATCTGTTTGCGACCCAATTTCGACCCGCAAGAAAATCTAACATTTTCTTGTGATTTTGACCACAAAATTTATGTATTATATACCAAAATTATCAGAAAATAATATTTTAATGATTCATAATCTCATTTTACATAAAAAAATATTAATAAATTTTTAAAAAATTAATGAACATTAACACTATATATGTAAAATCAAGGCAGAAGTCATTTCATACTCTAATACTGAATGTAATATACTCAAAATGGTTTAAACATGTTTGTTAGGGAGAAGTCTACGTCAAGCACGTAACTTCCCCATGCATGTAACTTCCTCATCCCCAAGGAACTAAATTTCCTTTCTTTTCCATCGAAATGACCGAAACGTTTCCATTTCCTGAGTCACCGATGCGAAACGGAGTTATCGAAACGAAACAAAATATTTGTTAAAGAATTATGCTATTTCAATTAAAATTGCTATGTTTTAAAATGTTTCGGTAGAAATACTCTTGTTTCAATGGAAATTTGGGTGATAATATTCTTATTTCGAGTTGTTTCAATAGAAATACTCTTATTTCAAGTTATTTCGATAGAAATACTCTTGTTTCGAGTTATTTCAATGGAAATACTCTTGTTTCGAATTATTTCGATAGAAATACTCTTGTTTCAATAAAAAATTTGGTGAAAATACTCTTATTTCGAGTTGTTTCAATAGAAATACTCTTGTTTCGAGTTATTTCGATGGAAATACTCTTGTTTCGAGTTATTTCGATGGAAATACTCTTGTTTCGAATTATTTCGATGGAAATACTCTTGTTTCGATGAAAAAGTACTAAACTAATTTGAAAAATAAAAAAATTGACAATATAAAAGTAGATGAAAATAACATTATATCATATCTAACACTAAGTTACTTTCTCTCACAAGTCACAACACTTTTATTAACTTCATACTCTCCCCCTTTATTCTTATGACATTATTTTCCTTCATTATCTTTATTTTAAAGAGGAAACTACAAAAATGATACAAAGAGATATTGAAAGGCAAAGAGAGAGAAATATACCTAAAGATAGAGATAGAATTATGGTCGACAGAGAAAGAGAATTAAATATAAATGTCACGAAAGAATTAAGAAGAAGATGGAGAGATAGATGCAATAGAGAGATTGTTGTTGAATACTATTAGGATTTGAGTTGAAGTCCCTACTGTAGTAGTATGTTTACTTACTATTCAATTATAGACATTAATTCAAATTAATTTTAATATAATTTTATATATCTATATCATTAATATTATGTTAAAATCTTTTAAAATTAAAAAAAATATTATTTGAAATTATTTGAAACGTTTCTTAAAAAATCTTTCGTTTCCTCGAAATTTCCGAAACGTTTCGAAATGTTTCCGTTTTTAGAGTCACCGAAATGGTACCTCGAAACGAAATTTAGTACCTTGCTCATCCCATAATAATAGGAATTGGTTTAACGTATCTTACTTTTAAATTTAAATATGTACCTGTTGAAAAGTACAACTGATATATATATATATATATATATATATATTGTAATCTGTAACTTTTGAGATATGTGAATAAAATATTATTACTGTATTTCCTTTGTACACTTTTTATATGGTATTAGAGCAGCCTTTTAACTCCAACGAGTCAAGATTCAGGGCTAACTCACCTGAATCATCTGCCACCCTCAACCAAAACAATCAGTGCACCACTGGTTCCCAACCCAAACCTGTCGTGTTCTTCAACTCTGGAACACAAATAACTTTTAAGCTTTCGGCATCCAACTTTCAAGCATGGCGTCAACAAGTCAAATCGCTTCTTTCAAGCATGAAGCTCTTCGGTTACGTAGATGGTTTTATTCCCACTCAACCACCAGAAATCACTCAAGATGGTCAACATATCTCTAACCCAGAATATGAATCATGGTTCTGTCAAGATCAGCTCATTATGAGCCTACCCCTTGCCTCCATGAACGAAAGAGATAGCATTGCTCTCTCAGCCTGCGAGACCTTTCGTCAATTGTGGATGGCACTTGAAGCCAAATGCGCAAACCCATCACGTTCTCATGTTATGTCTCTGAAAAATCAACTTCAACAAAGCCGAAAAGGCTCTTAGTCTATCACTGACTATTTATTTTCTATCAAAAGGACTGTTGATGAATTAGCTGTCATTGATCATGCAATTTCTGATGATGATATTACTCTTTATGTGCTAAATGGTTTAGGTAATGAATACAGGGACATTGCAGCCTCCATCCGCACCAGAGATCGTCATTTCTCATTTGAAGAACTCCATAGCCATTTGATTGCTCATGAAGAATATTTGAAACGTGATGAGCCTATTTTCAAAGTCTCTGTGCCTACAGCTAACTTCCACCAGAAAAACAACAATAATAACAAGGTTTATCGCACCAACAACAATAATTATCGTGGCAATGGCGGGTTTCATCCTAATCCTCGGAATGACAACAACTCTTTTTTCCCAAATTCAAGTTTCAACCTTCGTCAAGGCAACCAACAAGGAAGACGTCCCACAGGCCCAAATAACAGATACCCTAGACCTCCACCAAAGTGTCAGTTTTGTGACCTTTAAGGGCATATCGCCAAATATTGCCCTCAGTTGCTGCAACACTCTTTTAGCCCCTCTGCCAACTTTGCCTCTTCCACATTACCTCCACCCACAAATTGGGTGCTTGACACAGGAGCCAGTCATCACGTAACAATTGACCTCAGTAACCTCAAACTACACTCCCAATATGAAGGACCCGACGAAATCACAATTGGAGATGGTACAGGTTTATCTATAACTCATGTTGGCTCAACCCAAATTTTTACTCCCTCATCCACTTTTAATTTACGTGAAGTTCTCTATGTTCCTAAAGCACGTCATAATCTTATTTCTGTTTCCAAGTTTTGCCACAACAATAATGTCTCTGTTGAATTTGACCCATTCTCCTTTCATGTGAAGGATCGTACAACGGGGGCCATATTGATGCACGGTCCAAGTAGTGGTGATCTCTACACTCTCCACCCTTAAATAAAATCTCCTTCAGCTAACAAGTCCACCGCATTTACAACTGTTCATTCTTCTCTATCTCTCTGGCATGCACGCCTAAGACATCCTTCATTGACAACTCTTTAACAGATTCTGAAGCCCAACGCCTCCCCCTGCAATTACAAGACTCCATTTCACTGTTCTTCTTGTCAGTTGAATAAAAACCATAAGTTATCTTTTAATGATTCCTCTATAACATCTAGTTCACCGTTACAACTCATTTACTCTGATGTATGGGGACCTTCACCAATTACTTCAATAAATGACTTCCGTTATTATCTTTTATTTTTTGATCATTTTACTCGTTATGTATGGCTTTATCCTTTAAAATTAAAAAAGTAAGGTCTTTGATATATTTTCAAAGTTTCAGACTCAAGTGGAAAAATTCTTTAATCACAAAATACGGTCTATTTATACTGATGGAGGCACAGAATATATCAAACTCAAATCTTACTTCCAAACCCATGGCATCTCTCATACATATCTACACCATACACTCCTGAACACATTGGCCTTGCTGAACGCAAACACAGACACATTGTTGAAACAACTCTGGCTCTCCTTCATCATGTATCTCATAAATTTCATGCCCACTCCAACCCTTCACAATGACACACCTTTTCATAAACTTTTTCACAAACACTCCTCACTCTCAAATTTGAAAATTTTTGGATGTCTATGTTATCCTTGGTTACGTCCATACACTCATCATAAACTTGAACAACGTAGCTCCTCGTGCATATTTCTTGGCTATTACACTCAACACCATGCCTTCAAATGTTTTGACCCAATCAACCACAAACTATATCTCTCTAGACACGTTATCTTCTGTGAAACATAATTTTCATTTTTCAAACAATCACAAAATTCATCCTTATCCTCCCCTAACGACATCAGCCTCACTCATCTTGATTTTCAAATCTTCAGCCAATTCAAAAATTCATCCATATCCTCACCTTATCTTACTGGCCCCACCCATCCCTCCAATGTATCAAATTCAACTACTCCTCCTATTCCAACGTCATCTACCTCATCAGTGTCAACCCCTTCATCAGAATCTTTATCCTTTCATCCTTTAATTCAAAAACACTCTATTCCCTCACGGGAATCACTTACACCACTGAATATCACACCCTCCACCCCAACGCTCACACAAACATCAACCACTTCATCCTCATTTACGTCACCAGCAATGGATCAAGAACCTTCATCCCCGCTAAACTATGCATCAGATTCCCCTCCTTCACGGCCTGTCACTCGTTCCATGCATAATATTTATAAACCCAACAAAAAATTCCTCATGACCACAAAACACTCCTTGCCATCCACCATTAAGAACTATAGATTGCATGTAAAATAGAGATATAGTTACATAGTCTGTGCAATCTTAATTGAGAACAATAAATCTTAATGAATCTTTGTTTGTTATAATTCACATGGAGACATAGTGAGTTAACATTTAAAATGTATTTCTGTTAGATCTCGAGAGAGGTTAGTGGATAATTTAGGGTCTTTCGACTGACAATTATAATTATAATTTTTAAATTAAAGAGTTAAGTAAATGTAAAGTGAATTAATTATGGTGAAATCGGATTCCATAGAATTTCAATTTATTGATAGTTTCTAATTTATTTTTACTTTTTATTCTTTTATTTTATTTTTGTATTTTTTTATCAAATTAATATTCGAATTATTTAAAAAGGATAAATATTAATTTAATACAATAATTAATAATATCAATTTTCGTATGATCAACCCTTTATATTCACATATAAAGATTTTATTTTTATTATTTGATAACGATAATATACGCTTGCATTTAAACGAATATATAATTCGTGTGTATCAATTAATATTTATTAAAAATATTAACAAAGATAATAATTTTAAAGTGATATCTCTATTAATTAGAAATATTTTACAGTTCTAAATATTATATACATTGTGTATCAAATTTAGGTAGTAATTAGAAAATCTAAGATGTTAAAATATTTTAGACAATCTAGATGAACAGTCTATTCAATATCCCAATACTAACTTTGTTCTACAGAGTGCTGGTCAATCTACGATGCCTCACGGAAGAAAAACGTGCACGACTTGCCCAGTAAAAGATAAAATTATAAAATAAATATATAAAAAAGAAAAATATATTTGGTGGACGAGCATTGTGCTTATTTGTGCAGCGTCAATTTTGATTTGCAAGCTACCAAGAATTAGGAAGAATTTAGTTGGGGTTAGGTGGAACAATTAAATGCATGATCCCTTATGTTCAAATTATAAGCTACACTCTCAAAATAAAAAGATTTATTGCAAGCATTTTTTCGTTGCAATAAATTTAATCACGGGTGTTTAATTAATGCTGATCGATTCTCTTTTTATTTGTGGGAGGCATTAACTGAGCTAATACCACGGGATTGTGACGAAGCAGGGGGATTATGTGGCTAACTCATCGTGATGGTTTGAAGAAGTGATTAATCAAGCAGTTGTTGTGTCCTTTGAGAGTAAAATATATCTACTTTCCCTCGTATTTTTTTTTTAAATTCTACATTAATACTCAATTTATAGAAATTTTTTTATTCACAAAATTATTAATAAAAATTAATTATATTTTATGCTTTTTATTTAAACTCATAAATAATCTAATTTAATATAGTATAAATCATTAAAATATTAAAATAATACTGATAAAAATTTAAACTAAGAGATATTAGTATAAATTTTTAAAAACTTGAAAAGTGTATATTTTATAAATTTTATTAAACGATTTTATCTCAATTTGAAATTAAAAAAAAATATAAGTGTAATTTTTAGAAATTTATAAAATAAAAATATAATTACTCAAAAAATTAATTAATTATAAATAAATATATAATATATATTAATACAATAATTTTTTAACGAGACTTACCTTTAACATATTTATATTTATCTCTCTAATCATATGGTCTATCAATTTTTTTTATAAATAGAGTCTATTTAATTTTTTTTAACCCTAAACACCCTCACAATAATTACAAACTAAAATATATTTTTTATTATTAGAATTAATATTTAGTCTAAATAATTTTTTATCTATTAATAATATTTAAATTATAATATGTAATAAAAATAATTTTAAAAAATATTATTTTTATTATATATTATAATTTAAATATTATTAATAAATTAACTTTTTTTTTTGTTATTAAATCTCTAATATTGAGATAACAACAATTTTGAAGAATAGTCACTCACTTTGATAGATATACGATGTTTCTACAAAATGACATGGAATTTTAGTCAATCCCATTTATGAATTAGAAGATGAATATAGTAAGTTGATGATGACTAATGATGTGATTTTTCTTTAATGGACGACTTTGGACGTTTGCAAAATAAGGAGAAATTAGTATTCTTTTTCTTTTTCTTTTTTTACAGACGTTCATTGGAAGATGAATATAGTAGTTGTTGATGACTAATAATGATGGAAATTTTCTCTTACGTACGACTTTTGATACTAACAAAATGAGGATTAGTATTTTTTTTTTATTACAGATGTTTATTATAATATGATTGATGACTAATGAGGGGATTTTTCTGCAATGCACGATTTTCGATGCTTATAAAATAAGAAAAAGTTGATATTTTTTATTAACAGACACTCATAATCAAATAAATTTGATAAAAATAAAAAAGATTATACATGAGATAAAGATACTTGAGAAAAAAAATATAGGGTTCAGTTTTTAAAATAATATTTTTGTATTTTTGTTTTATAAAAATAAAAAAATTTCTTTATTCATTATTTTTATAAATATTTTTTTTAAACAAATTGTTTTGTAAAAATGTAATTTAAAAAAATAACTTTTAAGAAATATCATTTCTTTTTTTTTTGCACAAAATTATTTTCAAATTTTATAAAAAATAAAAAGAATTATTTTCATTAATAATAAAATTAAAACTAATTTTTACCAATCAAACCATTTTTCTATCAAATATTATTTTTACAATTTACATTTAAATATATTTTTTTGTTTTTTTTAAAGTAATTTTTATAATTTTTTTTAAAAAAACTTATTTTTAAACATAGTAAAATAAAAATATTTAAAAATACTTTCAAACAAACTCATAATATTCACCTGCGTTCTTCGAAACTAAAATAAACGAGAGTTCTCCAAAATTAAAATTAAAATTTTAATTATTGATTTCAATTCTATAATTACTCAGTCAAAAATCTACATTGTAAATAAGTACGCCTAAACAAACACATTTTTTGCGGCAAAATTCTTCCGCGCTGTGGTCCCAAACAAATTGGAAAGAAGCCTGCTTTTTATTTTTAAACACAATTTTTTTACTAAAACAAAAACCTACCAACCAAGAAACTTTTAAAAAAAGCCATTTATGCACATTTTTTAAAATATCCTCTCTTTTTTTGTGTGGTACTCTTTTAAAAAATTCTTTGTGCAAAAGTTTCAAACTTTAAATTAAACAAAGAAAATCCCATGTTACTCTTTGGACCACCAAAATATGTTTTATGAACTGAAATTGACAAGAGAGCCTGCTTTATTTTTCTTTCATGAACGGGGAGGGAAGAGTATAATTTCTAGGTACTTTTTCACCCTCCAAAAGTTCCTTCTCAATTATCCATTCCATCCTGCTTCTTATTTATTTATTTGGATTAAATTCCTTCTCTTGCCAGGTTTAGAGTCGTCATTGACTTGAAAAACAGAGTAGCCGACAAGAATATAAAATACAAAAAAAATTATCATTTTCTTTTACTTATTAACTTGAAAAAGAGGAATGGAGAGAGAGAAAAAGAAAAGTGGTCATGAGCTTTTGCTACTCCTCATAATTAGGATTAATTATTCAATTAGTTTCTATCATTTTGATTAATTTTTAAATACATTTTTATAATTAAAAATTTTGAAAATGAATTTTATAGTTTTAGATTTTTTTAGTCAAATTTCTATTGTCATTAGAGACCTAACTGAAAAAAAACAGCGTGAACTGTTAATTTTAAAATTTTAAATTATGAAGATTTATTTAAAAATATACTATAAATATAAAAACTAATTGAATAATTAAATTTTAGAATTATCATGCCAAAACATAGTATTTATGAACTATAAATAACATACTAAAATTAGAATTATTTGATCTATTGTTGTCAGTAGAATAAATTTTATATAAATAAAAAATTATAAATTTTATTTTTAATTGAACTAAATACAAGTGACATTTTTTAATTCTTTAACCAAATACTTATTGAAACAAAATAATATCATTACATTTAAAGGTAGCTCATTTAAACAATTGCCAAATTAATTTTAGCTTTGCTACAAATCGTAAAATTGACATCTTGGTGGTACCAAACTGCCATCGACTTCAAAATGGCAAATTTGGTTACACTGCTTATTCATTAATTACCATGAACACTGAAATGAAATTTGAGAAAACATGCATGCTAGCTGCTTGATAATATGCGTCAAAGACCCGATGGATGAGCTGTCTTTGATCACAACCGATGCGGACTCGGATTCAGAGAATTGTAAGTCACAGGCGAAGGAGGTGAAGAAGATGTTGTTTCAGAACTAACCTTCGTGGTCTCCGAGTTTGAATAGTATTTCTTACATGGGATGTAAGTCAAAGACTTGGAATTTGGACAGGGCTTGACGGAAGAGAAAAATGCAGAGCAATCTGCTTGTGATCTTTGATTTGGAAGCCCCAGAATGCAATTCTGGCTCACATCAAGCACATTGGCTTTTATGAGCTTCCTGCATTCAGGTCCAACCTGTGTGAAATAGTTCCCTGATAAGGTCAGGTTGCCATTGTTGCACAGTCCTGGAAGCTGGCACACCATCTCAGGAACAGGACCATAGAACATGTTCTGAGCCAAATTCAAGAACTGAATCTTTTCTAAGCAGGCAAAGGAATGTGGGATTGGACCCGTCAACCAGTTTTTGCTCACGTCAAAAACTGTGGCCTTCTTTAGGTACCCAATCTCGTATGGCAAGCACCCAGAAAAATGGTTCCCCAAGAAGAGCACTTCAGTGAGGGTATTTGAAGCTTTTCCTATGCTACTGGGGATTGGACCTGTGAATTCGTTGTTGGCAAATGTGAGATACCTGGCACATGTGGACCCAAAATTCCCAGGAAGATCTTGACAGAATTTATTGTTGTTGATGAAAATCACGTCTAGATCCATCTCAAACAATTCTGGAGGAACTGGCCCAGAGAAGCTGTTGAACCTGAGGTCTAAGAAAACTAGTTGCTTGGCACCAAGAACTTCCCTGGGAAATTTACCGATCAGCTTGTTGTTACTGAGGTCAAGCTCGAAGAAAAAAGGGGACTTGGTGATTTGTTCTGATATGGCTCCTGTGAAGTTGTTGGAGTTGACGTGGAAGAATGTCAATTCTGGTATACCCAAGATCACTGACGTGCTCAAATTGGAACATTGATGCCCGGAGAAGCCAGCTTGGTTAAAGTCTAATCCTGAAACTGCTTTCTCCGTTGAGTTTGGATAAGTGTCACATTTCACCCCTTTGTAAATACAAGGGTAAGAACCCTTCCAGTTTTTTGTAAACCCCTTGGGATCATCAATTCCGCTAGCAAATTTTAAAAGGACCCGCCGTGCTTTCTCCAGCCGGGTTATGGTGGGGGGCGGTGGCGGCGGACAGGGCGGCGGTGGTGGTGGAGGGGGACAATCAGAGGGAGCAGGGGCATAGCCGCCGCCCCCACCACCTCCGATGATGATTTCCAATGCCTCCCTTTCTGAGCGAGCAAGCTCTTCAGAAGCAGCCACCGACACCCCATTGAGCAAATATGATTGAAACAAGAAAACACATACCAATAATGAAACACGCAGAGAGATGGTAATTGCGCCCATCTTGTTCTATGAATCAAAAGGAAATTAGAGTCCAATACAATTTATGCAGCGTAAGGACTCAGAAAAGTCAAGGCTCACGAGTTTGAAGTTGGTCCAGGAAAAATGTTTGTATCTTTATACAGTTTTGGGAGATACTGTCATACCGGTACGCTTTCCTTTTCAGAGGGACATTACCTTTTTTTTTTGCTACCTTTAATATTAATATCTGGGAAATGCCAGCTTGGTAGGTCCTCAAGTTAAAAATTATAGTATCATCAATCACTAACTACAGTGCACGCCCACAACTTTTTTGCATAAAACCATAGAAGCCGACATTCATTATCTGTCACTTTGTTCTGTGGACGACGACCCATCAATAATTGAAGCTTAACCAAGGGGATTATATTTTTAAGTAATTAACTAGATTTATAAATTGATTGAAGCTAACACGAGTTAAGTTTTATAAATATCCAATTTGTTTCGTATTCTTTTTTTTTTCTCTGATTGTCTTGAAATTATCGTGTAATAAATTTAGTATTTTAAAAATTACAAAAATAATTAATATATAATGAGTTAAATAATTTAAGAGTTAACTCACACTTAAAAAGTTAAAATTAAGTGAATCTATATATTTAAATATTAATTTATTTTTGTAAAATAAAAAAATAGATAAATTTTTTAAATTGTCTTGAAATTATCGTGTAATAAATTTAGTATTTTAAAAATTAAAAAATAATTAATATATAATGAGTTAAATAATTTAAGAGTTAACTCACACTTAAAAAAATTTTAAAAGTTAAAATTAAGTGAATCTATATATTTAAATATTAATTTATTTTTATAAAAAAAATAGATAAATTTTTAAATGTTTGCCACGAGATTACTCAATAAAAATATAACATCTAGATAAATTTTTTTGACATGTCATATTTTTAATGTGAAAAAACTTTAAAAATTATACTTAACTTTTATCTTTATAAAATTCTTACATTTTTTTTTATAACGGTGAGATAATATTTTTGTTAATCTTTAAATAAATTTATATATACTACAGAAAATAGTATAACTGGTATAACTCATATCAATTATACTTAAAATAAAATGACACAAAATTAAAATTAATATGTTATAAATAAATGTTTATTTAATTATTGAGCACTATCGCCCTTTTAACTTGAATAATTTGAGTTCAAGGCTTTTGTAGATTAACTACCTTGAAACTAATAATTTTAGGAAAAAAATATTTGCATTTCCAAAATTTTGACATAACTAAAATTCAATTCTTTGACAATACATCTAACTACCATTACATACTCCCATCGTTAGTTCAACTTTTTAGTGACAGAGAATGATGCTTTTCTTTATTACTATATATTCAATACTTGAATTCCTACGAAAAGAACACTTGAAAGTTGAATGTTAACTACATTAAGGCAATGGAAAAAAGTTCACCTTTAAAATTTTTTGAGAAATGAATTTGGTTTCGGGCAAAAATTCAATATACTCTAAGGTAATGTTTAGTATAAGAAATATTTTAAAATTTTTGAAAAAGTGAGGTGATAAACTTTTTTTTTCACATTTGGTATAAGAGATAAAATTTTATTTTTATGAATCCTTTATTCCTAATAATAAAATTTGTAAAAAAAATTTGTCACTTTTATTTTCACTCGTGAAGGTGGAAATAAAAGTTTCTAATGAGAATGAGAAAGTTTAAGAATTGAAATTATAAAACTATCCTCCGCTTTTTTAATTTTAACATCTTATTTTTTTCGAGTAACTACTAGACCTTAAATTTAAAATTCTTAACTTTTAAATCTTAAAACTTAAAATTATAAATCATAAAACACTAACACTAAAATTCTAACTCTAAAACACTAATCCCTCAACCCTTAAACACTAACCCCTAAATTATAATCAATAAACTTTAAACCTTAAACTATAAAGTGCTAAAACCTAAATTTTAATTTCTAAACACTGAACTCTAATTCCTAAATTCTAAATCTTAATTCCTAAACTCTAATCTATAAATTTTAAATCCAAAACCTAACCTTTAAATTTTAACTCCTACAACCTAACCCCTAAATTATAATCAATAAACTTTAAACCCTAAACTATAAAGTGCTAAAACCTAAATTTTAATTTTTAAACTCTGAACTCTAATTTATAAATTTTAAATCCTAAACCTAAACTCTAAATTTTAACCCTTACAACCTAACCCCTAAACTATAAACCTTAAATCTTAAATTCTAAAATCTTAATTTTTAAACCTCAAAACAATAAGCTCTAAATCATAACCTTTAAACTCTTAATTCAAAATCCTACAACTTAACCCTTAAATCTAAACTCTAACCCGTAAATCATAAACTCTACACGTAATTCTTAAATTATAAATCTTAAATCCTAAAACTCTAACATTTAAATCTCAAAAATCTAAATCATAATTTTTAAACTCTAACTCTTAAATTCGTTTATTTTTTAAAAGAGTATTTTTGAAAAGATAATTATATTTTCAATAATATTTCACGTAAATTAAATATAAAAATAAAAAATTGATAATAATACAGTAAATAATTTTTAAAAAAGTGAAATAATAATTAAACATACATTTTTAATTTATTTTGTTTTTAAAAAAAAATTAAAAAAATAAGACTTTCTTAAAAATAAAAATATTCACCAATCGCGACTTAACTATAAAAAAATAAAATATTTAAGTTGAGATATTTCAACTAAAAAAAACAAACAAAAAAATAATAAAAAAATAACAAAAGGGATTCTTAAGTTAATTTGAGAAGAAGATTTAATTTCCTGTAACTCTGATGAAAGACATGGACTACAAAAAATGGGTAATCTTGCGCATGCATGGTTGTCATGTCAATTGGGTACCCTACCTTTCAAGGGAACGATGGGATCCAACTTGTCAATTATGTAGTCATGTGAAGGGGAATCAAACTCGGCCGACGTTTTTTGTCCTCCATTGGAAGACATGCTTCGAAGTTTTGGAAGTAAAAGTTCATGATAGCGTACGTAAATAATCAAGATATTTTTTATAGTCACAAAAGATTCTCATGCAGATATTGTTTATAAATAATAAAAGGTGACTGTTATTCTTCCGGTTATTATAGTGTTTCTGCAAATAATATTCTATGTCTAAGTCAATATCAGTATAAAGAGCAATAGATAAAATAAGTTAGAAGATTCATATCGAGAGGTGGAAGGCACTATTACAGGATGATTGTTGCAAAATATTATGGTAATAGTGCTTGACATTTAGGTAACTAATGATTTACTCTAACGAGTATGGAGGGTGTTTGTATGGCCATTGTTAATGCGATTTTTAATATAATATTTTATTTTTGTGTTTATCTTCAAGTGAAGGTGAAATTGTATGTGGTTAGATATTCAGTGAATTTGGATAGGAGAATTGGGTTTCGGATCGATTCGGTTGATCTTCCAATCACTGATTGATTGGACTAGGATTGGACTAGGCCTAAATTCTCTATTATTTAAATATTAAATTAATCATAAAAAATATATAAATATATAAAATATTAATATAATTAAAAAATATTTAACATAATTACATATTTATTCGTAATTAATTTTTAAAAAATACCTAACATAAACGATAAGTTTAATTTGCTTAAATGATGTTTGGTATAAAAAAAATTTAGAATCTATTTTTTTTATTTTGATTAAAAATAAAAAATATGATTGAAAATGTTTTAGTTGAATTATGAAAAAATTTGAAATTTTTTTTTAAAATATATTGAAAATAGAAAATATTTTAAAGAAGTTTTCAGCATTTTCTAAAATAAATAATGATATTTTTGTAATTTTGAAAGATAGTATAAAATAATAATTAAATAAAATTATTATGGCATCACATTATTGATGGTCAAATTAAAAAATAAGTAATATTTATAGTTATGTATGTCAATTTAATTTACAAATAAAGAATAATAATTTTTTAATTTCACAAAATAAAGATATTTTAAAAATTACAAAAAACTTGTAAATGAAAATGAATTTTAAAAAATAAAAAGTTGAAATTTTTTTCTTAAAACAAACGCACTTTAAAATTTTTTAATATTTGAAATTTTATTTTTAAAATGTTTCTCATGATCAAAATTTTTTTATATGCATTTTTAATGCATAAAAAAAATTAAAATATCTATATGTCATAAAGAAAAGGACAGCAGGAAGCATTATTCTAAGAAACAAGCTTTTGAGAACATGTTTTGCTGGAAAAGGGATGCCATGGTCCTTCCTTGGTTTATTTTATTCCCCGCCCAGTCAATAATTTAAGCTTCTGAAATTCCCCTTTGGTTAAACTACAAATATCACCGCAATATAATAGAGATTTTAAGACCGTGTTTGGTATGAATGATAATAGAAAAGCAATAAAGGAGACTTCATTCATTCCTCCATGTCCCTTGCTTTACTTATTTATTTATTTATTTTGGACAAGTCTTGTCCCTTGCTTTCAATTTCAATACTAACCAAACACAAACAGACGTAAACAGAACCAAGAAATATAGTAATGACTAAGGTTTCAGGCTTTAAATTTAAACCACCTAAGACTAAATTTAGGCTTTTTGATCCAAACTTATTTTTAATTTAGGTTAGACTGTAGGTTTATTTCAAAAACGAGTTTAAGCCCATCTTGTTCCTAAGCAATTTTTTAATTAAAAATAGTATATATATCAATTTAATTTTTTTTCGGTCTAAAAAATATATTTTTAGTTTTTTTTAATATAATTTTGATGTTTAAAAGTGTGTATTATTTTATGAAAGTATTTTCTAGAAAAAAAATCTCAAATTCTTAATATTTTTTTTTAAGAATTAAAATAAATAAACTTTGTTAGGCTTCAAGTCAGACATTTAGTTTAACCAATTTTATTTAAATCAAGTTTGAACTTAAATAAGAAAATTTAATTTAGGTTAGACATTTTTTTATAAAAGCCTGAGCTGAATATAATTAATAATTTGGATATTAATATTTAAATAATAATTTGGATATTAATTCACTTCACTCCAGCAACCCATCCTCCTAAACAAGCCCTTAGTATTTTGAGGGAAATGATTTGCATGTTAATTAAAAAAAAAAATTGCAGGTACAAGGAGAGGGGACAAAAATAAAATAAAATAAAAAATTCCATCCCAAAAACAAGGCAAGAACTAGATTAAATGTTACATAATTAGATTAGAAAAAAAAAGCCCTAATACACTTCTTTGCAAACTTAAATACATGATCAACTATTAATGAAATAATTTATGAGACATCTGCATTTATTTTTAAAATTGAAACGAGTTTAATAGTATGTCCAATTTTTTTTTCTTGACACAATGTACTATTTTTTATTTAAATTAACATTATGAAAAAAAATTAGTCTAATTAAAATAATATTCCACCCATCTATTATTATTTTATTTTAGACAGCAATCACAAAGTATTATGAAATTGAGAAGCTAACACTTGCTTATTAAACTGAAAGATCAAAGATGTGGTCCACCATAAAATATTATTCTTAATGCACTTGGGCTTGCAAAGTGTAGATTGACACTTTGCCCAATGGAGGAAGATAAGATTAAGATCTTGGTAATTATAAAGTAATAGCCAACTGATCCATTTTAATTATTTTTAATCAAAATTTGGCTACTTTCAACTGTTAACATAAA
Source organism: Gleditsia sinensis (assembly GCA_037074535.1). Classification (NCBI taxonomy): domain Eukaryota; kingdom Viridiplantae; phylum Streptophyta; class Magnoliopsida; order Fabales; family Fabaceae; genus Gleditsia; species Gleditsia sinensis. Next base: position 3,317,984 of record CM073463.1, read on the forward strand.
AAATTATACTTCAACCTTGTAAAAAAATATATATTTACTAATATTTTTAAAAAAATTGTAGAGCAAACTAAAAATAATTTTATAATATTTCCATGGGTTGAATCAAATTTAAAATATGCAACAATTATAGAGAAGTACGCAAGAGACCAAATCACAAAAACACAGGTGCATTTCCGAGAAGCTGCCCAGTAGAAGTTTCAGAATTTTGGCCCGTGAATTTTTTTGTTGTGTTTTGAATACACGTATGTTTAATATAATTTTAAAAGCATTTAAAAAAATTTTAAAAGCTGCAATTGACTGTACTTTAAATTGCGTGTTGTATTTAAAACACAGTAAAAAATTCAGATTCAAATTTTTTCTCTTCTCAGGCTGCAATCTGTATGGTAAGTTTCCAAAAGGGTCTGTATATCAGCCACTACAATAAATAAAAAAATTGCATTTAGCGAGAATTTTTAAATACATTTAACAAGGGTTTTAACTGCCGCTAAATCATTATGTGGAGGTTTAAAAATCTCCACTATCCCATGCATTGGGACATCATTTAACGGAAATTTTAGAGAATCGTTGACCGCCGTTGATTGTTAAGCGGTGGGTTGGTTCATTTAGCAAGGGTTTTTAAACACCGGCAAAATGAATCCTAAATACATTTTTACTTTTTTTTTTTTTGGGGATAGCATTTCGCCCAACTAAATGAGCTTCGAATGGGTATTTTATATTTTTACTTTCTGTTTTCCTTCGCATTTGGCAGGGGTTCAAAACTCTTGCTAAATGAATATCTTTTTTTTTTTTTTACATATTTCACATTTTTCGGCAGTTCAAAACCGCCGCTATTTGTGAATTTTTTATAGTGATTTTAATTCTTTTATATAAAAAAATATCAAATCATTATAAATTGATTTCATAAAGAAATCATAGTTAATAAGAATATATTTATATATGTAAATTGTCAAATACAAACAAGTCATTTAAATCAAAATAAAATTGCAAAATACATGTACAATTAAAAGGAAACCAACTAGCTGGATGTAGAATGTTGCGTTCTCGGAGAAGGTTGCTAGCATCTTAGAACTGAAAATTCAAAAGCAACGTCCAAAACAAAAACAGACAATGCAACTTTTAATTTTGAAAAATAAAAATACTAAAGGCTTGAGCTTGTTTTTATAAGTTAATATAATCAACCTGAGAATCAAATATAGCAGCAAACTTTAGGCCAGAATAAGTGACAAGCAAGAAAGGAAGAAATTCAGTAAAATGAATCTTATTGTAAAATAAAGATGACAACCACGAGCCAATTGCGTGCAACTAAGTATAGCAGCATAAGAAGTTCAGTAAATAGTAGAATCATTAAACAACGCTACTCCAATCACTTTGATTACCTGTAAGAGATAATCCTCTAAAATAACACAAGCTGAGCACCGAAAGGAAGGTAAGTGGCCAATTCTGTTCTTTGAAAATTCCGACGTTCCTCATACTTAATATTATGGCTTCCTTATCAAAATCTGACCATTAAAAGAACAAAAAGAAAAAATGTGAAGCAGTTCTGTTTTTCACGCTCAAGATGTAAAGAAATCTTATTGTATTTGCAGCCGGTAAAAAATGATGACAAGGAAGGGGGGGGGTTAAATGCTCTCATTCCGATTACGAACTGAGAACTAGCTCCTGCACTACATCTGAGAATGCATTCTGGCCAAGTTGAGGGGACATGAGCTTCTCAAATTTCAGAGACTTCACCTGTCCAGGCACTCAAGTTGTTGCTTCTTGTCATCTATCACTGCTTTTTACCCAATATCACTTCTTGTCACCAAAAGAAGTGCCAATATCAGCTATGTACAAGATGAAAATACAAGAAACCAATGTGTAAATGCAAGTATCAAATTTTGCAACAGTTAATAACCATGAATGGCCGCAAGTGGCAAAAAGGTCCAAGCAAGTGTAGACTGCAGAGATATATTGGCCAACAGGCCCACCTGGGAAAAATCAGTTGTTGTTGAGATGGGTCCTATCTAATCACAGTCCCACCACAACTGAAACTTTGCTTGGGTGTACATTTCATGGTGAAGGGACTTGGCATAGCACATGAGAGAAGGCAGGCAGGGGTACTTAATCCTATAAAATTCCTTTCTAATCTTTATTTAGAAAGAGAGACCAGTTAGAATATGATTAAATCAACTTTTGAAATTTTAGTAAATAATTGATTGATTACCCCATTGCTGCTTGAAATGAAAAATTGGAAGGGGTGGAGATGGTTAAATTACATTCCAGCTTGAAAACTTAAAACAGGGCAACACTGCAAGGCAAAAATGTGAAAAGGAACAGCGAAGAATTAATTGTAGATTAAACCACAATAGATTGAAAACAGTGACATCAAAAGAAGCCCATGGCGCCCTCCATATAGCATATAAAGCTTTCAAGTCTCTAGAAAAAAAATTAAAGAGAGCTGTTAGAACCACTGCTCCCAGCAACAAGCAAATTCCATGACCCCAGTCCCCAAACATCACCATGAAAAGACATGGGAATGCAATAGCTGTGTAAACTGCAGGATTTGCTTCTTGGTATCTTGCAACACTGCAAAGCAAAAGGGCTCATCAGAAAAATCTACCTTTGAGCTTTGTGGCCATTGCTTGGAAATCAGCTTCAGAGTTCTATACCTTAAGCATGAACAAACGCATATTATTTGAAAACAGATTATCAGCGAGGCAAAAATACGAGAGTTCTCATCTAATAAAATTATAATAGAGGGAACTACATAGATATCTTCAAATAACCAGTAGCTATTTGTGCCAGTCAAAACTCAAAACAATTCAGCTATTTAAGCATATGGATCAAATGGCTCTTTTTATAGGAAAGAAAGTGCACAAAAGAACCATGGAAACAATACAGAATATTAGAAATTAATTTTTATAACATGCAAAATATCTTGACACGTTTGATAGAGAAAATGATTGTTAGATGCCAGAAAAAGAGTCATTAAACCCCCAACTTTAGTTCCAAGATATTTTGCTTGTAAAAAGCAAACTCCAATAAAGATTCTAAGAACTTCTTTTCCCATCATCTCTTTGTATGTGAGCACTTCAATATTAAACAGAAGTAACAACACTACTCCAACAAGCTTATGAGATAAGCATCTAGCACCTTCTAGTACTCTACTTCAAACCCCGGCTAAATGTTGGTCGCCAAACACTTTTTTTTTTGGTGGTGAGTATCAGAACCACAAGGTTCTCTTTTGCAGAAGTTGGGTTGCCTGAAGGTTGTGAAAATATGAACTCCACACTTCATCTTCTATGGCTATAAATTTCTATAAAGCCCTTAGCTTGCTTCAGCACCTACTTAGCGGCTCCTGCAAGCACCAAACCAATTGCCTTGTTGCGGACACGATCTTTCCACGGGCTACTGAAGCTGCAGCAAGTTCAGGATTCCAAGAATAGTTTTTCATGGAACAAGCTATTTCCCTCTCTGTCTTTGATAGCTTAAGGCATTATGAACCTTATAAATCTGCAAAATCGGAAGTAGAACCCTTTATACACGCCAAATAAGAATGACTAGATTGCAGCTACCTAATTTTTTCAAAGAAGATTCTGATAAGGAGCTAAAGAGGTTGACAAATTGAGCGGTTGAATTGGAGCTTACAAGATATAATGAATTAAGCCTAAAAAAATTAAGGCACTCCAAAAAAAAAGAAGAAAGAAATTCTTTGAAAATTTAATTAATACTGAACTATACATAAAATAGTATATAATATTAAATAAAACTCCTAATCCAAATAAGAAACATTAAAATAACGAAAATAAAAATAAAATAGAGTTTCTAAATTAATTGCAACAAAAAATATAAAATAAAATAATAAAAAAGACAAAGATAATGAAAATATCTAAAATAGAGTTCAATTTGGCCCAATAATTACCCGTAATATGCTCCACATCAGTTTTCATGAGCAGGTACCAAAGTTCTCATTCATTATAGGCATGCCATGGGAAGAAAAGCATGGAATATTGGCCCTGTTTCACTCTGCAACAGGGACATCGAAGATAAAGCTCAGAGGGGAAATTCTGCCGTTCATAAGGAGCATGAATGCTTAAAATGATTAGACTCTAAGGAACCTAGCTCGGTTCTGTTTATATGTTGTGGGAGTGTCTACCATTTTAAAGTTACTCAGCTGACAGAGCTTGCTCTGAGTACGGAAGCTTCTGGACAGAACTTTATCTGGGTGGTGAAGAAGAAGGAAGTGAAAGATAACGAAGAAGATACAAAAGAATGGCTACCAGAAGGATTTGAGAAGAGGATGGAACGGAAGGGATTGATAATAAGGAGTCGGGCACCCCAAATGCTCATCTTAGATCACAAAGCTGTTGGAGGGTTTATGGCTGATGTGGCTGGAATTCAACACTTGAAGTAGTGACTACTGGGATGCCAATGATCACATGGCCAGGCCACTTTAGGCAGAACAATTCTCCAATGAAATACTTATTATAGAAATTCTTGAAAAATAGGAGTAAGGGTTGGAGGCGAAGAATGGTGTAGATGGATAAAAGATGCAAAGTTCTTAGTGAAGAAAGAAGAAATAACCGAGGCAGTGACTCGATTAATGGTTGGTGAAGAGGGTAGAGAAATTAGAAGCAGGGCTAGAGGAGTCAGATTGCATGGCTTTGTTAGGAGATAGAAGCTGCTATTTCAACTGCAATCTAATGAATAACACAGTACCCAGAAAGTTAATGCAAACTAGAATTTACTGTACTAAAGAGAATTGTGATATAAATTACCGAGGACCTAGATAGGGACATTTTATTAAACATGAGGTGGTACCTAAGAAACATAGATACGAACTGGTTCATCGTACTTTTAATGGCATATGAACAGTTCAAAACTTACAGTACTCATAGGAAGTGTGTCGCTTATTTTCTTTCTGTAAAAGAGAAACCAAGGCAATCAATGCAGCCAAGGGCATATAATCATCCGGTTCATTTGTTCCAAATAATTAATTTTTAAAATATCTTAATTCATGTATCTATAATTATGATATTCACGTATTGTATATTAAATAGCGTTCATATAATTAAATACTACATAGTTACCTAATGTGCCTATATATACTCTTTATATTTGGTAATTAAAAGCAATTTATGCATGTTAATTAAATGTCAAAAGAAAAAGATTACTAGTTTAGAGTAATTATATAGTAATTTCACATATAGAGAATGATGGAAGGAGTCATCGATTGAGCCCGAAGACTAAGTGTTAATACACGTGAGAAATTAGGCGAGTGACTAAATTAAATTTGATAATAAATAGTGTTTTAAATTTGCATAACAATAAAATCAAAATGACAAATAAAATTTATTTTTTATTAAGAATATATTTGACAAGTTTAATAAATTTTTATAATTTATTTAATTAATTTATAAATTTATTTAATTGAATTAAAAATATTTAATAAATAAATTTATTTAAATAATTTAAATTAATTAAAATTTTATAAATTATACACTATTTTAAATTACGTATAATTTATAAATTTTTAATTAATTTATTAATTTTTAATTAATTTATAAATTATTGTTATTAAATAAAATTTAAATATAAATATCAAACATATTGTACAAACATAAATATTAGTTTACTTTTATTTTAAAAAAATAAATCAACCCAATAAAAATAAATATATCTGATTCTAAATCAAGCTAATCATCTTTTCAAATTCTACGGAGGAAATAGATTTGGATAATACACACACTTAACATTGACATTAGAATGGGGGTAACGCTCCAATTGATTAAAAGTCATATTTAGTATATATTTATATTTTAATATTTTATTTAGGAAATAATTTATATATAAAAATTTTAAACATAAGATAAATAAAAGATTACTTTTTTTAATTATTTAAATTATATGATTCATAGATTTTAAAATTTTATTTGTATTATATTTAAATATAACTTTTAAACTAAAATTTCTTATATCGAACGACAAGGCTCTCAAACTCGAATCTCAATTGGAACAACGAATTAGAAAAAAATGGGGGCTGCACACGGTAAGTTTTGGGCAAGCGATCACCGTTGGATTCCTAATTTCTGACATTACACTTATCTGTCAGCTAAATCAACGCTTCTCCGTCTGTTGACCAAACGATGCATGAGAGGTGACGCCCACATTTAATAACCGTCAAATCCTTCCTCGCCGATGCCCTAATCAGCTCCGTCTTCCCTGGCCCCTTTCGGATCCACTGCTTCGATTTCCACATCGCTTTGAGCTTTGGCTTCTCCAGTCCTCTTGGTTCGATTTCGGTAAGATAAGCTCTTTGCTCCAGATCTGAAATTGCGGAAGCATTTTTGTTTTCAATCTTGAATGGGTTTTCGTTTTTAATCTTTTTCCCTTTTGTTGAACAAAAGAGCATTCCTCAATTTTATATACAATTTTGATAATTTTACCTATTAATAGTTCAGTTTTCTACCTTTTTGGGTGGTTTGATGGATGGTCAGAATCTTAATAGAGTTCAAGCGGAAGACAACATTGTCTTGGAATGTTTTAACACATAAAATGTGATTTGTGTCTAGTAAGCGGCAAGACCGGTTGACAATTGGGGTGAACTGCTAGCAGTGTAAAATCACTAAGACGGTTATGGATAGTTGTATACTGCCATTAAGCTCAACCCTATATCCCTGGCGATACTAATATGATATATCAAAATAGTTTTTACTTCCATTACTTTTGCATGCGGGGAAGGGCAAGTTAAGTAAAGGAATGAGATATGAAATTATTATGGTAATTGCCTTTCTTAAATCCTGTTTTCTTTCTCACAAGTCGCTTCTGAAATTTGTAAAAAGACTAGGCTGTAAGCTCCAAGGCAATTATAATTTTGAACTTTAACCTTTTCTAAGTACTTTATGCTTACCAAGTTGTGTCCCTTATGATATTAATGAGTCGTGTGATAAGTTGCCTGCTAATTCTACAACTCTACAAGTAATTCTTAATCTTACATGCTTGGACACAATTTAGTCATAAATGAGCATTGTGAAAAGGTGATTCTGCCTGTTTGATTAACTTTAATTACTTTCGTCCACCTAGTGTATGGTCGTAAGCGACTCTCTTCTGTCTGAAGGTAGATAGACCATTTAATGAGTGACAAATGTGCATACCGCCAGTGTATAAGTGTATTTTCTTTCTTCCATTTAGTATATAGTCACAAATTAGTCTCTTGTTTAATATGTAACGTTGTAAGCACAACTCAATGGAGGGACATAATGTACAAAGATGACAATTATTTGGTTTTAGTTATCCTACTTTCTGTCAACGCTTATGATGTTTGTATTTGCAGCTTCAACCCGGAAAAAAAGGCTGTAAGGGCACCTAATGTTAAGATCTCCAACCTCTGTAGGTCACTTCTGATACATTTGCAAATGGATTCAGTGCCTGCTGATACACCTAATTTACCTCCTAGTAAAGATCCCTCTACTTCACCTCCTGTTAAAGATCCTGAAGGTCAGACTGCCGCTTCTGCAGTCTCTGGACAAGATAATTCTGCACATGAGGCGCGATCTAAGCTATCTTCCACTGGCATATCATCTTGGGCCAAAAATTTGAAAATTCCCCAGCCATTTTCTGGCTCTCAAGATGACTCATCAAGTGGAAATGCTGGGAAATCACCTTTTTCACGCTTTACTAGTGGTTTAGCAATGCGGTTGTCTCCAAAATCTCCTCCATCAGATGACAGTTCCAATGAAACAACTGCTCAATCTAATTTGATTGAAAGTTTCACAAAAGGCCTGGTTGACTCTTCTAGGAATGCGGTGAAAGCTGTGCAGGTTAAGGCCCGACATGTTGTTTCTCAGAATAAACGTAGATACCAGGTGCTGTTCTTGATTAATCTAATTTATTTTGTGCTTATTCTCAAATGGGTTACTAAATCATAATCTCTTGCCCATTATAACAATGTTATTCTTTTTCTAGTGGTATGAATTTTAATTCTTGTTTCTCCCTTGCCTTCTCTTTCCCTAATAAGAGGGTTTATACTTATCCTTGGACCCTATTCATGGTACCCTATTGTGATATTAACAATTATTTATACAGAAGAAGAATTGGACTAGGCAATATTTTAAGATATCTAGTTCTCTATATCATATATCCAAGCTTCTTAACTATTCCTTTATAAATGTACTGTCTGGTTTTCAATTTATAAAACACTGAAGGTTGCAGATGGTTACCTACTCCCTGTTGAAATATGTCTCTAATTTAGCATTCTGTATGATGAACATCCTTGTCTCATACGTTTAAAACTTTTATAGTATGATTATTTTTGTGAGTGCTTTTAAGTTTGATCTTCATTTTCTCTGTTTCTCGCTATATTGTATGTTCTCTTGACAAAAAACTTTTTTGGCTAACATGTGCAGTTGTCCACTTTTATACTTTTTTTCAGGAGGGAGGATTTGATCTAGATATGACATACATCACTGAAAATATTATTGCTATGGGCTTCCCTGCTGGTGACATGAGCTCTGGGTTTTTTGGTTATGTAGAAGTGAGTTATCTAATTTAGTATGCAGTTTGTATTGGTTGACGATTTTATTTTAGATATCAGTATTCATACTATCTACGTATGGAATGCAGGGGTTTTACAGAAATCAAATGGAAGAAGTGATCAAGTTTTTTGAGACTCATCATAAGGTGTTACTGCATACTCTGACACAAAGTTATAAGCATTATGCTTCTACCTTTTGTCGTCGTATTCTTTGGAATGCAAAATCGAATATTGCATGGATACCATAATACATCTTTGATTCTAATAAACATGTATATATTGTTATTAAATTGGAAGGTTTCTTTGAGTCTAATACATCTTTGATTCTAATAAACATGTAATCAAATATTTCATACTCTGACACATAATACATCTTGGAAGGTTTCTTTCAATTGGTTTCGTGGAACTGAGTCTTTCAAGGCATCTTGAGAACCATCGTGGGGTAAGCATCCTCCCCTGATGGCAGAAGTACCTTATCCATGGCCCAAACACCTTGTGACTTGAGGTGGGGTTTGACCCCAGGGCTTATGCTCCCCCTCCCCTTCTTTTTACTAACGTGAATAGGAGTTCAGCCTTGGTTAAAGAACCGATGTACCCTTGGCTAATCAGAGATTAGAGAAGAAACTCTGCCAAGACTTCACTGGCTTGGATTGTCTTGTCTTGTCCCTCAAACTTCCTAAAGGGGTTCTTTATTCTTCCCATTCTAAGTCTCCAATCCATCATCGTTCTCCTAAAGGATCTCTTACTTCCGATCTCTATCCATTCCTGGAACAACATGCATTGTAACTGTATGTAATATTGAACTGAGGAAGCTCTCTAGAAGTTTTTGGGCTATGGTTGTAACTGTTTTTTTGTTACCATCAACTCTTTCCTCTGTTGTGACTTGTGAGCCACATATAGTTAGATTTTTTTATCCTTTATATTTAGTTTGATAACAAGTTCCCACTGCAGGGGGGGCATCTTACTCAAATTGATTTCTTGTGTTTCTCTTTTTATGATGCCTCACTAGTTTTTTATTTGACTTTTCTTTTTTAATGCAGGGCAAATACAAAGTATACAATCTTTGTTCTGAGCGGCTGTATGATGCATCATTATTTGAGGGGAAAGTGAGTTCCAAGAAGAATAAATTTCATTTACATCACATAAGCTTGAGTTTATCAATGATAGTGACTGTTCTCCTAAATAATTTCTTTTAAATTTGGATGTGTTGAAGTGAGAAAACTAAACTAATTTTGTGCTATTTTTCCTATAGTTGTTGTCTTCCATTTTTATCAACACCGTTCATACTATCTATTGTTCAATTAACAACTGATTCTTACCATCAATTTGCACTTTTATTGATGATGCTAGACTGTTTTGTCATGTTCCTGTTTAACTATTGAATATTAGGTTATCCCTTCTCAAGTTATAATTTATCCTATTAAAGTTTATTTTACATTCTTCTTGCACTTGATATATCAAATTCCTTCTTTAGGTGGCTAGTTTCCCATTTGATGACCATAATTGCCCACCGATTCAACTGATTATATCATTTTGTCAAAGTGCTTATTCATGGTTGAAACAAGACATTGAGAATGTTGTGGTTGTCCACTGTAAAGCTGGAATGGCAAGGACAGGATTGATGATTTCTAGTCTTCTATTATTCTTAAAGGTAATATAATCCAAGTATTTTGCTGAAAATAAAATGTTTGATTGAAATTTTCATCATTTGTTTTCGACATGTCACTCAGTTTATTTAGAGTTGGTACCAATATGTACTGCAGTTCTTCCCAACTGCTGAGGAGTCCATTGACTATTACAATCAGAAAAGGTGTTTTGATGGAAAAGGACTTATTCTGCCTAGTCAAATTGTGAGTTCTGCTTTGCAGTGTGATAATTTGGCAAAATTGGAGATTACTTATTACCACAACCTAACTTTATACCTCTTGTATTGTGCTCATATATTTGTCTTTCTTTTTTCTTTAGAGGTATGTCAAATATTTTGAACGTGTCTTGACTTACTTCAATGGAGAAAATCCTCCTGCTCGCAGGTATATTCTGGACCATGCATGACTTTAACTTTCACCTTGGTCTTCACATGCTGACATTGTATTTTTTGTAGATGCATGCTTAGGGGATTCCGGCTTCACAGGTGTCCTTACTGGATAAGGCCGTCTATAACTGTCTCGAATTATAGTGGTGTGTTTTGATATTCCTGTGTCGATTTTTTCCATGCTTAGTGAGTCTGTAATGTTATTTTTTATACTTGTTGCATTGCATGCTTGTGTGATGGAACATTTCTCTTGGTTTTCTTAACTTGTTTGCTAATATTTACATTATTAATTGGTTTGTTTCTATTTCATTAGATTATTAGTTTTTAGTTCTATTGCATGGTGGTCTGTTTTGTACAGTGTTTAGCTTTGTTATACACTCCTGCACATCGCAGTCTGTTTTATACAGGGTTTAGCTTTGTAATACACACTTGCACATTTAGTTTGAAGGCTTGGACTTGTATTTTGCTAGGCTATTCCTACAAATCCAACTTATAACTGGTAACCACATGAGTTTCAAGTAAGTGTTGCAAGGAGATTAATCTGAGCGTTAGAAAAGCAGGAAGAACCACAGGCAGGATTTCTACCACTTGTGTTGTTGTTGTTGTTGCTGTTTTCTTTTTTTATTTTTTCCGGAATGTGGAGTGGGAAATACCATTCTGTGAACAACCTCCCCCTTAAAGAACAAAAGAAAAAGAAAAAATAAAGAAGGCATTCCTTGCTTTCAAGTCCTGCCAATTTGTGTTCGCTCTAACACTTTTCTAACATGCAGGTGTTTTGTTCTCAACCAAAAAGCATCCAAGAACCAAGGATCTTAATGTGCGTCTGTTTAATAATTTGGTGTCAGCATATTGACTGTTGATTTTAAGTTGTCTTATCAAAGTTCTCTTCTCTGTGGCGTTCTCAACACATCATTTGATATTTGCTGCTGCAGCCTGAAGATTTTTGGTTTAGTGCTCCAAAGAAGGGAGTGATGGTCTTTGCTTTGCCAGGGGAGCCTGGTCTTACAGAGTTGGCTGGGGACTTCAAAATCCATTTTCACGATCGCCAGGGAGATTTTTACTGGTATCTAATTAATATTCTTCATTAACCTTCAGCTGCCTTTGTTGCCAATCCTATATTAGACTGAAATATCATGCTGTTGTCTCTTGTAGTTGGTTGAACACAACTATGACAGAAAATAGGAAAATATTGAACACTAATGATCTTGACGGTTTTGACAAGGTATAGAGTTATTGTTTTTCTGTGATTGTAGCTTTATGATGATCACACTCCCTCCCATTTCTCATGCATGATTAAATGTTTTTTTGTTATCAAGAATTAGTGATCTGAATAGTAGAGAATGATCTGGTTCCTTTTCAGGAAGGTGTCCCCTTGTTGGTTTTTTAACAGTAGTATCTTGTGTTCAACTGTATTTTTGTTATTGTCTTTTGGCAGAGAAAACTGCCTTCGCCTGGATTCCTGGTTGAGGTTGTGCTAGTGGATTATAATGGCAATGTTACAACATCCCAACCTGAAACTGTTGCAAACAAATCAGATGAGAGGTCAAGTAGTAGTCCTGCGCCAGTTGATACAAGCACCACGGCTTCAAATGCTGAAAAAGAGTCTGGGAATAGTGATAAAGATGATGTGTTTTCAGATGGCGAGGCAGAGGATTCTGCTTCTTCCAAAAGCAGGCAGACAAAAGCAGCTTCTCAAGCTGCTGGAACAGTTACTAATTCAGCCACTGGATCTGAGTCCAAAATTTCAAATCAAATGACTGGTTTAACTCATGCAACAGAACAAGTTTCTTTGGGAAATACAAGTGCTGCTCCAGTTCATAGTGCTAGTAAGCCGAAAAGTGATGATAACAGAACATTATCCAGTGTCGAGGCTCCCAGCTCAGAAAGCGAATTTAAGGCAATGGCTGCAGATGCATCTGTTTTTACATTCGGCGATGATGAAGACTACGAGAGTGAGTGAAGTACAGGTTTACTTTTCTATTATAAGCCAATATTTGTATATAATATTGCTTGCTACCTTGTGGTCAACTGTAGAATGTTCGTTTCATTTTATTGTCTACCTTGTAATGCTAAATCTGGCTATTGCTCACTGGCTTGGTACACAAAAGTTGGAATAAGATTGGGCCAAATTGTCTCTATTGAGGGTTGTTTCATTTTTTTCCTTAAGAGCAGAAATCTTTGAATTCTATGATTGACAACTGACAATTTTTCTTTTATGTTGCCAATGTTATTTAGAGATGACAATTTTTGGGGGTAAACTTTCTATTTTATATATAGGAAAAAGTATATTTTTTTCTCCCTAATGTTTTGTAGCAATTGTAACTTTATCCTTTTTTTTTCAATCTTTGCAATGTGCCTCTGATTAATCAATTAATTGCAATTTGCCCCCTACAGATAAATTTTCTATCAAATTTAATATTTTAGTATGTAAAAATACAAAACTACCCTTCGTTTAAAACAAAATCCAATTAAATTTATCTTTTTATAACTGAAGTTTATTTTTTTCTTTTGCTACTCTGCTTCACGGTTGCATCGTGTGCCACTTTCCCGTCCTAAATGAAAAGAGAAACCGAGCATCTAAAGCACGTCGTGAACCCACCCCACAAATGGCCATCACAAGCCATTGCAGAGCAGATGAAGCACTGTTGAACCACACTTTGCATTTTTCCTCTGCAAACGCAGTAAAATGCAACAGAGAAGAGCAATTGCGCCGCGAGTTCCATTGCTGCTGTAACATGACTTCGATGTGCAGCAAAAAGATCAAAACCGCCATTGTTGAATTAGAAGAAATGGATCATCTTTGATGATAGCTTTGGAGAAAAATATTTTTCTTGTTGGGATTTTATTTACTATGAAAGCTCTGTTTCTGAGTTTTCATAATTCAACGTTTTATTTAGCGCTATAAGTCTTCCACACTTGGTTTCTATCTGCAATCAATTCTTTCTCGCTTAAGCTTCTTAACTATTTTGGCTTCAGAAACAAAGATGGAATATTTCAATTTCTTGGATTCAAAAAAATAAAATTCAAAATTAATCGATCATTCGAATAGTTCGGATTGAAGATTTTTAGTCAAGTCGCTGATAGTCCTCTTATCCTTCTTTCCTTGTCTCCTTCTGTGTTTTTCATGGATCAACATATTTTTTTGCAAAAAGAAAAAAACCATTTGGTTTGACTATAAAGAGAAGAACATTGACACTACTGCTAAGGGATGGAAACAATGCCCTACTGTTCATCTCACTACCATCTGTAATCTGTCACTGTGGCTTTGCGGTGCTATTGGGGCTCAATAAAGCAAGTATATTGAGTGACTGTGTGAATGTGTTTGAGAGTAAATGAAATATATACGAAAGAAATATCTATTCAACTATTAAATGAGAGAGATGAGTTGAGGAGAAGAAATGCTTTTTTCCATTTTCAGAGAGTTAGGGAGAAGAAAGATAGAAGAAGAACCTTTTGAATTTCGCCTCCATCTTCTTGTTGAAATTTGAAAAGCTGGTGGTGAGAGAAGAGTAATAGGTTGGAAAAAAATAATGAAAGAAAATGGAGAGAGAAGTCATCATGAAAAGGACTTTAGAAAGATAAAAGACTTGCATTTTGTTGCCTCATTCACGTGGAGTTGGTAAAATTGAATTAAAAAAATAGGGTCTGTATGCTTTTATTTTTTAAAATTGTTTTGTTTTTTTTTTAATTATTTTTAAAATTAAAAAATTATTTAATAATTATTTTTTGTTATTATTTAAAAAAAAAATTATTTTTTATTTTTATTTTCAAAATATAAAAAATAAAAAATAATATATTTTTAAAATAATTTATCAAACGAATTTTTATTTTATTTTATAAAATAATTTTTAAAAATAAAAAAATAAAAACAAAATCAAACCATTCTAACAAAAAAAAAAAAAAAAAAAAAACAAAGTATGCATGAAGTGACAGTAAAAGCGTAAAATAAAAAAATATAATTTCTGATAACAATCGATTGTGTTCGGATTAAAATAAAATTTAATATCTAATTTGATTGTTAATATTTAAATTTTTTAAAAATTTCAATTTATTATATCTCAAAAATCTAATATATTTTAACCGAGGTGCTCTTCTTTTTTTTTCGAGTCCACGCGGTTTAAATTGGGTTTTACGGACCCCTTGGAAAGAGTTGTAAATTGAGAGCGGAACCAAACTTTTTCTTTTTTTTTCTTTAAATATTGTCCATAAATAAATACTTTACTTTCCAGGGAACTATTCCTGCATAACAAGTAATAGATAATAATTAATAAATGTGGACTCTGCAATTCTTTGTTGATTGTGTCATGCCATTACCTAACCAAAGATAAATTCTAAATGGACTTTACCCTCCAAGTCAACTTTGATTATTAATTCATTTATTGTGAATTTCATTTTGGTTTTACCAAACCTTTTGCCTAAATAATTAACTAAAAAGAATTCATTTTAATTTTGTAAAATGAAATATGACCCACATAATTAATTACCATCACCTATTTTCAAACTTTTGAATTGGTTTAGTAGTCTAGAAACTCTGTTTTATATTTAAATTATTTAAATTTAAATATTATAGTCAATTTTTAAAATTATTTATTCTTTAAATATAGTACATTTTTTTAAATTATTTGATAAAAAAATTAATTTTAATTAATGTATAAATTAATTTAAAAATACTTTATATTCTGTTTAATAAAAATAATTTATAAATTTTGTTTATCAAATATTTTTAATTTAACTAAATAAATTTATAAATTAATCAAATAAATTATAAATTTATTTATTTATTTTGTTAAATACACTCTATTGTGACACAAAAAAAAATTAAACTTTATTAAGATCATTGAGTGGACCAGGAGATGAACAAGCACCTTCACCTATACTTTCTAATTCTAATGAATCTAAAATACACTTTTATTTGGCACAGGTAAATATTATAATTTAAAAAAAAAAGCTACAAAAAAAAAGATAATTAATGAATATTTGCTAGAAACTTGAAAATCTATAATTGAATATTCACAACGAATCTCTTTATGATCTGTCTGTCAAAAAGTTGATAAAATTAAAATTTGAACTCATAAAAGCGCGACCTAGAAAGGTAGTTCTTCTGCTTTAGACTCATCCAGGCCTCTTTGTTTTGACAAAAACGATAAAGTAGGTCGTCTCATGGTCCAAAGTTGTCGAGAAATTGCAACCAAAATGCAGGATTGGGACCTTGCCCGTTCAATGCATGTTACATTCGTCACGAAAAGTTCAATAAATATAAATAAAATTAATAAATATTCAAACAAATTAAACACACTTTTAAATAAAATTTATTTTTATATATTTATTTATATAAAAATTGGTTATCACTTATTTTACGATATTTTTTATTGATAATATTTTATTTTATTTCTAATCAATATATTCTGATTATCCGTTCCATATTCCAAAAATTTTGGTATTACTTTAATACCAAATTGATATTATCAATATTTTTTAGAATCAAATATTTTATAAAATTTGAAAAAAAATTATATTTTTAGTATTAAAATAATACAAAAAATATTAAAAATTAAAAATTAATAATGAAATAATTTTTGTCTATTTTATTAGTTATATTAAATAAAAAAATATAAGATATAAAATTAGAGTAAAATAGAAAAGTGTGAAAAATATTTTTTCTAATGGAGGGGTGATGGTTCACGTGTCGAATAACTTTCCACGCGCTTTATTTTTCGGTTACACCAAACTAATTCAATAAGAAGGATTTTCGTCGAAGGTCAGAGCGTATATGCCCAGAAGCTAGAACTATCGGTACTCTCAATGACCCGACGCGTGAAGTACTAGTTCCAAATAATACTGGGAATTGTCTCTTATCCTTATATAAGACTGAACCTTGTGGTTTTGAGATTGCGATTTTCAGATTTCGGGTTAAATTTTTCGAATTTCATTCCAATCGTAGCGTCCCTTTTGTTCATCCATGTCGGTTAATGGCATTCAAGGCAAACTTCTCGAGGTTACTGGTAACGTTACGCGACATAATGGGTTTTCTTTTCTTAATTTTAGCTTTCGTAAGTAGAAAAATCTAACGTTCTTGTCTGTGTTGAAATCGATGCAGTTGTAGGATGCAACAAGTTGAAGGACACAGAATGGATTTCAAGGCAAGATCCCTATGTCTGCCTTGAATATGCTAGTAACAAGTTCCGAACCAGAACTTGCACAGGTTTATTATTCTGTCTTTAGATATGAATTTTCATAGAAACCCGATTTTTTTTTTCGGGAAAAGTTGAGATCTTTTTGAGCATTGACTTGTGCAGACGGCGGAAAAAACCCTACGTTCCAAGAGAAGTTTGTGTTTGCGTTGATTGAAGGGCTTAGGGAAATTAATGTCGTGGTTTGGAACAGCAATACAATCAGCTTTGATGATTTTATCGGCAGTGGAAGGTAAATTAGTTTCTCTGAAGCTTCAACTTCTGCTTATAAGCTTGTGAATTTTAAATACCCTTTTGGCTTACATTTGAGATTGGTTTGACTATGGTATTTTCAGGGTTCAATTACATAAGGTTCTTTCTGAAGGTTTTGATGACTCTACTTGGCCTCTTCAAACTAAAACTGGCAGGTAAACACAATGGAAAATGTTGGGTTGTTGATTTTGCTCTTTTACATCAAATTTTGACTACATTCCAACTTTTATATCCTATTAGTAATGTCTTCATCTATCAAATATTTAGCATAAAAGTTGAAAAAGTGTATTATAGTACTAGCTACCATTTTCACCTCATACAATGTAGCAAAAAGAAGGAGATTCATTAGCTTGTTATGTCAAAAAGGCCTGAGCTTTGCCTCAGATGAATGTATAGAAGCCATAGTTTGCTACTTTGCATCTAAGTATATAAGGAGTTTTTCTGTTCTTTTTTTTTAAGGGTTTGTTTCGGAGGATGGAGTGGGAATAATATCCGAACTATTATTTGATGGTTAAAAAGTAATGGAGTCACATCCCAATTTCCAAAACCCCTCTTTGGATGGTTCGAGTTCTTTTTATTCTTTTATTTACTCTTTTACCCTCTCACATTCCTTTTCTTCCTCAAATTAAAAGAAAATAAACGTAAGGGTTATATTCACATTTCAAACTTACCCCTTCTCCATTAATGACACTGTAACTTATAAACATTGGGAACGAGTTACTATCTATTTTTTCATTGCACTTTCAAAAAATAGAATGGAAACTCCCTCCTTTTTGAACTTCACTCCATCCTACCCTGCTCCACTTTCTTCAAAACTCCCAAGCAAGCCCTAAGTTTGGTTGGGGTTCAAATTTGTTAATCTATTTTAAAACAGAAAAAAGGAGACTGTTGCTGGCCATTTTATGATGAATGCAACAAATTGGATTTAATAGCTTCTTAGATGGGATTCAGTACTCCTTGAAGTGAGCTGGTTTTTCAAAATTCATTCTGTTTATTGAGTTATAAGAGTTGATAGAGCAATTTAAGGCAGATATGCTAGTCACTTCTTATCTATACTTTTTGCCATTGGCCAACAATTTAATCTCATGAACTCACAAGCATTCCAATGGAAGAAAATCCTCACAATGAATAACAGCTGACTTTTATAATATTATATCATTTTATGTCCTTAGAGATTTCTAGAGTAATATAAATTCTCTCTCTCATCGCGAAGTTGGACAACAATTTCCCAATTAACATGTATACTCCTCTAATGCTTCGCTTTTAGAATTGTCTGATGCCTACTGGAAGTGGATATGGAAAATTCAATTTGCATAGACTAAACTTTCAGACTTCTAATCTACCTATTTTTCTTTGGCAGACATGCAGGTGAAGTAAAACTCATATTGCATTACGCAGATGCTAAAGTAAGCTACATTTTCATCGTGTTTTAAGATTATTGGTGTTGATTAGAGTAATGGTTTTTTATATTTTTGGAAGGTTGTTTCATGTGTTGATGATGAATATGTTTGCATCAATATTGCAGAAACCAGCTTCAAGCTATTCTCCATCAGCACCCCCATTCCAAACCCTCCAATATTCTGCACCACCTGCTGCTTCTTATCCACCAGCAGCTTCTTACCCGCCGCCAGCATCTGCACATTCTTACCCTCCACCACCTGCCACAGCTTACCCCTCTTCGTCTCCCTATCCTTCATATTCATCTGCCTATCCACCATCACCATATCATCCTCCTCCACCTCCCCATCCCCATCCCCATCCGCCCCATCCATATCCTGCAACTTCGGCTTATCCTCCACCTCCATATCCACCACCTCCATCAGCCTCCACATATTATGGTCAAGGTAATTTTAAATTTTATACTGAGTAAAATACATTGATTTTCATTGTTTGTATTAACACTTCCAATATCATTAACTCTTAAATGGATTAAGTTAGGGTGTGATTTATAAATATAAGATAGGTTTATGTATGTTTCTAAAACAAAAGAAAAATCCGCATATTCAACCCTACATGTAATGGAGGCCAATGTATTATACTATTTCATGTTTCATTCATACTGATTTGTATTCTGTTTCTGTAATCCCCTTTTGACATTATCTATTACCCCTTTTCTTTCAGGTCCTTATCCTGGAATGTACCCTCCACCACCATATTGAGATATCTTCTTATCAGTCAAGTCTCAAGCATGGAAGCATCATGTAAAAAAAACAAAAAAAAAAAATGTAGATGGCTTGTATAGAGTAAGTCTTGTTTTGGTAGTTATCTGAAAGCTAGGCCTTTTATATTCAATTTTTTGTTTGATAATCTATCACTTGGATGAACAATTTGACCTTTTAAAAAGCATTATGTCCGAGCACTACCCTTTTGAATGACCTCACTATTAATTTTTTATTATTCTACAAGTTGTGAGAGGCAATAATTGTTTATTATTCAATATTTTTTTTCTGAAGAAAAAAAGGAAGATTGTAAAGTAATAAAAAAAAATGCATTTAAGGTTATTTTCATGAGTTGCCTATGAAGTCCTATTGGTGGCTAATCTCAAGAAATGTCCTGCACGGCACGTCACTTCTATAGCAATTTGCGTATTTTCTAGTCAGCATGACTTAATAGAAATGA
Source organism: Gleditsia sinensis (assembly GCA_037074535.1). Classification (NCBI taxonomy): domain Eukaryota; kingdom Viridiplantae; phylum Streptophyta; class Magnoliopsida; order Fabales; family Fabaceae; genus Gleditsia; species Gleditsia sinensis. The sequence goes on from CM073463.1 coordinate 3,337,590, forward strand.
TTGACAAAAATAAAAGTAATAAAATATTAAATGTGATATTAAAAAAAAAGGTTGGTTTAATTGGTAAGAGTAAAATTATTTTATTTTTAAAATATGAATTTAGTTTTCTCTATCAGTAATTTTTTCACTAGGGATTTTTGAAGAATTATTGTAAATTTTTATTGAGGGTTGCGATATAATTTAGTTTTAAATTGAGATATGTCTTTTTCATTTTTAATATTTTTCAATTAAAAAAATATTAAACGTGACGAGGTCGTTTGGGATTTGTGTGAAGAGAGTATGTGCCAGTCAATCAATATGATAATTAAAGTAATGGTTGTTGGATTAAAATGGGAGACTGATTAGGTCAATCAATTTTGTTTGAATTTGGTGTGATATTTTACCGAATTAATAAAATAGAAAAAAAAATAAAATTTTATCTCTATTTTTAATCACTTTACTTTTAAAAATATATCAATTTTTTTTATAATTTTATAATATGAACTTAATTTTTTTAAAATTTTATTAAATGAATTAAAATAATTTATTAATTAAATTTATTATCTATTTTATCATTAATTTTTTATATTTATATCATTAAATAATATGTATTATGCTTAATAATTTAAAAATATATATTATCAGTAAATATAATAATACACAGATGATATATGTATAAAAAATTAATAATATAATAGATAATAAAATTAATGTAAATATTATTTTAATTTATTTATTAAAATTAAAAAAATTAAATTTATATTATAAAAATTAAATTAAAAAATGACTTACTTTATTGTTACATTTGTTTTTGTATATAGGATTAGACCTTATAAAGTATTGCAATGAATCATGTTTGTCACTATTAAATTTATATTATTCAGTGGTTATTTGAAAAAAAAAAAAAAGATGTTAGCATTAAAAGAGGAGATGGTAGTTTTATAATTGTAACTCTCAAATTTTTTTATTTTTATAAAAAACTTATAAAAGTGGTATTTTTTATAAATTCCATTATTAAGAATAAAAGATTTTTCAAAATAAAATTTTATCTCTTATATTAAACATGAAAGAAATTTTTTTTTCAAAAATTTTAAAAGATTTTTTATACTAAACATTATTTTAAAGAATTAGGACATAAAATGAAAATAATAATAATAATAATAAAAAGCCCTGAAAACTATCCTGACCCTCACCTGAAGCCAAGCATGACCCTCTTGTTTGTGAGTCATAGCCTAAGCCCATGGCTAGCCACACCCCAATCACAAGCCATGCATAAAGATGCACCCACTGTGCTACAAGTCCAGCCACTTTTCCAAAAATGATCCTTCAAGGAATTGGCTATGTTTTTTGTTCATGGAAATGGGGCTTGAGCTAGCCAAGCCCTCAACACAGCCTATTCAAATGAGACATTGAAATTCTGACTTTTCTTGTTAATAAAGAAACTGAGTATAAAATGGAAGGAGGAAAACTCAGAAGGAGAGTCTGAAAAGGTAAGGAAGGAGAAGACCAAAAAGAGAACGAGAGTGTGCATGTCAAAGAGAAGGGTACAAGTATGACTACGGCTTCTGCACTGTTAGGGGGAAGATCGATACCAAGGAGGGCTTCAGTTTCGGTCTTTGTAGACCTTGTCAGTCCCCCCCCCCCCTAATCATAGACTACACTTTTTCACTCTTTATTTATAAATTACGCATATTTAAAAAAAAAAAAGTCATCTTAAATATTTATAAAAATATTTTAAATGAATTTTATATTATTATATTATAATTTTTATTATTTTAAATAATTTTTTATTTTAATAATATAATTCTATAAAATTTATTAAATAGTTTTATAAATTATTTATATTTTTTTTATTTTATTCATATTTATTTATATTTTAATTTTAAAATAATAAATATATAAAAAAAATTGAACTAATATTTTTAATAATAATATTTTAATATAAATTTTTAAGTAAAATAAAATTTTAAAATATATATATATATATATAATAAAAAATTATTTTTTTATTTAAATACCGTATAAAAGTAGTAGTACTTAAAATTTTAAGTATTTTTAATGTTACTATAAATGTGACCCATTATAACAACTCACAATAAAAAAAGTTAAAAATACTCATTAAAAATATTTTAAGTATTTTAAATTTTATTATATCTTAATACATGTGTTAATATAAAATAAAAAATTCACCCTTTTGTTATCTTTATCTTTATATTTAATTATAGTTTTTTTTTAATTTATTATTTTTTATAATTAATTAATTTAATTGATTTATTTTATTATATTTTGTCTTTTACAATAGTTGATTTTAACTATAATTATATAAAATTATACAAATATTTTTTTACAAAAAATTATAAAAAATGAAATATTGAGTAAATAAAAAAAATTTTAAAAATTTTAATAATTATTGTTAAAATTAATATCTAATTTAAATATCAAGGATAAAATATAATCAGATAGTTAAGTAATTAATTACAGCAATATTATAATAAGAGAAAAATTATAATTAGAAATAAAAATTAAAGTGAAAAAAATACGACTTTTCTTAAAAAATAGTATCTAATTTTATGTAATATTATTAAGGGTAAAATGCATTTTGCCACCCTAATCTATGAGTGCAATTGCAATTTCCCCCCTTATCTTCTTTCTCTTTGCATGTTTCCCCCAAGGAACTAAATTTTTTTTCTTTTCCATCGAAACGACCGAAATGTTTTCGTTTCCTGAGTCACCGATACGAAACGGAGTTATCGAAATGAAACAAAGTGTTTGTTAAGGAATTATGCTATTTCAATTAAAATTATTATGTTTCAAAATGTTTCGGTAGAAATACTCTTGTTTCAATAAAAATTTCGGTGGAAATACTCTTATTTCGAGTTGTTTCGATAGAAATACTCTTGTTTCGAGTTATTTCGATAGAAATACTCTTGTTTCGAATTATTTCGATGTAAATACTCTTGTTTCGAATTATTTCGATAGAAATACTCTTGTTTCGAGTTGTTTCGATGGAAAAGTACTAAACTAATTTGAAAAATACAAAAATTGACAATCTAAAAGTAGATGAAAATAGTATTATTTCACATCTAACACCAAGTTATTTTCTCTCATAAGTCACAATATATTTATTAACTTCATACTCTCCCCCTTTATTTTCATGACATTATTTTCCTTCATTATCTTTATTTTAAAGAGTAAACTACAAAAATGATACAAAGAGATATTGAAAGGCAAAGAGAGAGGAATATACCTAAAGATAAAGATAGAATCATCGTCGACAGAGAAAGAGATTTAAATATAAATGTCAAGAAAGAGTTAATAAGAAGAAGGAGAGATAGATGCAATAGAGATATTGTTGTTGAATACTGTTAGGATTTGAGTTGAAGTCCCTACTGTAGTAGTATGTTTACTTACTATTTAATTATAGACATTAATTCGAATTAATTTTAATATAATTTTATATATCTATATCATTAATATTATGTTAAAATATTTTAAAATTTTAAAAAAATATTATTTGAAATTATTTGAAACTTTTCTTAAAAAATCTTCCGTTTTCTCGAAATTGTCGAAACGTTTCGAAATGTTTCAGTTTTTGGAATCACCGAAACGATACCTCGAAACGAAATTTAGTACCTTGGTTACCCCCCAATTTAATATTTACCGTTGGATTTATCTCTTATAATTTGTCAATGACTAAAATATCCTTGACAAATAAATCCCCCGTGAAGTCCTACTCCCTGCTTCCTGCTCTTCGAGCTCTTGCATCTGATCTTCGAGGTCCTGCAACTGCGTGAAGCCCCCACCCCGTGCTCCCTGCTCTTTGAGCTCCTCCATCTGCGTGAAGCTCCTTTCCCTGCGTGAAGTCCCCACCAGCTGTGCTATGAGAAAGGCTGTGACAAGCAAGAGACCGGGGCGTTCAATGAAAGACCAGCTCCTTGACCGAGTAACAAAGATGAGAGCTTGACTTACAATACTCACTTGAAGGTAAACAGCTGCTGTTAGCTCTTCCTGGCTGCCCCTGACAGATCTCACCCCAAATGTATCCTGTCATTATTATAGTGCTTTTGGTTAAGTTAGGCCTGAGATAGGGAAGCCATGTTAAAGATGTAGAGCTTTATTCTTACTGAGAAGAAATCGGATGCATGAGCAGCCCAGAAGAAGACAACAGTCATGACAGCCAGGTAGGAGCCAAGCACTATGCCGATGGCGAAAATCTCATTGAGCTTTTAGGAATCTGGAGTAGGAGATGGCTTCACCCTGTTCTTGGAAATGGTCATGATAGTCCCATCGTTTAGTATGGCAACGATCAAAACCATGAAAGGTGAGAAATCAAATTTCTAGATAAGAGCAAGCAGCATGAACCCCAGCACGATTCTGATTGTTATAGAAACAGCATAGATGGTGTAGTTCTTTATTCTTTGGAAAATGGCTCTGCTTGTCAACACTGCACTCACAATCACACTCAAACCAGGTTCTGTCAAGACTATGTCAGACGCACTTCGAGCTGCATCGGTTGCGTCAGCCACTGCAATTCCAATATCTGCCCTTTTCAGTGCAGGAGCATCGTTCACCCCATCTCCTGTCATCCCACATATGTGTTTTCTGTCTTGGAGTCTCTTCACAATCTTATATTTGTGCTCTGCACTTCATATCAGTTAGTAATTGGCGAAGTTACTTTTCACAATCTCATACAGTAAGTGTGTATAAATTTTTAATTTTTACCGGGAAAGACCCTAGCAAAACCATCAGCCTTCTCAATAAGCTCATCAATTGGAAGCGCAGCAACAGACTGATCCTTGTGCTCCCCAAGGAGGGAAGAAGAAGGGTACATGTTAACTCCCATGCCAAGCCTGCGTCTAATCTCTTTCCCAATAGCTAGCTGACCACCGGTAATCATCTTAACGTTCACTCCGAGATGGAGAGCTTGGCGGATAGTCTCAGCACTGTCATGCTCAGATTACCAAGAATATCAAAATGGGTGCTTGTGGGATTCCCCAAAATTGAAAGATCATGGTCATCAAAACCCAATTGCCCACACGATTGCTTTTGGAGCCTAGTGAGTAGAGGGAGGTCATTGGAATCATAAGATAGTGGAGGGAGGCTAGTGAGTCGGTTGTTGTTGGGCGTGAGTGTTTGGGTTCAGATGGGTTCACGCAGGTGGGGACTTCATGCAAGGAAAGGAGCTTCACGCAGATGGAGGAGCTCGAAGAGCAGGGAGCACGGGGTGGGGGGCTTCACGCAACTGTAGGACCTCGAAGATCAGATGCAGGAGCTCGAAGAGCAGGGAGCAGGGAGTAGGACTTCAAGGGGGATTTATTTGTCAAGGATATTTTAGTCATTGATAAATTATAAGATATAGATCCAACGGTAGATATTAAATTGGGGGGTAACATGCAAAGAGAAAAAAGATAAGGGGGGACATTGCTCAAATTAAAATGATAGAGAAGAAATTACAATTACACTCATAGATCAAGGTGACAAAATATATTTTATCTTATTATTAAAACAAGTCACGACTCGTGGGTCAATTTATTTATATAAACTTTGGCCTTGAGTTCATAAGCTCTACGGTATGTTTGGGAAAGGAGAGAGAGAGAGAGAGAAAAAAAAAAAAAAGATTGTATCGCCTCTTCTTCCCATTTCACTTTCTGGGCGTTGTTTTTAATAATTAACAGAAAAGAAAAGTGTGAAGCAGATTTTTAAATTAGATTCAAAAGTGCAGCATATTTATAATGAAAATGTCGTAGTTTTCATGCACAAGTACATCATAACTATTGCGTTCCAATGTACCACGGTGTTTTTATTATCAAATGACTATTCTACATATGCAGATTGTGAACATCGAAAGACAACCCAGAAATCAAACACTTTTCTACGTTGTTCCTGCCTTGTTTTGGAAAAATCAAACACAACCCAGAAATCAAGGTTGTCTCCAAAAGGGCAAGTTTTAATGTACTTGGTCTTTTAGATACAACTACTGTTTTTGTAGCTCGTACTTTATTTTTTTGCTTCCAATCTCATTATTCAAAATTCGAATAATTAGACTTGCTAATCTCCACGCGGTCTCTCGCACATTCTTTTAGAATTTTAGCATCTATATGAACAGAAGATGCCTATGGCCCCAGAAAAGGGAACAGAAGGTGCTGTAAAATGTAAATCTTCTCAGAGGGTGGTTTACCATCGTGTTGTAAAATCTTAGATTCTTTTTCCCACTCTCTTTTCGAATGATAAAGTACATTATTTTAATGCCCTTGCAATTCAATTGTGCCAATTTGATATTTTATTAAAGATATTTTGGGCTACATTGGATCGTAGTGGACGATCCAGGTTTACTAGACTAGGCTGAGAGTAGTGTGACCTTGTCCACACCTTGCCAATGCATTTAGATGTCACGTCAATCCAATTTATTTTTCAAACATGATATACCCAATGACTATTAAGACAATTCTCCATCCAGATACCATGAATTACGGAGCCTAATGCTCGCGAAGAATTTGTTTAAATTTATTAATTTTTTTTTTAAATATACCAAATTAAATTTACAAATTTATAGAAATAAAATTTTAAAATAATTATATATTAATTTAAACGAAATAATTATAATTTTTTAAAAATTACTTAAACTCAATTTAATCAATTTGATTGATCACATTTTTATTTTTTTATTAATCTATTTTAATATAATCTAATTAATTTAATTTTGATATAATTTAATTAGTGATTAATTGATTAATGATAATTTTTTAATTTAAATATTATTTGATCAAATTAAATAAATCGATCAATTTAATCAATACCTATTCTATCTATATCGCAATTAATATGGTTAATTAATTAAATTTATCATAAAACCTTGGGGGACTTGCTTGTGTTTGCCTTGGAAACTCTTCAAGTAAGGATCATTTGGCCATGTTTCTTCTCTCCATTTGATTATTAGATCACATAAGAAGGTACCAATCTACCTAAGAAGATTTGGGAAACAATCACAAGTATAAAATTCTAATGCCAAGGTTTTTTCATGGAGTTTGAACTCTCCAACTTTATGAGCTAGTTAGATTTTAAGATAGGACTTTACCAAAAGTTCTCCTACATATTTTAAAAAGAGTGAATTATCCCTTTAATTTTCAAAAGATACATTTTTTTAATTTATTTTTTTAAATTTTAATTTTCTTATTTTACTCCTTCAAAAACTATTTTTTTTAAAGTCTAAATGTTAACCCTTTTAGCATATTTAGTTAACATGAAAATATTTTTAAAATCAAGACAATCTTTAAAAAATTAAATTTTTAGAGATTAAATTAAAAATATATATATGCTTTCGGAGGAAAAAAATTGATGGGCTGGGATTGAATTGGGCCAATACTATTGCTGATAAGAAAGCCAGCCCAACCGCAAGCAAAGAACAGAGAAAGACCAATGAAAAATTAAGACGAATTCATTGAGAAAAAGAAAACAAGAGAGAATAAATATAATGAATAGCAGCAGTCTGTGCGTCTCTCTCTTTCTCTCTTCCAGTTTGCCCTGCTTCCATGCGTCTTTATTTAGTTGTATGAGAGGTTGTTTTCATGGGTCCAGCTCGGTGTGTGTGCCGCTACGTTTCTCCCCGCCAACTAAACCCAACAAAAAGCTCAAACAATTCCCATTCCATTATAACCAATATATATAAAAAGACAAGCGTGAAACCCACTCACTTGAAAAATCAATCTCCCCTAGCTGCCACTACTACTGCTACTTGTACCTTTTTCTCTTTCTCTCCTTTCAGCTCTACTCTCTCTTCCGCTCTGCACCCCCCTTCCCTCCCAAATCACACACTGAGAGAGACAAAAAGAGTGATGGGTTTGAGACTTCCCTGAAGATGGCATTCCACCATCACAATGAACCCCTAGAACACCATGACGATGCTTCTCTTTTCCTGGATCCTCTGTACTGTGATGAGGGAAAATGGGAAGAAGATGAAGATGAAACTGATGTGGGTAACAATGATGGAAATGACCCTCCTCTGTTTTCTCTGCCCTTGTTGGAGCAAGATTTGTTCTGGGAAGATGAAGAGCTAAACTCTCTCTTCTCTAAAGAACAGAAACAGCAAGAAGAAGCATGTTTCAATCTGGGTAATGTGGATTTAGTCTTGGACCCGTCACTCTCAGTGGCCCGTCGTGAGGCAGTAGAATGGATGCTTAAAGTCAATGCCCATTATGGGTTCTCCGCTCTCACTTCGACTCTGGCCATAAATTACTTTGATAGATTCCTTCTGAGCTTCCATTTTCAAAGAGAGAAGCCATGGATGATCCAGCTTGTGGCTGTCACTTGCCTTTCTTTAGCAGCAAAAGTCGAAGAGACTCAAGTTCTTCTTCTTTTAGACCTCCAAGTACGTTAAAAACACAATCTTTACTATCTTCATCCTGTCTTTGTTTTTTCATTCAAGACATCACAGATCTGGTTTTGTTCTATTTAAGGTGGAGGAGACGAAGTATGTGTTCGAAGCCAAGAATATTCAGAGAATGGAGCTTCTGGTTCTTTCTACCCTGAAATGGAAGATGCACCCAGTGACCCCACTTTCATTCTTGGATCACATCATAAGGAGGCTTGGATTGAAAACCCATCTTCACTGGCAATTTCTCAAGAGCTGTGAGCGTCTTCTTCTATCTGTACTTCCAGGTAAACTTTAAAAAACTCCAACTTTTCATCAAGAACAATGAACAAACAACGATTTTATCTAGATTTCCTCTTACATGGTATATCTGTGTTTTATTGAGCCTAGATTCGAGATTCGTTGGTTGTCTTCCTTCTGTGTTGGCCACTGCGACAATGCTGCATGTCATAGACCAGATCGAGCACAATGATGGGGGAGAATATAAAAATCAGCTTCTGGGTGTTCTTAAAATCAGCAAGGTTTGTGTCTGGATGCCCATGATTTCTTGTCAATGTTGTCTCAGATTAATCTTAAATGCTGCTATTAATGCAAATCATAAGAACATTATCTGATCTTAATTACTACTCTGTAATTCAACAGGAGAAAGTTTATGACTGTTATAATGCAATCCTTCAGCTCTCGAATGCCAATAATTATGCCCAAAACAACAATCCTCGGAAGCGCAAGTATGACCAAATCCCAGGTAGCCCAAGTGGCGTAATCGATGCTGCTTTTGGGACTGATGGTTCCAACGATTCGTGGGCAGTGGGGTCATCATTATATTCATCACCAGAGCCTCTGTTCAAGAAGAACAGAGCCCAAGAACAACAAATGAAATTGTCACCACTCAACCGGGTCGTTGTCGCCATTGTTGGCACCTCTCCTTAATGTCCTCGGCATTAGCTTTCTCTTTGATAACAAAGTGAAAAAATAAATTTTTTATTTACTGTGGTAATTAATTTCTCTTTTTATGCAAGTTCTAGTTCCTTCCATTATATCTCCTCATTTCCAACAATGTCCAACATCCATGAAGGTGATAAGATACCCTATGAAGCAAAGGATATCTCCAAATCAGACCCATATCATACTTCAAATTATTTAGCTAAAATGCAATTTATTTCTTTTGATTTAAACTCATTTGCAATTTAATCTTGGATGTTTTAAAATATTATTATTTCGTACAATTTCTCTCTTTTGAATATCGTTTGTTTTCAAGAGTTGGACGAATTTGGAGGGACAAAACATAAGAGATAAATTGTACGAAATAATGATTTTGGAGAATTGATAGTCAACTTTTAAGGTTAGAGGATTAAATTGAAAATGAGTATAAATTGAAAAAAAAAACCCAAGTTGTATTTTAGCCTAAATATTTTATTATGGATTTATTGTGTTCCTGGTTCTGTACTTTTGAAGCGATACAGAAATGGGGATAGAGTTGGCAATGGAGAATATATGCAGATTTCTACATGTTCAAGGCACTATCTTTTGAATGGATATTTTCTTAATTTGGACCAAGTTTATATCATAGTATTCCATTATAAATTCAGAACAATTTTTGTTCATTTGTATATACTTTATCTGTTGTTAGCTTCCTTGTATGCTTGAAAACTTTGGGTGCGGAGAGAGTGAGGCTGAGACGGAGAAATGGGGCGTCCCAATTGGTCCCACCCAAAAAGTTTTTTTTTTTTTTGAATAATAATTTATTACTAAGGAACACTGCTTTGGACAGACTAAATAAAGAAGGGGGTTTTGGACAAGATTAAGAAGAGGGGTAGTTTTGTTTGTTTGCATGTGGAGGGAGAAGTAGGTTGTCGGCCAGTGGGGCTATCAGGGTTTTGGTCGTAGGGGTTAGCTTCTTGGATGAGAGGGTTTTGACCTCAAAAAACGAGGGCCAATCTTGGAGTTGGAGGTACAACATTGAAGTGACCGTAATCCTCTTTACAACCTAATCCCTGACCTAAAACAACCATTTGTTGACATTTAAACATCAGCTCAAAGGTTTACTACCTATACGCGCCTTGATGAGAGCGTGGAATACTAGCGTGAAATTCAATAAAAAGAAGTAAATTAAATTAATAATAAATAATTTATCTATATTTTAATTTATTCATAGTTAATTATCCTTTGTTTTTTTTGGTTGGCAGTAAAGGGTTGCCTTTTCCTATTATCATTCATATAAGATAGTTAAATAGCACTAAATACAAATCTTCAATTAAAGTATGTTTGGATAGAGGGAAAGGAAAGGGGAGGAGATTTCATTGAAACCTTCTTGTTGGGAGCTTGTGTAGGAGAATGGAGGATTTTTAACTAATCTTTCAAAATTCTCTAAATTGCTCTCTACTTTATAATTTTAAATTCTTTCAAATTGAATTTTTAAATTATTATATTTTTAATTTAATTATCCAAACAAAGGAAGAAAATTTATCATTTAACCATCGTTTCTTTTTCTTTTTCTTTTCTTTAGATTCCTTCCATTTCTTTTCCCTCCTCTCTGCTAAATATGCCCTTAGGAACCTTTTGGTTCCATGCATAAAAGAGCTGCATTTTGAGCATTGATCGCAGAAGCTTGCTTCCACACAATTTTTAAAGTTGGCGTAGGAGCAAAGCAAAGATATGGTGCTAGTTCTCTGAGTTCCTCGTCATCTTAGCAATTTTTTTAGTAAATTAATAATTTAATTTTTAAATTTATTTAACTTCAGTCTTTCAAGTTTTTAAGTAATTTAATAAATTTAGACACTAAATTATTAATTAATGAGTCTCTCGTACTCTTTTTTTTCTAGACCAAAAGTTCCCTATATCGTTGCTTTATCATCTTTAATCAAGTGCACATGTGCATTAAATGATGCTAGATAAGTATATCTGCATGTTGAAAATTTTTGAGATATTAATAAAAATTTTAAAAAAATTATTTAATTTATTGTGTATACTTTTTTATTTATCAATAATATTTAAATTATAATATATAATAAAATAATATTTTTTTAAAAAAATTATTTTTATCACCTATTATAATTTAAATAATATTTAAATTTTTTTATTAATTTTTTAAATTATATATCCGTAATTTATATAACACTTATAAAAAATTTCTACTTTTCAAACTTCAGTGAATTTAGTCTCTACTTTTTTGCATCCATGACTAGTAGTAATGTTTTTGTCTAAAAAATTAAAAGACAAATAGATTATTTTAGCATAAACTTAATTCAATTTTGTCAACTAAATTATGTCTAGTTGGTATAATTATTCAATAAATAATCTAATTTTTATAGAGAACATTGTAATAATAAAATTATTGATACATTATGTCGAGTAAAAACTATGCTCTTAAAATAATTTTTTTTTTTTAAATCTCAATTTCAAACAAAGCCTAGAAGATAATTCCATAAAAAAAAAAGTTAATGTAAAGATTTGGCTATAACATAAAACGTGTGTATGAGCACTAAAGACAAGCAAACAAAGTAGGGAAGAAGAACATGGGTGAACAGTTTTACAGCCAATTCAAAGTAGTGGGATACACTGCATCAACTTTTTAATGCATATGCAATCTTCACTTTGCAAGCCCTTGGTTGGATAAGACTAAGGATAATTAAGTGCACAATCTCTTTAAAATTCTTATTTTTAATTTATTAATTTTTGTAATTACTTTTTAACTTTATTTATTTTATTACACTTTACTTCTATTATGTAAGTTAAGCATAAATTTTAATGATAATTATATAAAATTAATATTTATCATTTTTAATAATCAACAATTGATTTTATTTTTATTTTTTTGTTTATAAAAATTATGTTTAAAAGTTGTTATATAGAATAATAAAAAATTTGTTTGATAAATTATTTTAAAAATATATTATTTTTTATTTTTATTTTTATTTTTATTTTTAAAATTTATTTTCGAAACTACAATAAAAAATAATTACGAAATGAGTTTTTTTATTTTAAAAATAAAAAAATCAATAGACCCTAAGTAACTATAATTGAATTTAATATTTTGTAATAAAATAGATTAATTGAAAAAATTATAATTAGATATAGAAATTAAGATGAAAAAAGCAATTCCTTCGAAGAAGTAAATAAGAAAGGTGGGATTCCCCGTAAGTGGGTAACATTCTGCAAACCTTTTTCCTTTCTTTGAATTGCGTTGAGATAATTTTTTTTTCCTCGCTCCCTCTTTTTCTTTTTAGAACGGGAAGATTCATGATGGTCATTTTTTAGTGGATTCACTATAGTGCGTGCTTCCTCTTTTGGTTGTTTTCTTTGACCTTTTTTTTCGGTCTTTGTTCTCGGGGGTAAATAAAAAATAAAGTTCTTTCTACTTTTCCCACGCTTATCAGAATAATGTAATTTTCTATAAAAAATAGTGTATCTAAAATGCATTATAATTCAGAAATATGAAATAAAAATTTGTCCTTTTTTGGGATACTGCTCTAGATAGTATTAACAGGACGGAGGGTAAAACCCCCACCCCCCCTTAAAAAATTTTTTTTTAAAAAAAATACATTTTGTCACTTTAATTTATGAATGTAATTATAGTTTTTTTCTTTTTTTTTTTTTAATTTGAACAATGTCCCCCTATTCTTTATTTTTGTGGCAATCTCCCCCCTTCCATCTATTTTTATTTTTAAATATAATATTTAGATATTTGAAATATCTTAATTAAGAGTATGTTGAGAAATGAATTTTTGTTAAAATAAAATATTTTTTAAAATACGAAAAATAATTTTTTTAAAAAAAATTGAAAGATAATTAAGACATTTCAAGTATTTAAATATTATATTTAAGAGTAAAAATAAATGGAGAGGGGAGATTACAATAAAAATAAAGAATGGGGGGACATTGTCCAAATTAAAAGAAATGGGGGGAAACTGCAATTGCACTTATAGATCAGGATGCCAAAATGCATTTTATCTAATTTTTTATAATAAATTTTTAAAAAAATATTTAAAATTTTAATTAAATATGTATAATTACCTCTCTAAAAAAATTTATTTTCTATTAATTGTTAAGCATCTCTTCTACCTTCTTAATAATTTTATTCAAAATTCGCCACTGGATATTAAGATAAAGTGATTTATATTTTAATTAATTTATCTGTTTTGATCAAATAAAAAAATTTAAAATTTTAATTAAATATATATAATTGCCTCTCTAAACAGAATTTATTTTATATTAATTGTTAAGCATCTCTTCTACCTTCTTAATAATTTTATTCAAAATCCGTCACTGAATATTAAGATAAGGTGACTTATATTTTAATTAATTTATCTGTTTTGATCAAATAAAAAAATAAGTTGTTCTCCTTAAAATTAGACAATTCACAAAAAAAAAATTCTTATGACTTGACTTGGTCCAATAAATTAAAAAAACTAATATTCAATTCTATAACACCCCCTCAACATACATAAAATGAAAGAAATTAGAGCCCATGTGCCTTTCCCAGTTTCTATCCTCAACTAATTTACTTTCATTTCTTCATTTCAATCAAAGATAGGATATTTAAGTCAATATTAAGAGTTTTAGGAGCAATTTTTTTTGTTTGGAAGAGTTGAAACTTAAAATTACATGCTATTGAAAATAATTCTCTCAATATTTGTTTGTATGTAAATTTGTAGACGATAAAAAAAAAAAGAAATTTTATGTGTAATTTATTAACGAGTTAATTAATTCAGTAATATTAAAATTATCTCGAGGATTAAAGATATAAATTTAAATTTCAGTCAAAGTTAAAAAAAATCAACACCAATAAAAAAATTTAAATATTCTTTGTAATTTTTACTATTATTCTCGTGTTTACTTTATAAATATCTTGTAAACCCTCTGTTAAGACTTGATGTTTTACCAATTAACTATACAAGGTCTAAACCATGGAAGGAGAAACATGATGAGATGTTAAGAAGACTTTGTTTTAGTGGTAGTTTTGAAAGATCACCCACTAATCCTAGATTATGATGTTATGACAAAAAGGCAAAGGAATTTATAAATGGGGGACACAATCTTTGAATTTGTAGGAACATTGTCTTCGATTCTTTTAATATATTTTTTCTCTACTTTGAGGTCGGTTGACTGTGGATAGTGGTAGCTGCATGCTTTAGTGATCATGACTCCATGAATCAGATAGAAAGAGAGAGTTGTTTTTCCAAAAGGAAACAGCTGCTCCCAAGGACCAAAATTAAAGCTCATGCATGAGATTAGTAATAATGCATGCTCCCTTCCCCCACACCAATAATTGTAGAATAATATGATGTCTTGTTCTCAGCTTGATTATTTCCAACTTCCTTTTTGACCTCCTCTCATCAATTTTTATCCTTTTTTTCATATTTAATTTATTATGATAGTCTTACAAAAATATAAAATTATTTTTTAGAAAAATAACAATTATGTCACATAAAAATATTTTGGTTTATTTATTATGTTATTTTTAAAAAAATTTAAAATTTAATATAATAAAACCCTTATCATCCAAAAGTACCTAGTAATTTCATCATTTCCTGTTAAGGTTACATTGATTAATAAAATAATGTGAAATCAAATTTGGACTAAAACCTCCTAATGCAATTTTTCCTCTGGTCTTTTTCTACTTACAGCTGTAAAGTCTGAGAGAACAACAAAAGAGGACCATATATATGTTTGTGGCCCCCCTCCACTCCACCCCCTTTCTCTCTCATGTCTGCATGGAAATTGGAAACAACCTTTTTTTTTTCATTTATTTGCCAATTTGTATAGAAACAAATTCTTAGGCAGCACCAAAAAACATACCCAGCAATATCTACCTTTTAATTTTCAAGAAGAAAGAACCACACATTATTGCAGCCACTTCAAACCAGTGGTCCTTCTATATATATATATACACAATCTCTTCCAAGATTTTCATATGTGACGTGAAATTAATAGAACCAAAACGTAGTGTTAAGATTTTAATATGTAATTTGAATTTGATGTTTATATTTGTTAAATTATTATGTCCGAAATACCACCTTAATATCACATTATACGAAAATTGAACGTATGTGATGACACTTAAAATTATTTGGATATCTTACGTTTGATATACAAGTTTTTTTTTGGTTGAAAAAAATACATTTACTCTCTTCAAGTAAATTCAAATTTTTGTTTTAGTATATGAAGTTCAAAGTCATACAAAACAACCTAAACTTTCATAAAAAGGTAAAATTATCAACACTCCGTGAATTTTAGAATTTATTTGATTTTATTTTTAAAAACCATTTTTAAAAATTACATTTAAAAATTATTTTATAAAATAAACATAATAATAATTCGTTTAATAAACTGTTTTAAAATTGTATTACTTTTTATTTTTTGTGTTTTAACAATAAAAATAATAAATAAAAATATTTTTTTTTGTTTAAAAAAAACTTGTTTTTTTTTAAATAATATAAAATAATTATTAAATAAATTTTTTATTTTAAAAATAATTGAAAACAAAATACTGTTTTGTTAAAAGAATACACTTTATTTGAGTGAAGTTTACTTTAATTACAATTTTAGTACATAAAATTCAATATCATTCAAAACATCCCATTATATTTAAACACATAGGTTAGGGCCTAACAAAAGCTAAAACATCAATAAACAATGTAACTTAGAACAGAATATTAAACCCAAGAAAATTCATAGACCCCTAAGCAAAACCCCAAACTTGGGGATTCTCTCCTGGTTTCAAGTTCTAGGCAAGGGTTTGCAGCTATGGAATTTTTTCTTTCCCATTTCCATAGCCTCAAGAGAAATCTCAGATTGAAGGGGAATTTTTTTTTGCTATTATTTTGAGGTTTCTCTTGAAAAATAAAATAATTTATTTGATTCTGTTTTTATTTTTTATTAAAACTATTTTTAAAATTATATTTAAAAATTATTTTATAAAAAAATTCTATTTGATAAACTATTTTGAAAATAAATTATTATTTTTTTGCTTTTGGGTGTTAAGAAAAAAAACAAAAAAAAATAATTCTCTTTTATTTTAATTTTTTTATTTTCAAAATAATTTATTTTCGAAATTTATTTATAAAACAAAAATAGAAAAAAAATTTAAACGAATTTTTTTATTTTAAAATTTTTTTTTTTAAAATAGTTATCAAACTTGCCCAAAATCACCTTGTTTTTTAATTAGGCTTTGGTTAGCACAGGTATTCCTAGCTACCCAGTGCATTTTTTTATTATCTAAATGAACCATTAATTTTGATTTTATTTAATATCCATTTGATTATATTTTTACTTAATTTTAAATCCCTTTTTCTTTAATTTGCTAATAAATTCTAGTTTGGTTTTACAAATTTTTGGGATGATTTCATTTCTGAGTTGGTGATTGAAGAATTCAACTCTCCATAACCTAAAATTTAGAGTTCCAATTTGGGTCTGAGCATGTGAATTTAATAATTATCTTAATTAGATTTGCACTATGTTTTGGATTGTTCTCCTATGTTTAGGCTTTGTGTTGGGTCTTGACCTACGAATTTAAGTTTAACGGGTATTTGGAATGTTTTTTAATTTCATGTACTAATGTTGTAATCAATTTTAAGGTTATGTTTGGTATATAAAAATTTTAATTTTTCAAACACTTAAAAATATATTTTTTAAATATTTTAAATTTATACATAGTATGTGACTTAAATAATATAAAAAATTAATTATTTTATAAATCTCATATTCAATTTTTTTTATATATATTTTCAGAGACAAGCATAGCTGTAAAAAGGTAATATGTCACATCATAGAGTGCAGAATTTTCTCTGAAATCAACTCAAAAGTTATTGAAGCAGAGATTTGAGAAGTTATTGAAGAAAGTTTTCAAATAGAAATTCAAGGGTTACCTGCCTAAGTTGAAATTCTCAAACTAGTCAGAAAGTCATGCTTCAAGATATTTACTTTTGTTTCATAAAATATAAGAAATTAGGTAATCTCCAGGCTTCAACATTGGCCTAAGAAAAGAGAGGGAAGAAAACAAACAGCAAACCACAGTGGAGTAACTAAATGGCCATTTTCCAACATGCTTGGGTCAACTATGCAGAATAAAAGGTACTCAAGAAAGAGTCTTCTCTCTCCCTTATGATTTTTGTTCATTTGTTACGTTGGATTTTTATTTTATTTTATTTTTCCCAATAAATTCATGCTACCAGAGACAAATTTGGATTAGGTTTCTCTGCAGTGATGCATGGGCTCACATTAAACTCAAAACAAGTTAGGCCCACTTTATTCTTCTTCTTCTTTTTCTCTCTCCAACATTATTTAGTGTAATACTGATTCCTTTTTGACAAATTTACACTCAATTAGGTGTTAATACACTGCCAATTTTTATTTTGATATCATGGATTAAAATATTTGTATTGGATATTTTGATATC
Organism: Gleditsia sinensis; assembly: GCA_037074535.1. Taxonomy (NCBI): domain Eukaryota; kingdom Viridiplantae; phylum Streptophyta; class Magnoliopsida; order Fabales; family Fabaceae; genus Gleditsia; species Gleditsia sinensis. Next base: position 3,355,334 of record CM073463.1, read on the forward strand.
TAATATATTTAGTGTTATTTAAAATTTCATGAGGCATAAGACAATCATATATATTAATCTCTAAAATGTTTAGTGTTATTTAAATTTGAATTAATTTTTAATTTTTTTTATTTGAATATATCCATAACGTCTAAAATTAACTCTATCAAAAAAATTAACAAAAAATATTAATTTGAAAAAATATGACATTTAATTTATGTGAATTATCTGTATAAATAATTATTTAAACAGACAGTTCAATAAATTAAATATTATTTATATTTATATCAACTTTTTTTGTTAATTTTTTTTATGAAATTAATTTTAAAGACTAAAAAGTGATATTTAAGAAACATTAAGTATGTTTTTAAATAGACAAAATTTTAGAGATTAAATTAAATTTTATTACAAATTTAAAATATTAAAATAAGATTTATCCTAACTTTTATAAAATGCAAATTGTATTATTTATGTAACAATTTTCAATTATGTTACTAAATATAAGAATTTTAAATATCTTATATTACGGTATATTATACCATGATATCCAAAATACTAAAAAACATAAATTAACATAATTTAAGGTTAACTTGTGTGTTTCTTAACTAAACTACCTCCTCAATCTGAAAAAAAAAATAGATCATTCAAGCTAAAACTAAGAGAATTACAAAGCAACTTTTGCAAACTAACCCTAAAAAATTAACAAAGCTAAAGCTAGGATTGGGACCTAACGTGTTGACGGAGGAGCTATCCAATATTCATATGGTCCCAAATACCAATGGGATTACAAGCAGCTGATGCATGGCCCCAAGGGATCAGAATGGAGGCCCCAAAAACTAGCGTTTCCACATCTAATGCGTGAAACAATTAAAGTATTATCACAACGTTTTCTTCTTCCCTATCATTTTCTGTTTCAGCAGTGAATGTCTCAGACCAGGTAATCAGCATCCAATGTTCTTAAATTTTGTTCATATTCAAAGAGGTCACTATCGTCTCAAACACAGACAAAATAAAAACACACGAACCATAATTTGACTTTGGCCTTACTACCACCCAGATTCTTTGGAGTTATAAGGCTAAAATTCTTAAAGATGTGTATGTGTATGTCTACAAAATTTGAACATCGCTACAATCTTAAATTTACCCAGTTTTCCAAACATTATTTAATTTGTAGTCTAACTACTACAATATATCTTCGTGTATGTGAAGTCTAAAACAAGAGCATGTTTTAACTTCTGAGCACATTTATGGAGACTCTCGTGAGTTCCCCGTACACCCGTGAGGAAAGGACATAAGAAAAATGTATCTATTACAGTAGAGAATAAGGACAGACAGAGACAGGGAAGCAAGAAGGTGACAAAGACAGGAGTAGGGAAGGGCTTCCCGGCTTCTGCCTTAAATCTAACTCGTGAAATTAGAAAATCAAGATTCATATAAATTGTCAACGTAGGATTCAAATCTCATTCCTGTTGAAATATTTTATAAATATTGTATTAATATTTTATTAATTATTAAATTCATAATAAATTAAACTGTTAAAAATATGTTTAAAAAATTTAATAAATTAATTTATAATTTATTTAATTAACTTATAAATTTATTTAATCAAATTAAAAATATTTAATAAATAAATTTATTTAAATAATTTAAATTAATTAAAAATTTATAAATTATACACTATTTAAAATAATATATAATTTATAAATTTTTAATTAATTTATAAATTATTTTTATCGAATAAAATTAAATTTATATAAATTATACGTAATAGATAAACTGTAAAAAAATACATTTAAACAGAAATTCAACTTATAATTTTTTAAATGTAAATTTTTTTTATCACAAAATTGAATGAGTTAGAAAGAAAAAATTTATTAGAGAGATAATTAATTTATTAATTAATAATTTATTTAAAATAATTATTGATTACTTTTTCTACACATTAAAACATTATGCATTATAAAAAGTACTTAATCAGACTATTTAGACTATTCTATCTTCTTCCCACTACTCTTATTTTTCTGTGTATTTTCTTTGTAAAAACAAAAAAAGTTTAGTGGGTTGCGAATTTGTCTCTTAAAATAATAAATTCTCTGTGTACACTCATTAAATTATTTTTTAATTGCTTTGATTAATTATTGAGATATATTTCAGCCATTCCTTGTAACTAGAATCATAAGATTATGCTTATGAAGAAATGAAGATAGAGCAGGATTGATCTTAGCTAAGGACGAATGCTAAGTTCTTTAGGAAGGTTTGGCCTCACAATTGCAAATTAGAAATTGAGAAGCATCTCATTGGTGAGAGTACAAGAAGTCTAATTAATAAATAAGGGACTTTTGTCGGCAGCAAAAACATATTAAATGAACTGTGTACAAGAATTTATGACTCTGGTTTTATTACCTGCTTACAATAAAATTTCCAGAACATCAATTATTTTGAGGAAACTTGAAACCCCAACTAATATTCTTCTTGGCGCCCCCGAGGCTGCCTCACCATATTCATGTAATGTCATATATAAAAAAGAAAATATTTTAATTTTTTTTTAAGTAAATCAAATCAATCATAAAGATATATATAAATATGTGAAATATAAATTTAATTTATTAAAAAAAATATTTAACATATTTATATTTATCTTAATAACGGACTTAATCTAATTATTTTTTGTAAATATGTCTGCCTAATAATTTGTTAAGGAATGTTGGAGAAAGAACAATGAAGGGAAAAAGAAGTGAAGACTTTTAAAATAACTTTTCAAAATTCTCCCTCCTTTATAATTTTAAATTCTCCCAAAATGATTTTGGAGGAAAAATCAATTATTAATTAGGCATGCATGATGTTATTCATTATGTTTTCAAACTGTATATTAATAGACTAAATTATTATAGACTCTATTTCGTGTGCTAAGTAAGTACATTGTTTAGTATTATTTAGTTAAATTATTTTATACATTGATTAATATATATTTGTATGTGAGAGATAAGTTGATAATAATAATTGGATAAGAGATAAATAAAAAATAATTACAAAATTTCATTTTTGTTCTCAAACTTAAATATACTTTTAAACCTTATATCTCAAATTTCAAATCTTAAATTTTAAAAATATTAAATTCTAAATTTCAAAATATCAAATTCTAAATTAAAGATTAAAAACTCAAACTTCAAAAAAATAAAATTCTCAAATTTTAAATAATAAACACTAAATCTTAAACTTTAATTTGTCAAAATGTTTGAAAAAGATATTATTAATTAATTTAATAGATTTTTACATTAGGGTATTTTTATTAAAATAATATTATTTTTATCTTATTCATTATTCACCAAACACAGTATAAAATTATGTTATATAATATAAGATGTTATATATTAACGCAATAAATATATAATAGTATAAAAACTTACTAAATAGATAGTTTATCATGTACTAATTAGTGAAATTTATACTGTTTAACCTAATCATATACAATGCATCAAGGGAGACCATAATTAATCATTTTAATAATTACTTTTAAATTTATCGCCTTGTTTAAACTTCCAATCTTACAAAAGGAAAATTATCATTCCTCTCCATTTTTTCTCCTCTTACTTTTTTTTTCTCTCTCAACTCTCATCAGACAGAACCTTAATAAACTGTTTACCTCTTTTTTGTTTTTTGAATTAGGCAATTTTTGTTTTTATTTTTTCGTTTGAAAGAAGGTAAAATATATTTCGAAGCTAGCTAGGTAGGATGCCTTTTAGGTCTCTTAGTTCCTTTACAAAGTCAGAATAAAAGGACGAGTTTTTGATGTTTTTAGGGGCCACCCACATGGCATCGCATGTCCCAAATCTGTGAAAACTGTAAGCATGTCTTGCTTATCAATTACAGAGATTTGGACATCTCTTAACAGGCAATACTCAAGAGTGACCCAACCAGCCAACAACCCATTCACCACCAAAGGTTTAAATATTAAACAGCTGCAATCGTATTTAAACAATCACCCTTTAAAATATTTGTTGCAAGTTAAATAATTGAGTTTATAATTTATGTGATTAATTTATAAATTTATTTAATTAAATTAAAAATATTTAATAAATAAATTTAAAAATTATATATTTATTTAAGTATTGATAAATTTTTAGTTAATTTTTAATTTTTAAATTATTTTTATCAAATAAAATTATAATCAGTCACATGTAATTCAGTTTAAAAATATATTATTTGTGAGTTAGGCCAGCTCCTGAGTATAGTTAAATTTAATGGACAGTACCGATCATTATATATATTTGGTAAAATAAATTTAAAAAAAAATTAGATTTTATTTCCTTGAACTATAGTTTAATTACAATTTTGATATATCAATTTTAAACGTGACAAAATGCCCCTATAACCTTTTAGAAAAATTTAAAACATTAAATATTAGATTTTTTTAGACGTTAAAAGTCATGATATTTAAAATTTTATCTTTTATGAAAGATCGAGAAAGTGTTTTCTTATATTTTGAAATTTATGTATTAAAAATTGTAATTAGACCATAGCTCAAAGAGATAAAATGTATTTTTCTCAAATTTAGAGTCTGTTTGTTTTTTTTTATTTTAAAAACTATTTTTTGTTCTCAATTATTTTTAAAATAAAAAAATTTGTTTGATAATTATTTTTTATTGTTATTTCAAAATTAAGTTCTGAAAATAAATTATTTTTAAAATAAAAAAATAAAAATAATAGAAAGTTGTTTTTATTTTCAGAATAAAATAAAAACAAAAAACAATATTTTTAAAACATTTTATCAAACGAATTTTTTTTATTTTTGATCTACAGAATAATTTTTAAACATAATTTTTAAAAATAATTTTATTTAAAAAAAAAAATAAAATCAAACAAGCTTTTAAATTTTTTATTCGATGAACCCAAAACTTAATTTTTAAGTATTAAGCATACGAACCTTTAACGTCCATTGAGCTTGGCCTTGGCTGACTTGAACTAGTTTAACAACATACTCAAATAAATTATTCACTCACTAAAATTGTATATTATATGTATTATTTGTTTTTATTCTTTATATTTTCTTTTATTACTATATCTCATTTTTCACTTTATGAATTAATTTTTTTAAATAAATCAACACAAAAATGGACAAATCTGTTTTTACTTAAAAATTATACAAATTCAATTTATTATATATAAATTAAATTTTAGATTAAGAATATTATTTGTTTATAAAAATTTCCAAATTTACTCAAAGAACTTCATTTTTTTAAAATTAAGCAAAATTATATCTATACACAAATTAATAAACATGGGCTTGACCCCAAATTAATTAGTCTATGAACTTAAATCACTATTTAATGATAAATCTAAATTAAGGTAGGAGTCTTAATCCTAACTGGATCCACCCTAAAAATAGATATATTTAAAACAATCAACAAAAAATTAAAAAAATAACAATCAGCAAGCACGAGAAATGCACAAAACATACTATGCATGTCTTGGGTACAAACATGGAAATCCAAATTCCATGGGTGTAACTGTTAAAATGTAAATTACCTGGTACAGAAGATACTGCTTCCTTCGTACAAAGCAGAGAATTAATAAATGAAACCAGTAGAATGGATAAGCAAGCATTAATCTCTGTGTCAGTGTCTGCATAGAGACATTCATCTTCAACCTTGTGGAAACTTTAAAGTCAGGATTAACCGGTTTTAAAACATTGTTAAGATTGTTAAACCAGTAAATATTCTGATTTAATAGTGGACGGAGGTAACAAGAACACCTACGTACGACTTCACATGGTCCCATAAGTTTATAGCCATCGCCTGGGCTTCTATCTCTGTCTGCAGGAAGTGTTGCTTGACCAACATTTATCCAAAAAGATAGAACCCGTGACTCTTTGCATGGTACGTTTTGAAGTGTTTGTACATCTCGTACATCAAACTAGCCAACTTCGGGACGTACAAAAACTGTCCATACAAGTTGATTTTGTGGTAACTTTCTAATTTCAAGCGAACGCTGCAATACCAGCATATTACCTGCATAGCACAGTTGTAATTGGAACAAGGGGAAAGTGCCTGATACCAACTAATAAACCTTTTGGAGATCCATACCCTTAATTAAGCTATTTTATGAAGTTTGATCATCTTATGTCAAAATCTCATTATTTTATATGCTCGTTTGATTTTTAAAATATTTTTATTTTTTTAAAAAAATTATTCTAAAAAATAAAATAAATAAATAAAATTTAAAAAATATGTTTAATTGTCAATTTGAGAATAATTTATTATATTATCATCAATTTTTTATTTTTATATTTAGTTTACGTAAAATATTTTAAAAAATATCTTTTAAAAAAGTTTAAAATAAAAAAAATTTAAGAGTTAAGATTTTAAAATTTAATGATTAGAATTTATAATTTAAAAGTTAAGTATAAAATTTATAATTTATGAATTAAGTTTAGAATTTAGAGTTTTTAACTCTTTACTTTTCACTTTTTACTTTTGTGAACATATTTTATAACTCAACATACATTACATTTTTTTTTCAAAATTTTTTCACATGTTATAATTCTATTAAAAATTAAAATAACAAACACATAAATGCTTTACTCTACCTGTTGTTCAAGACCAACTTAGTATAAAGAATCTTTTAAAAATTTTTGAAAAAGTTAGGTGAGAATTTTTTTGTGTGTTTTGTATTAAAAATAAAATTTTATTCTAAAAAATAAAATTTGTTCTTTTAACCTTAACATTTTCTTCTTTTCAAGTGATTCTTATATCCTAAATTTAAAAACTCTAACTCTAAAATTTTAAAAAATAAAAATTATAATATAAAAAAAAATTAATGTTGAGTTATAAAAAATGTTCACAAAAACTTAAAAGCAAACGTTTTTTTTCCTGGGCCATGCATGCATTAGAGTGAAAAGTGAAAAGCAAAGGAGTTGATTTTGGATCAACTCTTCTTCTCTCCATCTTCTTAAAATGTCATATTCAAGAATTTTGAAGTAGGGAAATTAGAAAGGTGATTGCAAGTACTAACAAGCTGATCTTGAAGAACAGGTAGAGCAAAGCATTCATGTATTTGTTATTTTATTTTTCAATAGAATTAGAGAAAACACACATTTTGATCCTTAATTTTACTATACACTAACAATTTAGTCCCTGTATATATATCAGTGAGCAAGTTAGTCCTGAAATTCAGCAACCATCAAACAAATCACTCCCTCTGTCATCTCTCTGTAAACTGCAAGGTGATGTGGCACCTTAAATGCCTAAGTGTTACATTAACTGCTTATTCATTGTCCACTTAATTAATGATTCAGCCAAAATTTAAAAAAAAATAAAAATTTCCCAAAACGCACCGTTAAGTATTTCTCCCCCGCTAAAAAAGTCTCCCTCCCTTCCCCCCAAAAACGTCCCATGTTTTCCCATCGCACAGAGTCGCGAAGAGTCCACCGCGAAAGCCACAGTACTCGCCGCGCAAACCACCAGCGATCAACACCCACCCATCGAATCCTCGTCCCCAGAGCATATCGAAGCATCGTCTGTTAGCATTTCCTCCTTCGTCATGAAAACCCTCCAGAATCAACTATGATAAGAATGCCTAATTCTTCTGTTCATTTGTCTTTAATTCCATGGTTCTTTGGGGAAATGACTGATACAGATCTTGAATTTATTACAATGGATTTATGACATTGTGAGCAATAAGATTATATCCATCGGGTAGGAAGAACTACACGTGCAAGGCGATCTGGGGTTGCCATTTCTCTTGTGAATCAATATGAGTTAGAGTGGTACATTCAGATAGAGAAGCTTATATGCAAGTTATGCTTGCCCTGTTTTCATGTTTTGCTTTACCATTACAAGGAGGGCAACAGTATCTTAATGAGCAATAATCACATGTAAATTTAAAGCAAGAAGTTGCGAGAGTGTCATGCACAAGAAGAGGAAGTCTTGCTTCTGAAAAAGCGTATTAGCGAACCCAAAAGATTATCGGTAATGGTAAAGTTGTATATATTCAGCTTATTTATATTATTTTTCTTTATGTTTTTTGCTTTTTGTTAGGCAAACAAAAACCATTGAAACGAAATGGTAAAGTTGTATATTCAACTTGTGCATGAGTCTTTATGTCTATAGTTGAGCTATGATGATGCTTTAATCTTCATTGGGTACAAATATTGTGGTAATGAGTTTTCTGGTATGTTTAAATTAATTTTATGAGAGCAAGTAATACTAAGTCATAGAAATCACTTGCTGGTTTTCGAGATGAAGGAGGGAGATGTAACAGACGATGCTGCTCAGTGCTCTGGGGACGAGGATTCGATGGGTGGGCGTTGGTGGTTTGCTCGACAAGTACGGTGGCTTTTACAGTGGACTCTTCATGACTCTGTGCGATGGGAGAACAAGGGGACGTTTTTTGGGGGGAAGAGAGGGAGACTCTTGGGGGAAGGAAGAAATACTTAACGGTGCGTCTTGGGAAATTTCTTTTTTATTTTGGCTGAGTCATTAATTAAATGGACAATGAATAAGCAGTTAACGCTATGTCTAGACATTTAACGTGCCACATCACCTTGCAGTTTGCAGAGAGATAACAGAGGGAGTGACTTGTTTGACGGTTGCTCAATTTCAGGACTAACTTATTCATTGATATATATACAGGAACTAAATTGTAAGTGTATAATAAATTTAAGGATCAAAATGTGTGTTTTCTCATAGAATTATAATATGTGAAATATTTTTCCCAAAAAAAATATAAAGTATGCTGAGTTATAAAAAATGTTCACAAAAACTTAAAAACAAACATGAATAAACTTCAAACTTGTTTTTCTCACACATCTCCCATTCGTACGTTAATCTTTTGATCCTTTTCAAAGCTGAATGACCTAACCTGGTCATTAATAATAGAGAATGAACTGTTCCACCATATTTAATGTTACTAATTTCCCCTGGTTTCTAGTTACTCTACTGTTTCTACTGCTAGAATCAGAAAAGTAAATGATTACCAACGAAAAAAATAAAATTTCAAATAACATCAGTATTTCTCCAATGCACTGAAAGAAAAGAGGAATTAGTGTATTTAAACGTATATAAAATTCCTGAAAACAAGAATAACACTGATTTAAAGGTTTTTTTTTATCACCACTACAATAAAATAACGGCGTAACAGCGGTTTTTAAGTGGCATAACGACGGTTTCAAAATCGTCGTGGAACACCAATCATAACGACAATTTTAGCCAACTGTAGGAATAATCGTTGTTATGATTGGATTAACGACGATTTTAAAAATTATCGTTAAACTATTTGTAACGACGATTTTGAACTGCTGTTAAAAGTAACGAGGGTTTAAAAACCGTCGTTACTTCTATAATTTTTTTAAATTTTTTATTAATAAAATTAATTTAATTTTTAATTTAAAATATAATATTTGGTACTATCCATGATACTAATGATGATTAAATTTTTTTTTTATTAAATTATTATGCAAAATAAAAATTAATTTATATTTTTAATAATTTATAAATTGATTTAGACACATTTTAATTTATTATATAATAATTAAACGTGTGAATGATTTAATAATTGAAAAAATTATTTTAAAATTTATTAATATTTAACTAGATACTAAATATACATAAATTATTGAATTATAATGAATCTATATATAAAAAATATATATGTACACAAAAATTAATAGTAACGAACGTAACAAAATTATATATACAAATATAATAACTAAATCAAGTTCTCAGACCCTGCGGATGCTGATCACGCTGATGCCCACTACCACGGTCGTTGGGGTCTTGAAAAATAAATTTTGTTTGTTAGAATTTTTAGTGTTTTCAAAATAAACAAAATTATACCAACAATTTTTATGTATTAAAAGGTTACCCTAGGTCCGAGACTATGAAGTCCTGAAATTTCAGGTGGCAGCTGTTCCTGAAATTTTTGTAGCAGGAACGTCATAGCAGCTTCGATATGTGCTTGCCTTACTGCGAGCTCAGCATCTCGTCGCTGCTACTCGACGTCCCGCTCATGCATAGTTGTCTTCAGGCGCTCCACCTCATTCTATAAGTCGTGGTATGACGGCCCAGACTGTGAGGTCGACCCAGATGAACCACGATCGAAGACTTGAGTTGGACAAACACCCAACCCAAATCCTTGAACGCAGCTAGAGTGCTCCTTAGTGCCAAGAGCTCTTGCAAGTGAATCAGCCGTCGAGAGTTCTTGGGACGAGCTGTCCTCTTGCTGGATCGAAGCAATTTTCTCCTTACATTCAATAACAGACAATTAATAATATTAAACATTATCTAAAAATTAAATAATTACCCACGTACGGTTGATAAGATTTTAAAACTTACCGCAACAGCCCGAGTTTCGTTGTTGATGTATGATCCTCAGCTCTTTTATGAGCTGTCGTCCATACATCACCACGAATCACTGGACTCCTAAGATCAATCTCCAAAAAATTAAAATAATTAATCAATTTATGATTATATATATTATAGTCTTCTCAACATTTAAAAAAATAAAATATTTATAGATTTAAACTTACCATCTTCGCCTTTTTATGCACAAGGCTCTTGGATCCAGTAGTGTGTGGCATTGTGAGTTGTCCTCTGTTCCGTTTATTTTTCGCAGCCACATCTTAATTAATCACATAGAAAAAATAATTAGTGACAATATTTAAAAGTTAAATTTTATAAATATGTTAATATACACAAATTACCCTAAACTTCGCATCAAGGCGATAGTCTATGAAAGTTGCCTACAGATCAGGTGGGATACCTGTCGGGACTTCACTCCGCAACTGATCTCTGGTCTTCATATCATCGTACGTCAGGCGAAATAAATTGTATCGTGCCGCTCTCCATTTCGCTCCTAGCAACTGCATGATCAGTTTCTTGTGTTGATCCGTCACATTAAAATGTGTCTGCAAACGAAAATAAAAAATTAGTTACACATAAATTACAAATAAATATAATTAATTACAAAAGATATATGTTTTCTCCTAACATTCAATAACAGACAATTAATAATATTAAACATTATCTAAATTAAATAATTACCCACGTACGGTTGATAAGATTTTAAAACTTACCGCAATAGCCTGAGCTTCGTTGTTGATGTATGATCCTCAGCTCTTTTATGAGCTATCATCTATACATCATCACGAATCACTGGACCCCCAAGATCAATCTCCAAAAAATTAAAATAATTAATCAATTTATGATTATATATATTATAGTCTTCTCGACATTTAAAAAAACAAAATATTTATAGATTTAAACTTACCATCTTCGTCTTTTTACGCGCAAGGCTCTTGGATCCAGTAGTGTGTGGCATTGTGAGTTGTCTTCTGTTCCGTTTATTCTTTGCAGCCACATCTTAATTAATCACATAGAAAAAATAATTAGTCACAATATTTAAAATTTAAATTTTATAAATATGTGAATATGCACAACTTACCCTAGACTTCGCATCAAGGCGATAGTCTATAAAAGTTGCCCACAGATCAGGTGGGATGCCTGTCAAGACTTCACTCCGCAACTGATCTCTGGTCTTCGTACCATCGTATGCCAGGCGAAATAAATTGTATCGTGCCGCTCTCCATTTCGCTCCTAGCAACTGCATGATCAGTTTCTTGTGTTGATCCGTCACATTAAAATGTGTCTGCAAACAAAAATAAAAAATTAGTTACACATAAATTACAAATAAATATAATTAATTACAAACGATATATGTTTTCATACCTGAATATTATTTACGAAGACATTCGTCTTCGACTGCTGAGGAATGCTCCTCCAGTCCCTGTAGGAGATTAGGAATAACCGAAAGTTATCCCTAATGGTGCCGAGGAAGACACCGAGCAAACCGCCACTGTCTCCGATAGCCTGGTGGTTGTCGTTGAACTGGATAACCACCTTTGACCCCTGAGGTAGGGCCCATACGTCGTGGACAGTCAACTGTCTGGATGTCATCTGCCCAGTCCCGTCTGCTATAATATAGACAATTATATATTATGTTACTGAGACAAAATTATTAAGCGCATAAAGTGTACATGTTTACAATACTCACCGACTACATCAACTGTCCAACTCCTTCTACGTCTGCGCTCCTGCTCACCGGGCTGATGCTCCTCCTCTACACTGCCAAAGATCGCGTCAAAATCGAACGTATAATCGTCGTCCGGTGCCTGAGCGTCGGGTGGGGGGAGTGTGCAGGGGACGGCCTGCGAATCCAATGGATGGGAGTCGCTACCAGGGACTGATGATACGACAACCTCTGACTCCATAGTGGGCTGTCTGCCCTCACTGATCGCCCCATGAGGCATGGGAGTGTGAGAACTGGACGCCCCTGCCATGTCCGTGTAGAGTGATTTAGCCTTCTTCATCGTCACCGCTCCTGGAAAAATGAAATTAATAAACCAATTACAAAATAAACTTTGCCTAATAAAAGTTATGGAAATAAATAAAATAGTACAGTAATTATAAGTAGTCTAAAATATATATAAATATGCGGCAACAGCAAAACTAATACCGTAACAAGCATAAATTAACTTCTCCTTCTGGAAACAATTTTTTTAAATTTTACGTGTGTAACGGATCGCTGTCGTATATAAGATTTTCATCTTCATTGCCCATCTTGTATAAGTCACGGGGTTTTAAATGCATCACTATACTCCAGTTTCTGTCCAACTCATCTTGTACATAGTATACTTGATGAGCCTCAGATGCTTGGATGTATGGCTCGTCATCATCATTTTCACCAGTGTGAATCAATCGAGAAAAATCAATCGATGTCACCCTGAATTCATCAATTGCAATTCCTCTTGTTGTAGTTGTGTTGGCTCACATATACTTAAATAATACGACTGTAAAATGGCCAGGGTAGTTTAACTCGATAATGTCCAATAGTTTTCCGTAATACGGGACGCTACCAAATTGTATGTTCGTGTCACTACTACTTGCATAACTATTCGTCCTGAATGTACCGTAAACTCCACTATTTTGAGATGTCATCCATTGGTCTCTCTCTAAAGTTTGAAATTTGAATCCATTTATATTGTAAGCACTGTATCGATGTGCTCTATTTAGTGGATCAAGTACAAGATATTTTAAATCAGCACACTGCGATCCATCGTCATCAATTGCGATCTGAAAAATGAATAAAGGATGAGTTATACTCGTATTCGACATATTAATTAAATGTAACCATGTTGAAATATGTATACGACGCGAAAACCAAGAGACAAATTCTCTTGGACTTTTTTATCTATCTCGGTAGATGATTGCGTCCGACTTCTTAAACTATGCTGTACATAGTCTCTAAATTCCCTGTTGAGTAAACAGTGTCTAAACACTTAATGCTACATAAGACAAAAAATTGTATGCAAATGTAGCTAAGTGTGAGTTAACTTACTATAAGTAAAGATCAACTTCTTTGCAGTTTGTTAAGACATGCGGATGAGCCTGCAATTTTTTCCAGGGAGAAAGGGTGAAATAATCAAATCCACCAACTAGTCTTCCTATTGGTGGGAACAAACCCCTGTCAGACGTCCCAACATCGGGTTGATCATCCACACGAGGAGGACGATTGAAGACAGTGTCAATACCATCTATGTACCTGGAACAGAATAATAAAACTTCTCTTACAATGTACGACTCTGCTATTGAGCCTTCTGACCTTGTTCTATTCTGCACGAAAGATTTAAGTTTACCCAAGTATCTAGAGAATATAGATTAAATGAATAAAATTGGATTAACAATAATGCAAGAAATTTGAATTATGTGTTTTTAATGTTTTACCTTTCGATGGGATACATCCAACGATATTGGACTGGTCCTCCTAACTTCACTTCCATGACCAAATGTACAGTAAAGTGCACTATGACTGTAAAGAAAGATGCCGGAAATAACATTTTAAGATGGCACAGCGTCATAATGATTCGATTTTGAAGTTGATCAAGTTCATTAACATTCAAAAATCTGGAACAAAGTTGTCGAAAGAATGAACAGAACTCGATCAAAACTGCAGATATCGGCTTGGGAAGTGTCTTTCTTATGGCTAACGGTAACAGTTGTTCCATAAAGATGTGATATTCGTGACTTTTTAGTCCTCTGATCTTACGCTGTCTTACGTCAATACATTTGAAGATATTACTAGAATAACCGTCAGGTACAGATACATTCTTAAGTGTTTTCAGAAAAACTTCCTTGCCTACATTTGTCAACATGAACAAAGCAGGTGGATATTTACTGTTATTATCTAGCCACAACTCAGGCCTCACACCAAACTCCTTTAAGTCTTTTCGCGCGTTTACGTGATCCTTTTAACAGCTAGAATCATCAAGTAAAGTGTAAATGATGTTGTCGCTGACAGTTTTCTCAATATGCATGACGTTAAGATTATGACGCAACATATTATTCGTCCAATACGGAAGTTTGAAAAATATACTTTTTTTACGCCATTGTTGAGTTCCAGCATCAACCGAACCCTAATCTCGGGAACGCCATTGTTGAGTCCCAACATGAGTTTTCACATTTTTTCCAAAGACAACTTCAATATCATCAACTTGTTTTAAAATGTCTACATCACTCAGTTGCGGAGGAGAGTTTCTTCTTTCCTCTTTTCCGTCAAACCTATTGCAGGCTATCCTAAAGTTGTGACCCGGAGATAGAAAGCGGCGATATCCCATAAAACATCACTTCCGATTGTGAGGGAGACGAACTGGAGTGGAGTCAAAGTTATAGTATGGACAGGCTAATCCAGTATGAGTATTCCAGCCTGATAAACATTCAAGGTCAGGAAAATTACTGATTTTCCACAAAAGAGCTGCATGCATATTGAACATTTTTTTGCCAAAGGCATCGTACGTCTTAACATCTTCAACCCATAACTCCTTCAACTCTTCAATTAGTGGTTGTAAAAATACATCTATATCATTCCCCGGTCCCTTTTTCCCTGGAATTATCATTGACAACATGAATGAACTCTATTTCATAGACATCCAAGGAGGAAGATTATACGAAATTAGCAAAACTTGCCATATACTGTAACTTGTAGATAGGTTTCCAAATGGATTGAAACCATCCATTGCAAGGCCCAAACGAACATTTCTCGGATTTGATGCAAATTGAGGATTCAGAAGATCAAATCTCTTCCATGCCTCAGAATCCTTTGTATGCCTCATAATGCCGTCAGAAATTTTGTTTTCAGAATGCCATCTCATAAATCCAGCAGTTTTAGAAAACATAAACAACCTCTGCAATCATGGCTTAATTGGAAAGTATCTAAGAATTTTATTTGGCACCTTTTTTCGCTTCTCCCCCTTTTGTTTCGGTTTCCACCTTGGTGCGGAGCACTTACTACAAGTTTCGCTACTTTCATGCTCACCCCAGTATAACATACAATCATTTTGACATGCATGAATTTTTTTGTAGTTCAACCCCAACTTATTAATGACTTTTTTAACCTCGTAAAATAAAGGCAGAATCTTGGCATCTAAGAATACATCGACAAACAACTCAAGTACCATCGACATTGCTTTGTCGTTTAGGCTGCACAAACACTTGATGTGATACAACTTCACCAAAAAATACAATTTAGAATACTTTTCACACCCTTCATAGAGTGGTTGTTCATCATCTTTCAGTAACTCATAAAATTTTTTGACACTATCATCCATCCTTTCTGTTAACTGTGAAACTGACATATCCACAGAAGCGATGCTCTCATTTTCGGGGTGAATCCCAAATGTATCACGGACTATGTTTTGCACATGGTCATCTTGAACTATGGGTTCTGAGACCTCAATTGACATTATGGATGTCCTACAGCAGGTTCTTCTGTAATCATTTCTTCGTGCAAACTCCAAAAATTGTATCACTCCAGAAATGGTTTGACGATCAAACGTTGGCGCATGACCTCGATAAGTTGTTATTTCTTGAATCTACACTTTGGGCACGGGCATATTATTCTGCCTTTGTCCCTAGAGTTGACATTTGCGAATTTCAAAAATCCGTCTAAATCATTCAGGTACTCTATTGATTGTCGAGGTTTATTGATCCAAGATTTATCCATTTCTGAAATAATTATGAATTTAGATAACAATTAACCTAAATAACTCTTACTTTGAACTAAAAGAAAACATAACTATTTTACATGAGAAGGGATTTGTAATTGATTGTGCATAAAACACAATACATTTTGAAGAGGTTTAAAATGTTTTACGTGTAAAATTTTTTTAAGAAACTTTATGATAATTTCCATTTAATGAAGCACCAAATAAAAAATCTTCGTTATTGGTTCGCTATAAATAAAGAATCATGATCCCAAAGAGTTTAAGAGAGAGTGAGATAAATGATGATATTGGCTTACATAATATAAAATAAAACACTTGAAATATCTCTACGAATCCATGAACAAAAAATCTAACTTTTCAAACACATGTGTTAATTTTATTTCATTCTTCTAATATCATTAATTAAAATGATGAGTTTCATGATTAAATCTCTACGAATCTGAAATTTTTAGAAATGACAGTCACTAGCAGCAAAAAATTGAATTATGATTTTACATTTGCCGTTAGGATTTGAATTATAGTATTTACATGGTAAAATTTTTAACAAACTCATATAGGGAATTGAAATTTTAATTTCCTATCTGAAAAAGTAAAATTAGTGGCCCATATAAGAGCCATATATTCAAGAATAATTTTATTCAATTACATCTAAGATCTTGTTAGTTCCTTAATAGAGAATCTAGCGTAAGAACATAGTGCATTAAAAATTATTACACTATTATTTTTTTATTAAAATTATGTTATTATATATTTGTTTTCATTTTTTAAAAACTACGTGTATTTTTAAATTAGTGTTTTATTTTTTTTAAATCAATTCCTAATACTAATTTTATCTATTTACTAACATTTATTATTTTACCTCATCACCTGAATAAATATTTTAATATTTTAGTAACAACTGTAATAGAATTTGACTATTACTAATTTATGTATATTATTTAAATATGTTTATCAATATAATAACTATTTTTGATTTATTTGCATTAATTTTAATTATATTTTTTAAACAATAAATAACTTATATTTAAAACTAAATTCACTATCATTTTATACTAAATTTATAATATTATATATATTTATTAAATTTATATTAAAACATACGTATATTTTTAAAATAGTGTAACAATTTTTTAAAAATTGTTTTCAATACTTACTCTGTCTATTTATTAAAATTTATTATTTTACCTAATCAATTACACACTTCAATTTAGGGGTGTAAGTGGGTCGGGTTGGGTCATTTTCCCAACCCGACCATACAACCATCGGGTTGGATATAACCCACCCGAACCCGACCGGTCAAACGGTTAAACCGAGAATAAACGGGTTAGTTCAGGTGAGAGCCAGGAGTCCTACAATTCGGGTTGTGCGGGTTGGGCAGGTTGTGCGGGTTGGGTGGGTTGGGAACCATAATTTCAGCTCATCATATATTAAGTAAACATTGCCAAAACAGTAGGAAAAAAATGAAAAGTTCATTAAAGCATACTTAGAGTATTGGACATCTGAATAAAGGAAACATAGATGTACAAGTAAACAGTGTTACCAAACCTAAACCTATAGCAAATGAGCAACTAGAAACCAAAAATATATTGCTTATAAATTATTCTTTCAGAACTACTGATGTTACATTATTTCAGCATATACCCATAGTCACACACACACCTGGTCAATTGCAGCAACCACATCGGCAACAAACCCTCCAAAAAGTCTGTACAATGCCTTATATACAGCGATCATGTACACAAATATGCCAAGTGTTGCAGCAAACAGTTGTAATTCCCAGTTTCAATCCAGACAATGATTTACTAGGGTTATTATTCCTCACCTGGCACGAGGAGCCATTCCACTTACTTTTCCAAATTCATGGCCATGCATCCTTACAGGAATCCCATTATTTCTAGCTGCAATAGATGCTGTGTGACTGCAGATGATGATGCAAGGAAAAATAGGACAAATGTTAAACAATAAAAGTTAACAAATTACAACATAGGGCTTTAAGCATAAGAGTTAATCTTGTCTCCTTCAAATACTAATAAAACAGAGAATGAAGCACTAATGTCCATTGATTTTTTCCCATGTGAGAATTCCAACAAGTTATCCTGATTTGTATGTAAGCTGAAATTGACACATAACATTCTCCTTTCGTTTGTTCTTGTACACAAGGGAATACAAGAAGCATAAATTATAGTTACTCAGAGACTATTTACCAATTTTTTGTGAGGGCTAATGATTTGAATATCTCCCCTATTCTGAATAATATGAGATTTTATGGAAAGAAAAATCAGCAAGGATCGTTCTAAGCTCGGGAAAATACATCTTATCATCCAGTGCCTCAAAGAGGCAATAACAGAGAGCAGCACATGAAGTGCTGCCTATGAAAGTTTAAGTGGCAATCGACTTGTTCAGGACCATACAATTATAGACAATAACAAGGATTGTATCACTTGGATACTTGAATTTTATGAGGTTTTGAAACAAGGTATTTGAAGCAATGGTCAGCATTATTGTACCGGAAAAGCAAGATCAAGAAGTGCATTCTTTGATTACTCCCAAACTTTGTAAACAGAAGGCCACCAGGCTGTATCTGGAAGCATAAATATGCCAGCATTAAAATTAGTAGCAATAACTTGTCTTAAATAATTATAACAATCAAGAGCTAAGTAACAGAATAAAATCATTAAACATCACTTTCTCCTTGCAATTTTCCAGCTGGGTATGTGAGCCAATTACAACAACATTATGCTGCAAGCTTTCAAGTTTACTCTTCAAAACTTTGAAGTTTCCAACTATTGCCTTCTCTATGTCTTTCACGAACAACACTAGTGCTGTAGTGCACCAGTTTTACTCTGATTGGAGGCAACCTATGTACATGACAGCAAATAAGTATGTTAAATATACTTCAACAAGAATAAAGGTAATATTTTAACAAGTATAACATCGTAGCCACCTCAAAAATTTCATTAACTGCAAGCTTGTCAATGTCCTCCCCTCCAGAACTATCTACTCGTAGTAAATGATTAGCTACAGTGTAGAGCATAAATGAGTTTAAAAATCAGGACAGCCAAAATTGTAGCATATAAAAAGCCAACATTCAGGCAAGGAGTGCAAATATAAACAAAAGCAAACCTAACCTCGATTTTTGAAGACCCATTATCTTCAAAAGCAAGGAGAACTTTTCCCCGGGATCCATAGCTTGGTCCCCTGCCCAATACAGTAGAAGAATAAAGGCAACAAAATTTAACTTTCTGCAAGAACAAATACAAAACACAGACCTGAATCATTTGACACAAAAAAATTGAAAGTACAGTACCTAGAAAGGTTATATAATTTATCATGAAGCAACATATAAAATTCTATCCTCTTACAGGGCAAAACTTCTTTACAAGCCTCTAAATTTACATTCTCAATGCAAAGAGCACAACTCAAAAGACAAATGGAAATATTAAAAACAATTGTCATTGAACCACCAGCAAAGGAGAACAAGTCCATTATCAGAAAACCACATGTCCAGGAAGAAGATATTCATCCGGGAAGAAGAACGAAAACAATTTCCATTATCACATGTCCAGAACTCTCCCTGGAAGAAAAAAACAAATAGTTAGAAAATAAAAACATATTCATCCAGCAGGTCTCATAAATAAAACAAGTCCCATGCATTCATACAGCAAGAAAAACAGACATGCCATTGCCACCAAATCCAATCCAATCACACATGTATATAGCAAGCAGGGAAAAAAAGGAAGGGTTAGACCTGTCTCAATTTTCGCCATTATGTATTTCCCCAACCATTAAAATTCATCATTGTAGTAGACCTGTCTCAATTTTCTCACATAGTTACATTAGTCACAAAGGAGAAAAAAATGAAAAGAGAAAGGGAATATAAAGTTAGCAATAGATATAAGAGAGCTTGGCAGCTTGCTATTGATTCCATATGGTAGATTGGTAGAATATAAATTCAAATCCAACATAATGAAAATAAAACTGTCCGGATATAGAGATAGTTAGATACAAAACCAAATAAGTATACAACCCAACAAACTAACATAATAAAGTACTCCAAATACAAGTATACAACCCAGCCAACATGCTATTTGGAGGTACATCCTGCAAGTTTTGCAAAACGTTAAAAATATAAATGATAAGCACTTTACTTACTTAAGTAAAATAAAATAAAATAATAGTGAGTAATAACATATAGAACAAATTAACAAATATTTAGTACTTTTACCTATTTCAATCTTCTCACATTGTTGGAATTCTTCAACCAAATCCATGCCATTAATATCGAACTGAAATAAATTTGGTTTCAACCAATTTTGTGTGCAAATAAGTGCCTCAGCCACTTTTGGAGAGAGAGATGATCTAAAAACATCTAATACACGGCCACCAGTACTGAAAGCTGACTCAGAAGCCACCGTTGACACAGGAATAGCCAACACATCTCGAGCAATAATAGATAGAGTGTGAAACCTAGACACATTTGATTTCCACCATTCTAAAGCATCAAAAGAATCATCTGCATCTACACAAGCTTCAGCTAAATATCTTTCCACTTCATTCTTTGCTTTAATAGAATTTTTAGCTCTTAAATGGGATTTAAAAGCAGCCTCTCTAGCCTTTTGAGCAAGTTTTTTATTCGTAGCAACGTCACCTTGAGCTACATCATCCATGACCATTGAAGAGTGGCCCTCTACATTTGAAGCATCCCTAGGTTCGTATATTTGGCGATAACACTCATACAATCTTTGTAAATCAAACTTGACCTTGGAAACCATATCATATGATAAAGCTGCACCATAAATATCATCAAATGACCATTTCAAATATGCAAGCTTATACCTAGGGTCAAGCACATTGGCAATGAATAATAAAGGGTTCATCTTTTCCACTTTACCCCAATACTTATCAAATTTCTTCTGCATTTCAATTGCCATCCCACTCAGTAAAGGGTCACCACTTAAGCTCCACTGCAATAACTCACTCTGAACTAAAGCAATTTGAGGAAATACCTTATTTGATGTGACATATAAAGACTCAGACAATTCTAAAGTCACATCATAGAAAATTTTCAAAAACTAAATGAAGATTTTAGCATTATTCCAATCATCAGAAGAGGGAGGACCAGCTGTTTTATCATCAAAATAATCAATATAGGTGGTTTCATCATCCTCTAGCCTATTAAATGCTGCTTCAAATTTTTTAGCAGCTTCTAACATCAAATAAGTTGAGTTCCACCTAGTTGGAACATCCAGACATACAAGCCTTTCAGAGTCAATCTTTAATTGTTCAACACACCATTTAAATTTGGCAAGTCTAGAGGGAGAAGATCTAACATATCTAACAGCATTGCGAATAGAAGTAATAGATGAATGCATCTCTTTCAATCCCTCATTAACAACTAGATTGAAGATGTGGGCACAACATCTAATATGCATGAAATCACCATATAAAATCAAACCATTTGTTATCTTCATTCTTTTCTTTAAATATGCTACTGCCACATCATTTGCACTAGCATTGTCTACAGTCACCGTAAGCACTCTTTCAATACCCCAATCATTCAAACAAATCTCTATATGCCTTCCAATTGTTTCCCCTTTATGATTAGGAATAAGGCAAAAGTTCAAAATTCTCTTTTGAAGTTTCCAATCGTTGTCAATAAGTGTGCAGTGAGTGCCATATAATTCATATTTTGAATTGAAGTCCAACAATCAGTGGTAAGACACACCCTAGCACAATTTGCTTTTAAGAAACTTTTAAGCTTTAGTTTCTCATCTAAATACAATTGAAAACAATCTTTAGCCACAATAACACGGGAAGGAATATAAAATTGTGGCTGCAACCTACTACAAAAGTACTTGAATCCATATCCTTCAACCATTCTAAATGGTTGTTCATCAGTAACAATAAAAACAGACAAAGGTTTTTGACACTCTTCAATATCGTACACTTGCGGTGCTTTTACCATATTACTTCCCACACCATCCCTTTTGGGTTCAAAACCAATTACTTGTTGTTTAGGATCATTCACCAATGCATGAGGATACTTAGGACATTTAGACAAATGATTAAATAAATTAGAAGTGCCATGCGTCTTAGGATTACACATGTACCTCTTTCCACAATAGTTACATTGAGCTGTAGGTTCTGATGCATCTGATAATTTGGTGAAATGATCCCATGCTGCTGAGGACTTTCGAGATCCACTTATAGGAGGCTTCCTTTTTTGTCGTTTAGGGGGAGAAACATTAGAATTTTCAGTTCCAAGTGAAGGTGAAGCATTCACGAGTGGTGATGCTATTGTCTCTTGCTCTTTTGAATTTGAGGAATTCATCTCTATTCTCTACAAATGAAAAATGAATTGGATATATAGAAAGAGGGCTTAAAACTAAGAAAAATGAGAATTCTTACATAAATTCATTACTAATCTAATAGCATATTTATGCTTATACAAGAAAGACAAAATTCCTTAAAGCCACGGGACATTCTAATTCTAACTACAAAGAGATTAGCACTAGCAGTTAGCAGTTAGCACCCTCCCTGGCCTCCACTAGCTTTAGATTTAAACATTGCAAAGCTTTTTTTTTTGGGTGAAAAAGATTAAAGAAAGTAAATAAAAAATTAGCATTTTATTTACATTCAGGCCAAAACATTTTAACACCAGCATTTTATTTACATTAAAACCACATGACATTCTAATTTGCCAAAATCAGCAATCAAAGGAAAATAAAGTAAACTAAATACAAAAAGAAAAATATAGCATACACTAATGTTATCACTTATCAGCAATCAAATAAAAATAAACGGAAAGAAAATACAAAAAGGGACAAGCAACTCCAATGATATAATATGATTACAATTTACAAAATCAAAATTCAGAAACATGGATTTATAGCTGGTTAAAACATCATTCTAACTTGCCAAAAACAGGGACTTACAACACTACTACACTAGATTATTATCAAACCAAACATTATCACAACTCACAAGTTGTTGATTCTTATATCATATATATAGCATACAGTCATACACTGATACACCAATGTGGCCAAGGCTAGCATACGGTCATATATTATTGTAATGTAATTCATTAATCACTAGCATTTTATTAGAAAAATTAAGGAGAATTGAGAAGAAAGCCAAGGCTAGCGTGAGATAGAGAAGCAAACCGAGATAGAGCAAGTGACCGATTCCAGATAAGAGGGTGATGTTGCAGACTTGCAGGAGTGAATTGCAAGCAGGGAAAAGAAAATTTCAAACCTATATAGCAACAATTTGGCCTTTAGGGCTACGGACAGAATCACAGAATTACCATTAAGAAGATTCGAAGTTAGGAATAGGAACCTTACCGAACAATGCTTCAAATCTGTGGACCGTGAGCTACGAAGATGCTACCAGTGAGGTCAGAGACAGAGGCTTGAGAGTTGAGACCAGAAATGCTGTCGAGGAACAAGAAGCAGCGAAGAGGAAAATAGGGTTCGAAAGTTCAGACTTCAGAGGAGAAGAAAGGGCTTGAGAGTTGGATTACTGAATTTGCTTTGATTTTTTGCAGACCAGAAATGTTGATTGCCGTTGGCGTTACCGAGGAATGAGAAGGGGAAGAAATTAGGGCTCGAAGTTCTTCAGAGGAGAAGAAACTCGAAGGCTCGAGGTGGGGGAGTGGTCGAGTGGGTAGAGGGAGACGTGGTGGACACTAGGTTATGGGCCATTAGTTAGGCTGAATCTGATGGGGGCCCGGGGGAGAACCGGGGAAGGATTCATGGGCCATGGCCCAATGGCCCATGGCTACAATACATCGGGTCGGTTCGGGTTTAACGGGTTGATTTTAACCCAACCCGACCCGACCGCTTAAACCCGAAATTTTAGTTTTTTTCAATCCATTCTAACCCGCCAAACCGAAAATGCTCACCAAATGACTGTTTTCGGGTCAGTTTGGGTCGGGTTATTACGGGTTGGGCGGTTTACTTACACCCCTACTTCAATTCATCTATTAAATTTATGTTATTATATATATGAGAAAATATTAAATACACCGCCGGTGGACAAATTTTTTATCCACCAGCGGTCTTCAGATCTCGCCACGTGTTGAAGACAATATTTTTTAATATTGTCTTCAACACGTGAAGAAATCTGAAGGCCGCTGGTGGACAGATTTTTGTCCACCGGCTGTGTACTATATCTTCACTCTATATATATTTATTTTCATTTTTTAAAACCTACTTGTAATTTTTATTAATTATTTTTTTTAACTATGTGTATTTAATAACTTTTTCATATTATTCTATCAACACTATTTTTTATTTTTATAAATCAATTCTAATATTAAATACAAATATTTTACTTCAAAAATAATTAACTATAATAATTCAGCATTATTAAAAAAAATTTCGTCTTACATGTTTTCAACGAACATAATATATTATAATATTAAACATCATAAACATTGCAAAAAAAACACAAATTTTAAAATTAATTCATACAATGTACATCACGAATGTAAAATATTTTTTTAAAATAAATAGTAAGTACATAAAATATCTAATATTATCGCAATCTAACATACAATAATTTGAAATAAATTCATTTAAAATAAAATTAATTAGATTACATAACCTCAAAATGATTCCAAATAAATAATGCACAAAAATCGAAATCGAATTGTCATCACAACGTTACAAGATCTTCACAAAAGAAAATATAAAATAATATAAAAAAATATTTTGAACATACAATATATAAAAAAATAATCAAATATAATTAAAAAATTAAATGACATACCTTGAGAATAATAAATACAAGTCACAAAGAAGACCATAGTACAAAAACTCAAAAATCACAACAAATAATATCAACAAGTGTATTATACGAAAAAACTCTAATGAAAAGCGTTTGTAATATAAATGAGGAGAGCTGGTGAATTTATAGGCGGACGCATGATTTAACGATGGTTTCTAACCGTCGTTATACCACAAAAAAACCGTCGCTAAATGGGTTTAACGACGATTAGAAAAGAAATCGTCGTTAATTGTATGTTTAACGACGGTTAGGAGACCAACCATCATTAAACTACACAAATATCGAACAACGGTTAAAATTTCGAACGTTGGGAAGACCACGACGGTTTCCAATAAGCCATCGTCATTTAACGACGATTTCCTATAAAATCGTCGTAATTTTCATCATTTTTTCCCACGTTATGGCGACGCAGATCACCACGGTTTAATTCTAACCGTCCGTATTTAACGATGATTTTGTGTAAACCGTCGTTAATTACTTAATTTTAACGACGGTTTGAAAACCATCGTTAAAGTTGGCTTTAGCGACAATTGTTTATGATCGTCGTTAAATATCCGTCCCCATTCTCCATCTTTCTTGTAGTGCACATATCATGTTAATGAGAATAGTGTTTGTCCATTCTGCGTTAAAAATTTGGTGTCTTTTTAAAAGAGATGGGGTGAGTTTAAATTTCCTAATTCTTAAATTAGAAAAAGTAGTTTAATCCCAACTATCTCTTGTAAAGAAAAGAAAATTGATGATTTGATTTTTGAGATTTCTTAAGTTCTTTAGAAGGTGTAATGTGTAAAGAGTTATGTTGTATAAACTTAAAAACAGAAAAAACCTATTAGAAACAAAAAATAATGAAAAATAACTTAATCGAAATTCTCAATAATCAATTTACCATAATAAGGAGGTCAATGATCTAATCATGTAAATAAGAAATTCTGATAAAATTCAAATACAAATATAAAAAATTTTAATCCTACTACTAGGCTCAAATGCCCTTATTGATAACTCTTAAATTGTTGATAAGTAATTCTTATTATCCAATTACGAGTCCCAAATTATAATTTCTTCATCAAATAATAAAATACAATAATAATTTTAACTTGTCATCATGCATTACTTATCCCTTCATGACAATACTTTCCTTATATTTGTCAGATTGCCTTTCTATCAACAATTGCCAAGGGATAGACGCAAGCCAATATTGACAAGTCCTCTTTATCATCAAGATCATCCTCCTCGCATATGGGCTCCTAATTCACCGAACTGGTCATCTGCTTCAACTGTATCTTCTGAAAGTCTCACTGCATCCAGCTTTGTTTTGAGGATCTCTACGGCATTCAGTAATAACTGGGAAGCCTTAATTGCACCAGTGGATTCAACTGTGAATATGAAACTATCTGGATTATCAGTGATTTCAACAAGCCCAGGCACGCCCATAGATTCTGCTTTCTTGATTACTTCACCATCAAAGGCGTATGCCTCATGATCACGCACCACAACCTAAAAGAATGCAATTTAGTTATTATAAACTTCCGTAATGAAATGCATTTTAAAATATGCCCATGTGGCTGTGTTAAGAACTTTTTTTAAATCCTAATGATTCATAAAACATCAACAAAGGAATAGAACCAACGAATTGGAAAACCTAACAACTGTCATTAAGTACTAGACATCAACCTTCCATCAAAAAAACTGAAATCAGATTGATTCTTTCCAGGATTTGTATTCCTTTAAGATCTTGATGGATGCAGTAAGGACGACTGCCCTCATCCTTGCAGTTTCTTCGTAGCTAAATGAGTAAAATGGCCAAAAATAAAGTTCAACTTTGTGACACTCACTGGCTTCAATGTGTTGTAATAAAGGAAAGGTTGTAATCGTTTAACAGAATATAAAATGTGATGCTTTCCAAAACACAGTAATTTGTAAAGGATAAGATAGAGAGAAAGAGACCAATTTATAGTTTAATGGAGAACTCCACCTATGTCCCAGATTTATAAAACGAAAACGAAAGAATCCACCCTCCAGTACATGATAACTGTATTGGATCCCCTATGTAATATTTCAGCAGTGAATTAGCATCAAATTTATATATAACTTAACCTATAGGCAACTGGAGGGTTTTTTCCTTCGAATTAATCCTTTCAAATATTGTTTTTCATTGCCTCTGAGCAAGTATCCGAAAAATCAATATAATCACAGGCTAACTGAAGCACAAGCAAATTTTTAGAAAAGGATTTCTCCCTCTACAATGAACCCTAAATCAAGTCGTAACATAAATTAGTAATGCCGCCACCTGATCAACTTTCGTCTAGATGACTAGAAACATCTGTTTAGAACATTGAGTAACTGCCCAGACAATGAAGAAACAAACAAAGAACGATAGTACTTCCTTCTATAATCTCTCCTTCACCCAAAAGGCCAAAAATTTAGTAGTTTTAAAGTGTCACAAGAGACATTTTAAGTATTTACTCGGTAATTATTAGAAAAGAGCGGCACATGGATATCACTAACCTAAGCAATGCATCAAATACCTCTTCAACACCAAAATTCACAGGACAAATCAAGAAAATGTTCACAATTTACTAGAAACTAGGAGGAAATGGAAGCAAATAATACTATTACAACGAACAGAAACAGTAAAAAGCTTATGAAAATTTTACCGAAAAGATACCTACATGTTTGGTAACAGGATCGATTTCAAACACAGGGGTAGGACTACTTTCAACCCATTCTGCTTTCTGCTCAAGTGTCAATGTTTCCATTAAATCTTGATTGATATGAATTTCTGGCTCATACATGAAAGTTACAGTTGCTGCTGGTGACCATTTTGCATGATCCTTGCCAATGCCCTTTCTGGCTATTGCCCTCAGCCTCACTTCCTGTCCCCGCCGCAACTTCACAATTATAATCCCCCTGAATACAACAAAAATTAACTACAATTATTCATCCTTTCACTACACAAAGTCATGCTCTAAGGTCAAGTGCAGGGCTTCAGGCTCAGCATCATTTTTCCCTTCTCCAATGAGTAAATTAAATCCCATTAAACGGCCTAGAATATTGCACATCAGTCAACAAAACAACCAATGAACACCAAGACCAAAATTTGAATTTGCTCAAAGAGCTATAAAGCAAAATCATTTCAAAAACGGAGACGTGTTCAGGTCCAGACATGTACCACAAGACATTTCAATTTACACACAGATATTTTAGATTTTGTAGTGTCATGTCTTGTATTCATGTGCGTCCATGTTTCTTAGCCAAAAAGTGAGGAATTAAGTCAAAATGAAACTCTGTAAAAATTGTGGTAAAGTGCTAAAGGTTAGACCTTTCCAAATGCAACGAACAAACATGTCACCATAGTCACTATAATTAATATCCAAGGATACCCAGTTTAAAAACAAGTTCATCACTATTGTTCCCTTCTCCAATGAATCGAAGTTCAATAAATGGCCTCGAATATTGAACATCAGACCAAAATTTGAAAGATTAGTCAAAAGGAAACGATGTAAAATTTTTGTTGAAGTACTAAAGTCAAGAACTTTCCAAATGCTACGAAAAAACTTGTCACTAAAACAACAAGAACTAACATCCAAGGATACCCTGTTTAAAACCAAGGCCGAGGCAGATATTCATTAATGTCTGGGTACAAAATAACAAAGCAATTCCCGATACTGAATACCTCGACTCAGGTCTCGTGCCAGTATCAGAGGAATCCATAGGAACAGGTTCAGAGAACTCCACAGGAACCACGGTGGGGTCAGAGCTATAGAGATCCTTGCTGGTAACATCGAGGGTTTGATCGGTGATGCATTTGGCCCTGAGGTGGAACTCGACGGAGCAGAACTCACACTGACCGTCGCCGTCGCAGGCGTCGCAGTCGCGGGAGAAGCGCATGGACATAGCGCGGTCACTGACGAGTGGGATGAGGCCGAGACGGTGGGCGATGAACTCGTCCGTTAGGACGGAAGAGTTGGCGTCGATCTCGACGAGGTCGATGGCGATGGTGGGTACCTCGGCGATCATCACGCGCCTCAGGGCGTTGGCCATGCTGACGTCGGTGTCTCGCAGCTCGAACTTCAGGAAGTCGTCCCTCATCTCCCGAATTCTCACCCTTGGCATGCGCGCATACGACTCTCCCTCCATCTCTCTCTCTCTCTCTCTCTCTCTCTGTGCTCTTCCCTAACAACAACACTGTAGTGTTTCTACTTCGCCGCGTTAACGGAATTGCCGAAAACTGAGAAGGCGGGTGGGGACAAAATAGTTTCAGTTATCGACCTTTTTTGTTTTTCAAAATAGCTTTATTTACTAGAAACAAGGTCAGTTACGAAGAGCTCAAAACCCTGCTCCCTCACTTATCACAAATGTTATGGATTAAAAAAATAAACAAATAAATTATTCTCTATTTTAAAAAAATATATAAATTTTTAAAATTAAAATATAAAATAAAAAATTCTCTTTTTTTTATTAACGTACTTATTATATTATTTCTCTTTTATTATTATAATATATATATATATATATATATATATATATATATATATATATATATATTGATTTTTTTTAAAATAAAAAATATGTTAAAATTTAATCTAAATGTTTTAAATATTTTTATAAAAAAATAAATAATAAAATAATATAAAATGGAGCTCCTTCAAAAAAATTTCTAATTTTTTTTAAATAGTTATGAAATAATTTAAATTATCAAAATACTAATTTTATTGGCTTAAAAATTTAATTGAAATTTAAAAAAAAAAAAAGAAAAATTTTAAAAAAATGATATTTTATTTATTAATTATTTATTTTTCTTTCAGCATTTAAGATATTTAAATTAAGTTATAGTATTTTTTATTTTTAAAAATTATTTATATATATTTTCAAAGTAAAATGTTATACAATAGAGATATTAATTAAAAAAAGTATTTTATTTTTATTTTTAATAAATATTCTTGTATATTTTTTTAATAAAAGAGATAACAGTATAATAAAAATATTTATAAAAAAAATAATAGTGTTTTATTTTTATTTTTAAAATAAGTTTGTATATACTTTTATAATAGAAAAAGAATTGTATAATAAAGATATTATTAGACGAAAAAAATAATTTACTCAAAAAAAATTATAAAAGTACACATAAATGAAGTTATAAGTGAATATATTTGTAATTTGACAATGGTGATAAATCAAGTTATAAGTGAATATATTTAAGTATTATTGAATTTGAAAACTTGCTTGACATTGAAACGCACTCTTTTTAACTCAAATTTTTCTTCATAAAAAAATTATAAAAGTAGCTGTAAAATCATAAATAAGATTTCCAAGAGGACAAAATAAATAAAAATTATCAAATGGCATCAATTAATCGATAATAAAGCTTAAATATACATTTATCTCTTTAATATGATCAATATTTTAATTTAGTTCAAACTGAAATATCATGACCCTTCCATTTGGCTTTTTTTTCTTTTGTCACATGGATTATCTAAATGATATTTAAGAAGTAAAAAAAAAATGCACTTTTAATTAAAAAATAATATGAGAAAATAATATTACGTGAATAAAGTATAATTTGAATTGTTTGATATCATTTACATAGTCCATGCGAGAGAAAAAGGCCACACTAGTGTTGTTATCGTTATGCCAAGGCATTATTATAAAATGATTTGTAGATTATTAGAGTCATTTTGTAACAAAATGATTTGTAGCAAAAATTCGCTGTTTCTAAACATTACACAAAGACATAATGCATAAAATTATAAATTAGAAATTGTAACTTATAAGTTTAGTACTGTTAGGCACACTCTTAATTATTGCTCACAGAAATATATGAAAAAAAATGTTGAGCAGAAGCAAATATGTTTGGAAAAGTAGAAAATCAAAATATTGCAATGCCCTGATACTGGACTTCCTTTGTCAACCTATGACTGTGCAAAGAAATAATAAACATCTCCATCTTCAAATTAGTTGTCCAAGTGCTCAACTGAACAGACATTAAATGTCTCCAAACACCTCAGAAATTCCATTCTGCGGCATGTTTATTCATTAGTTAGTAGTTTTCTTAACCTTTGGTATTCTGAGAGTACTAAGAATTGACTCACACGTATTCTCACTAGTCATGAACACTTATTGGTAAATAGTTGGTTCTTCTATTAATATTATTTTCATTTTATTTCAATTAAAAAAAGGGGGGGGGTACAAGAGGGAGCTCTCTGTTTTCTGGGCCAATGATGAGATCTATTTAATACAAAACCAGGTGGTAAAAGTGGCAAACAAGGTAACTAAGAGAAGTTTGAACAATCGCCGCTGAAGTTCATGCACAATAGTTTACAACAGAAATTTTCCGACCTACACACATAAAGAAGACCATATTTAGTAGTATTAGATAATGCTATTAGCTTGGCATCCAGCTACATATGAATACCTCTAGTGATCACTACATAACTCATACAGCTTTCGGACGTACTTTACTTCCTGCACCAATTTCACCCTTCTGCATCTGCACATAACTCATACAAAAAAGTGTGGGGAAAAACAAATCACATTGAAAAGTGAACGTGGAGAATCAAAAGCAAAATACCATACAACTCGAAACTGGGGTTTGGCCGCCTCAAACTCACATGGACCATTTTATCTGATCAGAATGCATCGTATCGGTGATGCCTCAGAACCAACCAACCTAAGGGGCAAGCAGTTGAGCGTATATATTCCTTCTTGGATATTATCGAGCTTTAGGCCTTCCACAAGAATGATTTCCTGAAGCATTTGGATTTGTTAGTGTAGTGCTTATCAATGCTAGCTCTTATCTAAGCAACAAATGACAAATTTTCCGTTTCTGTTTGTGCATGAAATCCAAAGACAAATATGCAAGCAATCACCTGTCAAACTGTATCTTGTACAGTTGTACTATCAATCTACGATTATCTTTCAAGGTAAAAGTAATAATTTTTGTCTAGAGGTGACAACAACATCCTCTAAGTATAGAAAGCAGCACTGCAAATTGGCATCTATTCCATCACCCTACAGCTGATCCCAAGCAAAAGAGTTGACGTTGAGACAATTAGTGAAGTTGAATCGAGCAATCATTATGAACTAATCCACAGGTAGATTGAGCTTGGGTTGACTCTAAAAGTGCATCATCAATAAAACCCTATTAGCTATGAACTTCTATTAATAATACAGAATGGACGACATCAGTAATACTAATATTTAAGTTTTTCAACTTATAACCAATATGAAGAGGTCTCTTGGGTGAAATAATAAATGATATTCATGGCTATAAAGATCACAGCTAACAATCAAAATGACCACTTAAGTATCCAACCCACCATTATTAATACTAGAAGTTCGGAAATTGTAGGAGTTCGAGAAGAGAGATTAATCTCAAACTTAGTGCTAATGTATTTTGACCCAAGAGTCTGATATTTTCATTTTATAAAAAGATAAGGGTTGGGATAATTAGATGATGAAAGTCAGCAGTAACACATGCATGAATTTGCATAATAAGAAAAAAAAATTTCTTACCCTGCCTTCGAGAAATACTTGATGAGATGGAGCTGAATGATCATATGCAGCAGCTGATAAATAATCAACTCCTACAGTGCATCACAGGAAAGTGAATTAGAGTAACAATAGCTATGAAAGAGGAAAAATAGAAACATGACTACCATCATTTGGAAAAGCAGAGGTATTTCACAAGCTTTTGCATCGCATAAGGCATAAACATTGAGTAGGTAAATATAAACTAGCCTCTCACGAAGTGCATGAAGATCAGCTATGTTTGAATTTTGGAAAAAGAAAATGAACTTATAGTTACATAGACAATAAAATGTAGGGGAAGTAAAGGCATGTATAAAGAATTTCAAGAGGAGCAAGATACATAAGGATATAAGTAAAGTTGATAATAAGCCTCACCTATAATTATTTCTTCAATGACGAAGTTTTAAATCATTATATATATATATATATATATATAGAGAGAGAGAGAGAGAGAGAGAGAGAGAAGATCTAAATATTTAGTATTGTTTAAAAAAAACTAATTGCTATATATGATAATGTAACTAAATATATCATAGTTGATTAAATGATGAATTAATCTTCATGGTAAGTCATCAACTGAAGATCGTATAAAAACTTAAGGGAATGACATTTATTTTTTTGGAAAAAAAAATATGGAAGGCACCAAGGCTATTCAGCAGGGCACATGTCCATGATGTGGGGATGCTAGTTGTACACACCAACGAGCTACAGGCATGAATCAAACCTAGGTAGTAGGTATTGAGAAAGTAAAATAAGTATGTGCAGTTCTAGACTGCTGAACTTAGCAATCGGAGCCAGCAATTCACAAGGTAAACCAGTACAAGTAAATGACCCCACATTCCTCGATAAAGTGATTAGATGACTGCTTCAATAAGGGATATCTGACTCAAAGAATAGAAAAATGCAGTCATTTGGGAGCAGGGTCTCTAGTTTTATGCTTTAACAGGCCCAATAAAATTATATTATACACCAGCACGTCTTCTAAAAAAGCGGTGTCAAATTACTCATTTAAAATTCAAATTTATCTACCAGCTTTACAAAGTAAAGCCACATCAAGTCCATATCATTAGTTGATCACACAACAACTCAAAATTACGTTGTACTATCTTGATTAAAGAAAGAAAAGAAAATACCAGTAACTCAACTCATTTAAATGAGTAAAATTGACCAAATAATTATCTGATCTTACATGACATTGGCAAAACACCTGTGTAGTCAGAGTAAAAAAGATTTTAAAAAAAAAGTCACGAGACTCAAGATAAAGGACTGAGAAAATGCCCCTAGAAAAAAGCAGCCAAATCTTAATAAAAGATTTATATCTCACCTACAAGTTTGATGTCAGTGTTCTCCACTAGCCATTTTGCTCCATCCTCCTTGAATCCCACATAGCTTGTGTCAAATTCCTTCTTAAACATAAGCCGCCTAACATTTTAACAATTTTAGTTCAAACGTAGCTTCTAATGAACTAGTAAATATCACTAACCTAAAGAATGGCAACATGAGATTCTATTTCAGAATATCAAGGTCAAAATTGGATGATCCGATTAAACATATTTATGGGTTATTATGGTGGTACTTCGAAGTTCTGAAATTTGGTTTATTAGGCAATATGAAGTTGGTTTTAAAATTATACCTTTGGTGACCACTTCAAATTTTAAAAATGAGTTCTTGTCTAGTTAGTCTTAAAAGCATAACTAGTTCAAAAATATGCTACTAATAGTTAGTTTAGAAGTAATCAGCTTTCATTTCTACCAGGTACTTTTTCTTCAAACATTTCATACATATTGAGAAAGAGTTATGGACACAAAATCACTTTCACAGCAACCAGGACGAAAGTTATTCAATTCACTTTTTTATGCTAGACCAACAAAAAGAAAATAATCCTACAGCAGTAACAATACAGTAATTTATATAAGTCACCTGTCAGTATTTAATGTTCTGAAGAGCACACGGCGTACACCCCTAGGAATATCCAATGACTTCATAACTTCAGCTGCAGAAAAGGAAAATTGTTATCTGATATACAACTGTTAAGGAAGCTAAAATTACAGAAGATACCTTTTTTTCTTATTTCAAACAAATAAGAAACCTTTTTTTGTATAATAGAAAACAAAAACACAAAGGCCACGATAAAACAGGTTTATATGGGAAAGCATCCACTCAACACCATGCTTGAGACTGCCATTGCTAATATATATATAATTTTGTAAGACTTTTATTGTCCATAAAATTTTATATGGAAAAAATTAACACTCACATGCCTAAATTAATTGCAGATGCCTGAGCACACAAATTAATCAGATCAGTTAGACTGCAAATTGGCACATTCTACTAAAGTTGACTACAAGCTTTGATCAACATGTACAGCATTCAAAAAAGAAATCAAAATAAGCCATAAATAAGTAAACTCATAATTTATACATACCAGTTATGTTTTTGTCCCTTGGAACATCGACCAATAGTGCATATCCTACACAGACAGAACAAGGTTACATATCAGCGTCTAAGTCAACATGAACATCCATGGTATTCCAAATATGAAATGAAGAAAGAAGAAAGGAATAATAGCTTTTTGATAGGAGATAGGAATAATTTGTATTTTAAATTACTTTTAACAACAACAACAACAACTAAGCCTTTTCCCACTAAGTGGGGTCGGCTACTGGATCAAACGGCGCCATAGTGGCCTATCATGGATGAGATCAATAGATAAGTTATTAACTATTAAATCATTTTTAATAGTTTCACTTATTGTTTTCTTTGGCCTCCCTCTACCTCTAATTATTGGACTATTCTCCATCCGATCAACTCTTCTCACTAGGGCTTCTGCAGGTCTTCTCCACACATGGCCAAATCACCTTAAGCGAGTTTCAACCATCTTCTCCACAATAGGTGCTATCCCAACTTTCTCTCTAATGCACTCATTTCTAATCATATCTCTTCTGGTGTGTCCACACATCCATCGCAACATTCTCATCTCTGCAACGTTGAGTTTATCTTCATATTGTCTTTTAACCGCCCAACATTCCGTACCATACAAGAGTTGGGGCCTCAATGCATGATTTTTGCAGACGATATAGTCTTAGTTGGTGAATCGAAAGAGGAAATAAATATGAAGTTAGAGTCATGGAGACTAGTTTTAGAAACACACGGTTTCCGGATAAGTAGAAATAAAACAGAATATATGGAATGTAGTTTTAGTAAGAGACGAACAAATACGAATATCGACGTGAAACTTGAAGACTATATATTAAAACAAGTTACAAGTTTTAAATATCTTGAGTCCATTATTCAAAATGACGGTGAAGTAAAAGCTAGACATGTATAACAGATAACGACTTGCGTGAGAACACAAAATGGAAACACAAAGGATTTTCTCACAACTATTGGATTACATCAAGGGTCTTCTCTGAGTCCGTATCTTTTTAATTTGATTTTGAACGCAGTTACTGAACATATACAAGAGTCGGGACCTCAATGTATGACTTTTACAGATGATATAATCTTAGTTGGTGATTCGAAAGAAGAAATAAATATGAAGTTAGAGTCATGGAGACAAGTTTTAGAAACACGTAGTTTTCGTATAAGTAAAAATAAAACAGAATATATGAAATGTATTTTTAGTAAGAGACGAACAAATACGACTGTAGACGTGAGACTTGGAGACTATATTTTAAAACAAGTTATAAGTTTTAAGTATTTTGAGTCCATTATACAAAATGAAGGCAAAGTAAAGGATGACGTAAACCATAGGATTTAAGCTGGATAGATGAAATAGAGGAAAGTTTCAAGTGTCATTTGTGATAAAAAAAGTGCCGCTCAAAGTTAAAGAAAAATTCTACTATACGGCTATATGACCTGCTATATTGTATGGTACTGAATGTTGGGCGGTCAAAAAACAACATGAAGATAAACTCAACGTTGCAGAGATGAAAATATTGTGCTGGATGTGTGGTCACACCAGAAGAGATATGATTAGAAATGAGAGCATTAGAGAGAAGGTTGAGGTAGCACCTATTGTGGAAAAGATGGTTGAATCTCGCTTAAGATGATTTGGTCATGTGTGGAGAAGACTTGCAGAAACTTTAATGAGAAGAGTAGATCAGATAGAGAATAGTCCAATTATTAGAGGTAGAGAGAGGTCAAAGAAAACAATAAGTGAAACTATTACGTATAATTTAATAGTTAATAATTTATCTATTGATCTCATTCATGATCGGTCATTGTAGCGCCGTTTAATCCATATAACCAATTCTACCTAACGGGAAAAGACTTAGTTGTTGTTGTTGTTGTTGTGGATAGGTAAAGGCTCCAGAGATTCTAAAAAAGTAAGTGAAGTAAGTCCATCAGGAAGAATCATTCACTATACAGAAAAAGAACATAAAAACAGGATCTGATATTTCCAATACCAAAAAGCATAAAGCTAGGGAAAGAAAACAAGACGGTATAGAAAGAAAAATGTTTAACATTGAGACAACCTACTGCTTATATAACATTCACCTATGTTCTGTTTAATTTACAGATTTTAGAAATACAAACACAGGCGCATACCAATTTTCTTCATCAACAAGCACATTCCAAGATCTTAAAGTTAAAGGTTTAGCCTGCAATAGTGAGAGAAAATTGACATTCCTAGCTTAAGATTTGACTGACTCAAATTGCAGATTCTCTTTCTGTTTTTCATAAATCTTTCAATCAAACAGGCAGCATTCAAGAACCAAATATACAAAATTAACCATAACGCTACTAGAGGCAAGGTAGCATGCCTCAGCATCAAGCTTTTGTTGCTATTACCTTGCAAAGCTTTATGTACATACTAGCAACCAAAGTGCTACTTACTCTATGCCTGGAGTAACAGATTATTGACTCCACTATGCGCACTCAGTGAAACGCTTGGCCTTTGTTGACAAAAACTCGGGATAAAAAGAAAATGAAGGGACAGAAAAAAGTCAGAAAGTCGAAGATAACATTCTTCTCTCTCGTTTGGATCCCAAGTAAAAAAGTGAAAAACGAAGAGTGAACTCAATTTATAAACACTGCCAGCTCATTCCTTATTTTGGACATCTATTAGGATTGAAACTTACAAATTTGACATTCCTGCCATATTCCACTCAGCTTCCCAGAAAATTTTAATATCACTTTCACCCTTAATTTTCATTACCCTCACATTCACCCCCCATTTTCATGTATTCTGAATGAAGGGTTACAATAAGAGCATTGCAGAAGGCAGTAGAAAAGTAGGTGTAAAGTGTAGTGAACCATCCCCTCCTGCCAGAACAGAGGAAGCCTAGCACCATCTTGGTATTTACGAGTTTGTATAATAGCAAAAATACCCTACAATTTCACAGAAAAATGTCGACCCATAACAATTTCAATTTCGTGGAACACATAGTTAACATAATTAGCAAAGTCTCTGCGGGTACATCCCAAAAAATTGGGACAGAAACATATAACTAGAAAGCATCACACAGAGATAAAGGAATGAGAGAGAATAAACAAAATAAAACATAAGATTACAAAAACCATAACCAATCTTACCATTAAGTATTTCCAGATCGAGCGAGTCAACATCAAAGCCGGCGTCGAAGTAGTGGTCGAAGAAGTGACCCGGTGCGTCAACATGGGTACCGGTGTGCACGCCCAGCTTCATAGCAGAGTTATTAGCGCGGGAACCATTTTTCATGCTCTTCACCAGCCAGAGGAAATGACCCAGGCCATCCTCAGAGTCCCAGACCGGCATGTCGGGGATGTATTTGTGACTGATATCAAAGATTCGGCCATTATCGTAGACTTCTCGGCGAGGAGGAACAAGATTAACGTCGCCGCCGGCGAGGGAGCAGTCATCGGAAACAGTGCCGGGGAAGGACGGGTAAGCTGATGTGGTACCAGAGGCGGCTAGGGAGTGGAGGGAAATTACGACGGCCAAGGCGCAGAAAAACGGACGTTGTGGTAGAGAATCCATGGATGGTCAAGCCAGTAGCAACTGCATCGCCTGGTCACCACCGGATAAGAGACAAGAATTGAGAAGCGCGGTGGGCCACACAAACTGGGGGTTTAATGTAATATATTTTAATTACACATTTAAATTTTTAGTTTTTTTTTTAACAGACTTTGTGAATACTTAACACTTTTTTTATGCTATTAAATTTTTAAATCCTGATTTATTTATAATATTTTTTACAAAAAATAATTTTTAAAAATTTTTTAAATAAATTTTAATAGTTATTCTATTTAAAAATATTTTTTAAAATAAATTTATTTTAAATTTTATGAGTAAAATAAATTAAAGACACTCAATCAATTTAAGAAAATTACCAATAATTTGTAGAGCCCATTATTAAAAGTTAGTCGTCGAGAGTAGAATCAAATTACTTAAATATTTTATCAAATATTTTATACTACTTGATTTAAGATTTAGACATTTTATATTATTTAAATTTCGTCTTTTATCCCATATTACTTGACATGGGATTTAGACATCTCATACTACTTAAGTTTCGCTTTAGAGAGCCATCGAAACTGAGAATTGACGCCTTGAAATTTCACTCGGCATTGCTTCGCTTAACATTTTTGGTCAATTCCTCTGTAACCAAGTTCTAATATCAATGATAGGCACTCAAAAAATTTGAGAAATCCACCTTTAAAAACTAGCATTCCATATTATTCGATGTAAGATTTAGATATTTTATATTATTCAAGTCTTTATCATAATTTTATTAAATTTTTGTTAATAAAATTAATATAAAATTTTTTTGAAGAAAAAATAATTTTCAAAGATGAAATTAATAAAATATAAAGTTAAGACCAAATTAAAATATATATATTTTCAAAAATCAAAATCTCAATTCACTAATTTTTATAGAAATACTAATTCATTCTTCATATTTTGAAAGTAGTCTCAATATCTCTTGTCCTGCACGTTTATTACTTTCCCAAAATAAAAATATTTTTTTGTTATTAACAAATTTATAGGAAGTTTTTTGTCAAGGTTGATTGCTCTATATAATGTTATAACTATTATGTAAAAAGTTTGAACCATATAAAATTATATAATCTCTTGTATACAACAAATGTTATATAAAAGTAGATAGTATTATCTTATTATTTTATCTAATTTTATATTACATATGAAATAAAGTATCATATTGTTAATTATACGAATCTTATATCTGTGTTACAAATAATGAGATATTATCCAAAAAAAATTTAAATTATTTTAAAAATTATATATTTTATATAATTTCTTTGAAGTAATGTTTTTAATTTAATTAAAGTTCAAAAATATATTTCAATATATGTAAATAGCAAAGAGAGAGAGAGTGTGTGTGTGTATATAAAATAAAAAAGTTAGACATAAAATTTGGTTATTTTTATTATAATTTTTTCATTTTTTTCATTTTTTAAAAATTACTGCTAAATATTATCTTCAGCAATTCTACCATTAAAAATATTTTTTTATAAATATTATTTTTATATTTGTTTAAGAGCTTAGGCACAACTATCGTTTAAAAATTCTGCTTCGTAATTATTAAATTCAATTTTTAATTAATTTTCGCCATATTAAATTATTTTAAAAAAATTGAAAAGTTTATATAATTATTGATAAATTGCTTTTTATGAAAAAATATTTACCATGAAACTTTTTTTCATGATTTTATTTATTTATATATAATAGAAATTATTTCTAAAATATAATTTTAATGTAATAAATTATTTTTATAAAAAATAAAATATAGAGGAATATACCACCTGTCATTGATATAATAATTAGTTTTGGAAAGAAAAATTTTCATAATGAGAGAGCGACACATGGCTTTACTATTTCATATAGACTATATTCCACACAAAGCCTAAGACTATAGATTGTGTTGGTCCATAAATGATATTTTTGGCATCAATTTAATTTTTTAAATATATTTATCATTATTTTAGTATTAATTTTTTTTTATAAAAATATATCATTTTAATCTTTGTTATCAAGTATATTAAAAATACTGACCGAGACTAACTTCGTCTACTTTTGAAGTTTGCTGTTACAAATTGTTAAAACAAACGTTAACATAGGGGAATATAGCGATGTATATTCTAAAATGTCTGGAATTTAGATTAAAATAATGATAAATATTTTTTACAACTACTATGTTAGTATTAATATTTGTTAAAAATTAAAATAATAATGATTATAATAAATGTGGTACTATTTTAAAATTAAAAAATAAAATAAAAATATAGAGTAAATATACAATTTAATTTTTAATTTTATTAAGAGTAAGTATATGGTACACCGCCGGTGGACAGAAATCTGTCCACCAGCGGCCTTCAGATCGCGCCACGTGTTAAAAATAATATTTTTTAATATTGTATTTAATACGTGGCGCGATCTGAAGGCCCCTGGTGGACAAATTTCTGTCCACCGACGGTGTACTTAATATTTTCTCTTTTATTAAATCTTTATAATTTAATTCTTAAATTTAAGTAATTACATAACTTAGTCTTCAAATTTACTAAATGTTAAAAAAATTAATTGTTTTATTATTTTTACACTAACTATTTGTTTATGTGGTCCATTAAGTGTTTACATAACATATTAAGTAACAATTAATTATGTCACATTAATACTAACTCGATTTAAAAAAAATAAACAGACAATTTATTCTCTAAATTTATTAAGTCTTTACAATTTAATTCCTGATTTCACTATGTCCCTACAAATTAATTTCTAAATTCATGTCATTATACAATTTAATTTTTAAATTTATTAGACATTAAATAATTTAGTGATTCTGTTATCTTTATATTATTATTTGCTGATATGACATGTTAAGTGTTTATATAATATGTTAAATATCAACTAATCATGCTATATCAAAATTGACTTATCAATAAAATTTTAAAATAAAATTCATTCAACTTCATACAATATTATTGGATTTAAATTGTTGAACTAATTATGCATTCGTTTTGTAAGTAATAGAAACTGTGAAAGCATTCAAAGAAACGAGAAATCATCGTAAATATATTTATAATTCAATGTAAAATTTATCCATTCAATCAACTATTTAATAAAAAAATGAAAATATATTATACACATTAAAGCACATTTTTTTCAAATAAAAAAAATAATATATTTCAAACAAAAGGATCTACAAAGAAAAAAAAAATCTTATTATAATACATAACATAATTCAAACACAATCACGAGATTTAATTAATACATATCAAGTAGAAATCTTTCAAGTTTAACATACTTGAATTATGAAAAAATTTATAAGAATTAACATAACATTAAACAATAAGTGATTGAAAATGTAAAAATTATGACTTTTCTTTGTAACCCAAATGTATAAAGTGTCAAGTTGACTATAACACATTTGTTAATATCTCGTATTCTAAAATAATTTTATTGTTTTTAGTTATTAGAAACTAATTAGAATAATTTCATAATCTCGGGGTGTGTCACGCCGTTGTTAATTGAAGTCGGAAATAGAGGTTTTTCAAAGAAGAAGGGAGAAAATAGAGTGAAAAACAAAACACTTTAATTTTTTTTTTAAACTGAGTTAACATAATATAGTATGATTAGTTGGTATTTAACATGTTATGTAGACATTTAACGAGTCACATCAAACAATTAGTGTAAAGATAACAAAATAATTAAATTATCTAATTTTGATAAATTCAAAAATTAAATTATGCAATTACTTAAATTTAATAACTAAATTGTGTGTTTAATTCGTTTTAAGCGGAGTTAACGCTGATGCAGCATGATTAGTTAACATTTAACGTATTATGTAAACACTCAACATGCCACATTAAATGTCATGATTAATTGGTATTTAACGTGGCATAATAAATTTAAGAGTAAATTATATGTAATAACTGTAAATTTAAGAAAAAATTTAATGAAGAAATTTTTTGAATAAAATAGAGAATTTTGGAAATGGATATAAGAACCATTGAAAATATATTTATTTATTATATGAGATATGATATCTAAAGGAGAGCGAGATGCCTCTTATTTGAGCAAGATGCCATATGAGAGTCCCTTCGCATATCCTCTTGAATGGTGGTAGGGCAAACCTTGGCTGAGATGTTAAGTATAGACAAATCCTACACTAACAAAGTACGGAAGGGGTGAACTTTGATATGGTTGTTCTGATATGGGGTCCTTCTAACATTTTTATAAAAAATGTTTTTAATGCATAACACTGTTTGATTAATGATCATATTATATCATATATCAATACAAATATTTGAACTGAAAATATTTAAAAATGCGGGTCCCATATAGATGCACTTTTGAACTATAATTTTCTGATATAATAAATTTTAACTAATGAGTACATTTATATGTTGATCTAAGAGGTTTTATTTGCTTACTGAGTTGTTAAACTCATTACATGATATTTTCACTTTTTATAGATAAAGATACAGAGGTTGGCCTTGCAGCTACGTGATTAACTAGGTGATATATTATCTGAGTGAACCTTCGTTGTTTTCAAGGTTCGAAATATTTAAATGTTATGTCATTGTAATTTAAAGTATACTTTGAACGCTACAGATATTATTTTTACTTTTATTGTAATATTGTTAAGTGTAGTTTTGATATGTATAATTAGTTATATTAAAAACTTATATCGTATGATATTTTTTGAATATGTGATAATGTGAATCCGTATTTAAATATATAAGTATAAAATTATCTTTTAATGATATTTTTATGTTTCATTAAATTAGAGCGTGATATTATACATTAAATTTATGATTTATAATAAATGTGATACTATTTAAAAATTAAAGAATTAAATTGAATAAAATAAAATTTAAAAATAAAAATAAATTAAATTAATAAATTGAGGGATTACAAATATTAATGATAAGAAAAAGAAGGATAAATTTAATAAAATCCGAAGCCTAAATACAAACTGA
Organism: Gleditsia sinensis; assembly: GCA_037074535.1. NCBI lineage: Eukaryota > Viridiplantae > Streptophyta > Magnoliopsida > Fabales > Fabaceae > Gleditsia > Gleditsia sinensis. The sequence continues at coordinate 3,398,610 of CM073463.1, forward strand.
GAGGGCAACAAGCCCAAAACTGAGAGACTGAAGATTCGGTTTGCGCGGCAAAGCCACGAAGTCTGGTTCACGGGAGAAACAACCCGATAAAGGGTGAATAACCAGAGCAACACACTCTGCCAAAAACCCGAGAGCTCAGGCAAGGTTCGCTTCGGAGGACCGAATATTGGCTAGGGACTTTCTGCATCTAGCTCAGCCTCCTTTCTCAACATCATCTTGAGGTTAATCGGTGGGTGGGAGACGCAATTTCTTTGAAGCCTCCTTTGCGCGAAGAGTTTAGCAACCGCGTGGGCTACTTCGTTCTTCTCCCTCTGGATCCATTCAAATTTGATCTGACTTCCATCTGAGGTAACCTCCTTGATCATACCGTGGATGTGATTGACACTCCAGATTTGTCTTCTCCGATTGCACACCTCTACCTTATGCATGCAATCAGACTCAATAATCACTCGGTTCAACTGCAGGTTGTTGATTAAAATTAGAGCTTCTTCAATTGCTCTGCATTCTGCTTCCAAAGCCGAGTGTGCCGAGCTCTGTTTGACGTTGCCCGTGAGTAGAGATCCTCTATCATCCCTAAAAACTGCAGCGAGGTAACACTCTGTATTCTGATTAGGAAAAGCTGCATCTGTGTTTATCTTTAACCACCCATCCGGGGGGTGCTTCCACTTTGCCGATCTGACTAAACTCCCTTCCCTATTGCTATTCACTGTATGCTCGTTTTTGTTCTGTAAACTGGACTGACTTGATATCAAGAATTTTGTTTTCTGTATAACTCTACTTGGATCAATTTTCATCTGTTCAAACACAAAAGAATTTCTGTCCTTTCAGATGAACCACATCATGATGATAAAACACTTCGCCATAGCTTCCTTTTCATCCATCCGCTGAGCCTTACTGTATGCATTGATTTTAGCCCACGACCAGTCATTAAGCTTATATGGTTCACTTTGGTTGATCTGACTCTGAATATCCGCTCCAAATCAGGCCGGTTTTGTCCAACTGCATTCTAGGAAAATATGTTCCAGAGAGTTTCTGAAGCCTCGTTACAGACGGGGCACATTGGGTCTTGGACGATTTTTCTTCTTTGTAAGTTCTTTATACTGGGTAGAGCATTATGGAGGATCTTCCATGTAAGTATCTTGATTTTAGGAGGAATAGGAGACTCCCAAATTCTTCCCCATATCTTTGGGTTGATTGAGGCAGAAGGTGAAGCCTCATATCTTATAGTGATTGGATCCCCCTTGACAGTATCATACCCACTCTTTACCCTATACTGGCCATCATTTGCCAAAGGCCAAATGAATTTGTCAGGTTGATTGGAGTAGGGAATAAGGGTTGCAAGAGCATCTTTTATTTGGTGAATGGGTAGCATTTCTCTTAGGATTTCAATATTTCAGGTCTTAGAGGCTTGATCAATAAGAGAAGCAACTTTTTCCAAACTGTTATTGGAGTTGTTTTCTATTAAGCTATAATCCAGTGGATTAAAGTTCCTATAAGGTAGTAGGATGGTATGTCAAATTCTACTTTCACAGTCATTAGAACAGAACAAAATATATGCTAAATCTGTTTATGTTTTGTCCGTGAACAAAACTGAACATTCACAACTACCAAACAAGCATTACACTTTCAGCTTACTTCATTTTTGATAATTTGATCTAATGGTTGCTTTCACTAATGAACAAAAATGAGAAAGTTGAAAGAAGAAAAAGAAACCACTGGAACACTAACCTGGAGCCCATAGGCCATTCAACCCATTGCTTCAAGCCTTCAAGGCTAGAGATAACTGAAAAAGGGTCCTGAAATTTTAATAAAGTCAAACTTAACACTATATCATATAAAGATATCAAATCCCACTATGGTCTGGGTGAATCATTACCTGAATAAACTGAAAAGAAAGTCAATCATTATGGTATTAATTCAATGTGAGTCTCTCGCGTTTGACTACTATTTATGTCAATCACAGTACTTTTGCACCCTCCTTCCTCTTTCTCTCTCACTCTCACTATCAAGCACACTCACTCACATGTCCAACCCCACCAAGAACCAACCCTCTTGCAGAGAAGTTACCGTGCACTGCTGCTTAAAGTGAATTGGGGTCTACTTTTTGGTTTGATAATACTTGATTTATTCTAAATGATAGAACTTAACTTTTTTTTTATAATTTTTTATATTTTTATGTTTTAACTTGTATTTCAAGTTTCTGTATAGCTGTTTTATAATTTTTCAATTATAAACTGATGGAGATGTAGCTCTTCGTCTGGAAATTCTCTATGAAAACAGTAGAATATTGCTGTTACACTAAAAACATAACAAAAATACAAGACAAAAGGTAAGTTCCCCACATAACAACTGAAACAGTAAAATGGAATGAAAAAGGGCAAAAACAGAAAGGTCACACTTACAATCCTGGCATTAGGCAGCAGCCCCATTCTCAATCCCATTCTTTCCCCCTTTCCCCCCTTCTTGTCCTCTGCTCGGCTTTATAACCACTTCATCCCCTTCTCTCTCTCTCCATAATTAACTCTTTTTTATTCTTTCACTTGACTTCCCCTTCTACTAGCAAAAGCTTGGGCCTTGTTGCATTGGTTTCGCTCCCTACTTTCATTTTCTGTTCATTCACCCTGGGCTTCCCTCTAATATCTGTCCTTTTCTCCTTGCAGCCCATAATAGTAAGGGTCCCATCATAAACTCTGATTTTTTTAATTCTTCATTTTTTATGTTGTGTTTGTTTAAAGAATATTAGAATTTTATGAAACTTGAGGTTGAATTTTATTTTTAAGATTTTATAAATGAAAAAAAGAAGTAAAATTATGTTTATCATAGTATATTTGGTACTACTTGATTTTGTTGAAAATTGTAGAAATAAAAATTTATACTATATAAATTTGACTAATTTTATACAAGAAGGAATTGTCTAGTATAAGAGAATTGAAAAAATGTGTAAAGGGTCTCTAACTGTATATAATAAACTCTTATCTTGAAGGGGTATTTTTGTCAAAATAATTATTTTTATCCTATAGAATCTTATATATAGTCAAATGTCAAATATATGATTGTATAATGTTATATAGTCTTACTTGTTATACGGTGATGCACCATACATTATATTTTACTATTGTATAAAAATTTTATACAATCCAGTCTTATCATATACAGCTTTATCTTATGTAATACTATCACGCTTTATCCTGTACAGCATGCCAAACAAGGTCTAAACCAACAACGAGAATCAATAATGGGCAAGGCAAGTACAAGGTGAGTGAATTCTGTAGCTACTCTTTTTCTGTTTTTCTTATGAGAACTTTCAACTTTTTAATCACCCTCAATATGATGTGTTTTCTAGTTTGGATTTCAATTCTTGCCTTTTCTCATCAATGAATGCAGGTCAGAATGAAAATACAAAAGCGAGCTTCACAAGCTACACAAGTTTCAAAAGAAGCTCGAATTTTATGCTAGTAAGTTGTATTATCATTTTAATGACAATAGCAGTTTTACTCAACATGTACTTTTAGATTATGTATAATTTTCTTATTCTAGCAATAATAAAATATGAGTTTAGAAATTTATTCCCTTTTCTCATTCTTCCTATTGAATTGCTAAATATTCTATTTTTTTCAAAGATGATAAGAAAACTATTTATAACTTTTCAAAGCTTGTTAAGCTTCGATGACTTAGTGGTCGGGAATTTGATTCTCACCTAATGCATCTCTAAATTAAAATTAAACTTTGACACAAAATATAGTAAACTTGTGCTTTGTTCATGTTTCAAGTTCTATAACTTTCATGTAAGGAGGCATGTCAAAAATCACGTAATGACTTGAATTTTTAAATTAAAATAGTTATTGAGACGATGAATATTTGTATGCATGATATGTATCTGTTTCACAGAATGGAGATTTGTTGTATTCAATGCATGTTCTATGTCAATCCTGCCCACATTTTAACTCCATTCTCTCCTCCTGATTCCTGATTAATACAGACGTTAGAGATGCAGTTGCTTCCTTGAGTGCCCAGAAGTCTATAAGTAAGGTGAGAATCTTGCTTCAACTGCATTATCCTTATTTGCATTGAAGTGTTTTGCTGATACATAGTAATAAAGACCCTACATAGATAGAATCATAGAAGAGCTTCAGTAGGCTTATAAAGTATTGGTTCGATGGCTAATTAAAGAATCAAGTACTGCATGTATTATTCTGGGACCTTCAATGCCTTTGCCAACTATTAGTTTAAACTGTTAGCCTGTCCATAGGCATGTAGAAGATTTCTGTGTTAACTATTGTTATTAATGATGTGGCTTGTTAAGATATTCATGGTGCTTGATCTGATTGTCTTTCTGAGTGGATCGTGTATATTTGCTAAAATTTGAAATTTTTCAATGAGAACTTGGAGCTCCATTTTGAGAAGAATGCATGTACATCCCATCAATAAATGTTGATGAAATATTGCATAAGAAAAATTAAGAACACATTTAATATTTTGATCACAAGATCTTTGGTGGGAATGATGCTAATGGGATTTTATAGTATTATAAAATTTATTTATAAAAAAAAACATATTCATTTGTGACATAACAAAATGTGATGATATATTTAACAATACATCAATGGGTTCACTGACACTGGAATTGTTTTCAAAGTTGAAGATCTAAGTACAAATCCTAGTTGAAACCAAATTACCCAAAAAAAAAGGTGATGATATATTTGACTGAAACATTACTTTTATGTTTTCTAAAGTTTATCTTAAATGTTTGAAGAGGAATCTCCCCCAAGGATGTCTTCATGGTATGATTGCTGCAATTTTGTATTCACGGAATCAAGATTTTTTAGATATGCATGCCACTCACATTTGATGTGTAACTCATATTATGGTGTTCTGCTAGAAGAACAAAAACCGAAGCCGACATAAGAAATTGAAGGCATATGACCTCTCTTCCCTCTCTGATTTCCTTCCTGAGTTGAAGGCACCACGGCAACCAGCTATTGAGAATCACTTCAAGCTAAATTGCAAATCTAGGCAGAAGTTAATGTGAGTGCTTCCTTAATAGTTCAACATTACATGGCCAGATTCACATTTAATGTCTAACATTGTATTGGTCACAATGTGTCCTCGTTCATCAGATTGAAGGAAGGAAAACAGTTGTCTACGGTTCTTCACCATCCTGCCTTCCATTTGGATCCCTTGTCTGCCATTCATCAACATTTACAGAGCACACAGCTAATTGTAGAGGAGCAACCCAAGAAAAAACTGAACAAAAATGGGTCAAAGAAGAAGAAAGAGAAGAAATCGAAGGCTCCTATTGGACCACAGCCAATGGATATGTAATTTGACACATTGGCTTTGTCTAGCCACTATAGTGTTCTGTTTTTTTCCTTTTTCAGGGTCACGCTATTTGAAACATTAGAATGCTCAAATTTTTCATTAAAATTTCTTGAATTTCTTGAAGCAGTGTCAATTGTGGTATATTCATGTTAATTGGTCACTGCAGTTCCTGGTTGAATGGAGGCATGGGATGGAGTTCCGCATTTGGGAGTCAATGGCAATTCATGTAATACTTCAAGTTTGGACCTGCACAGGCAGGGAAACTCACTTTTAAAAATCAGCTTGTAAGGCGAAAGAATTCTGTCCTCTGAGTATTATATGAATTATCCTTGACAAACATATGTATAAGTATAAATAGTGCTAAAACTCCATTTTCAAAGAATCTGGTATTACAGAATTCACAAAAAATAAATTACAGGCGGATTGGAAGATAAAAATTGTAGTTAGGACAGTATGCAGCAGAGGCGTGAATAGAGAGTGTGTTTGGATTTGGGAAATATTTTCTGTTTTTGTTTTTTGATTTTATTTTTTGAAAATAATTTTTATTTTTTAGTTTTTATATTTTTAAAATTATATGATTGTGTTTTTATTTTTATTACTTTAAAATTATATAAATAATAAAATATTATGTATATATTTTAAAATAATTACAAAAATATCGTCGTTACAATGTTTTATAATACTGAAAATTTTAAAAATATTTTTTATCATTTTTAGAATTTTTAAAAATTTTAAACGTATTTTTTTTTTTAAAAAAATAAGCAAACAATTTTTCATCAATAAAATCAAACAGGTCCAAATTATGCAAAAGAGGAAAAATATTATTCTTCACCGTAGATTTTGCAGTATGGTTCACTGATTTACTTGAATGGTTGGAGTAAGAACCAGAAGGAGCAAGGGTTATTAGAATTTCTAAAGCAATGTCACACTGATCTTAAGAGTTGTTAGCTGTCATTTCAGTGAGTTGCAAGCTTCAAACTTGTATGCATTTGATAACACGTTTAGTAGTGTGAAATATTATGAAATACTCAAACTAGATGATATTTTAATATATCAGCGCCTCAAAAACCAAAATATAAAATACATTCACCTTTAAGGTATTAAAAATTATATTCACATTTTTTTAGTTTTAATTTATACAAAAAAAATTTATTCTAATCACAAAATTGTTAAAAAAATTAATTTATGCAATTTTACTTTTAAAAACTCATAACTAATCATAAATAGTTTAATTTAATATAATAGAAATTATCAAAAAATCAAATTAATATTTATAAAAATTTAAAATATGAGAGATTAACATAAGTTTTTTTTAAACTTAAAAATGTATGAATTTAAATTTTATAATTTTTTTTAATTTTATTTCAATTTAAAATTTTAGAAAGTGTGAGTGTAATTTTTCTAGACCTTAGGTAAATGTAATTTACTCAAATATCAAATTAAATTTTTAAGAAATTATTATTATTGTTTTAGTGACTTATACTATGTGGCACAGTTAGAAATAGACTCTCTTTGCAACAAAATGCAATTATAAGACTCTGGTGAGGTCTCCCAGTGGATTAAAAAGAACTCTTTAGTAGACTGCCTACTATTTGCAATCAATTCAAATTATGTATTATAAGAAAAGATAATAAAATAACCACTGTTCCCTTCTTGGATACTCATCCAAATCTTGTTGAAACAGGCATGGCTTTGCATGAGGGCTTCCTTTCATAGCTTCTTCGAATCACTAAAAGTGAAGGCAAATATCACAGTTAGCTTCCGAGTAGTACGTTGGCTCAGCATAACACTAGTGAAATAAACAGAGCACCAAGAGCAAACCCATTGTTTCATGAAGACAGCTATTGGAGAGTCATGCTTTTCTAGTTCGGTTTGTACATGAAGCGGAAAAATTATATATGAAACTTAATGGGTTTTTATCTTCTCACCGATCATCAATTTTTTTCACACTGTTCATCATTCAACTTCAAACAACCAAAATAGATTTAAGCTGACGGAAAACAACACTCGCTCTGCCCTTCTCATTTCTGGATTTTCAACTAAAATCATAATTGGTGGGGTTAAGAGGTGAGACTGAAAGCATCATTGATCTCTCATCTTTTCAAAGAAAACTCAAAGATCAAAGAAGACACAGGATTTGTTGCCGTTTGTAGGACAAGAGATGGTGGAACGAAGACATGCATTTTCTGCTCTGTTTTAGACTGATTTTACAGGATCTTGATAGAGAATGAGAAACAAAGCTAACCCCATTAAAAATGACGCAGAGCTAGATATTCAACTTGATATAGAGATAAAGAACTAGTTCAAAGCTTCTTCTTTTTCCTCTTAGCTTGTCTAATTCCAAAATAAAAAAAGAGTCTCTGCTCTCTTTCTTTCTTCTCTCGTGCTACTTTTAGCTCTCCTTTTAAGCCATCACATTTAAGAGCTATACCCAGTAGCGAAGCAAAATTTAGGAGGGACACGAAATAGACCCACAACATTCAATTCCTACCCAGTTCCACTTCGATCATTGCATTCCCCAATATCGGTTAGCTATTCATGTTGCAACTTGCAATTGAGTTCCGCCGTTTTCCCCTTTCTTTTCAATTCTGGCACCCTTTCTTGTGGATCAGAAGATAAGATGTTGTGATGGGTCAATGTTAGGAATTCAACTCAAGAGTTGGGCCCAGCTGATGACATAAGTGGACCTATACCAGGGGATCAGGTTCCCCAAACCAGACCCAAAAATAATAAGATCAAGCCCAAATGGATGAGGGATTTTATGACCTCGTAGGATCTATTTTGGCATGTGGTATTCTGTTACAGTTTGTTAGGAATGCTTGAGTGAAAATTGGTTACCCGGGGGGGTGCTAACTATATGTGTAGGAGAAATGGTTGCTAAGGATATGAATGAATTACTGAAGTTTCCTTTTATCTGTCTTTCTCTTGCATTACGTTATTCTCTGTATTAGCAGGTTCTGTCATTAGTGTTTTCATTGAGAGAACCATGGCTGCCAATCCTAAATCCACAGAAAAATTAGAAACCACTCTGAATTCCATTATGGACCACCTAAATTCTTTGACCACTCGGATTACTGCCATTGAATCTAGAACTCAGAAGACATCCACTAAAAACCCCTCATCTTCCATTGACACACATGCTACCCTCTCAGTCACTCCTACCACCATGAAATTGGATGTACCCAAGTTTGATGGAACTGATCCAATGGGTTGGATTTTCAAAATCAATCAATTCTTTGATTATCACCGAACTCAAGACGACCAAAGAATTAGAATTGCTTCCTTCTATATGGAGGGAGAAGCCCTTACCTGGTTCCAGTGGATGCACTCTAATGGCCAACTAATGTCATGGCCCATATTCCTACATGCCTTGGAAATGCGATTCGCTCCCTCACATTATGAAGATCCCAGGGGAGCTCTATTCAAGCTCTGCCAGACTACCACAGTACGGGAATACCAAGCACAGATTGAATCTCTGGCAAATCGCATTACTGGATTGCCTACTCCTTTTTACCTCAGCTGCTTCGTCTCTGGGTTAAAAGTAGAGATTCGGAGGGAAGTTCAAGCATTACAACCAGTGTCTCTATCCCAGGCTATTAGTCTGGCGAAGCTGCAAGAAGACAAGCTCAAAGACTCGATCGTCCAAACCCGAACCAGGCGTTTCGATTCAACGAGCTCGTATCCTCCAGCCACCGATTACTCTCCCCGAACCAACCCACGGCCCCAAACGATTCCGGTCATGATTAAGACTTCCAATCAGGTCAAAACGCCACCCATCTTCAAGAGGCTAACACCCGATGAATTACAAATCCGGAGGGACAAAGGATTGTGGTATAACTGTGATGAACGATACAGTCCAGGCCACCGCTGTAAGAAGCAGTTCTACCTCCTCATCTCCGAAGCAGATCCGGCCGAAGCTGCAGAAGAAACCCTGACCCAGATGTTAACCCAAGATGTGGATGACCCAGGGCCTACTCACATGCCAGATCAGGAACTTGCCTCAGCCCAAATTAGTTTCCACGCTTTGACGGGCCATGTCATTCCACAAACCCTTAGGGTCCAAGGCCAAATAGGAAAGAGCCCAATTGCGGTGCTGGTAGACAGTGGAAGAACCCACAATTTCATTCAAGACCGTATAGCCAAGCATTTGGGCTTAACCAGGCAACCGGCCCGAGAGTTCCAAGTAATGGTGGGCAATGGTGATGAATTGGGTTGCTCTTCCATCTGCCCACAAGCCCAACTTAGACTGGGGGCCCAAGAGTTTCTGGTAGACCTATTCGTCCTGCCACTTAAAGGAGCTGAAGTTGTATTGGGGGTCCAATGGTTACGCACACTCGGGCCTGTCTTAACGGATCATGAGGCCCTTACCATGAAGTTCATCTGTAACGGACAAATGATCACCCTCTCTGGAGAACCCCTTTCCACCTCTGAGGAAGCTTCGATACATCAACTCAAGAGACTAGTTGCCACAGAAGCCATCGCGGGATTCTTCCATCTACAGTGCCTCTCTTTCCCAGAGGAAACCCACACGCCAGATATCCACAACCCAGCCATAGAAAACCTCCTCGCTAATTTTCCCTTCCTATTCCAAGCCCCAACCACTCTTCCTCCCACTAGGGACACAGACGACAAGATTCCACTACTGGAAGGATCCAACCCCGTTAATGTCCGACCTTACCGGTACCCTTTTTTCCAAAAACGGGAAATAGAGAAACTGATCAGAGAGATGTTGGAGGTAGGCATCATCCGGCCTAGCACCAGCTCCTTTTCATCTCCTGTACTTTTGGTGAAAAAGAAAGACGGCTCCTGGCGATTCTGTGTTGACTATAGGGCTCTGAACGCGATTACTTGCAAGGATCGTTTTCCTATCCCCTGCATAGACGAGCTGATCGATGAGCTACATGGAATACAGTGGTTCTCAAAGCTGGACCTGCGCGCGGGATACCACCAAATTCGGATGAACCCAGGTGATATACATAAAACTGCCTTTAGAACACATGATGGTCATTTTGAATTCCTGGTAATGCCATTCGGCTTATGTAATGCCCCGACAACCTTCCAATCTACCATGAACCATCTCTTCCAGGCATATCTAAGGCAATTTGTGATTGTTTTCTTTGATGACATTTTAGTCTATAGTAAGACCTTAGATGAACACCTCACGCATTTAGAACTGGTTTTTCAATGCCTTTTGAACAATCAATTCTATCTCAAACATTCCAAATGTGCTTTTGGTAAGGACTCCATCGAGTTCCTTGGTCATATCATTTCTCGGGAAGGAGTTGGACCTGACCCTGGAAAAATTCAGGCCATGACTTCCTGGCCAGTTCCCAAAACCATTAAGCAACTCAGGGGCTTCCTTGGGCTCACTGGATTTTACCGGAAGTTTGTGAAGAACTATGCTTCACTGGCTGCTCCCCTCACAGACCTGCTCAAGAAGGATGCATTCGTTTGGAGTGATAAGGCTCAATCCGCTTTCGAGCAACTGAAGGCAGCCATAACAAACTCCCCTGTACTTGCTCTACCTAATTTCCAAGAGGACTTCATACTAGAGACAGACGCATCAGGACATGGAATAAGGGCAGTCCTACTCCAAGGAGGACATCCAATCTGTTATTTCAGTAAGAAATTTTGCCCCAAACTGTCTACAACCTCCACCTATGTACGGGAATTACATGCCATTGCAGAATCAGTCAAAAAATGGAGAACCTACCTCTTAGGCAGAAAATTTCGCATTTACACTGACCAAAGGAGCATAAGGGAATTAATGACACAAGTGGTCCAAACCCCTGAGCAATAGTACTACCTCTCTAAGCTTCTTGGATACTCCTATGACATAGTGTATAAACCAGGATCCCATAATCAAGTGGCTGACGGGTTGTCCCGCATACATGAGCCATCAGGGAATTTCATGGGTTTAACAGTCCCTCATTATGAACTTTTAATCAAGTTGAAACAAGCCTATCAAGATGAACCCCAATTCAAGGAGCTATGGCAGACCCTTAATGACAAGCCAGAAACCCTCCCTTAATTCAGAATCATACAAGGTCTTATCCTTTATGATGGGAAGATCTTCCTTACCTCACAATCTTCCCTCAAGGCTGTCCTACTGGAGGAATTTCACGCTACACCACTGGGGGGCATTTGGGAATTGCCAAGACATATGGACGTCTTCAGGAAAACTTCTTCTGGCAGGGGATGAAAAAGGATGTGGAGGATTATGTCAAATCTTGCCTCACCTGCCAAAGAATCAAGACTCCCACACATTTGCCTTATGGATTGCTTCAGCCTCTGCCAATTCCTGATGGGGTATGGGAAGACATCACCCTAGATTTTATTACAGGGCTCCCTTCATTCCAAGGCCATACAGCCATACTTGTAGTGGTAGACCGGTTCTCCAAAGCTGCCCACTTTACCATGCTCAAACCTCACTACACAACAGCCTTAGTAGCAGAAGCATTTGCACTGAATGTATCCAAGTTACATGGAATGCCCCGAAGCATAATCTCAGACCGTGACCCCCTCTTTATGAGTCATTTTTGGCATGAACTGTTTAAACAGAGTGGCACTAAGCTCAGGATGACCACTGCATATCACCCTCAAGGAGATGGGCAGAATGAGATAGTAAACAAGCTGCTCCAGCAATATTTGAGGGCATTTGTCCACTTTAAACCACACCAATGGGGAAAATACTTACACTGGGCAGAGTTTAATTATAACACTGCTGTCCACTCTGCCACTTCAGTTTCCCCCTTTGAGGTAGTATATGTTAAACCTCCACCTTCTATTCCTTAATACCTGAAAGGGACCAGCAAAGTGGAAGCTGTTGATGAGGAGCTTAGCACCAGGCAAGCCATCTTTGCCAAACTCCGAGCCAAACTAAAGAAAGCTCAAGAAGCAATGAAGAAATATGCTGACCAGAAAAGATTACCACACCAGTTCAAAGTAGGTGACTGGGTATATGTGAAGCTGAGACCTTACAGGCAGCATTCTGTGAAAGGGAGGCAAGTGGAGAAATTAGCACAGAGATATTATGGACCTTTCCAAATATCTAAGGCCATTGGTGAAATGGCCTTTGAGCTAGACCTGCCAGCTGGATCTCGAATACATCCGGTTTTTCATACTTCTAAACTCAAGCCTCATCATACAGGGTCCCACCAACAAGCTCTGGATTTGCCTCTCATGGCTTCTGAGAACCAACCCATCATTCAGCCCCTGGCCATCTTGAATACACGAGAAATGGACAACCCTGGACAGACCCAAGCATTGGTGCAGTGGGCAGACTTATACCCAGAGGATGCAACTTGGGAATTTTTGCCTGAAATACTCAGAGATTACCCAAGCCTCAACCTTGAGGACAAGGTTTTTGTGGGAGAAGAAGGAAATGTTAGGAATTCAACTCAAGAGCTAGGCCCAGCTGATGACATGAGTGGACCTATACTAGGGGATCAGGTTCCCCAAACCAGACCCAAAAGAAATAAGATCAAGCCCAAATGGATGAGGGATTTTATGACCTCGTAGGATCTATTTTGGCATGTGGGATTCTGTTACAGTTTGTTAGGAATGCCTGAGTGAAAGTTGGTTACAGGGGGGTGCTAGCTATATGTGTAAGAAAAATGGTTGCTAAGGATATGAATGAATTACTGAAGTTTCCTTTTATCTGTCTTTCTCTTGCATTACGTTATTCTCTGTATTAGCAGGTTCTGTCAGTCAATTAACAATGTGAAAGCACTTGTGAACGAGATGATGGAAGGAGAGAACAGGAAGGGCACGAGGAAGAAGGAATTGGACTGGACAAATAAATCAGAGATGCCTACAATGAGAGAGAAATGACGGAAGAAAGAGATGAAGGGTAGGAAATGTCACATAATGGTCAAATAGTTAAGTGATGATTTTTCAAGAATTAAAAAGATTCTGGAATTTTTTTTTTAATTAAGAGAAGGAAATGAAAAAAATAAGATAAACAACAGATAAAATGAGAAATATGCCTGATGATTTTGGATAAAAAGGGGTTGGAAAATGATTTCATCCACGGTTGTTAAATAAATTTTTTATTTATTAATGATATTTAAATTATAATATATAATAAAAATAATATTTTTTAAAATTATTTTTATTATATATTATTAATAAATAAAAATTTATCTTATAAAATAATAGAGATTATACTATTTTGTTGGTATTGGAAAACTCTGGTCTTGTATGAAAAAACTAATTTTGATGATAGTCTTGAACAAAATTCAAGATATTGTGCTGAATGACATTAAAATTTGCAAATGAGAACATTTTCTTCGCTGCTTTGAAAAAATATTCAAACATTATTTTAATGGTTAAAAAAAATTAAATTAGATTAGACTGACCTCTCTAACTCATAAATCAGTTCAGTAATTTTTTTTAAGTAGGTTTTGAAAAAGTCTTTCTTAACTACTAACTAACTTTTTGAGTGACGTTTAATATATAAATATTTTAAATTTTTGTGCACTTAAAAATTTTATATATATAAAAATTTAAACATGAGTTATATAAAAAATATAAATTTTTTATAATATATAATATATAAAATTTAAAATTTTCATATTTATTATATTCAAATATCTTAAAAATATATTTTTATATACTTAAAAATTAAAATCTCCATATATCTTGTTACCAGAAAAAAAATTAAAAATTAAAAGAGTATGCAAAAATATTTTTTATTTTTATTTTTATTTCTTGAAAATATTTTTATTTTTTATTTTTATAGTTTTAAAAATAAATTTAATTTGTATTTATATTTTTATTATTTTTTAATTATATAATTATATTTTTATTTTTATCACTTTATAATTATATAAATAATAAAATCTTATATATATAATTTAAAATAATTATGAAAACATCACTTACCTATATTGAAAATTTTAAAAATATTTTTAAAAAATAAAAATAATAAATAATCGTATTTTTATACTTATTTTAAATTTTTAATAAAAATAAAAATTAAAAATAGTCAAATGACCACACCAAACGACCCCTTAACTTCTAAATAATGGAATTATAACTCTTCTCTTATCCCTCCCACATCCTACTGTAAAACTCTTGTACGAGCACTTAAACTCGGATTGTAGATATTTACAATTGTTTTTTCTTTTACTAATATCTGACGTAGGTAGAACATGACTGTAACATAGTTCTAGGATATCATTAACAGACAAATGCTTTATCTTTTTTGAAAAAGAGAAGAACTTGAACTTTTCCATAACTATTCCAGAAACTAAATAAACCCATTATCATATTGCATACTCACTCGGTGAAAAATACCCTTTCCTTCTTCTTGATGTCTAGCTATCTAGAATAGACTTCCCAAAAATGGCTACGTTTTCCATTGGGGTTCACTTGTCCTCATCTCAACATTTGCAGAATCTTGCACTTCACTCTCCAGTTCATGGCCTTCGCACTGTCGAATCTTCTTCACTTTCATTTCGGCCCTTGTTTCGCTCTTCTTCTTGTAGAATTAGATTTTCCAGGTTGCTTGGTAATAACGTATTGGCACGAGCTGAAGACAAGGCTAGAGGTCCTCCTTCTTCGTCTCAGCCCCCTCAAGCTCAACGAAGTTCCGCGAAACGGTCTCAGGTTCTTCTTCTTTTGCATAACAAAGTTCTCAAATTACCCGTTCAATGGTTTTGCTAGTCTCTGAATTCGGATAAACGATTTGGTTGGCAAAATTTTGGTCAAGTGTAACTTAGTGGCCAGTGAAATAAAATCTGAAGTTTGCTGCTATATTGGAAGCTTGATTAATTTCCAATTGTTTTCTTTTGAAAGTAGCTGAATTTACATGTCAATTAAGATTTATTTTTTTAAATCAAGGAGGAACCCAACTTCACCATTACAATTTTTACTGGGTTGACTTTTTTTTTTTTTTAGGAGTTTCAAGCAAAAAATGAGCATTGGTATTGTTGTACAATTCCAGCGTTTGCCTCTTATATGCTAATTCTCACACTGCACATAGCATCACTTTGAGACTGTTATCACTTATCAGGACTTGACGCCAGGATCTGGAAGTTGTGACCCCCTCTGTTCGCTGGATGAAACTAGCTCACAAGATTTTGAAGAAACATACCAGTCCAGGACTGATTTGCTTAAGGCTCTTGCAATATTTGCAGCAGCTGCAACTGGAGCAGTGGCAATTAACCACTCATGGGTAGCTGCTAACCAGGTCCATGAATTCCTTCTTATTTGATTTTATTTCTGTAAGTTACATGCATTTCAGGAAAATGTTTATAAGTATGCTCTATTCCAACTTCTATTAGCTTTACATGACGTCAAATCACAGGATCTTGCTATGGCATTACTATTTGGAATAGGGTATGTAGGCATCATATTTGAAGAATCTCTAGCCTTCAATAAAAGTGGAGTAGGACTGTTGATGGCTGTAAGCTTATGGATGATACGAAGTATTGGGGTAATGTCTTGTCTATCTTTTGTGTTTTGATATTATCAGTGAATTCTTGATTAGTCAAAAGTTGCATACATTCTACTGTCCCACTTGTGAGATTTAGGTAGTACTTTCAAGCTTTCATCTAACAATGCACAGCATACAGCACAAGTGGTATGCATTTGATGAATCTATTCCCATATGCCTATGTGTAAATCTCACCTTAAGCATCGGACATCATGGGCATAAGATATGACTGATTCTTCCGTCACTTGACTTGATAAATGAGTGACAGTTGCATTATTTTGATTTTAATTTTTTTCATTAATATGGTAAAGGTTAGGATAAGGCCTTTATTAAGGTTTATACGTAAACTACTCCTTGCAATTGGTATACATTGATGGAACTGTCTTTGAATGAATTGTACACAACTCTTTGATAGAATTGTAACATTAGATGGAATTTCTTCACCAAAGGGAATCTAAGTTGATTTGGTTCAACCATATTGCATTTTTGGACAAGGTTACCTCATAGATTTTGTATTATATTTGATGATTAAAATTTTTTCATTTGTATTATCTATTAATGTATGAGAATTGTTGTTAGGAAAAAAAAGTGGACTTGTGATGACATGTTAGTAACAATATCTTAGTTTTTAATTATTGGGTTAATACTATGGCAAATAGATTGCTTATATTGAGCTTATATGTTACCAAGTGACCCCTATAACTACTCTCTCTCTAGTATTAGTATCACTAGAATATTGTTATTTTTGCTTGGCTTTTCTAGTTACCCATGTTTTCATTGCATGAAATCTGGAGGATGAGATTTGTACTTATATAACCACTTGCTGAAAGATGATAGTTCACCAATGGATCAATAAGTCGCAAACATCGGTTACCATTAGTTATGTCCTCATTGCCCTTTCTCTTCTCTCATTGACATTCATCACGTTTCTTCTCTGCCCAGATAGTATGTCTATAATTCAGTTCATACAGTTCATATTTGCCTCTTCTTGATTAGATTTTTGCACTTAAATCCATCTTGGGTTGTTTGTAGGCTCCTTCAACTGATATAGCTGTTTCAGAATTAACACATGCATCTGCAGAAGTCAGTGAAATAGTGTTTTTCTTGCTTGGCGCAATGACCATTGTTGAGATAGTTGATGCTCATCAAGGATTTAAGCTGGTTACTGACAATATAACAACTCGAAAGCCACGCCTTCTCCTTTGGGTGGTGAGTGCTCTATTCTGTGTAGTTGTCCATATTTAAAAATAAGCTAGGTAGATATTTTCTAAATTTGGATTTATTCTTGGATATATGACTGGGATGAAATCTTAAATTTTCTTTTTATCTTGGCCAAATGATTGGATGACATAGACAACAGAAGGGGTTTGGATTCAAGACCTCTTCCTTGCAAAGATGCTTAGTTACCATTTAGGCCATGCATTGATGACATTGACAGCAAACCTTCCAGTGTTTAATGCATATGAATTTTAATATTTTAAAAGAATGAACGACATTGTAAATAAAAGAATAGCAATATGTTATGTGACACTGCAGAAATTAACTGTCAATGATAGAAATGAATGATATACCTATTTTACTTGCTATAATATTCGGAAAGTTTAAATGTTCCTTGAAACAATAAATTTTTTTTATCCTTACCCTAATTCTTTAGTAGTTTGCCTCACCAAATGAATGAATTCTGACATCTAAGTGTTGAATTTGCAGATTGGGGTTGTGACATTCTTCCTCAGTTCAGTTCTAGACAACCTGACATCTACTATAATCATGGTTTCTCTGTTGCGAAAACTAGTACCTCCATCAGAGTATCGAAAGTACGTGTCTTCATGCTGACAGTTGTGTAGTTCTACTCTTATGCTTGTAAATTACTTTCAGTTTAACGCCTTTCCATGCATTTGAGTATTAAATAAGAGTAGAATCACTAAAATGATGCATCACAAATGAGTGAGGACATTCATGGGCTCATGACCATGCATCAACCTGGGTTTTGATCATTAGATCTCTAAAGCTTGATATACCTTCACCCACCTGTAGCAATTTTTTTCCATCAAGCCTTAATTTGTTCATTCATGTAAAGAACCTTAGTACAATCACTTGAGGAATCTTGAGAAATTTTCTTCCAGAGAGGATTTATGATTAGTAAATTCTGTTAGTCTTTTCTATTTATAAGATGATATGAAATGGGGTAAACTGCTACAGATTTAATCTGAAATCTGCATTAGTGATGGCTCTATTGAAATTTTATTTGATTAGCATATACATTTGAAGGGTAAATCTTTTAAGCTTGCATTTTTTTTAATATTCTCCACTTATTAGATATTTTGTGATTGAATCTCTTTAATCGTAACCTGTGTTATTATTTCAGTCTAAAATTCAATAAGCTAATAGCTAAATTATTGCAAGGTTGATCATACAAAATTAAGATTCTTCTCCAAATCTCTAGTAAGAAAACATCGCTTATATCATGCCATCCAGAAGAGTTACCAACTTGGATTCTGTTGACAGGATTCTTGGAGCTGTTGTTGTTATAGCTGCAAATGCTGGTGGTGCTTGGACTCCTATCGGTGATGTTACCACTACTATGCTGTGGATACATGGTCAAATATCCACATTGCAAACAATGAAGGTTATCTCCTGAAAAATTGTTCCTTTATGATATGTTAGTTTAATCATGGCATAGCTCGACTTTGACCTGAAAATCAATTATACTGGTAGAAAGAAATTTTCAACTGGTGACTCTTTGAAAGCTTCTTCTGAGGTGGTGATGAGGAGAGTATTTAACTTGTTGATGCAAATGGAGATTTCCTTTGTCAAAGTCTTTTTGTTACCACTCTTTGATTTCATGAATCCATAGGTTCGGCTCAGTGCAGATGTTATACACCTCATATAAATTACTGAATCTGAGGAAGTGTCAGCAATCATGTAATGTAGGATGAACAAAGTATATATGATCGCATTTCCTTTGCTTACAGGGGTTGTTTGTACCTTCGGCCATTTCTCTAGTTGTCCCTCTGGCTTTTATGTCATTGACTAGGTACTCTTCTTCCAGCAAAAGTAATCCAGAAAATTTGATTTGAATAGTAAGATAACTCAACAAATTATATTTAGATATTAACTTTTTTCTTCTTCTGTTCAGTGAAGTTAATGGGAAGAAACAGGATCCTCCCAATGTCTTGGCGTCTGAACAGATGGCTCCTCGAGGACGGCTTGTTTTCTCTGTGGGTATAGGAGCTTTGCTATTTGTGCCAGTGTTCAAAGCTCTCACAGGTTTACCTCCTTACATGGGGATGTTGCTTGGACTTGGTGTCCTTTGGATCCTTACGGATGCTATTCATTATGGTGAATCTGAAAGGCAGAAGCTAAAAGTACCACAAGCCTTGTCAAGGATAGACACTCAAGGAGCACTATTTTTCCTCGGAATTCTATTATCTGTTAGCAGGTGAGTGAGCAAATAATGTTGTACCATATGATATACTAAGCTTTTGATATTACCTGTATTAATGAATTTAAATGGTAAGAAACATCATCTAGAATCATGCTAGTGTCCCTTTGAAGAGGATGTACTCTTGCTACTATGGTAATGACTTCTAAAATAACTTTTCCTCTTTATTTTTATTTGTTCATCAGGCTATGCCTTGGTATAAAGCAAGAGTGTGTTGATGTGTTGTTCGCTGGACTGTTGCCTTTTCTAGTCTTATAAAAGGTTTAATTTATATAGCCTAGCAATTTGACTGTCGGGCAAAGAGTTAACTTCCAAAATAATCTTTCAACATCATCCTCTATAATAGTATTTAACATTTTTCTGCTTCGTTACTGTGGGAAACTTTCTTTCAACATCTTTCAATATTTTAGTAAAGCTATAGCTAAGTATGATTTAGACTGTTTTTGCTTTGAGGCAGAATTTTCCGAATTTAATAGAGTCAATTGCATATACCTATATTAAGCTTTATGAGATGAGTCATATGGCCACTTCCTGTCATTTTAAAGTATCTTTAGCATCATAATAACTGCTGAATAAGCTTCAATCTTTGCAATATTGCATGAATTGAAATTATATATTCTTCCCATGTGAAAATTCTCTCTATTTAGTATCTCTTTAATTTTCCAAACCGCTTAACTTGCTGTACTTAATCTACTTAATGGTCTTGTTCTTTAGCTTGGAGGCAGCCGGCATTCTTCGGGAAATAGCAAACTACCTTGATGCTCATATTCCAAATGTTGAATTGATTGCAAGTGCTATTGGAGTCGTATCAGCAGTAATAGACAATGTTCCATTAGTTGCAGCAACAATGGGAATGTATAATCTCTCCTCTTTTCCTCAGGATTCTGAGTTTTGGCAGTTGGTTGCATTTTGTGCTGGTACTGGTGGATCCATGTTAGTTATTGGCTCAGCTGCTGGAGTTGCATTCATGGGGATGGAAAAGGTGGACTTCTTTTGGTACTTACGGAAGGTATGTGCCACTCTGCATATGAAATATTGATCTAGGAGCTGTTTGGTATGGTGCTATCCCGCATCCCTGGGTATCTCAGATATTATGGTATAGGATAGCAAAGTATAAGATATCATAGTATTTAAAATTCTCATATTTAGTACGACAATTGAAAATTTTCATAAAAAGAATATAATTAGCATTTCATAAAAGGTATTGTCATATGAAAGCAAGAAAGTGAGATTCTCTTGTAATGTCATCTTATGTCACTGGCATCTTGGGATGACACTAGCTATCTTAAATCCCAAGAAATCAAACACATGTATCTGGAAAGTCGTCTGGCTTCCAAGATATCATAGTATGCCAAATATCTTCCTAATGATTTGTTTGTTTGTAGATTAGTAACAGAAACCCTTCATCTCTTGTGCAGATTAGTGGCTTCGCTTTTGCAGGTTATGCTGCTGGTATCGCTGCCTATTTAGCAGCGAATAATCTTCACATCTCCCTACCCACAACTGTAGCTGAGGTTCCTTTTCTTTCGGGTTCATAAATTGAGAGTTCAGATTTCAATAGGCACATCATCATTCATGGAACAAACGACAAACTTGATCTCAAAATTATGCATCCAAATTAACTCGATGCAGCAGAGGTTAATGAAGATTTTGGGTGATTCAAACATGGTTTATACAATAGATACAACGTTTTCTTTCAAGAAATTACACATTCACATTTAGATGTATAATGTGAAAGAAGAAAAACGATGACAAGATGAGACCACTTAGTCCTAATTAGAAAATGCGTAAGTCAACCATTCAAAGTTGGATACATTCAGTTTTCAAGATGAGTTAATCATCCAGTCTTTTGGGATGAAAACAATGTCACATTATCTTTAGACAACTTCCATAGACCATGTGAACCTACAAGCTGAATAAGTAACAATTACTTCAGCCAACATGGGATGTTTCAATTAGTAAAGATCTAAGTATGTTGACTAAAATGTCGGATTTGATTTTCGCTGGTGATTTTTTATTGGTAAGAATATACTAATTATGACATAAACAAGATTTATGTGATATTGCACAAGTGTCTTATAAGATTTTTTTAATAAATACATAATGTTTAAATATTTTTATTCAATCAATCTTAATATTATTAATTGCTTCAAATAAAATTTTTCTGGGTGTCAATTTTTTTTGAATGTTTCAAATAGTAACATTTAACTATGTCGAGATCAAAATGTCTCAAATTTGATTTTTGTTGGTGATCCCTTATTGATAAGCATTTACCAATTGTGGTACTACGAGAATTAATGGAAATTTTTGGAGTGTTTGATACAAAGTTCTTTAATATAAATACATGTGAACAAATTTTTTCAACTAAACATAATATAGTTGTTTGCTTAAAAGAAGACTTCAGGTGTCAATTTTATGGGATGTCTTAATAAGATCTGATTGCGCCATCAGAATTTTTGTTATTGATCCTTTATTAGTAGTAAGCATCTACTAATTGCATTGCGTACAAAAATGAAATTCTTTCAATAAATATGTAACATGTAAACATTTTTTTCAACTAATTATACTATTATTGATTGCATTAAAGAAAACTCTTCATGTCATAATTTTATTTGAAAATCTTATATTATACACTTACAAACTGCTCGTAAATCTTTTGTTTTTTTTTTTTTCCAAAGCAGTAGACCCTGCCTCCGAGCTAGAACAACCCATCTGCCTGCCAAATTTTTAATAAACCCTAATCACCTATGTTATCTTAGTGGGAACACCTCCATTATGAGAATGCAAGCTACTGCCTACCTCATTTCATTACTTAGTAATCCATCAGATCATACATTTCATGGGTTAATGTGGGTTCAGGATGAAAGAGTGCACTTCACAAATAGGCAAAATCTGAGCAATATTACATATCTAACATGATTGTCTATAGAATTACAGAAAATTGGAAACTTGATTGAGAAACTCCCTAAACTAGAATACTGATAGATATTTTGCAAGGCTGCATTATTCTTTTCCCCACCCCACTAAAAATACCACAACTCTCATTTCATGCTTTATCAAAACTTGGCACATCAGACAGCAATGCCCAACAAAATCAAAAGCAAAAATAAAATAGACTGAAGCAGAAAAAACCACTTCATTTTACAACTTGAGGAAAACAAGCTCTTCAACAGCAGGAATATCTCCAATCTTCTTCAAAGTCTCTTTGCTAGGTTGTTCATCCACCCCAATTGCCATTACAGCTTGCTTACGTGGAGCAATTCTTCCGACGCTCATGAAGCTGACGTTCACATTTGCCTGACCCAGAACACTCCCAACCTTTCCAATCATACCTGGCTGATCTACCTGTCTGCAAAGTATAATGCTACCTTCCAAGCTCACATCAACGTCGAAAGATCCTACCTTTGTCAGATGGGGGATCCCATCTTTCACACAACCTTCAACCTTAATTTCGCCAGAATCTGATATGGCACTAGCAAATCTGGACTCCACGTTAGCAATCTGGACCTGGATGAACTCAAGTGGATTCTCAGGTGAACCATCAAGAATGATTTTCTCCTCGGTTATCCTGATTCCTCTTTGTTTAGCAGTGAAATCAGCATTGACCAAATTCACAAAGACACTGGATATAGGCTCAATGAGACCCTTGGTTATCATGGCACGGAGAAGCCGAGAATCAAGATCATCAGGAGCTCTAGCAGAAGCATAACTGACTTTCACTGTCTTTACACCACTTCCTCCGGCTACCAACTGAACAGCAAGTCTCCCCAGTTTCTCAGCAAGATCAACAAATGGTTTCAGCTCTGTTAACACCTGCATTCAGGAATGAATAAAAATATAAGTTAACCCACTCCGCACTTAGTTTGCAACATACTAGAGCCCATATTATAAACCAAGTTCATGCCATGTGCCTCTGTAGATTGTTAACACTTAAATGGCTCATTATATTAACTCCAGAATTAGAAATAAGATACATATTTAAGTAAGACTTCTGATAAATATTCAGTATTACCAATTACTGTGACCAGAGTTCTCAAAACAAACTTAGGAATCAAGTAATAAATTCAAACCATTTAAGCAATAAACAGTTAGAAATTGCCCTTCGTCTTAGTTTTTTGAAAAAGAGTTACATGCTCCAAATTCAAATAACATATACAAACTTTGAACAAAGTTGTATCTTAATCAAATGAGAAGAATATTTCCCCATATGCTATCAAAAATAAGGGAAAGGGACAATTGGAATTATTTAAAATGAGTTTGTCTATCTTGAAAAGAAAAGGATAAAGATGAACTATTAATAGTACCTCTGCAGGAACCATTGGTGCATTAACTGCAGTAGCAGCAAGTTCCCCTTTCAACGCTCCAACAACTGCTTCTGCTATTTCAATAGCCACACCTTCCTGCTCATCAGTTTTGAAGGTTATAAAATAATATAGCGATGCAGGAAGAAAAGGTTGTGCATGTTTGCTTTTAAACGATTGCTCCACAAACCTGAGCTTCAATAGTACTGGCACCAAGATGAGGTGTTGCAGTAACTTTCTCATGCAGAATTAACTTGCTGTCTTTTGGGGGTGGCTCCTCTGTGAAAACATCAAGTGCTGCCTGAAACAAAGACACAGTTATTTACTTCCCTCTACTGTGAACTATTAGTGCATTCAAATATGAGATGCCAAGAACCTGAGCTACAATTCCAGCATCTAGTGCCCTAACAAGAGCTTCCTCATCAATGACTCCTCCTCGAGCAACATTGACTATTCGAACACCCTTTTTCATCTTAGCAAAAGTCTCATCATTGAGAACCTTAGATGTAGCAGGAGTAAGAGGCATGTGCAAGGAAATGAAATCTGCAGTAGCAATGGCTTCATCAAAGCTCACAAGCTCCACACCAATTGCACGAGCCCGGTCTGCTGGAGCATACGGGTCATGAGAAATGACATGCATGCCAAGTCCCTTGGCACGGCGTGCAACTTCAGAACCAACCTTCCCAAATCCCATGACAGCAAGTGTTTTCCCAACAAGGGATACTCCCACATACTTATTTCGTTGCCATTTCCCTGAATTGAGCAGAACATAGATAAATCAAGCAGCCTGCATTTCATTAACTATAGCGAGTAATAGGAGGCAAAGGAAACCGAGCAGATATCCGCATAAGCACTTAATAGTTATTCATATAGACACGCATATGTCTGAATATAGTGATATTAGCATTGAAAAGCTTCCTTTCTACCCCCTCCCTCCCAACACCCACCCAAAAGCGCTTTTCAATGTAAAAGATACAAGTCAGTAAAAGCAAACATACACGCTTAAA
The DNA here is from genome assembly GCA_037074535.1 of Gleditsia sinensis. Taxonomy (NCBI): domain Eukaryota; kingdom Viridiplantae; phylum Streptophyta; class Magnoliopsida; order Fabales; family Fabaceae; genus Gleditsia; species Gleditsia sinensis. The sequence goes on from CM073463.1 coordinate 3,423,120, forward strand.
TATTCATACAGCACTTAAACTTTCTTTATAGAAGAACTAAATCAAGCTTAGTTACTAGTAGGATCTAAACCATATCCAACAAACTGTAAGACAAACATAGGCATTTGATAAACTTCTCGAAAGAGTCACAAACCCCAAATTCGAACTCACGCTTATAAGCATTTTATTCACTGACCAGCTTTCACGGACGCATCGGCTTGAGCAACGTTCCTAGCCATCCCGGCCAAGAGAGCAATCCCATGCTCAGCTGCTGCAACCGTGTTGGCCGTAGGTGCGTTCACCACCAAGCACCCATGCTCGGTAGCCGCCGCCAGATCCACATTATCGATACCAACACCGGCTCTCCCAACCACCTTGAGCCTCCCACCAGACGACTCGAACACCTCACGAGAAACCTTGGTCCCACTACGCACAATCAACGCATCACAGAGCGAGATCTTGGTGCAGAGCTCCTCGGGGCTCAAATTGTAGGAGCAATCAACATTGGCAAAGTCCTTCAACAGCTTGAGCCCAGATTCGCCAAGCTTCTCGGCTACCAGAACGGTAGGCTTGGCATCGAGGCCCGCCGAGACCACCACCACAAGGGGCCGATAACCCCGGCTGCGGCGAGGCCAGAGAGAGACGGAGAAGGCAGAGGATAGAGGGAGTTTGGAGGAGAGAGAAAGTGATGGGTTTCTGGGTAATGGGATGCGCAGGGATTGGGAAGCCGTGGAGGCCATTGAAGCTTGAATTGGTGTCAAAGTTCGGATCTTCAGTATTTGATTTCGGCAAGTTGCGCCGAATGAGGAGGAAGAGTTGAGACAAAAGGGAAGACGAAGTGGGTTTTATAGGTGCTGTGGAGTGCAAAGAAGGGAAGTGAAATTGCACGCGCCTTCGAAGGGAGCCAAGAAGAGTAAAACAAGTGGGGAAAATGGAGATTCAGTGTCTATGGAAGGGAGGTTTGGTGGTGGGCGATCATTTAGCAAGCAAATTTGGATTTGAATGATTTGAAATAGATATAAAATAATTTATTATAAAAAATTAAAATAATTTTTTATATTTATTTTTCTAATGATCATATAGAAAAAAAAAATTGATTCAACAAAGTTATAGACAGTAAAAGTGTGACAATGCAATGAATGAACAGTTGAACACAAAGAAAAGAAAAAGACATTAAGGCAATTAATATCTTTAACAATTTATTAGGGCTAATGAGTTGTGATTTATTATAAGATTATGTAATTATTGTGTTGGGATTGCATTATGTTGTTTTTAATTTTTTGTCATAAATATTTTTTTATCAACAAATAAAAATACTATTCAATTTTAACGAGTCGATTTTAAAAAAAAAATATTTTATCGTTATAATATATGGATAAATAAGTTTAAAATAGAACTTATTATTTTTTTTATAAAATTAAATTTATTTAAGGAATTTCTAATAATCATTTACTAACCAAAGTCATAGCCTTTTGGTTTGTGATACAATGTCAAAATGACAATGTGATGTATGAAGCTAAAGAAAAGAGAAAGAAATTAAGGTAGATAATATCTTTAACAATTTACTATAAGATTATGCAATTATTGTGTTGGGATTACTCGAAGTTGTTTCTAATTGTTCTTGGTCCTAAAAGTTTGTCAATGTGATGTATGAACCCAAAGAAAAGAAAAATAAATTAAGGTAATTAATATCTTTAAAAATTTATTAAGGCTGATGAATTATTGTGTTGGGATCACATAATGTTGTTTCTAATTGTTCTGTATCATAAAAGTTTGCCAAAATTCTTTATTTTTTAGTATCAAAATGTATTAAGTATATGTTTAATTAGTATTATTTTTAAGTAAAAAATATATATATTAGTTTCTGATAAATATAATAATTTTTAGTTTAATCCCTTACAAATTAATTTTATCAATTTTATTTATGATAAATTAAATTATTTTTAATGTCACTCTTCGATTAATATTGCATCTAAAATTTAATCGTAAATTTATATAATTGTTAATTTTACAATTATTTATCATGTGTAATTAATTAGTTAAACAATATGACACTTTTAATTTATATAATTTTAAAATTAAATTTTGAACCAAATATTAATTGAAGAGTGACATTAAATATACTTTGATAAGTCAAAGAAAAATTTGATAAAATTAATTTATCATAAATTAAATTAACTGTTTGTAAATGATCAAAATATGATATATATTTTTCATTATTGAATAGTAGGTGAATTTAAATATCTATTTAATTAACAAGATTATCAATACATTAAAGTGCCATTTTCAATCCTTTTTTTTTGTATTCACTTTGTTTAAAAAATAAAATCGGATCATTAATAATTTAATCATTTTTACTTGTCATTGTCCTATTATATTATTAAACCCATGGTAAAAATTAAAAGAATCATATAATTAATTTATATGTTATGACAACGTTTTCAACAAATCCAATTTATTAATAAAATAGTTCTAAAATTCAATACAACTAAATTTTTGAATTAAAATTTTTTTTTCATAAATAATAATAACATAAAATAAAATATTATATTTGATTATAAATCAATTTTAATTTAATTTCTCATTACAATTTTTCATGAAGCATTCTTCAATAAAATGGGATACTTATGTAAAGCTGAGTGAAGTTAATTATCAAAATGTATTAAGTATATATTTAATTAGTATTATTTTTAAATAAAAAAATTATATTTTAGTTTTTGATAAATATGACGATTTTTAGTTTAATTCCTTACAAATTAATTTTATCATTTTTATCAATGACAAATTAAATTATTTTCAATGTCACCCTTCCATTAATATTTCGTCTAAAATTTAATCGCAAAGTTATATAAATGTTAACTTTACAATTATTTATCATGTGTAATTAATTAAATAAACAATATGACACTTTTAATTTATATAATTTTAGAATTAAATATTGAACCAAATATTAATTGGAGAGTGACATTAAAAATATTTTAATACGTCAAAGAAAAAATTGATAAAATTAATCTATCAAAAATTAAATCAATTGTTTATAAATGATCAAAATATGATTTTTTTTTTCATTATTGAATAGTAGGTGAATTTAAATATCTATATAATTTTCAATCCTTTTTTTTGTATTCAATTTTTTTAAAAATTAAAATCGGATTATTAAGAATTTAATCATTTTTACTTGTAATTGTCCTATTATATTATTAAACCCATGGTAAAATTTAAAACAATCATATAAGTAATTTATATGTTATGACAATGTCTTCAACAAATCCAATTTATCAATAAAATAGTTCTAAAATTCAATACAACTAAATTTTTGAATTAAAATTTGTTTTTCATAAATAATAATAACATAAAATAAAATAATATATTTTATTATAAATCAATTTTAATTTAATTTCTCATTACAAATTTTCACGAAGCATTCGTCAATAAAATGGGATACTTACGTAAAGCTGTAAACTCCACTGTCAACGTTAAAACAAAAAAAAATCCCTAAAAACAATCATTTACCTCAAGGCAATGCTTTTGTTAGTGTTAGCAAAAAAATTCCGGCACAATTATTACAGTGAATAATCTTATGGATGGAAGATCTCCTGAAATTATTTTGACATTAAGATTTTGTTTAGTAAAATTAATTTATAAAATAATTAAAAATTTATAAATTATATATTACTTAAAATAACGTATAATTTATAAATTTTTAGTTAATTTAAATTATTAAAATAAATTTATTTATTAAATATTTTTAATTAAATTAAATTAATTTATAAATTAATTTATTTATCTTATCAAACAAACTCTAAATGATAAAAAAAATATGGCTTAAAAGATTAATTGCATGGCCAAGCCATAAATTAAAATTATCATATTGTCATTCTCTAAATCTTTTGAAAAAATTTCATCAAGAAGTGAGTGAAGTTAATTATCATATTGACATTCTCTATTCAATTTAAATGTTTTGTTAGCAAAAAAAATTGTTAAAGTTTACAAACTAAATTTAAAAAGAGGACAATTCAGTTTACAGGATTTACATATAAATAAATAAATATATTTTTATTTATTAAATATTAATTTTATCAAATTGTATTTTCATCTCTCTAAAATTTATCTTGTAAAATTTTTTATAGCCAAACTCAAAGTCATTCATTCATGCTTTATGAAGTTATTAACTTTGCCATTAAGCATTTTTACCTTGCCACACAACAACCATAGTTTAGGTAAACCTGTGTGACATTTTCTTAGCTTTAACGAAATACTAGATGTGACTGTGTCCAATTTAGTTTTATATGAAATTTTTAATTGTAGGATTCATACTCAATATTTTTAATTTGACTCTAATATCAATAATAATAATACTAATTTAAATTTTTTTTATTAAATAAAATTGACTACGTAAATTAAATTATATTGTAGAGTTTGAACTCGAGCTATACAGTCTAATATTTTTTTATAACAATCTAATTTTATTATAATTATATTATTAATTTATATTCATAAAAATTTGATAAAATTTTATGTTGATAGTAAATTTAACACAACTATTAACTTTTAATTTGACTCTAATATTATTAAATTAATTAATTAATTAATAATTTTATGTGAAAAAGTTGTCACAAAAATAACTTAGTCATAAGCATAACAAGGTGAGACGGAAACGTCTCCTTCACTTCTCATGCTTTTTATTTAGTCGATTGGACTAAGATCATGATTATTATTAGTTATAGAAGAATTTTGTATAGATTTAGTCAGTTATTTTTTTCATAAAGCAAAATTGATTAGGAGTATTCATTTGCACATATGGAATAATTTGTTTTCCGTAGTAACTTTAACTATGTTTATTTAAAATATTTTTATAATTTTTTTAAAAATAACTTAAAATTTAAAATTTTATGATTCAAATTTAGAATTTAGATTTAAAATTTTAACATTAAATTTTGAATTTGGGTTTGTGATTTAAGTTTGATGATTTTAGATTTATAATTTTTAAATAACTTTTTATTATTAATATATTAATTTTTTAATTTTAAAAAAATAGACTTAGAGTCAAGTTTTAAACTTAAAATTTGATATTTAAGATTTAAATTTAAAATATTTATTTATTATATAAATTTTTATTCTAAATATATTATTTACAATTTTATAATTATATATATATATATATATATATATATATATATATATATATATATATAATTTTTACTTATTAAAAAAAAAAGTTGCAGGGGTGGGCAGGTACATGCCCGAGGGCATGCTTTCGCCTTTATGCAGTAAGGAATTATTATTTTTTAAAAAATTAAATTAAATTTTTTAATAAGAAAATGTAATATCGGTACAAAAATAATTTAAGATGTCATTCCAATTTACATAGATTTTATTTATTAATTTAATTTAATTTATTAAAAATTAAAAAATTAAATTTTTACAACAGAAAAAAAAATGCAATTCCTCCATAAAAATGAGTTTTAGAGTATGTTTGACAAATCATTTCAGCTAATTGATAGCGTATTTGACTAACTTATAAATTTGTTTAATTAAATTAGAGGTGTTTGATAAACAAGTTTATTTGAGTAGCTTATAACGTATTTTCATACGCTACTTTGAGTAGCGTATAGCTATTAACTTATAACTTTTATAATTTTATTTCTTTTTTATCTTTATTATTTTATTTAAATTTCAATATTATCATACTCATAATTTTTTACGCTATTTATTAATCTTTAAATTTTTTTTGAGTACTTTTCTTTTTCAAATACTAACGAAAATTTAGAGACATCTACTGAGATGAAAGAGATTCACAACAATATTGCTAATTTATTGTGAAACACTAGATGATATATTTATTTTGTATTTTTTAGAATTAGAAAATAAAATATAATTATTAACAAAAAATAATAAATTTTATATATGTCTTTTTATGTTATTTTACATTTATCAGTTAATTTATCAGCTATTTTTATTAAACACTTCTAATTTAATAAATTAATTTAACAGTTTTCAACTTTTTAACTAAATATTAATTTATCAATTTTTAATTAATTTATCAGTTATTTTTATTAAATATAGTTTTAAAATCTCTTATGTTGACCGATAATTTTATAAAAAAAAAATGAAGAAGTTCAGAAAAATATCTGTTTAGTATTAAAGGCTCTTTTTGCCGATGAAGAATTACGCGAGGGGAAGGTAGGTGGGAGATTGATAGCCGAAACACAGCATAAAATAAGGAATAAAGGACAACACGCGCTGCTTGTCACGTGGAATATCACGAGCGAATCAGTAATCACTCCTCAAATCCAAAACGACGTATCTCTCAGTCTGAAATTATCTGGTGGTCGTGGGGCCCAAGTAGCAACCATATGCCTTTTGGGTTGGTGAGGTTATATTTGGTATTTGATTTTTATTATGCTCTATGATATTTTAAAATTTTTTTATATTATATTAATACTCAAAAGTATAAATTTATCTCAATTTTAATTTTATTTTATGGAGTGGTTTATTATTGGAGAGATTGAACATTTTACTTATTTTGAAATTTTTACTTTAAAAATTAAAAATTATAGTGAAAAATTTAAAATACATTTAATAATACAAAATTTAAATAAGAATGTCAAGTTAGCTCTAATAACAAGAAATCTTAATCTAAGTAGGACATGCTTAGCTTTTATTTAAATTTTTTTAGCAAAATGTAAAAATAAAAAAAAGTAAAGAGTAAATTATAGTTTATCATCTGTGACCCAAAATCAATTTCTTTTCTAATGATTTAAAATGTATTATTTAATTTTTAAAAATTAATTATGTAAATATTAAAATAATAATAATTTTATTACTAATAATTTATAATTTTTCATAATATTTTAAGATTATTATTGAAGACCTCATAAAAAAATTATTATTGAGATTAAGCTAACGATCAATTCAATTTTTATATATTATATTAATCCTAACAATAATTTTAAAAACTTAAAAAATTAAAAGATAAAATATAATTTTAACAATAATAATATTTATAATTTTTACATATATATAATTATAATGATAATTATACTGTTAAAATTTAGATAAAAAAATATCACAAATGACTTACATTTAAGAAATATAAACCATGATTTATCCAATATTAAATTATTTAATCAGTACTCAACACTACTCGCAGTATATTTTTCTTGCATTCAATATATAAAATTTTAAACTCTCAAATAAAATCCTAAACCAACAGAAATACCATATACTAATATAAACAAAAAACAAAAAACAAAAGCAACACACGTATGGAAAACTAATTTAAAATAACTATATATAAAAAAAATCATACACTAGAATAAGAAGAAAATATAGAAACATTTATAATAAAAAATGTTCCAATTCTTTTTTAGAGTCTTTAATTTTTTTTCAATCAAAATATGTGCAAAGCAAATAAGTTGAAAATCTATATAAATATAAGAGGTACCAAATCTTTCAAATACTTTCTTTTAAGAAAAAAAAGAAAAACCTTTTATATAGAAAAAATAAAACCTCAATTAGAAGAAAAAAAGAATGAACATAAAAAAACACTAACTAAAGTAAGAGGGGAGAGATAACCCTGTTAGTTAGCTTGTTTGTTTGTTTTACTATTAAGATTAATAAATAAAAAATAATAGTAAGATAAATAAATTTTATAACTTATAAAAATAAAAAATGTTAAAAAATTAATACTATAATTAAAAAATATAAAAATAATACATCTCTTAAATTTTAATTTATTAAATATTATATTTTAATATATAAAAATATAATTATTATAAAATATGAAAAAAAGTATATATATTATTTTAGAAATAAAATATTTTTTTATTTTTTTAAAATTAATTCTATTTAAATTTTATTTATTTATTATAAGTACAGTATAATAAATTTAAGAAAAAACCTTCAACCTCCAAGTGTCTTTCGTTATTGGGGATGGCTCAGAAACTGTGGGCCTAATGCAACATGAAGCCCAATATTAGAGCTTGTGTCCCGAAATATATGTTACTAGTTTCAGAAAAATGATTTTCCTTTTTTCTGGTTTCGGCAAGTCTTTTAAGATTTTCCATTCACATCACTACATTTAACTTTCGTTTGGTGGCAATAAAAAAAATGAGAATAAAAATTAAAAATAAAATAAAATATTATAATTAAAATTATATTTAATAAAATAATGAAATAAAATAAAATAAAAATTATCAAAAAAATAAAAATATTATTAAAAAATAAAACTATTATAATATTATTATTTTAATTTAAAAAATTATTTTAAATATTATAAATAAAAAATAAAATAAAATATTATTAATATAAAAATTTGAATTAAATTTTGTTAAATAATATTAAAAAATTTAATTTAAATATATATATATATATTTTTAATTATAAAAATTTTTATAAATAAATAAAATAATAAAAGATATTTTAGTCTCTTTTTTTTCTTACGTTGTTTATTTTTTACCTGATTTCAGAGGTAATTCAGATTACATTGTAAGAAGTAATCAACATTACGTGGGACTCACGTTTTCTACCATTTTCAATAATTAAACTAAAAAATAAAATCTCTATTCTATTCTATTATATTCTCTTTTCATACTCTCATTTTTATCAACCAAACAAAATTTATAAAAAAAACTTTTCAAGTTTTGAAAATAGAACATTTGTTAGAAAAAAAAGGAGCATCTAAAAAAATGAAAAATGTAAGCCTCACTGTGTTTAATTGGGTGATAAGTTAAGTTGCATTGTTTCGTTTTATCTTATGTTAATATATTTTTTTTCCAAAATTAGTGGCGTGTTTTATTTTATTGAATTAAGTTTCACCAAATTCTTATTTTAATTGATAATGTTTCTCTTTTTCTTTTGTACTATTCTCTTTTATTTTTTTATTTTTTTACTTATCAATAAACGAAATAAGCTATTTTCTACACACTTGAATATTTATTTAAATATATTAACTTTCAACTTTAAAATAGCAAATAATTTATTTGAAATTTATTAATAAAAAATAAAAAAAAAATCAAGTCGGCTATCAAAGAAAATCGGCCAAACTATGGTCGATGCTGACTGAAATTTATAACTATAGATGAATACATATTATTAAAATAAATATTTAGTGATATTAGTCCGTGTGTAATTATGTCTATGATAAGCACAAATCAAAAGTCACTAGGTCATCAATACAAGTTGAAATAAATGATAGATATTTGAGTTTTTTTTAACTACATTGTATTAATTTGAGTTCAAATTATGTGTATAAAAGAAAATTATTTAAGAAAGGTATATCTAACAATCTCAATTTCTTAAAGATTTTTTTTTTTAAATAAATAAAAAAATTATATTCGTACAAAATCAGACACTGAAATCAATAAATAAAAAATAAAAATAAAAAATAAAAATTTTGTAACTTTTAAAATTATAAAATAAAAAATTAATATTATAAATAAAAAATAACAAAAATATTTCTTAAATTTTAATATATAAAATGTTACATATTAAAAAATAAAAATGCATTTAATTTAATTAAAAAAATGTATGTTAAAGAGATAATATATTTTTTTAATTTTTTTTAAAGTTAATTCTTTTCAAAATTTGTTTACGTAATTATAAATTTAATATTATAAATTTAATTTAATTTTTATTTAAATTTAAATTTAATCTATAAATTTAAACAAATAATATATATTCTTTTTTAGTTTAATCCAACGATGTTGAAGCCCGAATGTTCCCTCGTGGCCTATGATGATATTATACGAATTATAGAGCTCACAATCTGTCGTGACTCAATTGCTGAGGCCCACAGTTTGAAATTGAATTGTGAACAGATTAGGAACACAAAACCCTACGCCCTTCATACCCGGGGTACAATCGGGGAAACAGCCGTCGCCTCTTGCGGAAGTCAGCTTTCAGCAATTACATCACCACCGAAAGTCCAAAAACATCTTATACAGACGAGAATTTGGTTCATTGGTCAAAGTTACAATCATTTTTTTCCCTTCAGCGAACCCTTCCTCACTTCCTCTTCCTTCCTTTATTAGTGAATAAAAGATGGAAAAGCTTAAACCCTTTAATCTGAAAATGGATCCCAAATACATTATCTGTGATACTAATAAATTTTTAAATAATAAAAATAAAATTATATTTTCGTAATTACATATTAAATAAAAAAATCACACTAATGTTTTTAAAATTATTCCCCAATCTTTATATTTTAGAATTAATACATTAATTGTATATGTAGTATACTAAGCAATCATGAATATAAAATGGGGCAGTGAGAAGTGAATTATGACATTATACTTAAAATTAGTTAGCTGGGACTCTGAATTTTAAAAATATACTATTTATATAAGTTTGATGTATTAAAAAAATAAATTTAGTTAATAAAATAAAAATAATTTTTTTTTACAAGTTCAACTGAATAAAATCATTGGATAGAGTTAGACTATATTTAACAAAAATAAATGATTAATTAATTTAAAATTTAAAAATTAATTCAAAACTTAAAATAACATATAATTTTTAAATTTTCAATTAATTTAAATAAATTATAAGTTATTCGAATAAATTTATGTATTAAAAGACTTTTATTTTAATCAAATTCCTTCAAACATCTTATACTATTTGATGTGAGATTCAAATATGTTATACTATTCAAATTTTTACCATAGCACCGTTACTTAGAGTCGACGTCCTAATAGTTGCACTCTACAATGCTTCACTTGATGTTACTTCACTCAATGTGTGTTTGGATTGACTTTTGGGGTAATGCAAACGTGATTTTGGGACAATTTGCAGAACCAACATTTTGTTGTTTCTGACAAAATTTCGGTAAAAACTTAATTTTGTTGCTTTTGAACGCTTACACAAACACACCCTCAGTCTTTTGAATCACTTTTTCTGTAAATAATTTTTTATGTGGCGCAGACAATCAACTCTAATATTAATGTTAAGTATTTAAAAAACTTAAAAAAATTATTTTTATAAATTATTTAAATAAATTATAAATTAATTTATTATATTTGTCAAATATATTTTTAATTCACAATTAAATATTATGAAATATATAATATTAAAAATATAATTTAAAATATTACAACATGTTTAATACATTTAATCCATTTTTAAAGTTGCTTCCTAGTACATCGTTTATTGTGAGGAAATAGTGGCGGGAGGGATTTTCTCTAAAATCTGTAAAGCCTCTTTCATGGACGGTCTCTTTTGTGGCTTAAGAGAGGCACAACTAAACCCTAACTTGAAGCACACCAAGATGGCATCTTCCCTGGCTTCCATCTCACCCTTGATGCCTACGTCAGCCATCCTCACAACCCGGTTTTTCTCCTCTGCTACTGAACCGGCTGAAGACCACTGGTCTAACTCCCGGTCCGAGAAAACCCTTCCACTCAGAAGCTCTAACAACAGAATGCCAAATGAGTACACGTCCCACTTGGGGTTGGGTTGGATGTTCTGCCGCGACTCTGGTGCCTGATAGGGCGATTGTGTCCCGCTAGATGAACCCACGGGTGCGCAGGGGCTCGAACCATTGTTATGGTCTTGTTGGCTTCTTTGCTTCACCAGTTGCCGAGCTGAACCCTTTTTGCATCCGAGGAGGCGGTCGAGCCCAAAATCGCTGATGATGGGTTCCGTTTCGGAGTTTAATAGGATGTTGCTGGGTTTAAGGTTGCCATGGACGTGCTTCTTCTCATGGATGAATGCTAAGCCTCGTGCAATCCCTCTTGCTATTTTCAGCCGCATCTCGAAGGGCAAGTTCAATGGAGAAGAAGACCCTGCTCTTCCTGAATATCAATGGAAAAATTCACACAAACTAATTTATCAATCATGAATATTTAGAAGAAAATGCAGAGCAAATTGTGGAAGGAGACAGAGTGAACTTACTGAGATTGATGCTCGCGAGGCTGCCATTGGGAATATAGTCAGAGATTACAAGCTTTTCTTCCTCTCCCCAGCAGCAACCCCGAACCTTAACCAAGTTAGGATGGCGAATCTTCGCAATGGCTCTCACATGGTTCTCAAAATCCTTCATTCTCTCAACCCCACATTCCCCAATTCTTCTTACAACAAAAGTCCTTTGATCCTCAAGCACTGCCTTATATACTATACTCGTACGGCTAGTTCCCAAAACATAAGCTGAAGCCTTGAGCAAAGTCTCCTGGTCAAGTTTTGTGTCTGCGTCCACTATTACAAGAGCTACCTCTTTTTGAAGATTTCCATGATGATTCGAGGTTGTCCTGTCAATCTTGGTATTCTCATGGTCACTATCAGAACCAGCAGCTTCTGAAGTCTCTTCTTCTTTGATTTTCAAGCAGGAGCATGGAAGAATAGGCGTTTTCCCATCTGGATCTTGTTCTGTTCTAGATTTCGGATATCTTCTCTTTCTTTGATGGTAGACTAGAAGAATGATCATGGCTAGGACTCCTACGCCGGCCAAGTCTCCGACTATGATGCCTACTATTGTGGCTGGTTTTAGGCCACTTGGGGTCCCACTGTGGGTTCTTTCTGTTGAATTTGTTTCGGGGTTTGTGTCAGTTGTTCTCGGTATGACCGCAATTGCTGGAGATGACGATGTGGTGGTGATATTAGGTGGAGAAGTTAAAGTAGAAGGAATAGAGCAGAGGATTTTCAGAGGCTTCCCACATAGACCACCATTTCCAGATAGAAACTCTGTTTTCTGGTTCAGCAAAGCCAGAGATTCTGGTAATGGTCCTGTTAGATTGTTGAAGGAGAGATCGATTGTGGAGTTTCCAGGAACATCTTTTGCAAATTCAGGAGGGATTGTTCCTGAAATCTTATTGTAAGAGAGATTCAAGAAGCGCAAGTTGTCACCAAGAAAGTCAGTTGGCAAAGAGCCATTCAGCAAGTTGGAAGACAGATCTAGAACTTCCAGAGAGTTGAAACCACTTGGAATTTTCCCAGAAAAATAGTTGCTCCTCAAAGAAACAACGGTTAGATTTTTCAAATAAGCGAGAGTTTCTGGGATTAACCCAGCAAAAGCATTGTCAGAAAGGTTGAGAAGTTGAAGACTTTTCAGTTCACCAATCAACCCAGGTAGCTCACCTGAGATTACATTGTTGGCTAGAGAAAGCACCCGAAGCTCTGAAGCATTGAAGATAGAGCTGGGTAGAGACCCATTGAGGAAATTGTTGGAAAGATCGAGATGGCGAAGGTTTTCGATCATGCCCAGGTCTTCTGAAATCGAACCCAGAAGCTGGCTATCGGGAAGAACTAAGCTAGTCACTCCGAACATGTCAGTGCAGGTAACACCATTCCATGAACATGGAGTTTCGTCGTAGAAGTTCCAGCTCTCTAGCACTGATAATGGGTCGCTGAGGATGGAATATTTGAAGGAAAGCAAAGAAACCCCATCAGAGTTGAGAGCATCTGACCGAAGAAGAAGAACAACAACAAAGAACGAAACTTCCCTCCACCAGAGATGGAGATACTTGGAGGAAAGGCTCATGATTCCTTGAGATGAGAAGAGTTCATGGTGCTGAAAAAGAGCTCAGAGAAACAGAAGCAAAGGGAGATGGTGACCCACTACAACTTGTTTGTTCTGTTCACCAAATCTTTTGGGGGCCAAAGAGGTAGCAAAGCAGACAAACTGGTTGTCACAAAACGAGAATGATTATTGAATATGTTGGTACAAAGAAAGAGGTAGCAGTAAGCAAAAGGACCTCCTGCTCCGCCAAGTCTGCGAGTTGAACTCGGAAAACTCAATTATCTGTAGAAATTATAGGCAAAGAGAAGAGAGAGGAATCCAAGTTGTGCTAAAAGACAGCCAAGTGAGTTCACCCATAACTTGCAGAAGGGTGTCTGGAATTGAGTATTCTACTTTCCCAAACTTTGGGCTAAAGAAGAAAGAAAAAACTTTCCCAACGTCTACAGAGGGTGAAAAATCAACGGGCAATGATTTTATTTTTTTGGCATTGTGTCTTAAGGACTTTTTATTATATATTATATAAAAAAGAAGAAGTTATTTTATTTAAAGATTAGGTTATGTTAAAAATTTTACAGTAATATTTAGAAATTATTGTCAACAAAAATTAAACTTAAATTTTATAAATAAAATATTTTTATCATTATTAGTTGAATCAATTTTTTTTTATAATTTTTGGTTTTATTTTAAAGTAGTTCTCACATACAAAAAAATAAAGCATGTGTCAAACCAATTCTCTAATGGTTATGAATGCAATTCATGGCCAAATAAATCACTAATAAATTACTTATAAAAGGGGCAAATGGACAATAAGCTCAACTCAAGGCAACCAAAAGGGTGGGGGAGCTCTTTTTTTTTTTTTTTTGTTTACTATGCTTGTGTAGTATTTTGACTCAAAATTATTGTTCTTACTTGATTTAAAATTTATTTTGAACAATTTCATAATATTTCAAAATTATTATTGAGATCAAATTAATATTTAAAATATTATGAAGTTGTTTATCCTTCTATTATTTATGTTAAAATTTGAATGGATAATATTACAAATAGTTAAATTGTGACCAAACACAATATTTTAAATGATCTAGATTAATTAATTTCAAACTCAATCATAAAGGAATAATTTTTTTTACCCTTATTATTTTTTGGTTAATTTTTTTGGTGATAAATATTTAAAAGATAAATAGATTATTATAATTTCAGGATAGGATGCATGATGAATGTCTATTATCAAGAAATTATTATTAAGAATTGAAGTCAAAAGCTGTCTTGAAGCAACTTAATTGAAAGCATGCAGCACCAATGTCGTTAATCACCATTTGGACACATGTGGAATGTACAGTTTTACTATATTTTTTCTTATCGCCGTCGTTTATTATTTATATTTTATATTAATTAATTTATAAATTTATTTAATTAAATTAAAAATATTTAATAAATAAATTTTTTTAAATAATGTAAACTAATTAAAAATTTATAAACTATATATTATTTCAAATAATATATAATTTATAAAATTTTAATTAATTTATAAATTATTTTTGTTACGTAGAATTTAAATTTAAATATATTATTAATTTTTTAATATTATAAATATTTTAATTTAATTTTTATTTAAAATAAAATGATGTTATTTTTTATTTTTAAAATATTTTTGATTAAATTTTTTATTCAAAATTTTGTTATTATTTTAATAAAAATATTAATGTGAATGTTAAATTATTAATACGATATTTTTTTTATCAGATAGACTATTTAAATGACACCTAGACAATTGAAATAATGTATTTCTAATTAAAAAATGATAGCTACGCTACCTCAAATAAAAAGACAAAATTTCAATTATTTGAATATCACCTAAATAGTTTGCCTTAAAAAAAAAGTTATGCTGATGGTTCACCACTTATTTGTTAAAATATGACAAAATTATGATTGAATTATTTAGGTACAATATTTTTAAGAAGCTTTATTTTGAATTAAAAAATTAAATTAAAATATTTACTACAAAATATTAAAAATTTATTTAAATATTTATATTATTAAAGTGATTTTTATAATTTCTAATTTGACTCCAATCAAAGCAAAATAAAATAAAACAAAAACAAACTTTATATTATGTAAAAGTTGACCCACTCCTCATACTCTACCTTTATTAATTTCGTCAACAATGGCCATTGAAATTTGGATGTTTCAAAAGACAGTAATTAATGGATAATCCTAACCCCTACATAAATAAAGTTTTCTCCAACCGAAAACCTTGGATTTAGGTCTAACTGCTTTCTCATAGCAGAGAGAGCAGACCACAACTTTTAAGTGCCCAAATTTGAGGAGTGAAAAAAAATCGAACTGAATCAAATTAAATCGAAAAAATTGAATTGAATTGATCAAAAATCGAATCAAATTAATTAAAATCAGTTTAGTTTAATTTTTTTTTTTGAAAATCTGACTGATTCGATTCAGTTTGGTTCGGTTGAAACGATCTAATCGAACTGAATCAAATTATTTTTAATATATTTAATTTATATTATTAAATTTATTTTTTATTATACTTTAAAAATATTTTACATAATTTTTTTTTAATTTTTTGAAATGGGTTTAAAAAATTCGAAATAAGCCTAAAAATTAAAAAAAATAGGGCCAAAAAAATTCAAATAAATCAAAAATTAAAAAAATTTGACAATTTTTTTTTTTAAAACTGAACCAACCGAACCGAATAGGTCCAATTTTTTTTTTTTTATGGTCGATTTAGTTTGGTTGAAGTTCAAAATCGAACCGAACCGAACTTATGTACACCCCTACCAAATTTCGCTGCCCAAGTGAACATCTCATAATTTATTCAACCCGATTCAATCTTTTTTTTAAAAAAAAATTTATATTCATATTTATTTAATTTTAATTTATATACAAAATTTATAAATTATTAAAAGATCAAATTAATATTTTTAAAAATTAAAATAGAAAATTAATGTAATTTTTTTAAAATAAAAAAATGTGAGTGTAAATTTTATGACTTTTTTATTGTCAATTAAAATTAAAAATGTAAATATAATTTTTACAAATATAAAAAAATTAATGTAATTTGGTTTAACAAATAAATATGATGGATTGTTAAATTACCAGTTAGCTGTTTGGATGAGTGACAATGAGTTTTTCTGTGCGCCGCAAGTAGTTTTTGTTACATCTACAAAAAAGACTGATTTTGATGGTTAAGTTAATGTATTAAAGCCAAGAGCCAAGGAAATGAATTAAAAAAAAAAGACCAAAAATTTATATACGAGAAAAGGTTATCACATTTCCACAAATAAATTAAATTAATAATTTTGTTCATTCAATTCGACCGAAAACCCAAGTGGTACTCCAAAAAATGCTTTGGAAGACTTGCAAAACAAATTGCGCAAATGTCGGGAATATTGGTATTTCACATTCTTTTATGTTTTAAATATTATGATATGAAATATTATTATATAAAATATTAGAATATCCAAATTTATCATGTCTATATGTATGACAAGTGCTGATAATAATAATATTTATTTATTTTTTTGTATTTTTTAAAATAAAAGCGAAATTGATAGTTTAAAAAAAATAAGGGTTTAGATTTAATTTCAACTTTAAAAATTAGAATTTGAAATTTAGAGTTTTAAAATTTAAAATTTAAAATTTTAGTGATTAAGATTTTAAAATTTAAGAATTAGGGGTTAAGAGTTAAAATTTAGAGATTAAAATTTATAATTCAGAGTTTAAAATTTAAAATTTAAAAATTTAAATTTAAGTTTAAAATTTATGTTTAAAAAATTAAAATTTATTATTTATGATTTAAAAATTACGTTTAAAATTTAAAAATAATTTGGTAATTTTATATAATTTTTTTTTTATATGAAACTTTTTTTTTAACTTCATGGATGAAAATAAAGGTGAAAGTCTTTGTAATTTTTTATTTTTAAAAATAAAAGATTATCGAAAATAAAATTTTATTTCTGATACTAAACATAAAAAAAAAAATTTTGCATTATTTTTTTTTAAATTTTTAAAAAATTCCTAGTACTAAACACTATCTAAGATAATACATTGCTCAAATGTCACTATATAATTATATAATATCTTATCAAACATAAATATTCAATTTAAGTATTCACCAGTGTGTGATTTACTAATAAACAAGATAGATCACAATAGGATAAATTTTACTTGTAATGTTATAAATTTGATTTTGCTTAATTGTACTTTTTAAGGTCTTTCTGGTAAATAGAATTTAAGTGATGGAATAAAATTATAAATTTTATTATCTCATTTGATTAACAGAATTGATAAAAAAATATAAGCTCTATAAAATGCTGATTATTTTATATAAGAGAATTGATAATTTTTTTTTTAAAAAATAGAAAGTAAATAGTGTATTAGAAAAAAAAATATTGTTTATTATTTTATTTATTTATAAATATTTTTATAATTAAATATATATATATATATATTTATATTCAATTTTAAATTAAAATAATATTATTTTAATATTTTTATTATTTAATAATATTTTTATATCATATTAAACATAATTTTAATTACAATATTTTATTTCATTTAATTTTTAATTTTTTTTTTTAAATTTTACAATATAGTACGGTACACGAGGACAAGACGAAGATGCTCATAAATAATTGCATAACAATTAGGGTTCACAGGAATCATGATTATGCAGAATTTGGGGAAGTTTCTTCTGGTAAGGTTGGGCAAACTCTTGCAATGACAATGGTCCCCGAGCAACAATTACTGAAATAGATATTTTTATATAGGTTCAGTTTATATAAATTTATTAATTAATATTTATCACATATAATTTTAAAAAGGTCCATCATATTAAAATTATACCTTCTTTTTTTTATTGTTTGCTCTTATTTATTTGTGAGCGAAATTAATAAATTAGGTGAGAATATGAAGCTACACAGAAGACAATTCTATGGAAAACACCTAAACGCCAAAAAGAAAACTCTAGTGGATTTGCTAATATAAGCCGCAAAAATAATATCATATGGAGTTGTTTTTGTTTTTAAAATATAAAAAAATCAAAAATAAAATATTTTTAAAATAATTTATCAAACAAATTTTTTTTACTTTTGTTATGCAGAATAATTTTTAAAAATAAAAACAGAATCAAACAAACTTATTATTTTCGGAATTTATTTTTAAAATAATAATTTAAAAAAATTTCATATTAATTTTTTTTTTTGAAAATAAAAAAAAAGTATTTTTAAAAATAAAAATTAAACAAACCTTGAATCTACCATGAGACGATTTTAATTTAAAAATTTAAATTATTAAATAATTTATATCAATAGATTTATTATAATATTTAACAAAAGAAAAATATGATTAAATTACTTATAAGATTGAGGTTCAATGACACAAACATCATTAAAAATATGTATATATTTTTCATTATAAAAAAGTAAATATTTAAACTTAATCATATCTTAATAATTTATTTGAACTTGATCGAATTAGATGAAAAAAAAAATTAAATTAATCAAATCGGTTTGGATTAATAAATTTAAATAGATTGTATTTTATCAAAAAATTAAATATGTATGAATGAGATAAATATAAATTTTTAAATTTTTTTAAATTTAATATGATCAATTTGACTAACATAACATATAAATTTTCTCTCTCTACTATAACACAATCAAGTAATTTATTTAAATTTTTTGTATAATTTAAAATTTTAGACAAATAAATATTAATTTTTTAATTTAAATATTACATACGTGGCTTCGTAGTAATTACCCACTGATAGAACACTGTACCTCCGCATGGCTCGAAAAGTTTTTGGTCGAAGAGAAAGAGCCTTACATAACAAGACAAACTAAACCAAAGACGCATTGACCCACAAGTTATCCGAAAATGATTTTACCGTACAATCAAAAACCCAAAGATGCGTTGGTGCAGTAAAATTTTATGCCTAACTTTGCTTTTCTTTTATTTCATCCATCTTTGCCAAAAGTTGTTCAAAGGAGCAGCCAGAATAATGAAATGCTCCTTAAATTCCTCGCGGCACTCTTTCCTCTTTTACTTTTCTCTTTTGCTGCATTTTGTTTCTTTTTAACGTACGTTTTCTCACCCGTTTCCCTTGAAACTTGACTTTCCGTTACCCCTATTCTGACCAATATTTCTATGGTAGTGTTTAGTACGTCAAAAAAAAAAAAATATTATTTTAAGATATTTGAGAATAATAAATATGAAAAAATTAATATTTAGATATTAGATATGATTTAAATAATTCAAAAAAATTATTTTTTTTATACGTTTAATGCTCGAAATTTTTAAGTATATAAAAAATTAACATACCATTATGTTAAATATCACTTAAAATTTTTACTTTCCACACTTAAAATTAGTGTAAAAAACCAATAATACAATATTAGTTACTTATTTTTTTTTTTGGTGAGGATGAGTCATTTTTTTAAAATGGTGCTGTCTTTGTCCTCTTTATTGATATTGCTTAAATGTAATTTTGTTAATTCATTTGGTTGGATTGAGTGAATAAATATTATTTTTTTAAATTATTACTGGCAGAAAAAATATTATTAAAAAAATAATTCATATTAAGATTAATAAAATTAGGATTGTATCAAAATTTTTATTTTTGGACTGGAAATTTCTTTGGCTTTTTTTTTGGACGTAGAAATTTCTTTGGGTCAAGACACGGTAAGTGAGCTTATGGTTGAAGTATTGGGCTTCATGGGCCATTTTGGTGTTGGTGGGCCTTCTATCCACAGCCCAACAACAACCAACTCGTTTTCCGAATTCAAAAGTCTTGAGTAAGAGAAGCCGTGAAACACAGAATCAAATTGGCTCCGGGAAGTGAACAGCGAAGGCAGTTCACTTGTAGTAATGCAAACGCTATTTCTGCCGGCTGTTCCCGCCGGCAGGTTCGCGGTGGCTCCGTCGGATCCGGTCGAAGCTTCTGCCTGTTCTGCTCCTTATCTACGCCGTCTAATTTATCGGCCAAATTCCTTGCCCTCAATTTCGCTCCCTTCTTTTAAATATTTTCAGTCTCTGACATTATCATCATCGTCTTCTTCTCCTTCTTCCTCTTTCGGTGCTGTCTATCGACCAACGAAACTTCTTTTCTCTGCAAGGGCTTCTTTCCAAGTTTCTCCAGCTTCCACTCCCTCCAATGATGAATCAGAAAAGGCAAAACTTGCTCAGGTGTTCTATCTTTCTCACCATCTTCTTCTCTCTCTATCTCACTTGTGAATATGGGTTTTTGAATTCCCTGAGTATACTCAGTGAGTTCACGGCTGCTTAGTTAGCATTTCCTTCCGATCTCCTTACTCTAAGTTGTTGAACCTAGAAATGAAGTGTCTGTGTTTGCTTTTTTTTTTTTTGGATTTTTTTTTTTTTGCAATGGTAGTACTTATTTGATTAATGTGTAACCATAGCAGAAGTTATTCTTTGAGTGTGTAGGTTTCAAAGAGATTAGAGAAGACAGCAAGGTATTTTAAGCGTTTGGGTAGTTTAGGATTTTGGGGTCAGTTAGTCTGCACCCTGGTGGCAGCCGTCATACTGTCATTTTCCGTTGTTAGCATTGGGAAGATCTCATCACCAGCAACTTTTTATGCTACTTCTGGTGGAATAGCGGCTGCTTTTATTTCTGTGTTTGGGTCATTCGGATATATTCGGCTATCTGATAAGCTTCGAAGAACTGCCAATGAGCCTACCAAGGTACTGTTTTTATATCAATGGTGTTGCGATCCTTTTGAATTACTTAAGATTGAAGTCATTTTCTGCTATATATCACTCGTGAATGAATACCAATGTCAATAGCACTCAATTTTGATATAAAATTGTTTTAAATCTACTTGTTCATGGATTTTTTTGTGTTTATCATAAATAGTATTAGTTATTTTGGAGTTTGGATCAATGCCTTCCCACATTTTAGAAGGATCATTACTCAACCATTCCTTTTCTGTGTCCAAAAGACTGACATCATTTTTGTCAATGTCTTCATGGAATTTGTCACTTCCTCCTCTTCAAGGGAGTAAATAAGGAAAAAAAGGCAAAAGATAAAAAATCCTAAGAAATAAATGAGACCCTTAATTCGGCTCATGGGGTTTAGAAGTTTTAGATGAAATTGCTAGGCAACTAAATGAAACAATTAATTCGGCTCATAATCTTGATTATTGCAATGCTAAGTTACTGTTTTCTGATAGTATCCTTAGATAATTGGTTGTGAGATGTTCAACAAATGATGTGATAGCACTTGAAGTGGAGCTTTCTGGATAGTTCACTAATATTTATCTCTTGTGATGGTGTTCATATATTTTGTAAACATCTGGTGAAGATGGTAATATTGAGCAGCCATTCTCTGTTTAGTGAGTTTTTACTGGGTAATCTCACAGCCTCACTTGCTACTTGTGCTTTAAGGCTCCTGCTCGTGCTGATGTTGTGAAAAGCTTGAAAAATGGTATAGTGTTGAACCTTTTGGGAATGGGTGCTGCTATTCTCGGTATGCTAGCAACAGTAGGAGGGTTGGTTGCAAAGGTTCTCACTTCCTCAGGCAACCCATATTACCAGGGAATCTCTCCTGGCTACAGCCCTGTCCTTGCACTGGATGTATTTTTAGTGCAGGTATGATATATTGGTTTAATCTTAAGTATCCTTTCTACAGATACCGTGATTATTTTGTTCTTTCAGTGGGATTTATTCTTGAGTCAGGTGCTGAAATATTAAATCAGTTTCTTGAATCTATTAAACATGATAAAGCTGTTCCCTCTCTATCCTTTGTTCAAGAAACAAAATTTCATACATGGACTAAACTAAAATTACTATTCTAAGACATTGATCTCCAGTCTCCACACATCTCAACATTTTTGAAGTTGAATTTTCATTCTGGACTTCAACTTAATTGACATCTCTTTGCCATTAAGATCAGCATTACCTTAAGCTTTCAATTTTCAATGATTCAATTATAGCTTTTTAGCCATTTTTGAAAGTCTTAGACAGCGTGAATTATATTCTTGAATGTGTTGGTGAACTTGTTGCAAATTTGTGTTCCACAATCTTCCCCTTTTTATGCATCTAGTCTTTTTTTTTTTCTTGGTGACAAAATTGGACTGGCCTGTTGACCCTTAGAAATTGTGGTGCCAATGAACCAGTTGGGTCATAATTTTTTTTTTTTTGGGTTCATTTGGCTTTGACTAAGATTTAAACTTGTATTCTCAAGTCTCAACCTTAAAAGACAACTCTAATATCACTTAGTCAATTAACTCATTGATTTTTTATGCACTTGGTCTTTTATTCATTTTACATTACTACATTTAAATTTCAAGTAACATTTTGTGAGATGAATACCTAGTACATCAAACGTGTCTAATGCTCCAATCTTCTTCAACTTTTGTGGAGTTGGATTCAACATTTGCATTACCCAACCCTGATTTTTAGGTGCCAGTGATATTTAATTGTACTTTAATCCCTTAACGTCATGCTTTCATTCAACTTGTTATCAAGAAACTTGAGGATCTCTTAAGTTGGCTATTTGAGTAGTAACCGTCTTAATCCTTGTCTGATTTACAGGCTTCAGCAAACACCATCCTTTCTCACTTCATGGGGCTTGTTTTCTCGCTGGAGTTGTTGCGTTCAGTTACAAATCCCACTTCAGAACCTGTTTCAATTCCCAAGCCTGCGTAAGGCTTGCCTCGAGTTATGTTGGATACTGGGATGTAATTACAATTAAAGATGTGTCCTCATTTTTGGGTGTTGTTTCCTTAATTTTGTGTTCAGCCTTGTTTAAATCATTCCAAATCTGAGGCATTGTAAGATCCTCTTTGTAGGCGATTGATTTGTGTATTTTGAAGTTTAAAAAGTGAACTTTGTTTTGGAGCCATAATGAGGAAGAGTGCAATTTATGCTAATACTCATTGTATCATCAATGACGCATTCACTATATGATTTAGTTTGCCAATACCTCTTCTATTTTTTTATTTATTTTATGTTCATCCCCATGAACTAACGGTTTATTAAAGAACACTCCACTAATCCATCTTACTTCCTTAGAGAAATAACATATGGAGGCATTTGAGAGTTTGCTTGAATTGAAGAATCTTTCAATCTCATTATTTGATTTTTCATTTGTCGTTGTCAAAATTCATTAACATGATAGATAGAGATTACACTCATATTCTTTAAAGCATTTGAATGCCTAAATTTTTTTGAAAATGGGTCAGTTTGTTTTTCTTAAAGTGTTAGAATTAAATAATGTTTAGAATTATATTAAATAGTATTAATTGCCTTGTAAACGACAACTAAGGGGCTAATGCCAAAAGAAAAACAATTAAACCCAAAGGAACTAAATTGACACCATCCTAGGAGACGCAGTTTCTATAAACTAAGCAGCAACGGCTTCCTGTACAATATGAACACCCCAAGGCAAAGAAAGACTATAATTTTTTTTTGGATACAACAAAAGGAGTCCAGTGTATTGCATTAGACACAGCTTAGGGGTGGTCCTACCCTTCAGGTCTTCCAAAAGCAGTGGGTTTAATCCATTTGGAGGAGTCTCTAAGGTCTGTACGCTTGTAGAGGTGTACTAAATTAAACAAAACCAAACAAAATCAATTAAAAATTAAATAAAAATCTGAATTGGTTTTTTTTTTTTAAATTTAGAATCGATCGATTTGATTTTGTTTTCGATTGAAAAAAAATTTCAACCGATCTGGATCAAATTGATTGATATATATTAAATTATTTTATTTTTAATATTATTTTTATTATTTTAATAGACTTTTTCAGATTCTCTGCCATTGTGTACTGCCTATATATATGTTTTTCAATCCTTCAACCCCCAAATTTACGTTTCCTATTTCTTTTATTTTAAAGGTATCAAACTTGGTGACAGTCTAGAGTTAATTGTACCCAAAATTTATTTATGCAGTGTACAACTATCAGCTTTTCTCGAGCGCAGTAACGTAGGTTTTTAATAAAGTGAGTTCAAAATTTTTTTTGGCAGCATTTAAAAACAAAAACTTAGGGGTGAACAAAAATCGAACCGGACCGAACTAAATCGAAAAAACCGAACCGAACCGACCAAAAACCGAACCAAACCGA
This sequence comes from Gleditsia sinensis, assembly GCA_037074535.1. Lineage (NCBI taxonomy): Eukaryota > Viridiplantae > Streptophyta > Magnoliopsida > Fabales > Fabaceae > Gleditsia > Gleditsia sinensis. The sequence goes on from CM073463.1 coordinate 3,447,652, forward strand.
TTAAAATCGGTTTAGTTCGGTTTTTTTTTTTGAAAAACCGACCGGTTCGGTTCGGTTTGGTTCGGTTGGGACGGTCCAACCGAACCAAACCGAACCGAACCAAATTATTTTTAATATATTTAATTAATATTATTAAATTTATTTTTTATTATATTTTAAAAATATTTTACATAATTTTTTAAAATTTTTTTGAAATGGGCCAAAAGAATTCGAAATAAGCCCAAAAATTAAAAAAAAAATTAGGCCCAAAAAAATTTAAATGGGCCAAAAATTAAAAAAATTTGGCAAAAAAAATTTTTTTTTTTTTAAAAGAATCGAACCAACCGAACCAAACCGAACCGCCTTTTGGCGGTTCGGTTCGGTTCGGTTGGTTGGACCCCAACCGAACCGAATGGGTCCAAATTTTTTTTTTTTTTTTATGGTCGGTTCGGTTTGGTTGAGGTCCAAAACCGAACCGAACCGAACATTTGAACACCCCTACAAAAACTCCATCACTCTAGTTCATAATTTCAAATTACAAATGCAAGTGTACAGAACAAAAATGCAAGGACCAATTAGAAGGTTGCAAGTCACATCCCAAGCAGCTTTTCCCTTGCCACAATCATGACATTGAAAGATTAAATTCAAATTTCAATTAAATTTGCTGTATGCAAACATGGTGACAAAATATTATCACGGCAAAATTTTTATTTTTTAACAGCGATCTCATAGAGGACCGTCGAGCGATTAACAAAAGAAAAAAATTGATCAATCCAACCAAATTGAATCACTTTTATTTAGTTCGATTTTATACATTTTTATTAAACCAAATAGGTTTATTTTTTTGCCTAATTTTATATGATCGATTTGGTTTAGTTAAATTTTTAAAATTGAACTGAATCAAATCGTAAATATCCCTATATGTTTGGTTACTGCTTGTATGCCTTGCGGGCCATCTAATCTGCTGCCTTGTTATTCTCTCGGAAGATATGGATTATCTTCACTCTTTAATTCTTGTCGAGAAAGCATTTGATGTATGCTACCAAATCTACACAAAGATGGTTACTGGTGCAGCTGTTCTTGCAAAGATCTATTGCAGCAATAGAGTCCGATTCAATCTCCAAGTCTCTGATTCCCAAGTCCTAGGCTAGGCTTAACACTGTGAGGATTGCCCACAATTCAGCCTTTACTATGCTACAATAGCCTAGGTTCCTTGTGAATCCTTGAATCCATCCACTTGTAGCATTTCTCATGTCGCCTCCATAGGTGGACTCCAACCAATGTCCCTGACTATACAGTTTTCCCTTGTATCTTTGAGTAGGCCTCCATCGAATTCAAACATTTCCTTGCTCTGATTAGATAGATAAGGTAAAGGTCTCTTGATATGGTAGTTTTATGTTGGAAGAAAAGTTCACATTTACGAATTCAGATATTCCATATGGTAATTTCGAAAAGAGTCTTCCAATTTAAATGGTTGTTCTCCTCCTTTCCACAGTTTCTTGTTAGATTTCTATCCAGCCACTCCTGTGTGTTCCCATTAAAAAAACTTCTCTAGCTATTGAATGAACTAGTCTTAACCAAAGATTCTTGGCATGTTCACGGTCTCTGATACAGTGCATTGTGCTTTCTTATTCCTTCCCAAAAATTTGGCATAGTCTGGTTGGGTTGATGTGACGATTGAATCTTAATCTGTTTGTCATTAGGCTATTCTGGCCAATAAGCCATATGAGCAATCTAATTTTTTGTGGTCCTAGCCAACTCTAGATCTTTTTGCAGAGGCTATGTTTTGGAAGTTAAGTCCTTATCTTGGCTTGATATGCAGAATTCACCATGAATTCACCATTGTTGCTGTACATCCATTGAAAGGAATCCTTTCCAAATTCCACCTTGGGGGTAGTAGAGGCTTCTATACTTAATTTTGTGTACGGTTGTATAAAAGGGGTAATCATGTCCCATTTCCATCCTCCCGAGTTTGTCACCATTTCTACAATAGTGCAATTCAAAATGTCCTTCGGTATAGGTTCAACATTCTACAGAGTTAGTTTTTTGCACTCTTGGATCCAGTCATCCAGCCAAAACTTGGTGGTAATCCCGTCTCCCACATTCCATTGGATGCCTTCCTGAACTGAATTTCAAACCTTCAACACTCCCCTCCGAAGGTTAGAGCAATCCTTAGACAACCCTTTAAACTCTGGTGAATTCTTGTCTGTGCACTTGTATTTAGCTTTGAGGATCTTTACCAACAAGTCATCTAGATTATTAAGGATGTTCCATGGAATCTTCATTAAAAAAGTCTCATTCATTTCTCTAAGTTTCCTGATTCTTAGACCTCCCTCATCTTTGGGTTTACAAGCTTTCTCCCAATTAACTAGGTGTAATTTTCTAGTTCCAGAGTTGTCTCCCCATAAGAAGTTTTTGCTTAATTACTCCAATTCATCGCATAAACCCAGGGATAAGTAGGTAGTATTCATAGAGTAATAAGGAAGGTTGCTAAGGACTATGTTTGTAAGAGTATTCCTTCCCACAAGGTTATGAGTGATTAATTTCCAATTACTTAACATTTTTTTGACTCTATTTGTAATGTGTCTGAATGTGTTCTTGCTGACTTTTTTTTATGGATAAGAGGCATTCCAAGATAATTTCCCAAATCCCCTGTGAGTTGGAACCCTAGTTCCTTACTATACTGTTATGCTCTTGTATGGTTTAGGTTCTTAGGAAAAAAAAGCACTTGGATTTTTTCTTATTTACCAATTGACCTGAGCTGCTGCTGAATAGTTCAAGACACTCTCTGATAATGCGACACTGGTCTAGTTCAGCTTTAGCAAAGAGAATAAGATCATTAGCAAAAAAGAGGTGGAATAGTTGGGGACCATTCCTACATAACCTAATGGGTTTCTACCATTTGTTCTCCACCATTCAATCTATACAGTGAGCCAATCTTTCCATACACATAACAAATAGGTAAGGGGAGAGGGGGTATCCCTGCTTGATTCCTCTGCTCATCTCAAAAGGTTTTGTGACCTCGTCATTCCAGAGCACATTCATCGAGCTCGTGGTTGTGCAGCACATAATGAGATCAATCCAATAGTTTTCCAAACCTACATCTTTCAACGTATCTTCTAAGAAGTCCCATCTGATTCTGTCATAAGATTTTTTTTCAGTCAATCTTGATAGTCATCATCCCCTTTTTACCCTTCTTCCTTCTCATGGAGTATATAACCTCCTAGGTAATGATCACATTGTCATTAATGTTCCTCTTTGGAATGAACCTGCTTTGACAAGGTCCAATCCACTTGCATATTAAGAGTTTTAATCTATTGGCAATGGTTTTTGTTAGGATATTGAATAGGACATTACACAAAGCTATAGGTCTAAATTACTTAAGGCATTCTGGATTTTTCACCTTGGGTATAAGAACCAAGAGAAATTGGTTTATCTCCCTGTCCAATTTAGGATTGTGGTAGATGCTCTTAATTATCTTGCAAACTAAAACTCCCACTGTGTCCCATTGACTTTGAAAAAAGAGGGTGTGAAGGCCATATAGACCGAAAGCTTTTAGAGCTTCCATACTAAAGACCATATTCTTAATCTCTTCATCTGTGAAAGGGATTGGTAATATAGCAAAATTATTTTTAATTTTGGAAAATCTGCCTTTCAGAGGTGCAGGTGTGAATGATGAATTATCTTGCAGAGATCTTGGAAGAAATCAATAGTCATGTCTTTGAACTTGTCATTGTCATATTCCCATTCCCCTTGGTCATTTTTTAGTGCCTAAATTTTGTTCCTTCTTATCCTAATCATGGTAGAAGTATGAAAAAAATTTGTGTTCTTATCCCTCAATTTAAGCCCATTGCAACAGCATTTTTGTTACCAAATAGTTCCATCATTGAATAGAATGGATTCATAGTCCTCCCAGAGCTTTGTTCTTAACTCTGTAAGAAAGGGGTTAACCTTGGTGCTAAGAGCTTTGTCAATTCCGAATAGCCGTCTAATTAATTCTCTTTTTTGATCAAACACATTCCTAAGGACCCTATGATTCCAAGTAGCAACATTCTTTTTGAAGAACCCTATAGCTTCCTTCCAGTTATTACTCATTTTTTAAGCTTCCTTTACAATGTCAGGAAATGAATCATCCAATAGCCAGGCAGATTGAAATCTAAAAGGCTTTGCAGAAGGTTTGGGGATAAAACCAGTTTCCAATGACACGTAAAGGGTTATGTGGTCAGACTTTAAGGCTAGGAGGTGAAGAACAACAGAATCCGAGTAGTTTTCCTGCCATTTTAGATTACTTATGGCCTGTCGACTCTCTCCTTGACCATTCCTTTTTCCCACGTGAACCTTGACCCTTTAATCTCCAAATCAATAAGCCCACAATTAGAGAAGAAATTGTTGAAGTCATTTAAGGAACTCCAATTATGAAAACGATTGCCTTCTTTTTCATTCGGATATTTGTAAGCGTTGAAATCTCTCAAAAGTAACCATGGTCAGTTTTGTGGAATGACGAGCTCTTTCAGTTCATTCCACTATCTCCTTCTCTTGTAGGGATGAGGGCTACCATAGATAAAAGTCACATAGCTTGAAGACTTTTCAATCTTGAAATTAATCTCCCTGTGAATGTATTGTCTATGGGTCTTGATAGTGTTAACTTCCACCTAATCAAAGTTCCATAGCACCCAAATGCCTCTAGCCTGACCCTCAGCCCCCACAATGCTGCTCTCTGTCCACCCAATTCTCCTGATGATGTCGGCAGCTTTGGGTCCACTAACTTTAGTTTCAAATAGAACAACAATGCTCAATACATATGTCCTGATCATATCCTTCATAAGGTTTGGGAAGTATCTTGTTCCCACCCTTCTGCAGTTCCAAGAAAAAATATTCATAAGGAAACAAGTTACGCTAGGAGACAGGGCCTTTCTACAGTAAAATGCTGTGAATTCTCGCATCACCCATGGCTTCCAGTAGTTCTCCTTCATCGCCATGTGATAGTAAGCTTCTTTGCGTTGTTTAGATTAAAAAGAGATTGGGGTCTCAAGGTTTCTTCTGGTCTAATATTGGCTAATACTTATCTTTTACCGTTGGGTACTGGACCTCTGTTTCCTTATTTCTGCTCCCTGTGTTCAACGTCTCCATTTGCCTATATGGTGGTTTCGTGATCATTGTTCTACCACTTTGAGGAGTTTTCCTAGCCTAGTTTGTGATTTAGTCCAAGTCCAAAAAAATAGGCTTACTGTTACTAGGCCTTTTGCCTTTAGCGTTCCTCAACCTAGATTGAGTTGGTTTTATACATGTTTTGGGCTTGGCCCCATAAAGGGATCTGTTATGGATGCCACTCGAGTAGTCTATATTCTTTTTTAACTTTGGGGTCCATAAACCCAGGCCTATATTTTCTTTTCCGATAGGTTTGCTCTTTGCTCTGGACTTGGAAGTAGAAGCTTCTTTCACGACTTTTTGCTCTGAACTCCTTTAAGAAGGAATGGTTGCTTTGGTGACGAATTTTGTCTAATGTGATGTCTCTGTAGTCTTATATGTTAAATGTTTCAGCGTTTCAAATCTCGAGGTCAGTTGAATTTTAGAAGTAGCCTTTGATTTGAACTCCCCTATGTCAGTGGCTCACTTGTCGAGGTTCTTGATGGCACCTTCTGTCATCGCCATCTGTTTTCCCATTCTTTTCCTTTTCGGTCACTTAACCAGCATCCATTGTCTAAAAGGCCTTGTCTCTATTTAATTTTCCATTAGCAGTTCGTTCCTGAGTTTGTATGTTGTTTCCTTCAGGAATGGCTAGGGTTTTCGTTGGTTGGAATCTTGCTTGTCGGTCACTCCTATTCAAAGGGCACAACTCTTTATGGTGGCTATACTTCCCACAACCGAAGCATATCGAATGTATTCCTTCATATTCAATATTGAAGTAATGTCTTCTGAGTTTGAATTTTGATACAAAATTTTTTCGCAGGTCTATCTCCACACACAGTCTAGCAAATTTACCTATTTCCACACTGGGTTGTTCACCAATATTTAAGCTCATGTTTCTCAGTGTGTGTGAATCGATTTTTTTAATTTTTCCTATTCTGTCTCCAACTTTTCAAAAAAAGTAACTGTTATAATACTCTATAGATAGTCATGAAATGCTAACCCAAATCACAATCTTCTTAAAGTTATCTTCCTGAGGTCTAAAGTTAGGCCTCTATAGCTGGACCACTAAATAATGGTCAGCTATCATCCATCGTTCTTCGTGCAAAGCGAAGCAATAGTCTTCATGGTTAGCAAAGGTGGCTAAATAATCCTATATCAATAAGCTCGAACTCTCCATAGGGGTGCCACATTTTTGTGCTCGATCTTTCAAGTATCTCTAACCCACTTTCTTGACCATCAGCTTGATAATAAGAGATCTCCACCATGGTCTATAGTAGTTGCGATGTTCTTCTGATGAGACTTCAATGGTTGGATATGTGGAATCCTCTGGCAACACCTCCTCGTCCATTTCTTCAATTTCAAATTCTTCCTCAAACTAGTTGTCATCTGAGTCCTCCTTTGTGTTAGGGTTATTAGCTACCCCGTTAAATCCTAACAATCTATCCTGTAGGAAATCCCCTTGTCTCCTTACTCTTTGTCCAAGGATTTGTGGATTCTTCATCTAATGGATTTGGTTTAGTTGTGTTGGCTTTCTCAATTCTAAGGATTAAAGGAGCCTGGCATGAACTGACTATGTTATCTTTTAGAATTCCCATGGGCGAAGGGGAATGGTTAGCATTAATGCCTTTGATGTCTTCAGGTTGGGCCTTTTTCAGCATACGCCCCCATGTCATCATCCATGTGCTCTTCTATTAACTTGTTAGCCTTAACTTTCTTGTAGCTTCTCTAGAGGTTGTCCTCCTCCTTTTTGGATAGCAAGGAGGATCCCTCCTCGTTATGTTGTTGGTTCTTTGGAGCTTTCTGGGTCTTCGACATGTTTTTTCTAGTGCTCATCGGTAATTGCCAAGCTTTGCTTACTTCGCTCCTCTCTACCAATGCGCTCCTCACTCCAACATGAACTTTTTAGAAAGACTATAATTAGCCATCTAGTCTGCGCCCTTATTTGCTTCTCTGAAGATGGGCTTGCACTTGACTTCCCAATCTCTATTGAATCAATAGATCCTTTCAACAAGATGTTCGTCCACTCCTCTGGATAGAATGTCTTTCTTGTACATTTGAATAACAATTTGGGAATCACTCTCTAGAATTATCTTTTTTTTTTTTTTTACTTGATAACATATTATAAAATTTAATTTATATATATATATATATATATATATATATATATTTTGTTATTATGTTATAAAAAAGTGATTTCATTGGACATAAATATTGTGAATTTGCCATTGGGCATCATAGGTGAACAATTTAAGACCCATGGTCCCATTATTACTATGCACTAGTTTCAATATTTAAGATTAAGATAAGCTTATGTCTTTAGCTCAATTGCTATTTTATCCCTTTTCCTGAATCTCCTTCCCAAGCCATGTCCTTCTGAAACCCAAAAAAAAAAAAAAAGACAGGAGTATGCTGCATAATTGACCACAACATTACTATGGCTTCGTCGAGTGTCATCAATAAATGTCAAATGAGAGAAATGCGAAATCGTAGCTTAGAGGAAACTTCTGAATGCTATCGAGAACCGTGGGTTATTTTCTTTATAAGCTCCAGGAAACGGGTAAACTAGGGGTCTATTCATGAATGCTTAGTCTACAATTTCTAAACAAAAATTTTTCTATTTTATATGGCCACTCCAACCCATGCTATCCGATGTCCCAAAAAAAAAAAAAATCCATGCTATCCAAAAGTGAAGCACATCAATTCCGTGTTTAACAAAGTTGGCACATTCAGAATACCCAGCGGATATTTATAATGTTGTAACGAATGGGTAAATTATTAAAATAAATTTTTTTACATAGATGTGTTTAAAGAAAGTGGTTATATAATTTTTCAATAATTTCATATGGAAGATCAGTTGTTTTTGAACACTTTTCATAAATTATAATAATTAATTTTTTTCTTCGATGTCTTGCAATATTACCATAAATTCCTCGAAATGCATAAAATTTATTTGTTAATGTAATCAAAACACTTAAGATGATGTTTTGGTTGAAACGGGTATTGACAAATTCCATGAACCCTGCAACCGATATTATATCCTTACTCAGCATTAAAGTTCTCGATATGGCATCTCCTTTGTATCAACAGTAAAGGTAAACTACCCTTTTGTTGTTTGAGTCGCATAGCGGACATCTTGCAGAAAGCACATCGTAACTCTGGGATCGAAGCCCAAAAAATGGCCAGAGCTTTAGTGACCTTCCCATTCTTAGGGCAGCATTTCTACATGGGAGCACGAAAAATTATAGAGTTCATGTCCTGGTGATAAAACATTCCTGGGAATATCAACCCAATCAAAATCATTTTCCTGTGCCAAAACCAAGCCATGTTACAATCCTAAAAACAAAGAGATATATGTCTTTACCTCTATATTCTTTATTTTCATTTTTTCCACTTCTCCCTCTCTCGCAATCAAGTGGTAAGTGATGCGTAATAAGGAAAACATGCCCATTGATCAAAATTCATTCAAAGCATCTCCCCGAGGATTCTGGAAAATGAGAAGATCAATTATGACCTATGTGGAATCTACTGGTCAGTCCTGCTTCTGAGGAATTACCATCTCGTTAGATCAGAAATAAAAACAGCACCCCAGCAAAAGGATAACCTCAAGTACTTCATACGTTAAGCATCCATCTCTACACCCCCGTAACTGAACTTCAGTGATCCATTTGCGCCCTGAATTTCAACAAAACAAGATGTTAACCCAGAATCCCAAGTGACTCGAACCAGTTCTCAGAATCAAGCAATTAGGACCTATTACAGATGAAAATTTTCTAACATATAAAACATTTGTTGTATTAGTTATAAACAAAGAGTAACTGAAAGATGCATAAAAATGACAACCTATAATGTTACGCATGAGGCATGACACTATCAGGCGTTCACACACACAACTCCATTTTGTTTTCAAATAATGATACTTGCACACCCTTTCTCACATCTCTTTTACACCTTTCTATGCTTGCTAGTAATGCTATTTAAGTTGATAAATTTTGATAACAGTTACAAGCTTCTATGCTGATAACCTCTGAATTGTGATGGTAACTATTCAGAAGCTGTCAACAGAAAGCGGCATATGTTACTAGCTGATGTAAAGAGGAGTTAAAGAAGGTCTAGAGAAAGACAGATTTGCTTCCTTTCTAGCCTTTTTATTTTATGGCTATCCAATGCTGAATAAGGAACTACAATACAATTTGATAGATAGTGTGATATACTTTCATGCATAGACGTTGCTTAATAGACAAATTGCTTGCAAATATAAACTTGCAAGATTTACTTTCAAATGTGATTATCTGCTTCACACACACACTTTTATAGTGCATGCTTACCTATTGCACCTTCTTTTCTTCATTTGAAGGTATTAGAGTCTTCCTCAAAACATCATGGTCAAATTTTCTGTACTTTGTTTGATAAATCCCATGCATAGTATACAGCTTATCATCAATTTGGTCCTGGTACTTGTCATATAACAGAGGAACTGACAGACTAAGAAGAACACCTACCAAGAAAATTATATGAAACATTATAAGAAAATTAATATATTGAGAAAACTTCACTTGAGATAGTGGTAAGTGCAGAAACTTCAGAAGCAGAGAACTTACAAATATAGATCAGCGTCAAAAGGTTGAACATACTAGCAAAGTAAGATATAACCAACAATCCAGCAGAAATCTAATTCCCCAAATTCACATACAGAAATGTCAATGTTAAATTCTTTACCTGATGAACTTAAGTTATCTAATTCATTTAACATAAAAATGAGAGGAAAAAAAAAATCAGCCCAAGACCTGAAGGAAAAGCACCAAATTTCTCTCAATTGCTATGTCATGTGCAATTGACAAAGCACGATTGATCCAAATTTGCAGTGTATCAGCAGCCTTGATAACAGAATCCTCCGAGATATTGAGATCAGGAAGCGGAGGGAGAGGTCTGTATCAAAAGCCATAACATAGATCAATGTCAATTAAAGAAAGTATTATTACCATAAACGTTTTTTGATGCATTTTTCAAGGACTTACCTATCCTCCTGGTTAAGAGAGAATCCAAATTTTCTAATCTAGTATACATTCTCTCTTTCGTTTTTTTTTTCTTTTTTCTTTTTCTGGCACGAGCATGATTGAAGTGAGGGTTTGAACCTAACACCTCCTATTAACTATTCAGTAGTAAGTACCCACACCCCTCCTTACCATTAGACCACACCTAGTAGCTTAGTATAAATTATCTTTTGAAAACAGAACCTTCAACTCATAATGAGTTTAAATATCTTCACAATATTCTCATCCGCGTATAATACTTGCAAACAGTCATATTGATTAGCATAAGTGAATTGCCCAAGGCTAAGAGCGTGCGGATTATGAATTGCAAGGATGTGAAATACCTATTGAGAAGGGCCGCAGCTTTGGCCCAGAGAAAGAGAATCACAACAAGCAGCAATAGAACATTGGCCACAAACGACAATAAATTATATCCGGCTCGTTCAAATAAGAACCACAATGTGGTCGCTGAAACCAGTATCACAACCCCTCCACACCATTTCCTCCAAAGCAACACATCAGCAACTACCACGATTAAACAAACACACAAAACTAATCAATTCATATTGATCAACTCCAGTTAACTGGAAAATGAAAACAATAACGATGAAAAGAACAATGCGAAATCTAATGGGAAGAGATTCATCGCATACGAAGTTGCAACATCGAATGCTAAGTAAGATCAATTCTTAACCGTAAAAAACACTGAGGGATCCATGACAGGCCAAGATTCTATTCATGAATGAACTCATAGGATCATACCTAAGCCGCCGCCGAGAGCCTGACGAACGGAGATCCGGCGATAAGGTTTAGGTTCTCCCATGGCAATTAAGGGTAGGGTTTCAGCGAGAGACAGAGGGAACAAAACGAATGCGATTCGTACCAGGGAAATTTGAAAGAGATGAAGCAGCCAGCCAACTGCTCCAGGTTTTTTATTTTTATTTCAGGCGTGCCAAGGAAGACGGTTGGGAACTTGCTGGCAGGAATCCGTGGAGTTGTGGGCCCGGTCACCGGGCTGAGCGGGAGAGAGAAATTAATTAAAAAAAAAATCAACAATTAAGGGTACGTATTTTCACTAAAAATTAAAAATAGATATAAAAATATATTTATTTATTATTATTTATTTTTATTTTTAAAATTTTTAATTTTGTAGTGTATTACAAATAGAATTTTTATAATTATTTTAAATTATATACATAATATTTTATTATTTATATAATTATAAAATAATAAAAATAAAAATATAAACTAAATGTATTTTTAAAAATATAAAAAATAAAAATTTAAAATTATTTTAAAAAATAAAAATAAAAAATAAAAATAGAAAAAAATTTCACAAATTAAAAATATTTTAAAAAATTATTTATTTTTAAAAAAATAAATAAAATAAGAGTAAACTAATTATTTGTAGTATTGTCAAAATGTCATAACTCGTGGCTTAGCTTGTTTAATCTGGCTATAGATAGAATTGCATATTTTAAATTAAAATTATTTAAAAATGTGCTTAAATGGGTCAAAATTAAAAAAAAAGCTCATTTAACTAAAAAAAAAGAGTTTTAATTTCATGCTTCTGATTATTTTTTTTTTGTATAAAAAATTTAAATTAACAGAAAAAAACATTTTAGTTCACATAAATCTTTGGATTTAACAAACAAAACTTATAAATGACCTAAGATTTATACTTAAATTTACGATTATTAAATTATAAACTTATGTTTATAATTTTTTTGTGAAAAAATTATATTAATTTAACTAAAAAATATTTTTTCTTTAACTCGTCTATTGTTAAAGTTCATAGGCCAATCCGAATAGCACGTGGACTACCTTGGCAAATATGAACACATCAAAAGGGCGGTTTTTTTTTTTTTTAATGGATTGAACCAGACTGAGCCATTTATAATTTAATTATTTGATTTATAAATTTATTTATTTTTAATTGTTAGACTAAGTCATTAAATTATCAAATTTATTGTATTTTTGTGTTTTTTTTAAATAAACTCATTGTACATTATTTTCTAAAAGGATTAACTTATAATAAATTTGATATTTTTAAAAATTAACATATTAAAAAAACTAAAATTAATTAGAAATTATATTGTTAGTTTCTTATAAATTAGTCCTAGTTAAGATGTAGATATACTAAAAAATTAAATAAAAATAAAAATATTCAGACATTTTTACTTTGGCAAAAGCTTTATTTTAGTTCTCAAAAGTCAAAATATAGTTAATTACCAATTGATAGTTTGAATTTTGTATCACTTTAATATTTAAAAATATAGTTTTATGTCAATCCTACAACATATTTAAATCTTGTAAATATTTTTAGTTGGGTGAAATTGAAATAAAATTATACTTTTACATATTAAAATTATACACAATTTTTTTAACATATTAAATTGATAATAATAATATTTTAAAAAAAAATAGTTTTATTAATTTTATCATAATAAATAAAAAGTTCATATCATAAAATGTAAGTTATCTCTTACTTATATATAAATAATTTAATCAACTAAGTAGCAATCATTTTTTTTTGGTAGTCTCGTTGCACTAGTTTCATTACCAAAACAACCCCGAATATCACTGGGGAAAATTCAATTTTTTGCAAGCGCGCAAAGGGGCAGCTGCTTGCACCATGTCCATCATCATTAGAAAGCATAATAAAAATAAAATAAAATTAGAGAGCATAGTAAATTCTCTGTGAGCCACTCAAGCTTACGACAGCTTTGGTGGAACACAATAATCATTTTCTGATCTTCCAAAGCCCCTCATGAAGGGATGGACTTGGACGGAGTAATACATAATAAGCAAATGAATTCCTTTCAACGGGCAAATGCCTCATCGCTGAGGGGTAAGAATGAAGAGAATCGCACGTGGAAAAATATAAGAATTTGTTTGATTTTGTTTTTTTTTTTTTAAATTATTTAAAAAAATTATGTTTCAAAATTATTTTATAAAATAAAAAATATATTTGATGAACTACTTTAAAAATATATTTTTTTGTATTTTAAAAATAAAAATAAAAATAAAAATAAAACAGTTATCAAAAGAATTTTTTTTATTTTAAAAATAATTTTTTTAAAAAAATAAACAACAAACAAGCCTTAAGTTATTTATACTTTATTATAAAACAAACATGTATTTTATTAGAGATTTTGTTGTTTTAATTTCGCAACCAAGATCTTATTAGCGTGGAAAAATCCAATTAAGAAGAATTAATCTGAAGTGCAGTTCCCATAACTATTCTAGGCTTCTTTGTTCGTTCTAATAAATTATATAGGCAAATAGCAACGAAACTTTGTTATGAACAACCTCAGATTGACTAAGAAATACTAAATATAAAGCCTTTAATGTGAATTGGAAGCCGAATTGGTTATATGGGACGCAACTCATTCACCTGAGAAGGTTATCAAGTCCCATAATTCAGGGTTTTCAATTCAGCTACTGGAGAATCATTTTCTGTTCTAAGCTGCTAAAAATAATAAATGAAGAAACTAACATTTGGTCGAAGGAGGAGATAATATCCATAATAAACCACCGTATGTTCTCTAAACAAACTTCATCAAGCATTGTGTTTGCTTCAGTGGAAAGCAGTCACTATTCCGGCAAGGTGGGAAGGAGGGATGTGGAAGAATTTGTCAATCCCACAGCCAGCTCTTAATCATATAAAAACTGCACCTCACAAATACAAAATCACAGAAAACTGGGACCCTTCAATCTAGTCCTATAGCTATGCTGCGTCTAATAAAACCATGTATGAGGTAGTCTGAAAAATATATATTAGGAAGTTATGGTACAGCCAAGGCTTGTTTTATTATGTTGCCTCCTCATCTTCATCTGAGTCCCCGTCGTCTGAAGAGTCTTCTTTCTGTTGCTGCTCTTCTCCAGCATTCAATTTGCTCTTTTTCTCCTTCTTTCTTTGTTTTTTCTTTTGACGTTTCAACCGCTTTTTCGCTGTCCTTTCCTCAGCAGCTTTTAGTCTTTCCTCCCTTCTCATGTGAAATTCCGCCACTTCTTTCCTTTTTTGGTAGTCAACTTCCATCCTAGCAAGTCTATCTTGCTCTTTCCGTCGCATCTGCCGATACTGTTGGAAGAAGAATTTGAGTAAAACAAAAAGAAAACATTCAGAAGAACATGTTTATCACCTTCCCAAAAATTTGATACATTACAAACTACTAGTACATGCATCTGTCAGGTAAACACTGCATGACAAAGCATTTTAATGCAACTACTTGAACGTAGCGTGGATCAGCAAGCCTAAATTTACTATATATCAACCAAATAATAATATTGTCAATTACTGCAAAATCTGAGTGCCTATAACCAATGAATCAAATTAAATAATTATTATACATAAGTACCAATAACTAAAGACTAGAGACATAAACTAATCTACAGAGAAAAACCAATAACAGTTTATCTAAACCCCACCCATCATCTTAACTTCTGCTTATCAATAGAAAAGTTGTTCTAAACTTTTTCTTTTGTAACAGATCAAACATGACGACATTTGAGAACAAAAATATAATAGTAGAAGAATTAAGAAAACAGAGAGCTAATAGAGTTTATCCATGATTCCATTGATTAATTTGGAGCAAGATTTAATGACACATGAGAACCCAAAGGCATGAAAAAAAGAAAGGAATATGACTTCAAACCTATAGCAAGTCTAGTTGAAGGTTGGCACACTGGGGAGAGTGAGTAACCATCTATATTAGACACTTGCCATTTGAGACAGCATCAAACAGTAGAGGAATGGAACTTAGCAGCCAACGGGAAAATACACAAAACTGAAGGCAATCAGTTTCCAAATGCACAATAAATCTAACAAGGTGGAAAGAAAAGTCCTATCTTTAGAAATTGAACACAACATACATAAAATCCAAAATAGAAGTACCTCATCTGCAAGATAGGACAAACAAACACTAATGAGATTTAATATATGCGTACTGACTACTGACAAACAAATGAAACATGCAAGGTTACTCCCCTTAATCATTCCAAGTTCACACAAGTTGATGCATTAGCCAATTACCCCCAAAGTAAATTCTCAGTTTGGAAAAGAATCCATCAATAAGAAGGCTTGGCTTACATGGAGCACCCCATATAAAACGAACAAGGATCAATGTTTTTCCCAATCAGTTTACATCGAAATATGAATCACCTACTTCTTCCAAACAGCATAAATATTTGTAGTTCATCCTATACAGTAGTTCACATCTGTCCATGTAATTGGACTCCACTTTTTCTCATTCTGCTCATCATTCTTGGACACCATGAAGTAAAACCTATACTTCAATTCAAATAACTCATAACATCATAAGAGTTGGCCTTTATTTATCAACTGCAGTTTTTGATGTTTAATTCACAACAGGAGTATATGGTTAGTTGCTTATGTCCTCTAATCATGTGGCAATCCTTTCAAAACGCTTTGAATCCCCCCTCCCCCCACCTTTCTTTTCAGCAGGGATGAGCCACAAACACCGCCGACATACACCTTTAGTTCATAAGACTTCCACTGAATTATAGTATCTTTCTGAAACTCTCTTACATTATGTACTCCATCAATGGCAATGCACCCCCCTGATCACCAACACATCTCAGTCCTCATCAACGACTCAAACTGTAGTTACAACGGCAGCATCAGTTTTTATTGCTTATATGATCTGTATAATATAATTTATTAGGGGTCATGATGCCCCTTCGTATTTATAATTAAAACATGCTATCGACCTGAAATTTTAGTACAGATTATGTTAGCATGGATAATGGTAAACGACTGTCAGTAAAATGATGGCACCTCTACTTCCAATACAATTATTAAAAGTAATAAACATTCCCGTTATCAAATCTAAACTTTCTAGAACTAACTACAGTACGCGAGGAAGTTGCCGAAAGGCAGAACTGTAAAGAGATCAAATTTTGCTTCGAAAGGCGTAACTAGAGAACAGAGGGGTTTTGAAAGCTTTACCTGGTGGAAGTCACCGGAGCCGGAACCAGCAGAGCTACCAGACGTATTGCTGACACGGACGGGCACGTTATCGATAATCCGTCGGAGCTTAACCTCTAGATCCTCTTCGTCCTCCTGGAGAACAACCGGAGTATATTCCACAAGTGCATTGGATGCTGCTGCTGTTGCCGCCAGCGGCAGGGGCGGTTTCGACTTGTCCGGAGCTGAAACCACCTGAAGGTCACCGTCTCTGGGTTTTCCCGTCGACATATTTGGATTCCCAGAAAACCCTAAATTCTCTTTTGGGGTGATGCAAAACCCTAATTTTACAGTTCAGAAGAAAATCCCCAATTGTCGTTTCAAAGTTTCACTTTGTGGGAGAAATGACAGAATGAGCGTTAAGCTTAACAGAGTTGATGGCATAGTCCTGTTCAAATTCCAGGTAGCTGTTCCACGCTTCCTTCGACACGTAATTTGCAATTACAGAAGGAATCGGGTCGGGCTCTCCCTCTCTCTCTCTCTCTCGGGGTGTCTAAGAGGAACGGTATCCTTAAATGGTCGGGTTTTCTCGTTAAATCCTACATTACGAAACGACATTATGATTTACCATTTAGGACCGAAGAAGATTAAGATTTACCATGACTTACCCAGATTTCTTCCAAAGTACCCAAAATTCCCTACTACTAATATACGATTCTCATAACTATTTCATTAAAATATATAAATTATTAGAGTCGCCTTTCTGTGAAAAAAATTATTTAAAAAATATTTCTCTAAAAACAATTTTTTTTAAATATTTATAAAATTTACGTTTCAAATTTTAACAAAATTACATCAATTTTTTTTAAAAATTTCATAAATATTAATTTTAATTTTAATAATTTTCATATTATTAAATTAAATTATTTATGATTAATTATGAGTTTTAAAAAAAATAATAAGTTTTATTGACAATTTTTTAGTTAAAGAAAAAGTGTTTGTATAAATTGAAAACAAAAGGGTGATAATGTAATTTTCAAAATTTTAAAAATGGATGAATGTAATTTATTTAAATTTATATAATATATAAATATAATATTATTTAAAACAATTTTGTCTATCAATTAAATAAAAAATGCAAAATCTAATGTTTTATTGTTTTTTAAATATTTTTAATTTAATAATTTTAAAATGATAATTAAAACTTTAAAAATTTAACAATTTATAAAAATTGAAAGATGTTACAAAAATTAGGAGTAAGTATAACCCTTCAACCCATCTCAATTAAAAAAATAATTTTAAATTTGGTTGGATTGAATTATACGGATTGATATGCGTTAATCTTTTTTTAAAAAAATTTAGTTTGGTCAAAAGAGTTGGGTGATTTTTTTAAAATTTTTTTTATATTCAACCTATCATAATTCAATCAAACTTGACTAATTTAACTCAAATTAATTTATTTTTTTAAGTAATTCAAATATTTGATCAAATTTAGATATATTTTTTTCAATCCAATTTTGATTGGGTGAGCACGTTTTGTTCACGCCTAACAAAATTGAACGAGATTATATATTATTTATATTTATATAAATCAAATCAATTTAATCAATTTTTTTAATGAATTTTATTGGTAAATTGGTTGTTCAACTCATAATTGAATTAATTTGAATAAAAATATTAAAAATTATCATCAATGACTTAAATTCTATGTTAAGATAATAATACCATAGATTAACAAATACTATTGAGGAATGATAATTAGACTTGTAAAATAAAATATTAAGGAATTACTATTTTTATTTTTAAAATATATATATATTTCAATCTGGATTCCATTTCACTTTTTTATTTCTACTCTCCAAAAAAATAACTCTCAATAAAAATTCTCATTTTAATCCATTAATATATACTTAACATATTTATTTCATCAAAAGTTCACTCAAATTGCGTACACTCTTAGTTAAAATAAATAAATAAATTTTTTGGTAATAAAGATACGTGAAAATTCTTTATATAAAAAAATAAACTTAAAAATATATATATAAATTCACTCCAAACGGAACTTTCGGTGGGTGTGACATGGATGGGAATTACTAGGTGGAGGTCCAAGCATATGACCACCTCTTATAGAGGTAATGAATAGGGCAACATGTGGAATGATGGATTATATAACGCCCAAACTTGGATTCATAAAGGGGGGAACCCTATGCACCAAACTTGCAGAGGAAACATCCTCGGTGGTTCCTAACCACGTGCTAATTGCTGCTGTATTACCATAGTTTAATGATTGCCCACAGTCCAATGTACTTCTTCAGAAGGCCACTATACTTAAGAAAGACTAAGACTACGTTGTTTGTCTGTTCGTTTTGGTCACAGTATCAGAATTTCAGATTCCCGCGTCTAAATAATAATATAAATAAATTATTATAATATTATTAAATCAGACTATAGTGATAAAATTCTTTTTTAATGTCACGTTTATATCGGTAAGGTAAGAATAAGTATAACAATTAATTTAACTAAATCCACTGGTAAAGGTAAGTAAATGAGTGGGGGACAAATTATCAACTTGACTTTAAAAAATTGAATTAAAAAAGTTAATATTTAAATTTAATTAAAATTTAAAATTATTTAAAAAATTTAAATTATGTCGAATTAAGTTTAAAATAATTTTTTAAAAAATACTTATTTTATCTATTTAAATTAAAAATTTATTTTTAAAAATTAATCTGTATAATCTTAACTACCCATCTCAAAATTATTTTTTTAATTGGGTTTAAGTGGGTGAATGGATTATACTCACTAAAAAATAATTTCAAAAGGATCAAATTAAATTGATGGGTTAAATGAATTTTAAAAATAATTTAAAAATAATTTGAATAAATTTAATTTAAATTTTTAAAAAAATTTTTAAATATAATTTGACATAATTCAAAATTTTTAAATAATCTAAATTTTTAATCAAGTTTAAGTGATAATTTTTTAATATTTTCAAAATATACTAGTAGGCTTGGTAATGAATAATTGGTATCCATAAAACCTGAAATTAATATATTTCTCTTTTTATTATTTTGAAAAAAATATTCTTAGATATGTTTAGGCTATAATAAACCAGATAAACTAAACGAATAGTGTGAAGCAGATTATCATTTTCTAACGGACCCCACTTGTAATAAGTACAATGATCGCTAGTCTAGTGCTCTAGTCTACTTAGGTTTAATAAACAGCTAATAAACCATTATTATTATTATTATTATTATTATTAATAATTTAAAAATCACCCGAGTCCGTAAATGGTCACTTTAATTTGGGTGATTAAATGAAAATTTATAAAAAAAAATATATTACATAAAAAATATAAGATAAATATGTTAATTTTATTAATATATTATTCCAAAAAAAATGAAAATATCACAATTTTTTCAAATTACTCGTTATATCAATTTTTATAACATTAAACGCCATAATTTTAATTATTATAATATTATATATCACGACCATCTTACAATATGATATTAAAAAAAAATAAACAAAAAAAATGTAAAATACCTCAAAAGTATTTTTTTGTTTTTTTAAAAAAAGATGGGAAACATTTTTGGGGGCGGAAAAGAAAGTGTAGTTAAAAGTTAAAATAGTTTATAAATATTTATAATTGATTAGGTGGCGGCTTATTTTTAAGAGAAGATTTGAATTTTAAAAAATACTATTATTAAAAGAGCTGAAAATGGTAAAATATCCAAAGAAAATTAATATTTATGGGAATGCGTTAATTTTTTATTTTTAGTTTTTAAAAAAAGTCATCAATAAGAGATTTCTTTGTTTTTGAGATGCCAGTTATAATAGGAAAGGCAAATTTCAATGGCAGCCGGTAGTATAGTAGGAGTCAGTTTTGGCAGTTCAAAATCGAGCGGTTCCGCTAAAATCCATTAAAAAGTTGAAGCCGCAGGAAATTAGGGGGTCGGTGACCGCCTCGTGTCGGTGCCACTTGGCCGTTATGAACCTCAAATTCCAGCTGGACTGACAACTTGTCAGTTCCCCTCCGCTCCTCTCTTTTTCTCCACGTCATCATTTCCGTGCCCCCTGAAAAGCCCTTTTAACTCTCTAATCCTTCCCGTAATTATTTCTAACCTGGCCCCACTCTCGCTTGTCCTCGTCACCCTCGTCCCTCCCTTTTTCTCCATATTTTCAACAATTTCTCGCGATATTTTCTCCGTACAATCTCTTTCCTTTCGGTAACTTTATTGGCTTTTTATTAAGATACCTATCCTATAATGTCAAAATTTTTATTATATTTATAATAATTATGTTAAATATAATAATTAAAAATTATTATTTAAAAGATACAATTAATATTTTATAAAATATTAAATTAAAAAGGTACGATATGAGATTTGATAATTTTAGGATAGTATTAGTATGATGTTGGATGGATTCTCATAAACCAACGTGCCTACGTGGTAATGCCCGGTGGTTGTACAGCTGGAAACTATACTAACCGGTAACCGCGTAACACCGGTTGACGTAACGTTTTGTTACCTGTTTCAGTTAACCGGCTGAGTCAGTTACCCTAACTCTCGCTTTATAAACCCCTCCAACTCCTTCTCTTCTCATATCAGAGGCTCCTTCCTCTCTCTGCACCGCCTCTTTCAAGTCTCGGACTCTCAATCGTCTGTAACTTTTTTTTTTTTGTAATTTTATTTTTTATCGTAGATTCTGGATTTTAAGTTTAGCTTCGCTTTGATCAACGATGAATGAAGATTTGACAATGGAGGCGTTGCAGCGAGAAGTAGATCGGGTCAAGGGTCCCTGGAGCCGTGAGGAGGACGAGGTGTTGACGAAGCTCGTTCAACGGTACGGCCCTCGGAATTGGTCGGTGATTAGCAAGTCGATCCCTGGTCGATCGGGGAAGTCGTGCCGCCTCCGGTGGTGCAACCAGCTCTCGCCGGAGGTGGAGCGTAGGGCCTTCAGTCCGGAGGAGGACGACATCATCGTCCAGGCCCACGCCAAGTACGGCAACAAGTGGGCCACCATAGCCAAGCTCCTCAACGGCCGTACGGACAACGCCATCAAGAACCATTGGAACTCGACCTTGAAGCGCAAGTACTCGTGCTTGGTCGGGGACGCCGACGAGTCTCCGTTCCAACCGCTGAAGAAGCTAGCCACCGCAGGTCGATCTCCGGCGATGCCGTCGATCTCAAGTAGTCCGTCTGGATCTGATGTCAGCGAATCGAGTCTTCATGTAATTTCTCCTTCGACAGTGATTCGACCTGTAGCGAGAACGGGAGCGATCTTGCCGCCTTCACAGCAAATGGAGTCAAGTCCGAGTCGCATCTTTAACAACGAGCCGTCCACAGAACTCACTCTGTCCCTTCTTCGAGCCGAGTCGCACGAGTTACGGATGCGTGAAGATTCTGGTCCTACAGCAGAACATGATCAGAAACCATTATCAACGTCAACACCATGGGAGAAAAAGTACAGTGGAATGACAACATTTGGGCCAGAGTTACTGTCAGTGATGAAGGAAATGATTAGGGATGAGGTGAGAAATTACTTTCAAAGATAAAATAATAAAGATCGAAGGTTCTTGACATCTTGTCACTGAGCTGATTTTCTCAAGAGTACCCAAAGAGAAGAGTAATTTTGAGATTGTACATACAGATTTTGAGTTGTAACTGAAAAATTCAAAATCAGATGGAATGTTTATCCATTAAACATGGTTAAGAAAGAAGGAAAAAGTGAACCCTGAAGATTGAACGCAATTTTTTCTCATTTTGAATCTCAGAAAGCTACTTTTGAGGATTTTGATGTTCTTATAAAACAGAGAAAAGAATTTGAAAAGGGAAAACGTTTTTATGATTTTCGTTTTGGTGAAAGAAAAAAGAGAGTAATGGGTGAGGAGGGGAATAATGGTACGGTGTTTGTACAGAACGTACAGCTTTAATAGCACTGTTTGTTTTGTTTGGTTGTGCCGTTTTCTTGACCATTTTGCTAAGGTAGTTGCAGTCAGGAGGAGCCCACCTCATCCACAAGGACGCGTAGTCAAAATTGAGCAACTCCTCCGTGTTCCTTTCAGTATTATTAATATTTAAAAAAGGATGCTAATGCACCTATAAAAAGTAATGATTTGGGCGTCCTCGTTCTACAACATGAACGTCTAGCTATATCCCCATTTATACGAGCCAATTTTAGTATGGAGTAAGGTTGATATGATATAATGATTAAATTTTTATCAACAAATATTGATTGCTTATATGATATTTTTTTAAAAAAAAAATCAAGAGACAAATTGATTTTTTTATATTAAAAAACGGCTATTTTGTCTTTAAAAAATTATGCACCGTGGTTCTTAATTTTGCCATTTTTATTGGCAACCATGTAAAAAAAAAATGTTGTTCTGTGCCATGAGAAATTTAAATAATTTGTAACTAGTATCTTATATTAATTTTTATATATAAAATATGAAATTTAATGCAACTTGATAACCATGGAAAAATAAATAAAAATTTTAAAAAACAAAATCAAACTTAAATGACATCACCAATAACTCTCCCACGTTGAGTTCAAAGGTTTTTATTTTTTGGACATGACAGGTCAAAGGTGAGCAGTTCTATTTGCGTAAAAAAGGATCAATTCCAATTGAAACATTAGTGGACGAAAATGAGATGCTCCTCCAAAATAGAGATGGCTAAGTGTGTGTTTGAATTAGCTTTTTTTTTAACGCAAATATAATTTTTGCAGAATTTACAGAAGTAATATTTTGTTGTTTCTGACAAAATCACGGTAGAAACGTGCTTTTGGAAGGATCCACCGCGTACACAAACACACCCTAAGTTATTTAAAGGTTGGTTGGTTCAGGTGGTTTTAGTTTTTATTTTTGTTTTTATTAAAAATAGTTATTTAAATGTATTTAGTTATTATTTTTTTAAATAAATATTTTTAAAATTTTAATAACGTAAAAAAGATATTTTCAAAATTTTTAATATTGTAATAAATTGTAACAATATTATTTTTTTCAATTATTTTAAATTATATATATATAATATTTTATTATTTATATAATTAGAAAGTCATAAAAATAAAAATATAATTATATAATAAAAAAATAAAAATAAAAAAAAAAATATTTTCAGGAGGCACCCTTATATCCAATGGTACTTGAAAATTTTATTTACCTTGTACGCAGATAAAAAATAGATATGGCCTACGTTTGAGTATATATATATATATATATATATATATATATATATATATATATATATATAATGTAATTCATTAAATAATGTTTTTTATATTTATTAATTATTATAATATTCTTAATTTATCTTTTTCAATCAACAATTACTTTACTAAGAAAAGAATCCATCAAAGGGTAAAAGCAATGCCAACTGTCATTATCTCGAGAGATCCGAAGAGGGATGCTCAGAATGATTACTCAACAAATCATGCACGCTACTACCCCAAAGTGGACTGACATGTGAATTGACAAAAAGGTTATCACACCTTAACAACCACGGATCTTCCCAGAGGAAGTCCTTCTAACATTGCCACTTCGTCTCAAGATACCTTTTTGAAGGACCAGATTCAGCAATAATACTTCTCCACGTGGAACTTAACCCACTCCAGCATTAAGGACCGAAGAACCGTATATAAATTGAATTGTTCGTCGATTACTCCAATTTAATTCCTTAAAAATTTAAATTAAATTTAATTCATTTAATTAAATTAACTGAATTTGGCTCCCTCCAGAATCTGGCTTAATATCATAGCACAGTTTTCTTTATGGGAACCAAAAACAACTCATAAGGGGGCTAGCTTGTGCATTTAATTTTATGAAAAATCTTGGATTTATTTGTTTTTTATTTTTAAAAATTTATTTCATAATTATTTTTTATTATTATTTCAAAAATAAATTCTAAAAACAAATTATTTTTAAAATAATAATAAAAAATAACATATTTTTAAAATAGTTTATTAAATAATTTTTTTTTATTTTACAGAATAATTTTTTTAAAAAATCAAACTAATCATTTTTCTTTATTTTTTATTATTAGTAAGGAATAAAGATATTTCGACTTAATTGGAAGAAAAATTAATCCAATGATCTCTTTAGGAGTGCAATAAATAAAATTCTCTTTTGAGTTAACCTTTCAAAAATTTAATTTTTTTATAATTTTTTTAAATTTAAATAATAATTATTATTGCAACCAGGTCGAATAATTTTTTTTCTATTTTTGATAAAAAAAAAATTTTAAGAGTATATTTTATAAGTTTAATAAATTAACTTATAATTTATTTGATTAAATTAAAAATATTTAATAAATAAATTTATTTAAATAATTTAAATTAATTAAAAATTTATAAACTATATACAACTTTAATTTTAAATAATATATAATTTATAAATTTTAAATTAATTTATAAATTATTTTTATCAAATAGAGTTCCAGTCAAAAATTATTTTTTGACTCTATCTTAAATTGATTCGAATGTGATAGTCTTATTTCTCCAAATCATAGAACGAAGACCAAGATATTTTTCGTGTTACGCAATATATGTAATAAGATCCAGTGTCCTCCTTAACTCCAAACAAGCACCAATATCTGCTTTTATCAAATTATCGTTGGCAAAATACAAATAAGAAATACCAAGATTCAAGTTTGAGAATGAGCAAGTACGTATCTACCGGACAGAGATAAGCAACCTCCTCTGAAAATCTAGCATCCAAACCCTTGCGCCGCAAGGAGGAGGAGGCTTCCATGGAGTCTCCTTTTCCATTCCTTTTTCTTTTTTAGTTTTTATAGGTTTCTTTCAGTAGGAAAGCAAGTTTTTTCGTTTCTTATGAAAAAGGGTTTTCTTATTTTTTATAAGAGGTAATGAAATTTCAAAATTTTTCATTTATTTATCTAAATTTATAATTTTAAATTTAAATTTATAACTCTGCTATGTTTATTTAAAATAAAAAAAATTAACTTTTAGAGAGTGTTAGAAAATGTGTTATTTCTTCAAAAAAGTGTTATTATTATTTTTTATATTTTTTATGTTATACTGTTGTGAATATAATATTTTGAGACGTCATATTTAATAAATTAATACTTGTAAAATGAGTATTCTCTAATTCTCTTATTATAAAATTTATTGTTTTGTCTTTGTATCATCAAGTATTATAAGATTAATTTAGTTAGGCATACTGTATTTACTTTTATCTTCTGATTTATTTTTTATATTATACCTAAAATAATTTTTCACTAGTCCATAAAAAAAAAAACCAAGATCTCATCTAACATTTAGGGGAAAATTACCTTCTTTAATGTATTGGAGCAATTGCACTGTGCTCTTTTTCTTTCAATTGGAGCAATATCTTTCTCATTGTTTGTATTTATGTTAATTTGTCTCTCATCCATAATTCTTTCTTTTAAAATTAATATTTGACAACATGAAATGTTTAAACTATCTTAGACTTCTTTAAAAAAAAATTATTATTATTTTATTTCCAAAAATATTATTTTATTTTAATAAAATTAATTTTTTTTAAAAAAACTATTTTAAATGTTAGAAACGCATTAAATTTTTTTTTTGAGAAATGCATCTTCTTCTCACAAAATCTTTCCCACACACACATTGTTCGAAATAAGAGCATCGGTCACCTGAGGAAGAAGAAAACACGACCACCGTATAAACTACAACGACCACTGATCCAATCATGACAACTTTTAACGGTCATTGTGACAACTATTGAACCCTTCTTTTAAGATTGGTTCAATATTTTTTAAAATTTATAAAAAGTTTAAAGTAAATTTAAAAAGTAAAACCTTTTTAAAAAATTATTAAAATAAATAATAATTTTTTTTAAAGTTTAAAATCTTAACTTATCAATTTTATTCTTAAAATGGGCCTGCCTTCTTTTTAGCACAGTATGTTTGGGTGACGCTGAGATTGTTAAGCGTATATTTAAAGTTGAAAGTTCACATGCGAGATTAGTTAGGCTGAAGAAGCAATTATAAGACCATTGCTTTTTAGTAGAATTAAATTGTGCAAACATAATGAATAAGGAATAACAGATTTGACTCGTTCAATTTTATCACCAAGAAAACGATCTTCTTTTGCCATATCCACACATAGGTCAATACCCTGTTAAGCAGAGCAAACAAAAGAACCACACGCTCTACGATCATGAATAATAAATAAAGCAAATTTCATTGGACGGGCGAGCAAGATATATTGCTGCTGTTAATTTTGGTCATATACGCACCCAACTTTGTTCATGTGTTTCAATTTAATATTTTCAGTTTAATCTATATGTGTATCATGGATTCACAGGATTAGTGTGGCACTCGTCACGGTTCTGAATTTCTTTCTCTGTGGTCACAAAAGATTTGATGGTCGTCGAGGTGGTCATTGAAAGTCGTGGTGGCTGAGTCAATGGTCGTTGCAGCTCGTATGGTGGTTGTGTTTCTTTCTTCCTCAAGTGGCCAATGCTCTTATTCCGAATGATGTGTGCGTGAGAAGAATTTTGAGAAAAAAACAAAAATTTCGAAGAAAGCAACGCGTTTCTGACGTTCAAAAGAACTTTTTTTTTTTTAAAAAAAGAAATTGATTTTATTAAAATAAAATAGTATTTTTAAAAATAATTTTTTTTTAATAAAGATAGTTTAGACATTTTATATCTTCAAATGTTAAATTTAACTAAAAGAATTAAAATTGGAGAGCAAATTGATACAAATACAAACAATAAAGAATATTGCTCTAAGAGTATGTTTGACAAATCAAATAAGTTAATTTATAGTTTATTTGACTAATTTATAAGTTTGTTTGACCAAATTAGAAGTGTTTAGTAAATAAATTTATTTGAGTAGTTTATAATTTTTTATCATACGTTATTTAAAATAGCGTATAACTTTTAACTGATAGTTTTTATAATTTTTTTTTATCCTTATTATTTTATTCAAATTTCAACACTATCCTATTCACAAGATGATATTATTTTTACTATACTCGAGCAACATCTAAATTATATACCACATGATGAATTTTTAGATATTATTGATAGTGATACAAGGAATGAAAATTTAGAGATATCTACTGAGATGAAAGAAATTTGTAATAATATTGTTAATTTATTATATGACTTTAGATTATATATTTATATAAGTATATTTTTTTATGTCATTTTACATTTATCAATTAATTTAATAGTTAATTTTATCAAATATTTTTAATTTAATAAATTAATTTAACAATTTTCAATTTTCAATTAATAATTTTTAGTTAAAAATTAAATTTTTAATTTTTAATTAACTTATCAACTATTTTTGTTAAATATATCTTAAAAAAATATAATGCTATTATATCAATATATTAAGGGGACAAAGTGCATTGATCTCATTTACACAACTTCACACTATGAATGAGATTCTCGACAAAACTAAATCCTTCAATGCATATGAGGAAAAGATACAGGGACTGGGAATAAAAGTGGAGTGCAGTGAAATTTATTTAGATGAACTCCGCCTCCTCTTTTTTATTTTAATAGAATTTAATGTAATACGACACTGTATCTATTTTTAAATATTATCACATTAATTTATTTCTCATATAATATTTAACTATTTTTTTATTTAATTATTATTTTTAATTACATATATTTTATAATTAGAGAATTGATATTCTTACATCAATACTAAAATATTAAATTATTTTAATAAATAAATTGCTATAATTCAAATTAAAATCTTAAATTATTTTTTAATAAATTAAAAGAATTAAATGTGTAATTATATTTAAGAGTTTAGTGGGACAGTCGTTATATTCAATAAATTTATTGATTCTTGTTTAATTTGGTCGTCGTCGTTTTACGTTTTCCTTTGCCATCTCAGCGAGCTCCCTGAGAGAGGGAGGGAGATCGCGGCAAGAAATTTCAGAATCCTCGATCCTCGGAGAATCGATAATAGAGTGAAAGAAGATGTTGCCCAGAGCTTCCAAAGGACGCTCGTCGTCCTCTTCTTCCCGAGCAAATCCCATGATGATTCAATACCTCCGTCGAATTATCAAGGTATTTAGCTTTCTCTCTCTCTCTCCAATTATGTATCTTTTCTCATTGATTATCTAAATTACGTGCTCTTCGTTTGGCTTCATATACCCTTATTCACGGATTGGATGAAATTTGAAATCTTGCTTTGATATGTAAGTCTCTAACTTCTCACTGCCATTGGAAGATCTGATTCAAACTTTTCACAATAAAGATTACCCTAGGATGTTGGGTTTATATGGATTTAAGTGCTTGGGTTATAGGTATGTTGTACTATTTCATTGAGGTCAATAGTACTTTGGTAAATGGAGCATTTTCATATAGTGCTGACTGTCAAAAGTACAACAGAGGCTGGCATCACAGTTGACACCGTGATTCTGCCATATTGTTCACTGTATTTTCCATTGGAATAATTGCTTGATTTATTATCTTTGTATTTTCTATTGTTCATCGTAGTGGCAACAAATGGATATTGAATATACTTTTTGGCAAATGCTTCACCTATGCACCTCACCAAAAGTTGTGTAAGTACATAAAATCATCTCCTTGTTTCTTACCCCTTTTAATAATGACAATCCCATGTTGTTATTATGATATGGCAACAACACTATGGGCCCTCTTTTCTAGGAAAAATTGCAGCGTATTCATGCATAGGCATATTATGATGGGTCTGGGTTGAGTTTCTATTCACCCGTGTGTGTGTGTGTGTGTATGTGAAATTTTGCATAATCAACTTTTCTGATGGCATGTTTGATGCAATTGATATGGACCTGTAAAATGGACGCAGCTATCAGCATACTAAATATCACAAGCGTAAGTCCACTTTGCAAGAATATCTTGTTGGTTTTAATTTATCAGTGCATATTTTTCCAACAGGGTTTGGTTCAAAAACATTAATTCAGCTTTCATTTTACTATTTTACTGGGCTATGTGACATATCTGGCTTGTATCTGCAATAACTCATAATCATTAAACATTAGGATAGTTATATGCATTTGATACGTGGTATTGAGACAATCAATAGAATTAGCTGTTATCTTTTTTGCCCTCCTAATGAAAACACCTTACATGCAGCAACAGATTGGAATTGCGTTCAGCAATTAATGATGCTGATATTATTGATTATGGATAATATATAATGATAAATGTTGAAATTCCTTTTTATCTTGTTCAACTAATTTCACTTACTTGGGCTGGCAGTGGTTCCGTTTGAACAGAAGTGGTTCTGAGAAATTTCTCATTGGCTGACCTATGTTTGTGTTAAAATATATTGTCATTAGAAATGAAAAACAACTGATATGGTGTCTTGCTGAGCTTTTCCATTCCCATTACTCAACTCTTTTAAATATAACAAATGCATTTTATCAAGTTGATAAGTTAATATTTCTGATCAATGATTAATAGACACAATAAATGGTGGGTTAAGAATTGTTAATCTAACTATTCACCTTTCAAGTGAAGGTCCTTTAGACTTGACAATTAAGCATGGTTCTAGTAAGGTTCTTTGGACAGCTCAGTTCAAGTTTGGGCTGGGGATAGTGAATTGTGTGATATTGAAACTAAAGTTGGATGCCAAACAACCCATACTTGAGCCCTGAAGAACTTCTTGGCATATTGTTTGGGCTTGCATATCACCTCATGGATGATACATAACTATACAAATCTTTCAGGGGCAAAAAGGAAAGAAGATATTCGTTTTATATATATATATATTAATATATTTAATGTTTTTATTTTATGAAAGAAGAAGTTTATTGTAATTTTTCTTATTCTTTTTTGGTATCAGAAACCAAGAATCAATGGGCACGTGACGACCCTGCTTTTGTTGTGATCTGCAGCCTTCTTTTTGGCCATGGCAACTTTGGCTTATTGTGCAGCGTAAGTTTCTCATACATTTGCTCATGCTGGCTCAGCATATTTAGACAACTCACTAAAAATCAAATAAATTTTGGAAACCAAGTGTAAGTCCTTGATATCTCAATATTGAGCAAAAGGGCATCCTTCTAAAGACTTCCTTTATAGTACCAGGTACGATTAGGGGTGTACATAGGTTCGGTTCGGTTCGGTTTTGGACCTCAACCAAACCGAACCGACCATAAAAAAAAAAATTTGGACTTATTCAGTTTGGTTCGATTGATTCGGTTTTTTTTTTTTTAATTTTTTTTTTAATTTTTGGCCCATTTGAATTTTGTTGGGCCTATTTTTTTTTAATTTTTGGGCTTATTTCGAATTTTTTGGGCCCATTTCAAAAAATTTGAAACAAATTATGTAAAATATTTTTAAAATATAATAAAAAATAAATTTAATAATATAAATTAAATATATTAAAAATAATTTGGTTCAGTTCGGTTTGGTTCGGTTGGACCGTCCCAACCGAACCGAACCGGTCGGTTTTTCAAAAAAAAAAAAAACCGAACTAAACCGATTTTAATCGGTTTGATTCGGTTTTTGATCGGTTCGGTTCGGTTTTTTAAGTTTGGTTCGGTCCGGTTCGGTTTTTGTTCACTCCTAGATACGATGAACTATTATTTAATGTTAATATTTTGGAATTTTGAATTTTCTTAAATTATCAACCAAGACCTGCAATGTGATCGAATGATTTATTGATGTACAACACAAAGAGGAATAAAAGGAAAAAATCTCGAAATTATCAAAATTCAAGATCAATTTAATATATCAATTCAATATATTCATGTTTAGATAGTTTGATTAGCATCTGCCTTATTGAGTTCAGTAAGCGCCCTTCTGAGCCTTTGCTATCATATAAATTGCTACATTTTCCCCATCATTGCAGATATGGCCATAGTGCTGTACACACTTTTTGTTGTCCTTGCAGTATCGCTTTTCCACTTTTTGCTGACTGGAGTGTTTCTGGCAACTTTTTGTTGGTAAAGGGATAAAGGCTTCTTGCCATATTAAATATTTCATCCTTTTCTTCTAAATCACTTGATCTTGCTACCAACACTGTTGTATTCTCTGGTCTTGTGTGAGCTCCAGGTTCCTGACTAATGCTTATCTTCGAGAAGAGGCTCCAAACAGTTATGTGGTTGAGCAGCGAGTTGAATGGTAAGTTCAAGAATGTTATTTCCTGCTTCATCTGTTATGGTCGGAGAATTTAATTGGTAACAGCTTAAATTTCATGAGCATGTCCATTTCTTAGTTGGAATGTAACTTGAAAATGTTTCTTTTTCAATTTCAGAAATAAGTATGGAGTTTGTATTTGTAAACTGTCTTACAATTTTATTGATTATTTTTCCTATAGCTGATTTTCTTTTTGGTATTCCATTGAAGGATGTATGCATTTGATGTGCACTGCAACTCCTTCTTCCCAATGTTTGTTTTGCTGTATGGTAATAACTTACTCCATAAGTAGTATTATTCTCTTACAATATTTGCAACCGCTAAGTTTTGCATTACAGTGGTATTGATTTCTGGTCCTTCATCAGTGATCCATTATTTTCTATCTCCTCCGTTGGTGGCTCATGGTTTTGTTCCAGTATTGCTGTCAAATCTGCTATTCATGATGGGGGCTTCATACTATCATTATCTCAATTTCTTAGGTTATGATGGTAAGAATCTCTCTCCTTCTCCCCCCACCCCAACATCATTTTTTTGGGTGCATAGGTTATTATCTTTACGGGCTCTTAATATATGGATCCCATGGTATCTCGTTGGTATAGTTTACTTGAGGTGTAGCTGCTGTCTGGAAAATAGTGTTGTAAGTCTTTAGAGGCTGACATTCTCTACCTAGATGAGCATAAATCTGTTTATTTGATGTGAATCCATAATAATTCTTGCCAATTATACTCGAGTCTTGACATGTCAGGTGTTATGCTTAAAGCATATTTTGTTACAGAATTCTTCCAGTAAGTTCTGAGTTTGGTGTGCAGAAATCACCTGCTAGCTTACACTTTAGCTGGACATTCTAATTCAAACATCTGTTTAAGTTAAATGAACTTCTGCTAATGTATTAGAAGTTGATGGTTCTCTCATACAAAGAGAGTTGGTCGGATGATTTGGAAATTAAGAGTTCTCCACTTCTCTTGAACATGTTCCCCTTTTTCGTGTGTTTTAAACTCTTGAATCTTTTATATGGCGTGGAAGAGAAATCCATACCTAGAACTATACTGTAGCATGCGAAAGTCAATATTCTGAATCAGAGTCTTTTAAAATGTTTTTGGTAAATTTGTTCACCGGTGACATATATCTCTGAAGTAAATTTGAAATGAATAATAGAGTTAATTGATTGACATCTCTGGTTGCAGTTCTGCCCTTTCTGGAGAGAACCACGTTTTTTATGTACCAATTGGTGTCTGCGTTGTCCTTTCTCCTATTTGTAAGTGTTGAATGTGCATGCCATTTGTATGTTTTTTCTTCATCCATGTGTCAATATTGCATCTGAATTGAATTTCTGATTTGCAGTGATATTGAGTGGCTTCAATCCCTCTAGATATTTTATGAATATGTACTTCAGTCAACAAATCTGATCAATCCGGCTACCACTTTTGACCTGTTACTGTCCTCCTTGAGGTTATAGAGTATTCAGAGATTGCATCAACATGAGAAGGCTTTAATGAAGGATTGTTTCTCTTATATCCAAAGGATGGAATGGATGAAAAGGCTTCATTCTAGGCCTTCTACTCTACCATGGCCAGGGGAAGTTGTACTGTAGTGAATCCAGGATAGTAAGTGTATTTTTAGGTATTGTTTGGTTGGTAGTAAAGAAGGGAATGGAAATGAAAATTGAGAATAGAATGGAATGGAATGCTGCAAAAAAAATTATGTTTGGTACACAATGAAAAGGAATAGAATCTCTATTACTTTTCTTAGGTTTGGTATATTTTAAATAATATAGGAATGGAATAAAAAGTTGACAAAAAGATAAAAATACTCTTGAAACATAAAATTATTAAAATAATATAAATTTTTTATTAAAAATATTTATAAGATTAAAAATTAGTTTAAATGTTATTTATTTATTTATTATCAATAATAAGTAACTTGTAAATTGTGAAGAGAATAATATGAATCTATTTTTTTTAATTCTTAAATACTTTAAAAATTGTATTTTTAATTTTGTAATATTTGTGAATATCTTTGCATACCATACTTCAACGAGCTATAAAGAAAATTTTGTAAAATTTTTTTAATTTATTTGTTATTAATGCAAAAATATGCCTTCTTGTCAACTCATCAAAATATCTTGGTAATGCAAAAATACAAAAACAATTCAATATGATTTTTCAGTGCCATGAAAACAAGAATCAAAAGCAATTCAATATTTCATCACCTCATTTTTAAAAGTGATCTGGAAGAAAAATTTGGAGGCTGAGATTCCCAAAATGAAAGGAGAAAGCAGGGGTTTTTGAGTCTTTTCAGACACATTCCACGTCTTTATATCTATTTCCTTCACTTTTGAGATGGAATCTGGACTCCCTTGCATAAATGAATCACAATTTTATGGCTTTTGATATTCTGTCAACCAAACGTGGGAGTTAATAGAATAAAAATTTAAATTCTCATTATATCACTTCTTTTCCGTCTACTAAACGGAACGTTATAGTTTATCACAAGGAATATGTCCTTTTTCTCTACGTCCATTCAGCATCTTATCCCAATGAAAAGTTCTTAGGCACTCTTTGCACAACTAGTTAGTGTAAGAAGTTATAAAAATTCATCAAAATAGACGTGTTAATAGATTCTATTACATGAAACTCTCCTTTTAGTGAATTTTTATTAGATACTCATCTAGTATACTATATAACCCATAAGAATCTCAAGAAAGAAGAACTTTTATTATTAGATATATGGTTTAAATATACGAAGCAATCTGTTTTTTCTAAAACATTGCAATTAAATCCTTCTGTCCACAATTTCGTTGTTGTATTAACATGGACATTAAACTACTAATGTGGCACCAACATGGCTTGTTTGTTTTTCACGTGAATTGTTAGAATGACACCTAAGAATTGAAAGAATGTGTTTTTAGTAGGAAAAGTGAAGTGGGGGAATAGTATCACATGAAAAAAAAAGTGATTTAAGTTTGAATTTTATCCATATAGTTTACGTGAGAAAAAATAGATTGTGTTGGTGGTTTATCATTCATATGCGCATTTTGGTTGAACACATTGTGACAAAATGATTTAATTGAAACTTTTTAAAAAAATAGAAAGGTAACATTATGTTTTTGGTGAAAGTAAATGGTCAGACTTATAATTTCAATCAAGATTTTTTTAAATGGCTATAAAAAGAAAGTGAAGTTTAAAAAGAGAAAAAAGGATTTGGGTATTTCTGAGATTTTCTACCATTTTTAT
Source organism: Gleditsia sinensis (assembly GCA_037074535.1). Classification (NCBI taxonomy): domain Eukaryota; kingdom Viridiplantae; phylum Streptophyta; class Magnoliopsida; order Fabales; family Fabaceae; genus Gleditsia; species Gleditsia sinensis. The sequence continues at coordinate 3,482,059 of CM073463.1, forward strand.
GCTGAAAGAGGGATTTAAAGTGAAATGAGAATAATGAATAAATAAATAAATGAAAATATAAAAAAATTTATTGAAAAAAAATATAAATAACAAAAAAAAATCTTAGAAATTTTTTGATAATTATTAAATATAATTTTAAAAAAATTATAGATAAATTAATGAAGCAATTTTTAAGAATAATTAATTGGGAGAAAAATACTCTTAATTAAGAGTAAAAGTAACAAATAATTAATTAATATCAATTATATTATACGTATTTTAAATACTATTCAATTAATATTATAATTAATTTAAATATTATTTGTCGCATAAAATAAAATATCAATTAGTTAATAGATAGTAACTAAATTAAGAAGAGTAAATTTTGAGTTACAGACCAAGATGACTTATCAATGAGGGTTGGAAGCTTGGTAAACGAAAAGTCATCTTAGATTTCGACCTACAATGAACGTACCAACCACAAACTTCATTTCAAAGTCCCCAAGAATCATCAATCATTGTCAAGTAACGGAGTGAGATTTATTAAATGAAAAGGACGTTAATAGGACACACACAGCATGCAAAGAAGTTATCACAATAATAACTACAACTGTAAGCAAGCAAGGAAAGTCCAAGTCACAACCACCCTGTTGTCTCACCTGAACAGAGCGCTCCAGGCACCGTTGGGGATATATGGCAATAATACTAATATTTTATAAGTACCTGTACATTTTATTTATTTGGATTAGAGTACGAATATCATAAAATAAATTTAAATTGGATATGAAGATTTTTCAATATTTTTAAGAATTCAAATTTAGATATTATAGTGTTCAACTTGTCTCATCTCGATGCTATTATAAATAATGAAAAATTAAAAATAAAATTGTATTTAATATATATATATATATATATATATATATATATATATATATATAATTAGATTATGTTTAAAAATTGATAGATAATAATTTTTAAAATATTTTAAAATTTAAAAATAATAAAAAAGATAAAATTTATTCTGTTTTTATTTTTAAAAAATATTTTTAATAATTATGATTAAAATTTATTCTACAAAATAAAAAATAAATTGTTTTAAAAATATATTATTTTTAAATTTTTTGTATTTGAAAAGTAAAAACAAAAGTAAAAATAAATTTATCTTTTTTTTTTGTTTTTTATTTTAAAAATAATTTATTTTTGAAATAATAATAAAAAATAATTATCAAGAGTTTTTTTTGAAAATAACAAAAAAAATTATTTTTAAAATAAAAAATAAATAAAATTTAATATTATTTTTTTAATATGTCATAATTTTATTTATATTAAAAATCTGTTTAAATATAATTTTATAAAAATTATATTTTTTATAATTTAAATTTTAAACTATATATATATATAAAGGACGTGAAAAGGACAGAGCATGCAAAGAAGATATCATAATAATAACTACGAGCAACGAAAGGCCAAATCAGAACTCCACAAAACTGGCTCCTAATTAATAATAACTACCACCCTGTCGTTTTATTTGAAAAGAGCGCTCGAGCCATCATTGGGGGAAAGCAATCATACCAATATTTTATAAACATTCATAATTTTTATTTATTTATATTCGAGAATAAAGATTTCAAAATAAATTTAAAGTTTACAAATAGAGACTTTTTTGAATCCATTGCTGACAGTAGTTTTATCATAATATCGATACTTTTAATTTATTTATTTCTAAAAAATACACGAAATGTTTTTTTCTTCCTAAAACTTGTAATATTATAAATTATTTTCACATTTTGTATTATATTAAATAATTTGATTTAAAATAATATTTAATTATGTGAATTTGTTATATTAATTTTTTTGGATATTTTATTTTTATTTTCTAGGAAAGATTTCACGTAAAAGAATTGACAAAATTTTATTGTTTTGAAATTTTTTCAAATAAATAGGTATAAGTTTGGAAATTCAAAAATTGGATAAATACATAAATGAGTCTTATTTGAGTATATATTCAGAGATAGGGTTAATAATTTTTTTCAGAATTCAAGATTAGGTACTATAATATCCTATCTAGATCCCATTCATTGGACACCATTATTCTCTCGCTCAAAATGAAAGAAAATAATATAATTTTAAATTTAAATACATTCATATATATATATATATATATATATATATATATATATATATATATTAAAATGTATTAATATAAATTATAAATTTACAAACATTAATATATATAATTAATTAAACTGAGGCCTGAAGAATATGGCATTCTTTTCATCATCATATTTTAAAGTAGTGTTTGGTATGTTATTTTTTAAATTTTTTTGAGAAGTTAAATAGAATTTTTTTTATTTGATATCAAAAATAAAATTTTATTTTCAGAAATAAAAAATTTCTGAAAATAGACCAATTTTATTCTCACTTTTATTATGTGGCCCCTCAATTTTGATTTATTTTGAAGATTAAAATTAATTTTTTATTTTTTGATTATAACAAAATAATTAATCTTTCTTGACAAAACACTAGACGATATCTCTCTTTATATTTTATTTATTAATATTAGATAGGTGGAGAAAAATTTTACAATGTGTTTCAAAAATCCAGTGATGTCTCTATAAAAAAAATTAAATTTAAATAATTATTAATATTATATTTAATAAAAATAATTTATAAATTAATTAAAAATTTAAAAATTATATGTTTCTTAACGGAACGTATAATTTTTAAATTTTTAATTAATTTAAATTATTTAAATAAATTTATATATCAAATACTTATAATTTAGTTAAATAAATTTATAAACTAATTAAATAAATTATAAGTTAACTTATTTAACTTGATAAATATTTTTTTAAAAAAAATTGTTAAGATAAGAGATTTCATATATAACTGTTAGAATAGAATGCATTCATCCTAGTCTAATCTACCAATCAAGCACACAAAATTAGAGTTTTCTTATAAAAGAAAGTCTTACAGCTAAAAAAAAATTTAGAGCCATTGTCAATGGCAGATCTTCTCTCAGACAACCCCCAAGACAAAAAATCCTTTTATTTTTTTTAAACAAAAAAAAATTCAGTTTATAAATAAAATTTTATAACTCAAAATAACAATAAAAAAATAAAAAGACAAGGGCCTCTAAAAAGTTGAAGAAATGAAAGTCACCCAAGCAAATAATCATTATTTTTTGCTAAAAGAAAGGCATCCAAGGTAAAGAAGAATCATTACTTGCTCTACTATGATCGAAAACATTGCCATTGCTCCTGGCTCCTGCAACACCAATTGCTCATTGCTGCAATTTTTTCTGCTTCATCATCTCTTTGACAGGCAACTGTGGTACTAGAGACTAAGAGAAATCAGTTGTTGTCTCCAATGATCAAGGTATTTTTATTTTTTTTTAAATAGTTTCTCAATCCAATTTAGATCTATCTCTAACTTTACTTGATCATTTTCCTTTTTTTCTATTTTTGAATTTTTGTAGTTTCTAATTATTTAAAATTTTTTGCTTAATCTATCAAACTTAGCATCCTCATTTTTGCTATAAAAAAAATCCTCATTGCGAGCTTGTACAGTCATGGTTTAAATGTTGATATTATATACTATAGTGAGACTGTAAGATTTACTTACTAGCACAATATTATTTTTTGTTATAATTTTGTTCAATCTTAGATAAAAATACTCAAATTCTATCTAATTTTCTCTTCTTTTTTTTTGTCCTTTCACAATTACAATGATTGTCAAAATTCTTAAAAAAAATTGTGAAAAAGAGTTAAACCTTAAGGAAAGTAGGCTTGGCATTGGCATCATATGGAGAATTGTGTGTGTGTGAAGAGTTGAAAATATTGAAGATATTATAAAATAAAAAAGAAGAATTAAAGATAGAAAAATGATGATTGAGGATGTGTTTATATGTGTGACAGAGGAGAAAAGTGGATTTCTTGGAAGAAGCAAGCAAGAACAATAATCATAAATTCATATTGCCCTCTGGATTATTCAACCAAGTTAGGTTGCAGTTGTACTGTTGTATTATGTATTTTCTTTTATAATTGAAGTTTAAACATTTATGCACATGTATCTTAGATGAAAAATTTCTACCATTGCTACTATTACACCAACTGTCTTGATTCTTGAATATTGAATTAGCTCATTTCTGTCATTGAATTATCTTATCTAAATCATTTTCGGGTTATTTTGTAAGTGATAAGCCTATCTTGAAATTATATAATGGTGAAGAGTAAGAAAATTGATTTATTTTTCAAGAGAAAAGTTAGTGACAAAGAGGAAAGTAGTATAGCACTGCATTAAAAGAATAATCTTGAGAATGCTCTAACATCTAAATGTGAGGAACAACCTTCTAAGATTTCGAAGATTACTTCTGCTGAATTTGATATTGCTTCTTTGGTGCGTGACCCGGGCCAATGACTTTAAATATGGCAATATCCTGTGAATCAAAGAGATGAAGTTCAAAGGGCTTATTTAAAATGGGGTCCATACCAACATAAACTTGCAATTTATCCTTTTATTGGAGATAAAAATCCAAGGAGATTTGTCTATAATTGGTTTAGCATCTTTCTTTCTTTGTTAGAGTACTCTCATACTACAAATTCTGCTTATTGTTTACCTTGTTTTCTCTTTACTCCAAAGTCAAATGGACGTCCTGGATCATATACTTTTACTGTCAAAGGATTTCAAACTTGGAAAAAAGTCAACGATGAAAAAAATTGTGCTTTTCTCAACCATATAGGAGAAGATCCTAGCTCATTGCATAATAAAACAGTGAAATTTTGTGAAGATTTATTAAATCAATCTAGGAACATTAGCAATATCATTAATGTGCAAAGTTCAAACCAAATTATGAAGAATAGATTATGCCTTAGGGCCTCTATTGCTACAGCTCGTTGGTTAGCATTTCAAACTTGTGCTTTCAGATGTCATGATGAAACTCTAGAGTCCACAAACAGAGGTAATTTTTTTGAGATGATAAAACTCTTATCATTATTCAATGATGAAGTTGCAAATGTTGTGTTAGAAAATGCACAATATAATTTCAAGTATACTTCACATACAATTCAAAAAGAAATTTTGCATATCCTCTCAAGTAAAATTCGTGATCACATTCGAAAAGAAATTGGAGATTTTAAATTTTGCATCATTGTTAATGAATCATGTGATGAATCACAAAGGGAGCAAATGGCTCTTGTTTTAAGGTTTGTTGATAAAAGTGACCTTATACAAGAAAGATTTTTTGATCTTGTGCATGTTAAAGACACTATAGCATTGAATCTTAAAAGAGAGTTGTGTGCTATTTTTTTTCGACACGGTCTTGATGTTTGTAATATTCGTGGTCAAGGTTATGATGGAGCTACTAATATGAGAGGGGAATTGAATGGATTGCAAGCACTATTTTTAAAGGATTGTCCTTATGCTTACTATGTTCATTGTTATGCCCATCGATTACAATTAGTGTTGGTTGCTGCCTCTAGAGAAGTTTTTCCCGTTAATCACTTTTTCAATCATTTAATTCTCATTGTGAATATTATCTGTTCATCTAGTAAATGATATAATGAGTTGCAAGCTGCTAAATTAGATAAAATTGAATATTTGCTTGAGATTGGTGGACTTGTAAGTGGTAAAGGAGAAAATCAAATTGGCACTTTGAAACGGCCAGGAGATATTCGTTGGAGCTCTCATTTTAACTCAATTTGTAGTATGATAAATATGTTTGGTGCAACTTGTTCTATTCTTCATAAGATTATTGTTGATAGATCAACTTATTCTCAAAGAGCAGAGGATGATGGTGCTTACAATATTTTGATCTCATTTGAGTTTATATTTATCCTATTATTTTATGAAAGAGATCATGGGAGTAACAAATATCCATTATCAAGTTTTAAAAGAACAATATCAAGATATAGTAAATGCAATGAATTTAGTTCATACTACAAAAGTTCTCACTCAAAAATTGAGAGATATGGTTGGTAAGATTTGTTGAAAAATGTGATATTATTTTGTGAGCAATATGAAATTGATGTTCCTGACTTTAATGTTTCTTTACAAAAAGGGCGCTCTCGTCAACAAAAGGAACATATCACATTCGAACACCATTATAGAGTTGAAATATTTTTAACTACCATAGATAAGCAATTGTTTGAATTGAATAATAGATTTAATGACAAATCATTGGAGCTTTTGATACTTAGCTCTCATTTAGTTCCTAAAGGTGCTTATAAGGCTTTCAACATTAAGAATATTTACACTATTGTAGAAAAATACTATCTTGATGATTTTACTGAGGAAGAAAAGATGATTTTGAAATCTTAGCTACAACATTTTATTATTGATGCTTCCATTCATCCAAGTTTAAAGAATCTATCAACAATACCTGAATTGTGTTGTGCTTTGGTGGAAACAGAGAAATTCGAAGTGTATTATTTGATTGATCGGTTGATTCGTCTCATATTGACTCTTCTAGTTACTACAGTTACAATAGAACGCTCATTCTCAGCAATGAAAATAATCAAGACAATGTTGCTTAACAAGATGGAAGACGATTTTCTTACAAATAACCTAGTAATTCATATTGAAAGAAAAATAGCTGTAAGTTTTACTTTTGATTCTATCATTGATGATTTCAAGTCATTAAAAAATAGAAGAGCAACATTTTAAATCAAGGTAAATTTTAATCATTTCATCTAGCATTTTGTTTACTTAATTGTATTATAATATTTTTCAATTTTGATATTTGATATATTATACAGTAAACTAAATTTGTGAAATATACTGTGTCTTTTTAATTTTTTAATGTGTTTATTTTAAAATTAATTATTAAATATCTCTTTCGTCTCCTAATAATTTTGTTCAAGATCCGCCACTGGTAATTGTCTAATTAATGTATAGTAGAGTTCAAAATGACAAACAAAAATAACAAAAATTTCTCCTGAAAAGTCTTACACTCCTATTCTTCAAAAGAATTTCTCCCCTTCTTGCTCCAATGCAGGATAGATCTAATCTAAGGGAATTTTCATAATATAATAATAACTAATTCTTTTTCCATCAAATCTTGTAATAAAAAACAAAAATTGCCATGCTTAACCGAAGAAGAGAAAAAGGAGCAGTCTTCAATAACAAACATACAATAACTTAATTGGGCAAAGCAAGCTTAATTAAATGATAATAAAAAAATAAAAAAAGAAATTATTTTGTGGATTTATTGTATTTAGTACGATCTTCATCGTCCATTTTCATTCACCCAGTTTGCTGCCTGCAACATCCAAAACGAATCTGTATCTCACATCGTTCTTCTCCAATCTCTCGAGGGCTTCGTGAATGTAATCCATCTTTACCACTTCAACCATGCAACTCAGACCTTTCTCTTTCCAGAACTCAAGCATCTCTTCCATCTCCTTCATGCTCCCTACGAAGCTTCCCGTTATTGTCTTCCTTCCTGCACATTCAAATATTCGAATATTCAGACTTATGCCTACGATATAAACATTATGATACAACAAAAGAATTGAATAAATTATTACTTTGGTATTTGATAAAATTAATGTTATCAATTTAATTTTTTTAAAATATTTATTATTATTTTAATCTCTATTTTTAAAAAAATTATTTTAGTCTTTGTGAATCAACTTTGTTCAACTTAGAACATTATAGTTTTGTTGTGTGCTGTTAAAATGGAAACAAAACACATATCTTTTAATAAAGTTATGGTTAATTTTTTTTATAAATTATGACTAATTTTGTTTTAAATTTTATTAAAAAAATGATATATTTTACTTTTATTTTAATTTTAACAATATTTATATAAATAATTAAGGATTTATTTGATTCTATTTTTATTTTTTTGTTTTTAAAAATTATATTGTAAAATAAAAAAAATTATTTGATAAATTATTTTAAAAATATTTTTTTAATTTTATTTTATTTTCAAAATAAAAAAAATAAAAAAACAACTTTTATTTATTTTTTATTTTTAAAATAATTTATTTTTAGAATTTATTTTTAAAATAATAATAAAAAATAATTACTAAACGAATTTTTTAATTTTAAAAATAATTAAAAACAAAAAATTATTTTTAAAATAAAAGGCCTTAATTTTATATATTAGACAAAATTAATTTATTTAGACAGTTTTGTCCATGTCTTCATCTAAAATGGTATACATGTTCAAAAGTTAGGATTAAAGTAATTAAAATATTTTTAAAGAATTAAACTAATTGTTGCTAAATAAAATATTTAATTATAATTTAAAGTGTCTCGAGGGTGACTAACCAAGGATGATCGTGGGGCTTATGAATTGCAGAGGGGTCGTAGCAACGCCCACCAGGATCAACTTCCCATCAACCTTCAGCAACGAGAGATAAGGCTCGAGAGGGTGATCCGCAGGCACAGTGTCGATGATATAGTCTAGTGAATCAGCAGCTTCTTTCATCAGAGTGGCGTCCGAGCTAACCAGATATTGGTCAGCTCCGAGGACCTCGAGCGCCTCCGCTTTCTTCTTCTCAGAAGAACTTATAACAGTCACATGGTGACCCATTGCCTTTGCTATCTTCACCCCCATATGCCCCACTCCTCCCAGCCCCAATATTGCTCCTCTTAGCCCATTCCGTTTCAACCCCAAGTGTGACAATGGGCTGTACACCGTCACGCCCGCGCACAACAGTGGAGCCGCTTGCTCCGGCGCCAACCCCTCTGGTATTTTCACCACAAACCTGAAACCTCAACTCATCCAATCAGAACTTCAAAATTGGGGAAGGAGGTGTGTGTACATATAAAGATTTCAAGTGGGCATTTTGGATTTGCAAAGTGGGTTCTATTGCAAGAACTTATGAAGAATAAAGAATGACACTCTGGAGAAAATAATCGAAGCTAAATGCTTCAAAATAGGTGAAATTGCATCAAGACCTAAAGATTTCAAGTGGGTATTTTGGATTTGCAAAGTGGGGTTTGAAGATTAGTTATTACTTTTGGTGGACGACCATGGTTTCGGCGAAGCCTCCTTGGGTGGGTTTGCCATCGGTATAGACGTCGTTGTAGGACCAGATCTTCTTGCTGCAGTATTGCTCATTATCAGATTGGCATGCCCCACAATTTCTACAGCACCCGACGATGAGTCCGGCCCCCACCACATCTCCTGCTCTGAATTTGGTCACATTTGAACCCACCTCGACTACCTTGCCAACAACTTCATGCCTGTTTCAGAACAATTATCAGTAACGAGATTGATACAGTATAAAATTTTTAAAAAATGGAATAAAATATTTTGAATTCTTTGGATAAATATATTTACATTTCTTTTATTTTTAAAAAGATACATATATATTTTTTATTTTTTATTAAATATATTTATTTTTTAAAAAATTTAAAAATATACATAGATCTTTTTTAGGTTTTAAAAATAATATCATTCATTTTTTTAAATATAATTTTTAATATATATATTATTTAAAAAATTACGTATAAATTTAATTATGGTTGAACAGGTGGCTCAACTTAAATAAAATGAGATAAAGTGTATTTAATGTAATAGAATTCAAAGTATTTAAATAAATAAAAAAAATAAGTTGCATCTATATCTAAAAGGTGTTTAATATTGTATTAGACACGATATGATTTTTTAAAATACACAAATACTTTAAATTTTGTTATTTTAAAGTGACATTTGATATAAGTAATTTTTTTCCACATTTAGTATAAAAATTAAAATGTCATTCTCAAAGATAAAAAATTTCTGAAAATAAAAATTTATAAAAAAAAGAAAAAAAAGGAAAATTTTTCTACTCATAAAAGCGGAAATACAAGTTTCTTGTGCTAATGAATTTTTTTTTCAATTTAAATAATTAAATTGCCCTCATTTTCTATTAATATATAAATTTAAGTGTAACAATTTTTATACTCTTAAATTTTAAATAGTAAAATTCTAAATTTTAAATAGTAAAATTTTAAATTTTAAAATTTTAACTTTTAAATTTTAAACTTTAAACTCTAACTACTAAATCTTAAAATTTTAAATTCAAAATCATAACCTCAAATTTAAATTCTAACTCTTGAACTTTAAACTCTAATTTTTAAATTTTAAAATCTTAATTCTTAAATTTTAAAATTTTAATCCCTAAACCTTAAATTTTAAAATCTTAATTCTTAAATTTTAAATAAAAAATATCATTTTTTTAGTCAAGAATAAATCTTTTTTTTTGTATTTACTCATTTTTATTATTTTTATTTTAAAATTGTTTTGTCTTTAAAGATATTTTTAAAAATATTTTACATGAATTAAATATAAAAAAATAGTAGTAATATAACAAATTATTTAAAAAAATAAAGTGACAATTAAATATATTCTTTTATTTTTTTTATTTATCTCATTTATGAGACTAAAATTTTAAAAATTGTAACTTTACTGAAAATAAAATATTTCAAAAACTAAATATCACCTATAATTTGGATCCTGAATAGGTGACGACCAGTAACAGAGGACGCTACAAAGGGAATCCTAATCAGAAAGAGAAGAAAACGGTTGAACGTACCCAGGAACCGTGGGATATTTGGACATGCCAAGATCATTTTTGATTTGATGGATATCAGTATGGCAAATTCCACAGTAATGAACTTTGATGTAAACATCTTCGGGGCCTGTGTTTCTGCAAGTTTTACATAAAAATTATCAGAGGTACGAGGATTAAGGAATAAAGAGGAACACAAATCAGAAATAGAGGAGACGACCTTAGAGTAAATTTGTATGGGGAGAGAATACCAGATGGATCTCTGGCTGCCCAGCCTATTGTTGTTCTCTCTGCCTCAAAGCTTCCCATGATTCAAAGATGCCAAATGTTGAAAACAATAGAAACGTGAAAGGAATTAAGAAGAGGAAGAGTGAGAGAATGACCCGAATTCTGAGTGAGTTTGGTTAAAAGTGGGTTCTGTGAATGCCCTTAAATAGAGGTCACAATTGCCAAACTACTTGCATAAGAGATGGATGGTTTGAAGGGACAACCATATTATGGCCATGAAGTTACCAAATTGATAAAGGAAAAAAGTTTGATGCCATAAGATTTAATATATTTTTTTGTTGTAAAAGACAAAAAAAATATGAAAAACCAAAAATATATGGATTTGGATTATACTCACACCTTTTTATTAAAAAAGTTTACATTAATTTTTTTATTTTAAATTTTTATAAATATTAATTTAATATTTTGATAATTTACACGATATTAAATTAAGTTATTGAAGATTTTTTTTAAAATGTAGGTATAAATTTTATTAATAAAATTTTTTTATAAATTAAAATTAGAGAAAGAATAAATATATGTTTAAAAGATTTTAGAATAATTAAATGCAATTTATTCTAAAATTTAATCAAACCAATGTTAGAGTGGGTTCCACGAGACAAAACGTGGACGGTTGTGAAATGTGACCATTTAAGAAAGAGTGAGAAGACTCGTGTCATTTGGTCTTACTGGAATGACAGGGAAAAAATGAGGAGAAAAAGAAATAGAATTACTAGAATTAAAAATAAAAATAAAAAGGTAAGCAGTGTTGTGAGAAAGAGAATGAAAAAAATAATTTTTTAGACTTCTGTTTCTAATAAATTTTTAATATATTATTTTTTAATTCTTATTTAATAAAAATATTATTTATATTTTAGTAATGAAATTATATTTATTATGAATTTGAGTGTGACTAAAAATATTATTGTATATCTCATTATTTGATTATAATAAAAAAATTTTATTTGATAAATTTATAAATTTATTTAATTAAATTTAAAGTATTTAATATATAAATTTATTTAAATAATTTAAATTAATTAAAAATTTATAAATTATATGTTATTTAAAATAAATTATAAATTATAAATTAATTTATAAATTATTTTTATCAAATATAACTTAAGTCTTATAAATTTTTTACCACTAACATGGAATTTTTTTTATATTAAAATTCTTGAATCCCTTAATTAATTTATTGTTTTTACTGTGATTATTAAATCTGTATTGATATTATATTTTTGCTGTTTAAAATAGTTGCTGTCAAACTATTTGTGTATTTCTATAATTTCTTTAAAAATATGGAAAAAATTGTATTTGCGCCTTCGTTCGTTGAAGTGGTACGTGAATGTGAACCACATTCAGAACGTCGTGAAACAGTTCAGTCCATATTCAATGTGACCGTGCATTGAGAGGAGTACAACAAAAGGATGGGGAAGGATGCACAACTCTCATTTCTGGCCTCAATAATTTTATGTGGAGAAATTTTTTTCAGCATTCTCATCTTTGGAGTGGAGAAACTTTCCACGTCCTCGCCTGGCTCCCGTCTAGGTGGGAATGCCCATACAGGGTCTTACGAACAAGAAAATTTGCTCTTTATTAGTTATGAGAGGCCTAATAATACGCTGCTTGATGGTGGGGACCAAATAAAAAGGAGTCGTGCGTAAATACCCAATGTGAGTTGGGTGGGTGTTTGGTTATTTGTTTTAGTTCGACTTAGATTTAAATTAAATTGATCTGAATTAATTAATTTATTAAAATATAGATCGATAGATTTTAATTTAATCACAATTAATTGAAATTATAATTAATTAAAGATGATGTTACGAAAAAAATTATATAAAATGTCTTTTCTAATGTTTTATACCAAAATTTATAAAATTTTAAATATTTAATAAATAAAAAAATTATAAATTATCAAAATATATAATACTCATCAGTTGGTTTAATTTAATTCAATCCAAATGGCTGAATTTCACTTAAAAAATATAAAATTTAATTTAATTTAAGAGTTAATATTAAATTTAATATCAATAAATAATTTTTTATTTATCAGTGATGTTTAAATTATGATATATAATAAAAATAATTTTTTAAAAACATTATTTTTATCATATATTATAATTTAAATATTATTAATAAATAAAAATATTATCTATCAACAATAAATTAAATCTTTTTATTTAATCAATTTTCGTCAATTTTTGTAATTGTGGGGTGGCCATCTCCACAGCTAACCCTTTCCTAATTTGTTTTGCTTATCTCAATAAGGAAGGGTCTGTCAATGGGTGGGTTGGCCTATCACTTTCACTCCTCAATTTTGGAGTTTTACTCCAGGTCAATCCACCCTTGCAAAAGGTCGGTTAAATAAAGGACAAAAAAAAATGGTTATTGATTAATTTCCATAGATTTTTGAACTTAAATTGAACTGAAACATATTAACCACTTTATTAAAAAAAATTAGACTTATTTGACTGTATTAAAATGATTCAACTAAATTAATTAAATAATTAAGATTAAGTTTAGTTCCTGTCAGTTTTAGTCTTTTTTAATTTTTTTCCCTTGAGGTTAATCGGACTAGATTAAATTGTAAATATATGAAACTTATTTTTATACAAAATTTAGATAAAAATTGGAGTGAGATGACTAGGAGGAAAGTGGATATATAGGAGAATTGGCTTTAAAAATTTCACAAGCGTGCATATTGCCTTGTTGCCCCTACAATGGAGGCTTTTTTAACACCCAAATGATCTTTGAGCCCAAGTTCTACAGCAGAGATATTTTCTTTATCGTACCAAATTCTGACTGTTGGAAAAGCCAGCAAGTGATGCAGAGCTTTGAGAGAGGGGACGGAAATCCCCAGCCCTTCCCCCTTCTCTTTTTCTATTCTCTTCCTTAAAAGTCTTTTTTTTTTTCTGTAAGAAAATTCTTTTTCTTAAAAAAGTTTATTACTTCTTCTAAAAAAGATTATTCTTTTTCATAAAATTTTTTTCAAAGCTTTAAAGATATTCATATATTTTGTTTAAATCTACGAGATTAAACTCAAATATATCACTTTAAATTTAAAAATTAAATTTATAACATCGAACTTATAATTGAATAAATTTTTTTTGAAAAGAGTTTAGAGTGCGTTTGGTTTGCGAAAACGTTTTCTGTTTTCATTTTCTGAAAATAATTTTTATTTTCTAGTTTTTATATTTTCGAAAATACGTTTGGTTTGTGTTTTCATTTTCACTATTTTTTAGTTATATTGTTGTATTTTCATTTTTACTATTTTATAATTATATAAATAGTAAAACATTGTGTATATAATTCAAAATAATTGTGAAAATTCCATCATTGCAATGCACTACAAAATTTAAAATTCTGAAAATATCTTTTCGGTATTTTCAGAATTTTCAAAAATTCAGAAAATATTTCCTGAAAATGAAAACAAAAAACAGTAAACAAACTCATTTTTATGTCTGTTTTCAGTTTTCAGTGAAAATGAAAACTGAAAACAAACAAACCAAACACACCCTTAACTTTTAAAAAAGATTGTGAGGTATGTTACCTCTTCAATAATATGTATTTTTTTATGTTGTATATTAATTGTATATTTAAATTGTTAAAATATATTATTTAATAAATTAAAATTTTAAAGATGCGTTGTTTTTTTATTTTTTAATTATAGTACTATATTTTTTTTTGTATTTTTAGAAATTACAGTATTTGTTTATCATATTTTTATTTTTTGTTTGTTGACTTTAGTATCATCATGTATAAATGTGATTTTTTCACTTGTTCCCAAAAAAAAAGGAAAAAAAAAAGGGCAGGCACCTACGGCAACAAGAAGTAGCCACACATTTTTTTGGTGGGTATTGATCTTTTGTGTTTCAGTGAGAACACGCTCCACCACTGTCTGAGTCTCCAAAAGATTTCATTAACACATTTTGGTTTGGAATACTTCTTAGAGCAGGAAGAAAGAGCTTTGAGTCACCTATCCATCACCACTTTCACTTATTTTTCTTTTGATTGGTTGTCCTATTTTGAGAATTCGGTCCTTAATTGGAAAAATGACAGGTTCTAGTTCTGTGGAGAGTTTTTTCTTCTTTGTCATTGAAATATGATAAAATGGTCTAGAGAAATCATTAAGTGTTTGGGGGATAAAAACTCCATGGTTACAAATTACAACCCACTCTTATAAGGAGAAGAAATGACATAGAACTAAAGATAATCGAACACAAGAGGCTAGCTCTAACACACCTTCTAAAAGCATAACAAGAAAATTAATAGTACACTTTCATAGAATAACAACTACAAGATTATACCAAACAGATCTTTCAAGACATTTGTGGAAGGCAACACACACACTTCCAGACTCTCAATATCTAGGAACTTTGTCTTCTTAAAAGTCTTCATCAATTAAGAATTTAAGATTGATCTCCATTTTGTTGCAAATACGATGGCGAGTTGTAAATCTTCCATTGCAAAAGCCAAAAACAAAATAACTCTTCGCATAGAAAAGGAGATATAGCTTCTAAAGAGAAAGAAAAATTACTCCCATCAGATGGGAAAGCTTCCCATGAAAAAGAAAATGGCTTTATAGCAAAAGGAGAAACTCTCACAAATGGAGATGACAAGAAAGCAAGAAAGTGGAAAATAATTAAGAAGAAAAGAGGCTACTGCCAACAGTTCTAAAAAACCCGACAGTGGCAAAAGAAGTAGACTATGCAGCGGGGGAGAGAAAACCCTAACAAAGAGTAAGAGATTTTGAGAAGAGTTTTTTATGACCTGAATAGGGATGGAAAATTTCTCCACTTATGGGATCCTCGCAGGGACGGCCCCATATGAAGGTGGAGATGAAAATAATTTTTCTGTGGCGATGGTGATGAAAATAAAGTTTTTCCCACTTAAAAATATCAAATGGAAACCGTGATTATACCGCCGTCCCGTATGATTAAAATACCTATGATTTATTCAATTACTTTAGCATACATATATCTATATCAGTAATTATACATTTATAATTTATGCTAATGAACTATCATATATATTTATTTTATAAATGGACTTAAAACTGGGTGTTTGTAAAATTACTATTGCCGAACTTTGGGGAGTTTTGTGTGCTCTTCAAATTGGTTGGAAGCTCGGTTTCCGGAAGTTGAAGATTGAAGTTGACTACATGGTGGCCGTGCAGCTCGTCACGAAGGGGTGTGAGTCTCATCATCCTTGTCATGGAATCATTTCCCATACTGTTTGGCTTGCGAATTTTGCTCATAAGCTTAGCATCGGCTTGCATGAGTTTTCTGAGGTCGTGTCTGGTTGTGCTGCAAGATGGGTGGATGACCTTGGTGGTGTTTTGTTTGAGCTTTCTTTATTTCACCAAAAGCTTAGCCCATTTAATTTAATTTTTGGGTTGAATATTGTTCCACAAGGCCTTTTTTTTAAAAAAGAAGAAGAACCAAATGCTATATAAAATAATAAAACCAAGTATTATTATTTCTTATATAAATATTGCACAAAATATAATAAGTTCTTTCTAATTTAATCCCAAAATATATTTTAAATTATACATTTATTGTTATATTTTGTTAGATCTTTTCTATATTTCGTCACTATAAGAAAATTAACAATTTGTGACGACTTTTTTGTGTCGTCACTGAAAAAGATATTTTGTGACGACTTAGAGGAGTCGTCACTAAAGGGTATGTTTTCAGTGACGACCTACAGTAATCGTCATTAAAAGTTAAACTTTCAGTGACGACTTTTGAAAGTGGTCACAAAAACATAGTCTTTCAGTGATGACTTTGATAGGTTGTCACAAAAGGTATGTCTTTTTGTGACCACTTTTTAAATTGTCACTAAAAATTTACTTTTAGTGACGACCTAGTCGTCACTAAAAGCTAAAATTTTTTAAAACCCTTTTAGTGACGACTAAGTCGTCACTAAAAGTTAAAAATTATACTCAAATTGTAATTTGGCTCTAGAAGATAATAATCTATTTTAAATTAATTTTTATAATTTAAATTGTTAACAAATTATTTTTATTTTTTTAATAATGAAAGAAAAATATATTTTAAAAATTTAAGAATTAGCTTAAAATAATTGTTTGTCTATGATATTTTTATTGAAAAGTTTTAAATTTTGTTGAAAAATTAAATATGGGATTAATTTTGAATAGGTAATAATTTTTTAAATAATTATCTAAAAAAAATAAAATTAAAACATATAATAAAAAAAATAGTCTACTTTTTTCTCACGCTGCAAAATGCTGACAAAAAAGTAGAAATTCACTGGAAACAAACTATTTGGAGGTTAAATTATGTTATATAAATATTATTAATTAATTTTTTAATGATATTAATACTTGAAATTACTGAATATATTTAGAAGTTTAATAATCATAAATTTTATTAATTAGAGTATTAGTTTAACGAATAGATCAGCTGATCATATGAATTGAATCGTAAACTTAACTTCTGTTGATTTTTAAAATATTCAATTAAAGCATTATAATAAATTTCTATGTAAAACAAATTAAGTTTGAAATCTAATCACAATTAGCATGAATTAAAAAGTCATGTCTTGCAACTTTAATTAAGTGATCTTCTAATATCAACATTTCATATAAAATCTAACTGGTCAAGAAGAAGAAGAAGAAACAGGCCTATAACAGTATAACTATTTAAAAAAATATATTACAACATCAATTTATTCTTATAGGTTTTTTATCTCAATTTATTATGTTATAATTAAATTTTGTATTGTTTTCATTTTTAATTTAATTTTATTAATAGAATTATTGTGTAAATTTTTAAATTATATATATATATATATATCAAACGTTATAGTGACTTTTAAAAAATACATATTAATAAAAAATATATTTAATAATTGATAAAAAAAATGCCAAGAGTATTATATTATTTGTTAATATGATACATCACTAAAAAATAATCCATATCAATAACTCTATAAAGATTAAACAAAACGTATATATAATATAAAATAAAATAAAATCATATAATAAAACAAAGGAAAAGTGAAACTCTCGATCACGCGGGGCACCAAAATCCTCTCCCGCGCGCTTACCAGTGTTCTTCTTCTTTCTCTCCCGCGTGCTTACCAGTGTTCTTCTTTCTCTCCCGCGCGCAAAGCTGAAATCAACTCTCAATCCTCACCTCTCATTCGCCTCGGTTCCCAGGGAGAAGTGCTCAAACCTGTAGCGTGGCAGACATTACTGGAGAATCCATCTTGAAGCATCAAGGTACTCTAATCCTCCTTCGATTTTTACTCTAATCCTCCTTCGATTTTTGGGATTTCGTTTAATTAGTTTGGGGGTTTTGATTTTTCGGTTGGGATTGGTTTTTTGGGTTATAGTTTTCTGCATTTGAGCTAATTTGGGGGGGGGGGTGGAGTGAAATGCTACGGCTGATGCATTTGAGCTTCGTATCTCGGCCTCCCTCTCCTTCTCTACTTGATTTCGTTGTTGATTTTAATCATGTCTTCCATACTGATTACCAACTGATTGAAATTTGACTCACTAAGTGCCTCTTGAAATTTGACAGATGACTCTTTGAAACCTGAGTCTGGACCCATTCTGTGTGCATTCAGCCATCAAAGGTAACAACTACTAATTACCAACTGATTTAGGTGTTCGTATGCTCCCATTATGTACATTTTTACTTCATAATGATTCTGGGTCATTTGATTAGATTACCGTGACTGCATATTTTGTTCATTTGATTAGATTATTTAGTTGCTATTTGATTCAGTAAGATAACTGATCCAAGATGCCTAGGACAATGTAAAATTTGGGAACATTTATCTCTGCTTTGGTAGCACCTAGCCTTTCTATTGTCAATATTTGAGGCTTGTCCTGTTATTTCTGATTATATATAATGTTTATTGTGGAATGGAAAAGAATAAGTTGTTTTAAGAGCTGCTCTGCTTAGTGGATTCATATTTGGACAAATATTCTTTTTATTTTGCTGTATGCTTCAAAATCTCCCTTCTTGGTTTATATATATATATTAGCTAGGTGTCCTATTATCTTATAGTGAAATCCTCTGCAATTTTTGGGTTGATTTCCTATCCTTTGCAGTTCGTCTTTATTCATATGCAGAGCAAATAGTGCAGCAAGAACATGTGAGTCAAGCTTCTGTTCAGGTATTTCTCTTATCCCTTTAATTTTAATTTGTCCAGTATGTTTTGACTGGAATGACACAGTGCCTCCATTTTTGAGATATGGGAAGTACAGTGGGCTTCTTTGTAGTGACTGCATATATTCCCTCACATTAGCCTTTAAGAGTACTTAACTAGCTTAATGATCTTCTCCAACAACATAAATAATGTATGAATGATCCACTGATTTGTCAATTTGTATTCACAAAATAAGCTATCCAATTCACGATTTTATAAATATGGTCTTGCTTATCTGATCTTACTTTATTTTACTTGGTAGAGGAGATTGACTTTGTTACTAAAACTAAAGTGTTAGTTGTTTTTTGTATACTTTATGGTTGCTTAATATTGTTGGGGATTAATATCTCTAGGTAGCTTGGTTCAGATTGTTGACAGGATACTTACAACATGGAAAAATGTTTTAACATCCTATCTGACTGACATAGTAAAAAAAACTGAAACAGTAGTAGTACAACTAGTTATGAAAACTACAGAAATAACATCAAGAAAAAATAATCTCCCAATCCAAACTTGGAAATTAACCTACTCCCTATCCAATCCAGAAGAATCAAAATTATGTACCAATAACTATGGGGACGGGGTTTAGTAGGCTTGGCTAGCCAATAGGCAGCCTTGTTAGCAGATCCTGGGATTCACTTTAAAGTTATCCTAGTATTATGCTTAAAACGGAGTAGGAAAAATTAGTAAAGTTTGCTTATAATCTATTTCTAGCTTTGTGATGCCTTCTTTTTAAGGAATAGAAATAAAGGAAAGAAGCCCAAATATTATATGATTATGTCAACGTAGAAAAATGATGAAACTAACCGACTTTAAACAAATGACACTCAATAATACTAGACAATAATAAATAAAATTGTAGGAGCACTATAATTATACAAGAGATTTTTTTTTGGGCCAAAAGATAATTCCATTGTCAACCTATCAGAAGAAGAAAACAAGCTCCAAACCAAACCAAACCTAACAACAAACCAGAGAATTGCAGAAGCACCATAAAACAAAGAAAAAATAAACCTCCTAGTTAAGAACTATTTCAATTCAATTGCTCCACATTGCAGTATTAACAATAAGCATAGACAGTAAATAACCGCCACAATATTCCTGACTTCTGGTAGTATTTTTTACCCTAAAATTTAATATCATTTAAAATATTCACTTAAACTTAAATTGATCTCAGGCTAAATGCCTATTGTCAAATGGTCTTCCCTCTACTTATGTGTTTTTTATTCATACTCTAGATTGAAGTAATACTAAAATTTGAAGAATTGTGCTTGGAATCTGCGAAGGAGTTTGCTCCATTGTTTACAAAGGTATGATTATTCTTTATAAGTTAGGTTTATTTACTTGTCTGTATGTTTAATTGCACATCAGAAAATAATTGAAATCTATCTAAGCTCTTTGTATAGAAAAGATATTAATATGATTGTGCACTGTCCTCCTGTCTAAATCATCCTGTGGTGTTAACAATTAGGGAGCTTATAGTTTTCTCATAGATCTCAAAAAGTAGTATTAGAAAACCTGTCAAAAAAATGCAGTTATCTAGTACTCTCATATTCTTTGTTTGTTTTGGAAATGCTTCTTCAAAGACTATCTAATATTTAAGGCATGAACAATGTTAATGCCTTCCTTCTCTTTGACTTTCTACTTTTCGTATGCCCTAAAGTCATTCTACCAATACATATACACTTTATTTTGTCCAAATATGCGTCTTTCTCTTTTTCAAGTGTTAACTTTCACTAACAAATTTTGTAGGGAATATTATGGACAAAAGTTGGTTAAATGTCAAGAACAGAGTTGATCCAAGATACATCCAAGGGGTGGATCATTTTCTTGATTGGGCATATAGTGAAATAAGTGTAGGAAGCAAGAGTAGGTGTCCATGTAAAAAATGTAGAAATGTGGTATTCAAGATGAGACATGAAATACGATTTGATTTGTTGAATAATGGGTTTTTAAAGTCTTACAAAGTCTGGGATCTTCATGGAGAAGTTGTAGGGATGACTTCAAATCCCCTTGATGAAAGTAATACTATTGAGGAGGATGACATGATTGGGATGATACATGATGCATACAGAGTTGTGAACATAGAGGGGCCGAATACTAATATAGAAAATGGCGAAGAGCCAAATGTGTATGCAAAGAAGTTTTACCAACTATTGATGGACGTCGAAACAAGTCTATATCCAAATTATGACAAGGTGTCAAAGTTGTCATTCATCGTTAGGCTTCTTAATCTAAAGTGCCTTAATCATTGGAGTGATAAGTCTGTAGACATGTTGTTGGACTTATTTAAAGAAGTGTTGCTAGAGGGGGTTCAAGTACCAAACACTACAAGAAATTTAAGCTTTCGTGGCGACTTTTCAGTGGCGACCTTAAAATTCGTCACTAAAAGCTACTTTCAGTGGCGACATTTAGGGTTGCCACTAAAAGTTATGCTTTTAGTGGCGACACAAGCATGTCGCCACAAAAAATCGCACTTTTAGTGGCGACTTGAATAATGTCGCCACTAAAAATAGGGGTAAAAAGTGATTTATAATTTTTTTTCAGTAAAAAGTACATGTCGCCACTGAATCGTGGCTTCCGTGGCGACAATTTGTCGCCACTGAAAAGCTTTTAGTGGCGACATTTCATGTTGCCACTGAATCCTAGCTTCCGTGGCGACTATTAGTCGCCACTGAAAATGTTTTAGTGGCGACATGTGACGTCGCCACTGAATCTTGGCTTCAGTGGCGCTTATTTGTCGCCCCGAAAAGGGTTTTTAGTGGCAATTTAATCTAAATCGCCACTGAAAGTAAACTTTTGGTGGCGACATGTGAAGTCGCCACTGAATCTTGGCTTCAGTGGCGACAATTTATCGCCACTGAAAGGTTTTAGTGGCGATTTATATTAAATCGCCACTGAAAGGTAAAATTAGTTTTTTTTAAAAAAAATTTATCTTTAATTTATTTTTAATATATGCATAAAATTTAAAGTTTTTATATAAATTATATAAAAATTTATATTTTTTAAAAGATTGTTTTGTTGAGAGTGTTAAAAAAAATTGATTAATATAGAGAAAAATTTAATATAATTATATATTTATTTCAACTATATAAATTTTTATTTATACTAAGTAAAAAAATATGTGAAATACACATTGTTGTCACGTTCTATCTTTTTTTTGTTATTTTAATTTATTTTAATAACAAAGGGTTTGTTTCAATTTTAATTAATCATCAAAAAATTTCAAAATTTAAAACTTTAAAGTTAAAAGATCATTTTGTTATTTTAATCTATTAAAAATATATTTCGAATTTAATTTTGTTGAATTTTAATTTTTAAACATATTACTTAAAAAATTATTTTGCTTGTATAAATAATTGTGCATTAACTATATTAATAGAAATTGAATAAATTTTAACTAAACTTTAGCTTTACTTTAATTATAAAAAAATTGTTAAATATTTATAAATAAAATAAATTTGAAGAAATTTTTTAATTTAATTAATTCTTAAAAGATTAAATTGATGAAGGTAAATTTTAAAAAATAAAGTTGAATATATATATATATATATATATATATATATATATATATATATATATATGAAATATGCAAAAACTATATTCTGATTATCCATTAATATATTTTAAGAATAGATTTCTTTTTTTTCTTTAATAATTAACAAAATGTAAAATAGTTCATGTATTAAATACAATATATCAATTGTCATGAAAAGATGGCAATCTTTTCTCGTAAAATTTTTATTAAAAATTCTAATAGATAATACCACTAGCGCAACCTTAATAGAAATTGTTGTTGCTCATTATAAAATTTCAACTATGATTTCTAATTCTTCTTTTGTAAAAAATGATTGTGTAAAACTTAAAGGCATGGTATAAATACATGAAAGTACAACATATATATATATAAGAAATGTAAAGAAGGAATATAATGTGTTATGTACAAAAGTACATACATGTAAAAAAGTTGCTAAGAAGAATATATGAACATTTTACTAACATAACTTGCTAAATATAATAAGCCACTTTTACATATAGAGTATGTTTGGCAAGTTAAATACGCTAACTTATAGCGTATTTGACTAACTTATAAGTTTGTTTGACCAAATTAGAGGTGTTTGGTAAACAAACTTATTTGAGTAGCTTATAGCGTATTATCATACGCTATTTTAAGTAGCGTATAGCTTTTAACAGATAGCTTTCATAATTTTATTCCTTTTTTATTCTTATTATTTTATTCAAATTCCAACACTATCCTACTCATAAGATGTCACTGTTTTTACTATGTTTAAACAACATTTAAATTATATACCCTATGATGAACTTCCATATATTATTAATAGTGAAACAAAAAATAAAAATTTAGAGACATCTATTAAGATAAAAGAGATTCGTAACAATATTACTAATTTATTGTGGGACACTATATAATATGTTTATTTTGTATTTTTTGGGATTACATAATGAAGTGTATCATTTTATGTCATTTTACATTTATCAGCTAATTCAATAGATAATTTTGTCAAACACTTGTAATTCAATAAATTAATTTAACAACTTTCAGCTTTCAGATAAAAATTAACTTTTAAGTTTTCAGCTAACTTTTAAATTTTCAATTAACTTATCAGCTATTTTTGCTAAACATAGCCATAGTCTTATTGTATGGCTTTAAACTAGTCATTTATTTTTTTAAATTTTTTCTTTGAGTTTCTTCTAATTTCTATTTTAAGTCGCATACCAACCTCCTACAAGAAAAAAACGAGTTAAAATCATACAAATTTATTTTGATTATACAAGATCATGTCTTCAATCTCTAGAAAAATTAAATGTAGAAGAAATGTAATAAAAAAAATGTAATCAAATGATAGAATTATGAACTTAAGATCATTTCATATATATATATATATATATATATATATATATATATATATATATATATATATATATATATATAGAGGATGTAATAGAATTGGAAAAATTTAAACAGTAATTTGTTTGGAACTCAATGTCAAGCCCATTGCCAATTTCACATAATATATACTATGGAACAATTAAAATAATCGTAACTAAGATGGAAAAAAATGTATAATAAATCAATCATATTTACACTATATCTCCAAAAAACAAAGTTGGAATATTTCCTTACACTATAATATTAAATAATTTATTGAAAAATTTAATTTTTAAAAATATATTTAAAATGAATTTAAAAATAAAAAATAAAAAATTCAGCAAAAAGGAAGTGTTTTAGAACAAAGCACCCTTTAAATACAATTTCCACTCCTCAAATATCTTTAAAGAAATTTGATAGTTATTATGCATTTGGTGCTAACAGATTATTATGTAGAACATACAATAATTTTAAGAAAATTATATTAAATTGCTATCAGACATCGGAGATAATGAATGCCTACTCAATACCTTACTCACCAATATAATCTTATTGTTTTATAAATATTAAGTGGGGCCAAACACAGTGCATCAGGTATTTAAAAAAAATATAAAAGGAAATTATAAAATACATACAAATAAGTGAAAGTAGTAAACATATTATTATTCAATATTTATAAACTTATGGTTTAAAGTATAAATAAATAAAAATTCTGTGATTGAAAGATTTTTGTAATATAAATAGTCAAAATTTACTAAAAATATTACTGGATTCAGGACGAATAATACTATGATTTTGACCGATCAATTTTTTAAATCATCTGTTGAATCGCCGTAAATCTGAAGTAGAAAATTTCAAAAAAAGGTAAATTCTAAAACTTTTACTTAGAGATCTCCAATTGAAATTTTGACACCGTAGATGAATTCAGGAGTTAGATAAACCTTAGGATATGATTATTTTCGACCATCTGACAGCTTTTTGCTCTATACTCTTCTTGATATTTGAACGTGTATTTAAATATGTTTATGAGATATTTACACTTTTATATGTTATTGAGATACATTAAAATTATCTAAATTGCATACAATTTGAAATACAGTTCAAGAACAGTATAATTTTGAAACTGAATTTCTGAACTCATGGTGTATCTGATTTCACATATATTTCTCATTAAATGATAAAGTGAATATTTATGCAAGTAACATTATTTATAAAACTATGCTGTGGTTCAAAACGCAATCTTTGGACTGTATTTTGAATTAAATTAAATTTTAAAAGAAAATTATTTTTCTTTAAAAAAAATTGAAAATAAAGTATAAAATTTTTAATTTTAATTTTCTATTTAATTTTTTTAAATAATTTGTTGAAAAATTAAAATTTAAAAATATATTAAAAATAAAAAATCCAAACTATTTAAAACTAAATTTTGAAAATAAATTTAAAAATATATAAAAAATGACAAACTAAACTTAAAAAATATTAAAAATTTTTCAAAAATTGTATTTTAATATTTTAACTTTTTTCAACAAATTATTTTAAAAAAAATTATTTAAAAATTTTAATAGCAAATAAAATTAAAAAATTTTCAACAAAATATTATTTTCAAAAAAATTACTTTATTTTTATAATTTTTTTCATTTTTCTTTTTTAAAGAAAAATAAATTTTTTAAAAAGTTTCTAAAAAAATATATTAAAAATAAAAAAAATTCAATTGAATCGCAGGACGCTCCCATATCCGTGATTTAAATCGTAAGGCGCTTTATTTGAATTTCATATAAATTTTGGACCTAAATCTTCCCTCCTTTACTCTTCCTCTTGTTGTGTAACTCTTAATCTCCCCCTTTCTTCACACACGGACCAAAAGTAGGTGTAAAGCAAAGCATCCTCCCTCCCTCAGTTTTTTCCATTATGACGACAGCCACTATTGCTCCTCCTACCTAATCCTATCGGAAAGTGCGAAAAAATCACCAGAAAAGTGAGAAAATAGAGAAATTCGAAGAGAAGAAGATTGTCTTGTGGGGTTTGAGTACATACTCCAATAAATCATTTTTCTCCCCAAAAAAGTGACAAAATCAGGGAAGATGACTGGGAAATTGAAGTGGCCCTGATTCGGATGCCCCATCGAAACTGAAGCTTTGAAAGTTTGTCCCTTTTGGGTCAGATCTCAGCCCTTTGCCATTGTTATTGCTGCTTTCATCGGGCTCACTAGCTGATCTCTGATGGGTTGAATAGATAGGGGAGTACAATGATTTAATGGGTTTGAAATGTTGAGCATTTTGGGTGATGGTTTTGCTTGGATTTGAACGCAAACTCAATGCTGTTGCTTCAGTAATACTCTCTGGAAATGTTGGCTTCTTTAGCACCTTTCGACCCCCCTCGACCTGGGGCTTCGAATACGGTATGTTTTCTTTTTGCTGTGTTTAGTACTGAAGAGAATATATTAACTTGAAACTAGTTTTTGAATCTAATGCTTTATTTTTCTGATATTGTTTGGGAATATGACTTGAATGGGAGTGAATGCGGGAAGCGGGGAACGGTTAACTAGGCATCCTTTAATGAAAAGTCAGTTTCAGGAAATTTTGTGATTTGTGAATTGAGTTGATTTATTACTTGAACTGGGGCGCATTTGATTTAGTATGGGTCATTGCTAATTGCTAGACTGCAGTCAAAGAAGTACAAAAAGTTAAGTGAGGTCTTTCCTGATTTATTTTCCATGTAAGTGTTGGATTTATTGAGGAGCTGTGTTGAATTTTTTTTTTTAAATAGAAGAAATTATATTAATAAGGAAGCAGGATACAAATGAGGAGGATATGATAAAATTCCAAGGGAAAAGACCAAAACTTTAAAAGGATAACAAAATAAAATAAAATAGAAACCTAAACATGCAGCAGAGCTGCCCAATCCCTTTGGATGTCTAAGAAACACTCCCTTAAAAAAAGCCCTGAACTAAACACCTAAGAGAAGCCACAAAGGCACAAACATAAAGGTAGCCCATAAGGCATCTAAATTCAAGAGTCTTCCCCTAGTTGTTAGGTTCACGCATTAATACTATATAATATATATTATATATTAAGTATTCTTGAATAATTATTTAGAGTCTGCAGTTTTTTTTAAGTAATTAAGTATCTCTCCCATTTGTGTAAAATAATTATTCTTAAATACACAATAGATATATGTCAAGTTTGTGTTCAAGTAAGTTTAAATTCAAGTGTTAAAAGATTTTTAAAATATTAAAATCTCAAATTTAAAAAAAATTATAACAAAAGACAAGTTTGACATTTTAAAAAATATTAATTTTACTTAAAAAAAATGTGAATCAACTCATTCATGGTTACAACTTCTTGAATGAAACAAAAAAGAAATGTTACTTAGCAAATGTGAAAGTGATAAGGTTTATATATAAATTTTGTGATTTAAGAACTGTGTAAGATTGAATATGTATCATACTTTCAAAGGTTGTGAAATTTGTATCAGTTTATTTGACTTTTAAATATGATATTGATTAAAGGTCAGTAGTGTATGGAAATGTTTCTTTAATTAAAACTAGAAATGTATTAAATATCAATACTTGACAAAAAGTGTTCAAACCCACCAGAAAACAAAACTATCTAACAAGTAATAAAGCTTCAAGGGAGACCAAGGGCGCCATTTTTAAAGTTACTCATCAAGAGTTTTAATAAATATAGGACCCATTTGATGATGCTGAGAAACCTAAAATCTTGGAGTAGGAAGAGCTGCTTTTAGGGCCAAAATTTAAATGACAATGGCAGGAAAAGGCCCTTTATGATCGGTAGGATGCATGACCCCGCAAAACCAGAACGTGTTAATGTATTTTTGAAAGAATAATATATTAATGATAAAAACTAGTGATATTGTACGACGGAATGGAAAATTCTTAGATTTTGCTTGAGATGATATATTGAGATTAGGCAAAGAGAAAAAAAAATTAGAGTCAGAGAATATACCTAACCATAATCTAAAAACCAAATTAATCCAATATATCATCATGACAATCCAATATATCTCAAAACCATGCCTTCCAAGTCTTGTCTACGTATGTGCCTCTTTCACCTTGTTAGGCAATTGCTTTTTCCCGCCTTGTGAGTTTAGCCCCTACTTGTAATGAGGAGATATCTTGGTGTGTTATGGCATTATCAGTATTAAGTTTTCATTGGGCACTCTCTTCCCCCCCTTCTCGGATAATTTTTTGGAAGTTGAAAGAATAAAGAAAATGAAATATTAAAAGGAAGAAAAAAGAAGGGTTTGAAGGTAAAATTCTCAAAATTACGCTAAATCTAAGAAGTATGAACACACAATAAGAAAACCTCCACACAACAAAATTTGACTAATATAAATATCCATATGAGAGACTAAATTAGGGGGTTTTGTCCCTGCCTCCATTCCCATTTCAAACTCTTAAAACATGAAGCCTACTTAAACTTAACCCTACTTCAGCATTATGCTTACCTATCTATATATATATGCAGCTGTAACTTCATTTCTTCATTGTTCTTTGAATTGTTACTGGAATTCCTGTATGCTTTGGTAGACTTTTCTTTAAAAATACTATCAATTGTGTTTGGCTATAAAAAATTTCTTACATGATATTATTTTGTTTGTATTAATTTTCAAGTTATATTAATTTGTTATATTTGATTAAACAGGACAATT
Source organism: Gleditsia sinensis (assembly GCA_037074535.1). Lineage (NCBI taxonomy): Eukaryota > Viridiplantae > Streptophyta > Magnoliopsida > Fabales > Fabaceae > Gleditsia > Gleditsia sinensis. Next base: position 3,510,556 of record CM073463.1, read on the forward strand.
TCCAATAACACTCCTGAGTAGTGCTCTTTCAACCATTGTAGCTAATACAACAAGCACTGCAGCACCAATATGGCCAAATGAAGCACCGAGTTGATTGTTTTTGTTAACATTTAGCTGTGTATTGCTTCTTTTTAGTTGACATGATTTTTTTTGGACATGTAATTGACATGCTGTTAGTGTATAATATTTGTTATATTTGATACATGTTAATATTATTATTTTATCAATAATTTTATTTATTTAAATTTTTATTGAGGTTTTAATTATTATAATATAAAATGATAAATTTATTTTAAAAAAATTTACACGAAACCTATGGAGGCGACCTTTTTAGATCGCCACTGAATCCAAGAGAAAAAAATTTGAATATCGAGACTTTTTGTGACAATAAAGTCACCACTAAAACCTTTGTTGGCGACTTATGGTCGCTGCGAAAAATAATTTTTAGTGGCGACTTTTTTTGGTCGCTACTAAATCTAAAAAATAAAAAATGAATATTGAAACCTTTAGTGGCGACTATAAGTCGCCACTAAAACCTTTGGTGGCGACTATTGATGTCGCCACTGAAAGGTTTTCAGTGGCGACTTGTACAGTCGCCACTGAAGGGGTTTCAGTGGCAACTGAAAAATGTCGCCACTGAAGACCTTTCAGTGGCGACTTAAGTCGCCACTATTACTAGTTTTTGGTGGCGATTTTTTTTGTTTTGGTGACAAAATTTTATTTTTGGTGGCCACATAAGTCGCCACTAAAAAGTAAGTTTTTGTGGCGCTTAAAGTTGTCGCCACTGAAGATATAATTATTGGTGGCGACTTGTTTTTGTCGCCACAGAAACCTTTAGTGACGGTCGCATGGGTGGCGACTTTTTGGTGGCGAAATGTCGCCACGAAAAGGTATTAGTGGCGATTTGTTAACTTTCAGTGGCGAAAAAAGTCGCCACTGAAAGTCAAATTTCTTGTAGTGAAATTCCTATTACGAAGCCAAGAAAGTTGTTCAAGATTTGGGATTAGACTACACAAAAATTGATGCTTGTAAGAATGACTGCATTCTATATAGAAAAGAACATGTCAATGCACAATCATGCCTTAAATGTAAATTGTCCATATGGAAATCAAGTGGACCCAAAGGTAAAAAAGAAGCACACAAAGTCTTGCGATATTTTCCATTAAAGCCTAGATTGCAAAGGCTGTACATGGCAGGACACACTGCTAAAGACATGAGGTGGCACAAGGAGGAACGTGTTGATGATAGTGTATTAAGGCACCCTGCTGACTCCGTTGCTTGGAAATCATTTGATGAGCAACACCCTGGTTTCTCAGCTAACCCTAGAAATGTTAGGATGGGTTTAGCCAGTGACGACTTTCAACCATTTGGAAACATGAGTACTAACCATAGTATTTGACCAGTTGTTCTCATACCATATAACTTGCCCCCTTGGAAATGTATGAAACAACCATACTTCATGATGACACTTCTTATTCCAGGCCCGAAGTCTCCGGGAGATGATATAGATATATATTTGGAACCAATGATTGAGGAGCTGAAAGAATTGTGGGACTTAGGGGTTGAGACATATGATGCTCATTCAAAGAGGAATTTTTGTATGCGAGCTGCTATCTTGTGGACAATAAATGATTTTTTTGTATATGGTAATCTTTCAGGGTGGTCAACAAAGGGAAAATTGGCATGTCCTTGTTGCCATAAACATACTCACTCGATGTCATTGAGAAGTAAATTATGTTATATGGGACATCGACGCTTCTTACCAGCCAATCATCCATGGCGTCGGAATAGGAGGGAATTTGATGGTAAAATAGAAAATAATGTCGCTCCTACATATTTGACTGGTGAAGAAGCGCTTGATCAACTACAACTTTTACCGGGTGTGACATTTGGAAAGGGCAATAAGCGAATGCGTGACAAATCTAGCGGTGCTTATAATTGGAAGAAGAAGAGTATTTTCTTTGAATTGCCTTATTGGAAAACACTTTTGTTACGACATAATTTGGATGTCATGCATATTGAGAGAAACATATCTGACAACATTGTGTCTACGGTAATGGACATGGCTGGAAAGACAAAAGACACAGTGAAGAGTCGGTATGATTTAATGGACTTGGGGATCAGACCAAGTTTGCACCCTATTGATGATGGAAACAACATCTTGCTACCGGTGGCATGTTATGTGCTATCACCACAAGAAAAGTTGAAAGTGTGTACTTTTTTGACTCAATTAAAGGTTCCTGATGCATTTTTTTCAAATATTTCAAGATGTGTCAATGTAGCAGAGAAGAAGATATTTGGATTAAAGTGTCATGATCATCACATATTGTTGCAAGAATTATTTTCAATTGCAATACGTGGGTTATTGCCTAAGGAAGTGAGTGATCCCATAATAGAGTTGACACAATTTTTTAAGATATTGTGCTCAAAGTGTTTAACTATGGAAAACTTGGATTCCATTGAACAACAAATTGACATTACATTATGTAAATTGGAAACTGTTTTCCCTCCAGCTTTTTTTTATGTCATGGTTCACTTGCCAGTTCACTTAGCAAGAGAGGCAAAGATTGGTGGGCCTGTTCAGTACCGATGGATGTATCCAATTGAAAGGTATATAACATTATCTGACTTAGACTAAAACTTGAGTTATCCTTTATTTGAAGAAACTATTATAATTTCAACTCACTTTTGTAGGTATTTACACATTAAAATCATATGTCCGCAATAAAGCTCGTCCGGAAGGCTCAATTGCTGAAGGTTATTTAGCGGATGAAAGTATCACCTTTTGCTCAAGATATTTGAGTGACAGTCCAACCAAGTTTAATAGAGTCCCGAGAAATGACGATGGGAATGTGACAACTTGTGAGATGTCAATATTTAACCAAAGTGGACACCCAAGAGGTGTAGCTAAATCGATTTTCCTACCCAATAAAGAATTTGATGAAACTTGTTTATATGTGCTACAAAATTGTGAGAAGATTTGGCCGTTCATAGAGTAAGTTACTATAGTTTACTACTAATTAATTTGTTATTTGATTAAATTCTAATACTTCATGATGACATAATTTGTAGAGAGTATAAAAAGGAGCTTCAAACACAAACCCAAATATCAAATGTCGATTCAAGGCACATGAAAGAGTTTTCCAAATGGTTTAATCGTCGAGTAAGTGTCTTCCTAGGAGTTATTCAATGTATTATATAATTAGTTACATTATAATCTCTCGATCTTATTTGATTTCTGATAGGTCATGAACTCTAGTTCACATTTTCAAGGAGACAGTGATTTGATTAGTTTAGCCATGGGTCCACAAAGAGTAGTTTATAGATATACAACAATTCTTGTCAACGGATTCATATTTCATACAAAAGACCGTGCAATGCAAAGGAAAACTCAAAACAGTGGAGTTCTTGTGAAGGGGGATGATTCAGATCCTGAGAAGGAATATTATGGTGTCCTTGAAGATATTTATGAGTTATCTTACATGGGAGATAAGAAAATATATCTCTTTAAGTGTCACTGGTGGGATGTTGCTCATTTGGGAAGAGGATATAAAGTCGACAAATATGGATACACAAGCGTAAATACTCGTTCTTCATTAAGTACGGACGAGCCATTTGTTATGGCATCATAGACAGAACAAGTGTTCTATTTGGATGATTGCATTCATAGTGAAAATCAAGATGAGGTTGAAGTAATGTTACAGAGGGACGATGTTCAACCTCAAAGTGTTAGTCATCAGAGTGAAGGAAGAAGTGTCAGGGAACTTGATTTCATTAATGACGATGAAGAAGATGAAACAGTTGCTGAGGAAAATGATGAAGGAGAATTTTTATCTGAAGACTCTATGTAAAATACCATAGAATGAAAAATGTGCATATAATGCTTGACAATTAGAAATGCACTAACCTGCTTTTGTGGCGCATTATTGTTGTAATATACACTAAGTTGGCACTTGAATTGCAATTGTCCTTTGCTTTTTTGGATTGATTCATTATTGAAAGTAATTTGTTTCATTGCATATTTTATTTCCAATTAGATTATTATTTTATCACTAAATCTATTAAACTGCCAACATGGTTTATATTTTGTAACAGGTTGGTTTGAAGATGGTAGGAAGAGGAAGAGGCGGACGTGGGCGTGGGTCTAGGGGTGTTACCCAGGCTATGACTAATGTGGGGACTCCACAATTATCTCTGCATCCACACCGTGAAGAGAGCCAGACACAACCTGTTACACCAACTTCTCGACGTCCAATTAGTAGTGCAGGTAATGAAATAAAACACTTTACACTAGTTAATTAATATTTACTACTCTGTTATTAATACCCTATTGTCATGTGTTTTACAGCTTCTTGCAGCGTAGCTAAGAATGTAAGGGGATCGTATAAATGTATTTCAGTAGATTCAAAGACAAAAAATGGACAAAAAATTCAAATAGAGATTCCTGATGATATCCTTCGAGCTGTGGGAGAAGGATCGAGAGAGCTAGTCAACTATATTGGACACATTACACGATGCACTTGTCCCTTGAAGGAGAGGGATTGGACAAAAATTTGGGAACAATGTGGAGAACAGATTTTGTTGAAAGTGAAGGTAATAATTTCATAATTGTATGATATCTATATGAACTTATTGAGTTTAACACCTCTGGATTCATTAATGTAGGAAAAGTTTGAGGTTGGTACAAATATGGAGGCGCGATTTGATGCATTTGTCAATGCCGTTGCACAAAGGGCATACAAAAACTGGAGGAGTTGCTTGCACATCTTCTACTCCATGTACAAAATTGATGAAGAAAGACTGGCACACACACCTCCTGCAGTCAAAGATGATGAATGGAGGTACTTGGTCAGTTATTTTGCCTTAAAGAACTTCAAGGTATTCAGTTATAACTTTCTTAGATAGAATTCTAATAAAACATATGTTAACAAAGATGGCTGTGGAGTTCATTGTAGGATAAAAGTTCAACAAATGCTCAGAATAGGGCCAAGCTGACAACAAAACATACATGTGGTTCACGATCGTTTGCTGAAGTTGAGGAATCAACGGTGACATTCTAAAATGCACTATTGCTTGGCATATTTTTATGCGCATCTTTTCATTGTATTGTTGAGTAGTCATGGAATTTTATTGTAGAGAAATCCTGAAACTGGAGAGAATGCACCACTTGACAAAATATGGGAGATACAACATACTCGTAGAACTAAAGATGGAGAAGTCGTATGGTCAGATACAAAGTCACAAGAAGTTCATGTATAGTTTTATTTTATCAATTTTTTTAAATTTTAATTTATATTGTTTTTATTCTAAATATATGATTTAAATGTAGAGTCAACTAAAAGAGATTGTATCAAAACAATATGAAGAAGACGCTCCTAGTTTGAGTAACGAAGAGATCTTGACCCTAGTTCTTGATCAAAAGACGGGGTATGTTCGTGGTAAAGGATATGGAGTTAGACCTCCTTCTAAAAGAGCTTTTGGTCAAATCACTTCTGAGCATCTTTAAGAGCAGAGGAGAAAAATACGTGAAGAGGTTGTTGCAGAACTACGTGGGGAGATGCATGAAGAGATGAAATTATGAGAAGAAAGGATGCATGCATAGCTGCAAGCACAGTTACAAACACAGTTTGAAGAAATGTTACAAGCACAGATCGAAAAAAGGTTACAAGCACAAATGACCTCTTTAATCGCATCTATCCAACAGGTAACTATATATGTTCATGATTTTATGATGAGCACATTTCTTGGCCATTGTTTTTTTTTACTAGTGTTGTTATTTTTATTAAAACTCGCAAGCGCACGAATCTATTAGAGTATAGATTTAGTGGTATACAAGGTCGATCCCACGAGGATTGCCAATTGAGAAAATTTAATTCAGATCCAAAATAAATATTTCTAACCTAGTTGCTAGAATGTTTGTTTTGTGAGAAGAGTACTGAACATAGTTTGTAAATAACTAAAATACCAAAATTAAATATGAATGTATTCAAAGTAAAAAATATGTTAAGGTTAGGGGATCCACTCTTGGTACATCAAATAATAATAAATTTTAACTCTTTTATTACTCAAATGGAATCCTCACGTAAATGAGATTCCATTCGGAAGTATTACATTAAACGTGCTTTGGTTTGTAGATGAAGTGTATTTGCCTTCTTTTATTGTATTACTAATAGTAAATAACTTTTGTAAAATGGATTCAAGTATACATCGTGCCAATCATATTGTCTACAATAAATCAAGAATAATTCAAGTATTTATTGTGCCAACGATTGTCTACAATGTATCAAGATTTGCACTTTACAAAATTTAAAATAAAAATATACAAACAAAGTCAATAATAATAATATAAAGTAGGCGGTAAAACTAGCCATTGAGAAAAGAAATAACAAGAAAATAAATACAAAAAGTACAGAAAATAAATAACAGAGGGACAATAAAGCCATCCTCTAAGAAAGTAAATAACAAGAAAGTAAATAATAAAAGTACAGAAAATAAATAATAGAGGGACAATAAAGCCATTCTCTAAGAAATTAAATAACAAGAAAGTAAATAATAAAAGTGCAGAAAATAAATAACAGAGGGACAACAAAGCCATCTTCTAAAAAAGTAAATAATAAGAAAGTAAATAATAAAAGTGCAGAAAATAAATAACAGAGAGGCAACAGAGCCGTCCTCTTAGAAGAAAAATAATAAGAAAATAATAACATAAAAAATAAATAACAGAGGGGCAACAAAGCCATCCTCTGAGAAAGTAAATAACAAAAAAGTAAATAATAAAAGTGCAGAAAATAAATAACAGAGAGGTGACAGAGCCGTCCTCTCAGAAGAAAAATAATAAGAAAATAATAACATAAAAAATAAATAACAGAGGGGCAACAAAGCCATCCTCTAAAAAAGTAAATAACACGAAAGTAAATAATAGAAAGGCAAAAAAAAAACAGAGGGGCAACAAAGCCATCTTCTAAGAAAGTAATTAACAAGAAAATAAATAAGAAGATAAATACAACATCAAGTATAAACATTAAAATTAAGAGTTAGATAAATTATTTTTTTTTTACCAAGAGTTTCACCCTTTCACCTTAGCATTAGGAGATTAGTTCTCCATAATCAAGGTAAGAAAGCAAAATGAAAGATGAAAAAGCATGATAAAACTTATGAAAGAAAGTAAAGATACAAAATATATAAAAAGAGAAAAGGATTACAAACACTTAGAACTTCCACAAAAATTTCCCAAGCTCCCTCTTCAGCCTTTCTCCCCCCCTTTAACTCACAATATGTCTCTATTTATAGAGAAAACAAGGGAAGTAGGTGACAAAAATGGTGGGTAGCAAATTGCACTAAAGTTGACAATAGTGTTGCATTATGTACCCCTAAAGTCATCATAATATATCGCCTTGATAACCACCGAATCTGCTCATCTAATCAACATAAGAGTTGTAGATATTTTCATTATCTTTCCATCCATATAAGGTAGACAAAAATTGGCCACGTATTTTGTGATGTATGGCCAAAATACTATAGCAAGGTCAGGCTGGACTGAAACAGTAAACATGTTCGGTTTTAGCCCAATTTTGGCCCTTTTAGTGTCCGAATTTGTTGACCACTTGAACATCAAAGTTGTAGAAAATTATATCTTCTATTCACCTACAAAATTTCGTGTCCATTAAATATGTATTTGCTGAAATATGGCCCAAATACTACAGTAAGGTTGGACTGGACTGCAACAGTAAACATGTTCTGTTCTAACCCAATTTCGGCCCTTTGGATATCTGAATTTGCTGATCACATAAACACGAAAGTTGTATGAAATTATGTCAGCTATTCATCTACCAAATTTCGTACATAGTATATACATATTTTCTGAGATACGGCCAAAATACTGTAGTAAGATCAAGTTGAAAAGCAAGCAGCAAACAAATTTTTAACATTGAGTGTTTTACCTTGAATCTTTATGTTTCGATTCTTTTAGAAATGTGGTCATAAATCAAGATTGAATTGATGCATATATCCATTAGGATGCGTCTCAAGAGACAAAAAGATAATGCTCCTTACTCTGCCATCCTTAATGAATTTATTTTATCTGCTTGATTTATAGACATCATTTCTAAAGAATCACAATTTACCTTTGATTCCTCCAATTGAGTCAATTTCCTATTCTTCTCTTTATCTATAAAAATACACAAAACTAAAGACAAATAAGGGAGATAAATACTTAATTAAGGTAAAAAGATAAGATAGAAATATTTAATTTATGAGTACAAAACTCATTCATCAACTAGCTAATATAATTTGTTTGTTTCATTCATTGCAGTTACCCATCAAACAATTAACTTTGTTTCCAAGTTTTGAATTTATTGGGAAGTGTAATGTATATGAACAAGTCACTGTCTTTTTTATATTTTTGCTTGTTTATAGTGGATTAGATTTACGTTAATCAAGTGTTTTGACTGATAACCTTTAAATCAAAGAATCTTAACTGTGCATTCCATGCTTTTAGATGCTAAGATACTGACAAATTTGAATGGAATTATATATATAACTCAATATATAATGGATAAAATTATTTGTTTAGGAAGTTATTGTCATTTACTGGAAGCATGGTTTGGAGACGGTTAGGCCACTGTCATTGATGAGCAATAAATATTATATGTATGAAATTTTTATGATTGCACAGGTTATCATATATCAGGGGTTAGGTTATCATAGAATTGTATATTTTCCTTGTTTATGCCTTCACCGACTCTTGTTTTATGTGTATATATATTGGTTTGGTATTCATATATATGATATTCTAAAGTAGAGATTCTCTCATGCTGTAATGGGAAAGAGACCCAAATAAATGGGTGGACTCATTTGATGCTATGCTTGAAAGTTGAAAGAGGCCTCAACATCAAATCCCACTTCAATATTGTCATTTGCCAATATGGGATTTACTATGTTCAATGTCATTTCCTGTTGCCTTTCTTTGCTCTTATTTTCTCATTTGTCAAATTAATTTGGTTGAAGAATCTCAAAACATCAAGATTTCCATGGTTTGGTGATTCTTTTGTATTGTTTTGATATATAAACTAAGTGTTATAGAAGTTCTTTTGTTTCTCAAACTAACTTGGTTGAAGAATCTCAAATGTTGCTCAAAAGATATCAATCTTTTCATGGTTTGGTGATTCTTTTGTATCCCCTTGATATATAAACTATAGGTCATTGAAATTCTTTTGTTTGTCAAATTAACTTGGTTGAAGAATCTTAAAACATCAAGATTTTCATAGTTTGGTGATTCTTTTTTTTTGTACTATGATGACACTTTTTGTTCTTGATTATTGTGTTTTTTTATATTTGTCATTTGTCATTTATCATTTTTGTTTTTACATTTAAATTATGTTAACATTAATTCAATAGCCTTTGTATATGTTTAATCAATGTATAGTTTTTTTTTTCATTTTTGTAACTTTTAGATAAATTTATGCTACTGAGTTGCATATATTATAATTTTTATTATTTAATTAATTTGTATTTTGAATTACTTGTCCACTATTACTATGTTTTTGTGTTATAAATAGGGGCAAATTTCAATACCTCCAACGGGAAGTGCTATACCAAATTTTACAACTAATGCAACACGGGCAACTTCAAGAGAACCATAGATTTGATGTTTTTTAATTTGTTGTTGTTTTATTAGTTGTAATTTATTTAGTAACTCATATTTGATAGTTGTCTATCAACAAATATTTATTGTAGATGAAACTTTTTTAAATATATATCGTTTTATTTTATTTTTTTGTTCTCATTTTATATTATACTGCATTTTATAATAAATAAAATTATTAAAAAAAATTAATATAAAAGTTCCAGCGATTATAATTTGGGTTATTAAATTTGCATTTCAATCTCACTTTTAGTGACGACTTACTGAAGTCGTCACTGAAAAGGCTTTCAGTGACGACTTATGTGGTCACTAAAAGTGAGATTGGAAAAAAAATTATTGATATTAACGTCACTTTTATTGACGACTTACAAAAGTCGTCACTGAAAAGGCTTTCAGTGACGACTTATGTTGTCACTAAAAGTGAGATCGGAAAAAAATTAATTCATATTAACGTCACTTTCAGTGACGACCTTTATAAGTCGTCACTGAAAAGTCTTTCAGTGACGATTAAAGTCGTCACTGAATCCTTCTTCATGAAGACTTTCAGTGACAACTTTTAAAAAGTCGTCACTGAAAATAGTTTCTGTGACGACTTTTGTGGTCACAAAAAATATACTATTAGTGACGATTTAAAATGTTGTCACAAAAAGTAGGCTTTAGTGACGACCTTTATCGTCACAAAAGCTCCTCAAAAATTTATTTTATACTTATTTTGTGACGACTTTTTTTTTCGTGACGATTGTTTTATGTTTTAGTGACAAATTTAGTCGTTACTAAAAGTGGGTTTTTTGTGACGACTTTCAAAGTCGTCACAAAAAACCTTCTGTGACGGTGGTATTTGCAGTGATCTTGTGATGACTAAAAGTTGTCACTAAATGTTTTTTGTGACGACTTTTTAGGTTTTTGTGACGACTTTAGTCGTCACAAAATCCCTTTTTTCTTGTAGTGCGTCAATTTTTTTTTCATATATTTTATATTATGATTATGTTTTATTTTTTATTGACTGATTTAGTCCGCCTAACCCTCGGCCCTTAATTTATAAAGAGAGTTGAGTTAGTATTTTGATAGCCTTGTTATAAAAAGGGCAAGCCATTATCAAGGGTTCTAATTTAGAATCTAATAAAAGCAAAATAAAGACTTTTCAAAAAAATAAAAGAGCTTCATTAATTTATCAAGTTACATCACACGATATATATATATATATATATAGAAGACTATAAGAGATTCCATTATTCAGAGGGGCTAGGAGACAATTTAAGATCTCATCCCCACCGACCCAAAACGACATTGATCACACTTAGACATGAATAAAAAAACAAGCAACTAGAATGAAATTTATTATCAGTACTGTGGCTTTATTTCATATAAACTAAGAACAATAGGAAGTAAAGAAAGAGAAACTTCTTTCTTTAGAGTTCTACCTATGCTGTGATCAGTTATAGCTAGCTGGTGGATTTTTATGCCCTTCTCCACCATGGCTAGGACCAGAGTTATCAACTTCCATATTCTGAGGTGGGAAAACATTCTCATATGTTTGACTACGTCGTTCCACAATTGATCTTGGCATTGAGCTCTTCACATTCACAATGTTGTGCAGTGAATCTAGGAAGAGACCCACTGGTTTTTCCTTAACATCAACATCCAGTCCTAAACTATTAAGTGGTCGTGCCATCATCCCGTGCAGAAAGAAAATGAGAACAAGGAAAGAGAAGGCAAAGGATTGGAGTCTTCCAGCCATAAATGCAAGACGGTACTCGTAGCTATAAGTAAAATGGGATTATACTGAGGCCTAAAATTGTAAGATTTTGCTAAGTATGCATGAGTACGTTAGGTGCTCTTCTATTTATAGTGTGGTTTACAAAGCCTATAGTTTGTGTTGAACTATTCATTGATGGCAGATGTGGCCAATAACCATAATCAACACAGGAAAAATTAGGTTATACAGTGGAAAATTGCTAGCTAGCCCATGTTGAAGTTTTTCTTTGTAAATGGGACTAAGGGCTTTTGTTTCTTGAGTGTTGCAATAACTAATCCATAAAGATCATGACTATTAGTCCAAAAGATAAAATTGTTATATTGTGACCTCACTCTAATACTAGTTGTCAATATTAAATGCTTATTATTAGGTCAAAAGTTATTGATATTAGTTAGTGTATGATTTTATTTTTGTAACTTAATATAGAATCAATGGCAAGAAATTATAGTTTGAATAAAAAAGAAGTTAATGGGTGCACCCAACCTCCCATCTGCTAGTAAAATTAATCTTTCCTAACAAGGGAGTTTATAAAGTAAAGCTCAATTTTTTCCATGTAAATGGATCGCAATATATAAACAGATGTTTTAGTCATTAACAGGTATTGCATATGTTCTTATTAAATTACACATTCAATCTGCTTTTACAAAACAAAGGTCTGTTTTGTAAAATTCTAACGACATTTTTATATAGATAGTGGATAAAATCATTAGATGGACCTTTAACTTCACGCAAAACTAGCACGCTTTGTCTATAAGAACTTCAATGGTACAAGGCAAGTAATTTGAGTCAATGTAATTGACTATAAGCAAGATTTAATTGTAGTTTTTAAAATTTTTATTATCAGATTTGACAGGAAAAACATAACATATAAATTTTTTTTTATAGTTTAACATTATATGATTAACTCTTTAAAAAAAAAATTCTCAAGATATTTTGTTCTTATTGAAGAATTTCATAACAAATACTTAAAGAACTTCACTTAATTTTTTTTTTCTGTGGGCTATATATGCGCACTTAAAGAGTCCCAAGACAAGTCCCAAAGACAGAAGCACATCACTAACCGAATTGCATCTTAAATATTGCAAATAGAGGACTGTTAACCACTAAATCCCGTATATTTCCAACCTGATATTCAGGTTCATAGTGATGAAGTGAAGTTGCATGGAGGTTAGTTCAGGAGCAGAAAAATTGCCGCCATATAAAGTACTAGACAAAATAAAATGGGTCTTGACCTTTTGAGCAATTAGATTCATTGTCTTCCTCCAAAAGGAAAATAAAACCTTCCTCACCAAAGTTAAATTATAGTCTACATACATACTCAAAGCCCAAAAGTGTCATACGTCTTAGTCATAGCACCAAAGGGAATATGCACCGAATCCACCTGAATAGAAGAGTTGAAAGGTTAAAAGCAAGAGAATAATGTCAAGTCCTTGTTTAAAGAACTGTTCAGTTTCTTCCAATGAATAAAGAACAAGCTTGCCAATTCAAAAATATATATAGTTTTGAGTAAACTAAAAATTTGACTTTTATACACTCTCTTAATTTTAATTCTCAAAATTTTTTTGAGTATATAAATTAGTTTTTAAAACTATCAAACTCATGGCATATTTTTCAACTCTAATGATTAATATACAACGATTTTGATAATTTCAGAAATTAATAAAATAACTAACTACAATAAGTTAATAATTTTGTGAATTAATTTGTACATTCAAAAAAATTCAAAGAATAAACTTAAAATATGTCTACGACCAAATTGTAAGATTTTGCAAGAAACCGATCCAGTATTCAGCTAAAACACTGTTTCCACAAATCCAATCAACGTAAGGTTCTAGAGGAGCATAATTTGGCTGAAAATTCATACATGATTAATACTTCTGCCAATATAGTCTTAAAAATTACGGATACATGAAGTCTCTTTTTACAGTAGAAGTAATTATGAATGTCACTGTCTTTCTTTCTGTAAGTGGTTTAGCTGTTTTGAAGTTAAGAATTTCCACTACAATAGGACTCAGTTTGCCGAAGTTTAATTAGGAACTTATCTTATTTTTTACCAGGTTTGGAGCCAATTTATCGAACATATGAAGCAATTTTTCTCGCTAATTTTGAGTGAACCCTGCCTTGTATGAGTCTTAGAAGTTATCTTCAACTTAAAATTCTACATCAAATCAACTCTCTCTACTTTGCCGACAATTTTATGATGGTTAATTTAGCATAACTTTTGACGCAATCCCTTGTGCTAAATCAGATCTCACATCTCTTCGCAGACTAAATATATTCATGGATTAGTTCTTGTGAAACTTGCAGATTGGTCAAAGAAGCAAGCAACAAAAACCCATTTGACTGAAATTTGTGGGCCCTAGTCTTAGTTCTAGAAAAAGAACTTCTACATCACCTAGATACTTTCCCTTTGCACCAGAACCTAATTTTCATGTGCTGATTATGGCCTTAGCAAAGAGTTGGCGTGACATATTCATATCTTATATATATGGTCCAGTATTGGTCCTCTGAACAGCACTATAAATAGAAGGGCAGCATACATACTTAACAAAATAAAGCCTTCTAGCCTCTCAAAATAATCATATTTGTTTATAGCTACCAATCATGGCTGGAAGAACCCTATCCATGGCCTTATATTTAGTTCTTATTCTCTTCTGGTGGCTATGCACCCTTCATGTGATGGCAAGGCCACTCAACACGTTAGAGCTGCATAGAGATGTTAATGTTACCGAAGAGCCAAGAGGTGTCTTTCTGGAGTCATCACACAAGATTGTGAGAAGCTCAATTATGGAAGGTCATAGAGATAAGAATAATATTGTCCGAAAATTAGAAGTTGATTTCTCTGGTCCGAGTCCCCCAGGAGAAGGGCATCATGGGGGAGCAGGTCTACGATACGATCAACTCCATGGTTAGAGCTTCATACGGAAGAAAACTTCAGTATTATTGAAATATTTAGTCGTTTTAGTTGGTTACTGTTCTTGGTCATTGTCGTTGGCTTGTGTTTGGGACTTTTGGTTATCTTTTGTTGGTGTCTTTGTCGTTGTCTAGTTTGGTCAACTTTGTGCTAGGTCAATTCTGGGTTTACATATTTTAGTTGTCTCCTGACCTTTCTGAATAACGCAATCTAGGTAGTTTGAACTTTGAACCTTAATACTTGTTCTAGTCATGTGCCTTAATGAAATTCCTTGCAAACATTTTCTTTCTTTATTCTTTTTAATTTTTTTTAATTATTGCTACCATGTCGAGAAAAAGATCCTCTTGTACGAAGTTCGAATACTCTCTTCGACTAATATTCTGACTTGGTCTATCTTTTTCGGAAAAATTTTGTAGTGCCTAAGAGTTAGTTGAGTGCTCTTTTATGGGCATAATCCTGCCTCTCGAAGATTATAAGAACTGTTAAAGTATGTCAACTTAGCGACTGGTTGAGAAGAAGACCCTCAAGTACAAAAGTTCAAATTCTTTCTACAACTAATATTCTAACAATCTTTTTTAGAGAAATCTTCTAGTGCCTAGCCGCTAGTTGAGGACTCTTCTATGGAGATAATCCTGCCTCTTGAGATTATTAGAGCAACAAAGTGGAAAAGAATTAAGAAGAAAAGGGGCTACTGCCAACAGTCCCAAAAAACCAGAGAGTGGCAAAAGAAGTAGACTATGCAGCGGGCGAGAGAAAACCCTAACAAAGAGTTAGAGAT
This sequence comes from Gleditsia sinensis, assembly GCA_037074535.1. NCBI lineage: Eukaryota > Viridiplantae > Streptophyta > Magnoliopsida > Fabales > Fabaceae > Gleditsia > Gleditsia sinensis. The sequence continues at coordinate 3,525,647 of CM073463.1, forward strand.
TTTGAGAATAGTTTTTTATGACCTGAATAGGGATGGGAATTTTCTCCACTTATGGGGATCCTGGCAAGGACGGCCCCATATGAAGGTGGGGATGAAAAAATAAGAATTTTTTTGTGGCGACGGAGATGTCTAATTTTAAAAATAGTTTTTTATTTTTAGAATAAAAAAATTAATTATTATTATTATTACGGAAATAAATTTTGAAAATAAATTATTTTTAAAATAAAAAAAATAAGTAAAAGAGTTTCTAGAACAAAAAAATAAAAATAAAAATAAAAAATAGTTTATTAAACAATTTTTTTTTATTTTTGTTCTACAAAATAATTTTTAAATATAAAAAAATAAAAATAGAATCATACGAACCCAAAATTTTTCTTACTTAAAATATCAAATGGAAACCGTGACTATACCGCCATCCTGTATGATTAAAATACCTATGATTTATTCAATTACTTTAGCATACATATATCTATATCAATAATTATACATTTATAATTTATGCAAATGAACTTTCATATATATATTTATTTTATAAATGGACTTAAAACTGGGTGTTTGTAAAATTACTGTTGCCGAACTTTGGGGAGTTTTGTGTGCTCTTCAAATTTGTTGGAAGCTCGGTTTCCGGAAGTTGAAGATTGAAGCTGATTAAATGGTGGCCGTGCAGCTCGTCACGAAGGGGTGTGAGTCTCATCATCCTTGTCATGGAATCATGTCCCATATCCATGAAGCTGTTGCAGAAAGATTGGCAGGTTCATGTTGTCCACTTTAATCGTGAAGCAAACGGTGTGGCTGTTTGGCTTGCGAATTTTGCTCATAAGCTTAGCATCGGCTTGCATGAGTTTTCTCAGGTCGTGCTGCAAGATGGATGGATGACCTTGGTGGTGTTTGCTTTCCTAGGGTGGTTGCTTAGCAGTTTTGTTTGAGCTTTCTTTATTTCACCAAAAGCTTAGCCCATTTAATTTAATTCTTGGGTTGAAAAGGATTGGGGTTGAATATTGTTCCACAAGGCCTTTTTATTTTTTAAAAAGAAAAAGAACCAAATGCTATATAAAATAATAAAACCAAGTCTTATTATTTCTTATATAAATATTGCACAAAATATAATAAGTTCTTTCTAATTTGATCCCCAAATATATTTTAAATTATACATTTATAGTTATATTTTGTTAGATCTTTCCCATATTCCTTTTTTGGTCAATTTTTAATTTTTCATATCTTTTATATTATGATTATGTTTTATTTTTTATTGACCGATTTAGTCCGCCTAACCCTTGGCCGTTAATTTATAAAGAGAGTCGAGTTAGTATTTTGATAGTCTTGTTACAAATTTAAAGGGCAAGCCATCATCAAGGGTTCTAATTTAGAATCTAATAAAAGCAAAATAAAGACTTTTCAAAAAACTAAAAGAGCTTCATTAATTTATCAAGTTACATCACACAATATATATATATATATATATATAGAAGACTATCAGAGGGGCTAGGAGACAATTTAAGATCTCATCCCCATTGACCTGAAACGACGTTGATCACACTAAGACAATGACTAAAAAAACAAGCAACTAGAATGAAATTTATTATCAGATATTGTTTTTTCCTAGCTTATGATCGGACCTAGTGGCTTTATTTCATATAAACTGAGAACAATTGGAAGTAAAGAAAGAGAAACTTCTTTCTATCGAGTTCTACCTATGCTGTGATCAGTTATAGCTAGCTGGTGGATTTTTATGCCCTTCTCCACCATGGCTAGGACCAGAGTTATCAACTTCCATATTTTGAGGTGGGAAAACATTCTCATATGTCTGACGAAGTCGTTCCATATTTGATCTTGGCATTGAGCTCTTCACATCCACATCCTTGTGCGGTGAGACTAGGAAGAGAACCACTGGTTCTTCCTTAGCATCACCATCCAGCCCTAAACTATTAAGTGGTCGGGCCATCATCCCATGCAGGAAGAAAATGAGAACAAGGAAAAAGAAGGCAAAGAATTGGAGTCTTCCAGCCATGAGTGCTAGATGGTACTCGTAGCTATAAGTAAAATGGGATTATACTGAGGCCTAAAATTGTAAGATTTTGCTAAGTATGCATGGGTACGTAAGGTGCACTTCTATTTATAGTGTGGTTTACAAAGCCTATAGTTTGTGTTGTACTATTCATTGATGGTAGATGTGCCCAATAACCATAATCAACACAGGAAAAATTGGGTTTGACAGTGGAAAATTGCTAGCTAGCCCATGTTGAAGTTTTGCTTTGGAAATGGGACTAAGGGCTTTTGTTTCTTGAGTGTTGCAATAACTAATCCATAAGGATCATGACTATTAGTCCAAAAGGTATAATTGTTATATTGTGACCTCACTCTAATACTAGTTGTCAATATTAAATGCTAATTATTAGGTCAAAAGTTATTGCTATTAGTTAGTGTATGATTTTATTTTTGTAACTTAATATAGAATCAATGGCAAGAAATTATAGTTTGAATAAAAAAGAAGTTAATGGGTACACCAAACCTCCCATCTGCTAGTAAAATCAATCTTTCCTAACAAGGGATTTTATAAAGTAAAGCTCAATTTATTTAGCTCACGATCCAACTAAGTTATCAAAGTAGAGAATTTTTCCATGTAAATGGATCACAATATATAATTAAACAGATGTTTTAGTCATTAATAGGTATTGCATATGTTCTTATTAAACTACACATTCAATCTTCTTTTTCAAAACAAATGTTTGTCATTAATCAAACTCAATAGTGAAATTCTAACGACATTTATATGTAGATAGTGGATAAAATCATTAGATGTCCTCTCTTTAACTTCACGCAAATCTAGCAATAAGAACTTCAATGGTACAAGGCAAGTAATTTGAGTCAATGTAATTGACTATAAGCAAGATTTAATTGTAGTTTTTAAAATGTTTATTATCAAATTTCACAATAAAAAAATAACATATAAATATTTTTTATAGTTCAACATTATATGATTAACCCTTTTAAAAAAAATTCTCGACGTGTTTAGTTCTTTTTGAAGAACCTCATAACAAATACTTAACGAACTTTACTTAATTTTTTTTTCTATGGGCTATTTATGCGCACTTAAAGAGTCCCAAGACAAGTCCCAAAGATAGAAGCACATCACTAACGGAATTGCATCTCAAAAACTGCAAATAGAGGATCGTTAGCCACTAAATCCTGTATATTTCCAACCTGATATTCAGGTTCATACTGATGCAGTGAAGTTGCATGGGGGTTGGTCCAGGAGCAGAAAAATTGCCGCCATATAAAGTACTAGACAAAATAAAATGGGTCTTGACCCTTTGAGCAATTAGATTCATTCTCCTCCTCCAAAAGGAAAATAAAACCTTCCCCTCCAAAGTTAAATTATAGTCTACATACATACTCAAATCCCAAAAGTGTCATACGTCTTAGTCATAGCACCAAAGGGAATATGCACCGAATCCACCTGAATAGAAGAGTTGAAAGGTTAAAAGCAAGAGAATAATGTCAAGTCCTTGTTTAAAGAACTGTTCAGTTTCTTCCAATGAATAAAGAACAAGCTTGCCAATTCAAAAATATATATAGTTTTGAGTAAACTAACAATTTGACTTTTATACACTCTTAATTTTAATTCTCAAATATTTTTTGAGTATATAAGTTAGTTTTTAAAAATATCAAACTCATGGCATATTTTTCAACTCTAATGATTAATATACAACGATTTTGATAATTTCAGAAATTAATAAAATAACTAACTACAATAAGTTAATAATTTTGTGAATTAATTTGTACATTCAAAAAAATTCAAAGAATAAACTTAAAATATGTCTACGACCAAATTGTAAGTTTTTGCAAGAAACCGATCCAGTATTCAGCTAAAACACTGTTGCCACAAATCTAATCAACGTAAGGTTCAAGAGCAGCATAATTTGGCTGAAAATTCATACATGATTAATACTTCTGCCAATATCGTCTTAAAAATTACGGATACATGAAGTCTCTTTTTACAGTAGAAGTAATTATGAATGTCACTGTCTTTCTTTCTGTAAGTGGTTTAGTTGTTTTGAAGTTAAGAATTTCCACTACAATAGGACTCAGTTTGCAGAAGTTTAATTAGGAACTTGTCTTATTTTTTACCAGGTTTGGAGCCAATTTATCGAACATATGAAGCAATTTTCTTGCTAATTTTGAGTGAACCCTGCCTTGTATGAGTCTTAGAAGTTATCTTCAACTTAAAATTCTACATCAAATCAACTCTCTCTACTTTGCCGACAATTTTATGATGGTTAATTTAGCATAACTTTTGACGCAATCCCTTGTGCTAAATCAGATCTCACATCTCTTCGCAGACAAAATATATTCATGGATTAGTTCTTGTGACACACTCAGAATGATCAAAGAAGCAAGCAACAAAAACCCATTTGACTGAAATTTGTGGGCCCTAGTCTTAGTTCTAGAAAAAGAACTTCTACATCACCTAGATACTTTCCCTTTGCACCAGAACCTAATTTTCATGTGCTGATTATGGCCTTTGCAAAGAGTTGGCGTGACATATTCATATCTTATATATATGGTCCAGTATTGGTCCTCTGAACAGCACTGTAAATAGAAGGGCAGCATACATACTTAACAAAATAAAGCCTTCTAGCCTCTCAAAATAATCATATTTACTCAGCTACCAATCATGGCTGGAAGAACCCTATCCATGGCCTTATATTTAGTTCTTATTCTCTTCTGGTGGCTATGCATCCTTCACGTGATGGCAAGGCCACTCAACACGTTAGAGCTGCATAGAGATGATAATGTTACGGAAGAGCCAAGAGGTGTCTTTCTGGAGTCATCACACAAGGTTGTGAGAAGCTCAATTATGGAAGGTCATAGAAATAGGAATAATATTGTCCGAAAATTAGAAGTTGAATTCTCTGGTCCGAGTCCCCCAGGAGAAGGGCATCATGGGGGAGCAGGTCGACGATACGTTCGACTCCATGGTTAGAGCTTCATACGGAAGAAAACTTCAGTATTATTGAAATATTTAGTCGTTTTAGTTGGTTACTGTTCTTGGTCATTGTCGTTGTCTTGTGTTTGGGACTTTTGGTTATCTTTTGTTGGTGTCTTTGTCGTTGTCTAGTTTGGTCCGCTTTGTGCTTGGTCAATTCTGGGTTTAGACATTTTAGTTGTCTTCTGGCCTTTATGAATAATGCAATCTAGGTAGTTTGAAATTTGAACCATAATACTTGTTTTAGTCTTGTGCCTTAATGAAGCTCTTCTTTATGTCCTCTTATCCTTACTAAAGGTGAATGAAATTCCTTGCAAACATTTTCTTTCTTTATTCTTTTTAATTTTTTTTAATTATTGCGGACCATGTTGAGAAAAAGAAGTTCAAATACTCTCTTCAACTAATATTCTGACTTGGTCTATCTTTTTCGGAAAAAATTTGTAGTGCCTAAGAGTTAGTTGAGTACTCTTTTATGGAGATAATCCTGCCTCTCGAAGATTATAAGAGCTGTTAAAGTATGTCAACTTAGCGGCTGGCTGAGAAAAAGATCCTCAAGTACAAAAGTTCAAATACTTTCTTCAACTAATATTCTAACAATCTTTTTTAGAGAAATATTCTAGTGCCTAGCCGCTAGCTGAGTATTCTTTTATGGAGATAATCCTGCCTCTTGAGATTATGGAGCTCCCAAAGTATGCCAACTTAGCTTACTCCAATTAGTCTACCACAAGTTGACTCTTAAGTGAGCTAGGCTAGCTTGGTCCGTTTTTAAAACAGGTCAACCTTAACTTGGCTTACTTAAAGTGGTTGGTGGGTTATACAGCTGGTTTGGCCCGTATAACACCGAAATAATAATAATAATAATAATAATAATAATAATAATAATAATAATAATAATAATAATAATAATAATAATATATGATGCAGATTATAGAATATGCATGCTTACTTTATATTGCATATAGTAAATTATAAACAATAATAAAAATTAATTAGCATCTAGCCATCTAAATTCTAGCATGACTTTTAAATTTTATTGCAAAAAAAAAAAATATTATCATATTATGTATCAAACTTAATCCCTAAATTCTTGAGTCTTCAATCTTGAGATTGCATCAAGATTATTTTAATAAACTTCAAATGTTGAATCTAAGCCATTAAAAGAACTGAAAAAAGATATCAAAGATAGCTTATAGGCTTCGTTGTGGTGTGAGTTCGTTGTTGTAGCCTGGGCGGCAGGTGATGACGAACATATTAGGTCACCCTCCATCACATCACCGTCTCAAGTGCAACAAACTTAATCCAAGATATTCTCGGATATTCTTGTATATATATTCAAATATGTAATCTCGTATATCATGTAACATCTGCTTTGCATTATCTACAAACCATGTATAAATATCTTGTATTTTGGAGTCAATAATATGTGATACATATTTCAAAACCCATATTCTCTATATGGTATCAGAGCCTCCAAAAGCTTTAACTAGCAATCCCATCTTCGATCATCATTGCCTCTGAATCCTCCACTACAGCCACAACCAACTCTACTCCTTCTTTCAATCCCCGAGACCTTGTTCAAATCAACACAATCACCCAACTACCTATTAAACTTAATGGAACAAACCACCCGGCATGGCACAAACAATTTCAGTCCCTTCTCATTGGTAATGACCTCGTAGGTTATGTCACTGGTTTTCACCCTTGCCCACCTCCCACTATCACTCAAGGTGACATTGAAACAGTTAACCCTACACACATCTACTAGGTTCACCAAGATCAACTTCTCTACCTTGCTATTCTCAATTCCTGTGAAAGTGATGCACGCAGTATCATGAGTTCAGCAGATACCTCAGCTGAAGCTTGGATGAAATTCCAACATGCCTATGCCAACAAGTCTCACTCCAGGATTATGTCACTCAAAGAATGCTTAGCCTCCATTACTAAAGGCAATTCTTATGTCACGGATTATCTCAACACCATCAAAGGACTTGCAAATGAATTATCTTTCATCAGCCACCCTCTAGATGATCTTGACCTTGTTATCTACACTCCCAGTGGTCTTGGACCATCGTTTAAGGAATTAACTGCCTCTCTTCGTACTCAGGAAACACCTGTTACTTTTGATAGCTTATTTGACATTTTTGTTGATTATGAACTTTTTCTCCAAAGTGAAGAATGACTTCAGACTACCCTTCCCCTTACAGCCAATCTTGTCAGGCGTAATCACTCCCAACCTGGCTTCTCACAACAACCCCCTTCTGGGATTCTAGGTCCAACTCCTCTCCACCACTCTTCTCACTGGTGTCCACATGGCACATTCTCCTCCAACCCCATCATCTGTCAATACTGTGAAAAAAAGGACATAGTGCCAAAGACTGCTATCAAATCAAAGGCTATCCACCCAAACGATCCACTCCTACTGCTCATCTTGCCACTGCTAAATCCCCTGTTGTTGACAACTACTGGCTTCTGGGGCATCTCATCATGTAACCAATGATTTCTCCAACCTCTCTGTCACCACACCATATCAAGGTCCTGATCAACTGCAAGTTACTGATGGCCAAGGTTTGCCCATCTCTCACATTGACTCTACCACACTCTCCACATCTTTACTCCCTTTAAAAATTTTTAATATTCTATGTGTGCCTTCGATTCAAAACAACCTTGTGTCAGTTTCTCAACTCTGCAAATCTAACAATATCTCTCTTGAATTCTTTCCTTCTCATTTTGAGGTAAAACAGTTGAGCACCGGGGCCACTCTCTTCATGGGACTGAATAAAGACAATGTTTACAAGATTTGTTCCTCTTCTTCACCTCAAGCTCATCAGACTACACTTAGGCCATCTCTCTCTCAGTGGCACCTCAAGCTCATCCAACTTCCAAGACCCTTTCACATATTGTTAATTTCAATCATCTTTTTATTTCTAAGTCTGCTATCAATCCATGTACTCATTGCTTATCGAATAAAAGTCACAAGTTACTATTTCTTCACTCTACTATCACATCCAAAGGTCCACTTGATATTATATACACTGATGTTTGGGGTCCAGCACCCATATGCTTCGTTGATAGTTTCAAATACTATGTTATATTTATAGACCACTTCTCCAAATATGTATGGCTATATCCCCTCAAATTAAAATAGGATGTTCTCCATATATTTCAAACTTACAAAACCTTAACTGAAAATAAACTTAACACTAAGATAAAAACCCTGTACATGGACAATGGAGGTGAATTCATCAAACTTCGTTCTTTCCTAGCACATCATGGCATCTCTCACCTCACCACACCTCTCTATACTCCTTAGCACAATGGTGTCTCAGAATACAAACATCGTCACCTAGTAGAAACAGCTCATTGCCTTCTCCATCAAGCCTCTCTCCCTCTATCTTTCTGGTCTTATGCTCTCCAAACCGCTGCCTATCTTATCAATCGCCATCCCATTCCTTCTCTATGCATGAGCACCCTCTTTGAGGTTCTGTTTGGTCAGTTTCCTAACTACTCCAAGCTTCGTGCCTTTGGCTGTCTATGTGCGTTTTTAATGACGATTTTTAGAAAATCGTCGCTAAATAACGACGATTTTTAGCCACAATTTTTTAAAACTGTCGCTAAATAACGACGATTTTCTAAAAATCGTCACTAAAAATTGTTATTTGAATGTTAATTTTAGCGCATTTTTAACAACAATTTTTAAAAAACCGTCGTTAAATACTCTAATTTTTCTATAAATCTCACACATATTCTCTCCATTTTTCACTCTCATCTTCTCTCCATTATTTTTCATTTAGAGAAGGTTTCTCCTTTCGATTGGGCTATTGGATTTGTTGTAAAAAATGATTCTCTCTTTATTTTGTCTCTATTTTTTCTACGAAGAAGCAACAATGATGCAAGTCTTTGTGAAGAATACTTCTCCCTCATCTTCTCTCTATTTAAATATTAGTTTTAATTCTAAAATTCAGTCAATTTTTTATAGATATTATTATTATTGGCTCGTTAAATATGGTTTAATGACGGATTACCCACGGTTTTCAAAACCGTCGTTAAATCATCGATTTTACGACAGTTTTTGTAATCGTTGTTAAAGGTTTTAGCGATGGTTAAAACCGTCGTTAAAGTCATAAAAAATCGTTGTTAAATCCTATTTTTCTTGTAGTGTAGTGGAAAAATTTAGGAGAATAGGTTATTCTTGGTGAGCTCAAATTATCTTTGAACCTTATTTTATTTGTTTATTTGTATGTTTGTTAAAAATTTAGAGTCGTTCTATTACCATAGGTAAATCCACGTTTTCGATATGTGACGATGTGTTGTTGCATATAAAATGTTTGTATTAATTAACTAATAAATAACAGATTTTATAAGGTATCTAAAGTTGAAATATGAGCAATATTGTATTGAAACTATATCTTTATTTATGATTTATGTGAATATTATTCTGATTTGTGGATATTTAAATCTAGAGGAAAGATAAAAATTAACATGGATTTTTATACATATATGTGCTTGAAAGGTATTTGATAAATCAGTTGTTGTTTGTGCAAAAGATAAGATTTTCTTTTGATCTCATTTACGATTATGCTTAAAGTGAAATCAAATTATTCAATAAAACATTTGGTTGTCTTATAAGCTTTAATACTAGTGCTTCTTGATTTATGCATGCTATACGATTATGTTAAGTAGGCTTACAGAGTAAGAAAATCCTTCATTTCATACCGGTTACGTACATAGGCCGTGATAGAATAATTGACTAAATTGAATGCAACCGCTTGTATTTGTGTTGTTTAGTTTTACCAATCTCTCTAATTCTTAAGGCTTCTATTAAGTTAAGCTCTTAGCAGGATTATTTAGTAGTTATGATTAATTGAATTGCTTGTTTCTAATTAACTAAAACTAATGAATGATAGAAAAATAGTTATAACAGTAAATATTCGAAAGTGAATTGAATTATATAGATCGATGATTAGAGGTATACTTTTGGGTGGAAGTTGACTCTGACTAATGCTCATCTTATTGATTAAATCTTTTATTGCACTTTTGATTTCTTTTTTGTTGTTTACTTTCAAATATGCTTTTATCTTCAAAACTTTCTCTTTATTCACAAAAGTATAAGTCCCAATTAATCACTCTTTGTTGACTTGACTCTTATTCTTGATACTAAATTAATTTGCAAAGGTAAACTTTTATTATTTTTGGATGTTTGTGATAGCACACACCAAATATCAAAAAAAAATTTAGACATAAATAATTAATCTATTGTAAGATAAAAAAAATTAAATTAACACGCCCATGGTATATATGTAAAGTCACTTAGTAATATATGAGATACTTGATATTGTGCATCCAATACAAACACACACCCACACACACACGCACATATATATGTGCTTACTCAAACTTCAGGTGGCAACTAAAAACCAAGTGGAAAGTTTTGGGCTTGTTTGAAAATTGTTTTTAAAATAGTTTTTATTTTATTTTTTTGTTCTAGAAAAATAAAAAAAAATGTTTGTGATTTTGTTTTTATAAATTGTTTTTAAAAACTGTTTTCTAAAAGTATAATTCAAAAAATAATTGTTAAGAAACGCTATTTTGTTTTCTTTATTTTTGTGCAAAACTGTTTTTGTTTTTATTTTTTATTTTTGTACAAAACTGTTTTTAGATTTTTTTAAAAACAAGGAGAATTTTTTTCATTAATAACAAAAATTGTAAATGATTTATCAAAATTAATCCCAAACCACCACGAATATCACACTATTATATTTTCAAATATTGTTTTCAAAATTTACATCTAAATAAGTTTTTATTCTTTTATTTTAAAAAATAGCTTTTAGCATTGTTTTAAAAAATAATAAAACAAAAATATTTAAAAACACTTCCAATTAATAACAACCTTTTAGCGGTGACTAATTTATAATGTCACTATTGAAAATTTAATTTCTTGTAGTGACGGAAATAAAAGTAATTACTTGAAGTTGGTCATTAATTATCCGGGGTTTATCATATATAATGGAGAGAGAAAACTTCACGTCATAGCCAAAAATAAACAGTGCATATATAGTCGAGAATGCATTATATCCACTTTGAATAGTTGACTGATAGCTGAGATGCGTGTGGTTCATATATCCACGTGATTCATTTCATCCAGTTACTTGCACGACCAATATTTTTACCCTCCTAGTTTCTAATCTCAGTGTCTGTGACCTTGGTGCCGTCCCAATTGTTTAGTTTGCTTTAAAAATTCCCAATTTCCACTATTCTAAAGCTTAGATTGTAGAGTGCCACAAGCTTGGGAAATTAAACTTTTTTGACCAAATCCAAAGAATTTTTAATTGCATGTCGGCCATATATAGAGAACTGTTCTCTTTATATTGATTTCTAGGAACATTAACAGTACTATAAAGATCTTATGATCCATTTACGTAGAAAAATTCTCTACTTTGATAACTTAGTTTTTGATCGTGAACTAATTAAATTGAGCCTTACTTTATAAACTTCCTTGTTAGGGAAGATCCATTTTACTAGCACATGGGAGGTTGGTTGCATCGATTAACTTCCCCTGTATTCAATATATATATTTTTTGCCATTGGTTCTATATGAAGTTACAAAAATAAAATCCCACCCTAACTACTAACACTAATTTTTGACTTAATAATAAACATTTGATCTTGACGAATGAGGTCATAGTATAACTACAAGTATATCTTTTTGACTAATACTCATAATCCTTATGGATTAGTTATTGCAACACTCAAGAAATAAAAATCCTAGTCCCATTTCCAAAGAAAAGTTCAACATGGGCTAGCTAGCAATTTTCCACCTAAAACCTAATTTTCATGTGTTGATTGTGGTTATTGGCCACTTGTGCCATCAATGAATAGTTCAACACAAACTATAGCCTCTCTAAATCACACTATAAATAGAAGAGCACCATACGTACTTATGCATACTTAGCAAAATCTTACAATTTTAAGCCTCAATTTAATCCCATTTTACTTAGAGCTACGAATACTATCTAGCATTCATGGCCGGAAGACTCCAATTCTTGGCCTTCTTTTTTCTTGTTTTCATTTTCTTCGTGCATGGGATGATGGCACGACCACTTAATAGTTTAGGCCTGGATGAAGGTGATGCTAAGGAAGAACCAGTGGTTCTCTTCCTGGACTCACCGCACAAGGATGTGAATGTGAAGAGCTCAATGCCAAGATCAAATATGGAACGACGCCGTCAAACATATGAGAATGTCTTCCCACCTCAAAAAATAGAAGTTGATCACTCTGGTCCTAGCCATGGTGGAGAAGGGCATGATCAGAATCCACCAGTTAGCTATAACTGATCACAGAACTCTATAGAAAGAAGTTTCTCTTTCTTTACTTTCTATTGTTCTTAGTTTATATGAAATAAAGCCACAGTACTAAGTACAAACCATATATATATATATATATATATATATATATATATATATATATATATATATATATATATATATATATATATATATATATATATATATATATATATATATATATATATATATATATATATATATATATATATATATATATATATGTTTATCCCATCTTAAGCTAGGAAAAAATAATATCTGAAATAATAAATTTCATTCTAGCTGCTTGCTTTTCTAGTCATTGTCTAAGTGTGATCAATGTCGTTTCAGGTCAACGGGGATGAGATCTTAAGTTGCCTCCTATCCCCTCTGAATAATGTAATCTCTTATAGTCTTCTATATATATGTATATTGTGTGATGTAACTTGATAAATTAATGAAGCTCTTTTATTTTTTTGAAAAGTCTTTATTTTGCTTTTATTAGATTCTAAATTAGAACCCTTGATAATGGCTTGCCCTTTTTGTAACAAGGCTATTAAAATACTAACTCGACTCCTCTATAAATTAAGGGCTAAGGGTTAATTAGGCGGGCTAATCAATCAATAAAAATTAAAATATAATCATAATATAGAATATATGAAAAAAATTGACCAAAAAAAGAATATAGGAGAGATCTAACAAATACATAACAATAAGTGTATAATATTTTGTGCAATATTATTGATATTAAGGAACTAATTTTTTTTTTTCTATCGAAACAACCGAAACGTTTCCGTTTTCTGAATTACTGACACAAAACGGAGTTATCGAAATGAAACGAAGTATTTATTAAGAAATTATGCTATTTCGACTGAAATTATTATGTTTTGGAATGTTTCAGTGGAAATTTCGGTAGAAATACTCTTATTTTTATAGAAATCCTTTCGTTTCGAGTTATTTTGATGAAAATATTCTTGTTTTAAGTTGTTTCGACGGAAAAGTACTAAATTAATTTAAAAAATAAAAAAATTAATAATCTAAAAGTAGTATCATATCATATCCAACATTAAGTTATTTTTTTCACAAGTCACAACATTTTTATTAACTTCCTACTCTCTCTCTTTATTCTCATAAAACTGTTTTCCTTCATTATCTTCATTTTAAAGAGGAAACTAAAAAAATGATGAAAAGAGAGTTTGAAAAATAAAAAGAGAAAAAAATACCTGAAGATAGGGATATAATTATAGTCGATAGAAAGAGATTTAAATATAGATGTCATGAAAGAATTAAAAAGAAGATAGAAAAATAGATGTAAGAAAGATATTGTTGTTGAATACTGTTAGAATTTAAGTTGAAATCCCTATTGTAGTAGCATATTTATTTACTATTCAATTATAGGCATTAATTCGAATTAATTTTAATATAATTTTATATATCTATATCATTAATATTATGTTAAAATATTTTAAAATTTAAAAAAATTATTTGAAATTATTTGAAATATTCTTTTAAAAATCTTCCGTTTTTTTAAAATTTTTAAAACGTTTCAAAATATTTTTATTTTTAAAGTTACCGAAACGATACCTCAAAACAAAATTTAGTATTTTAATTGATATAATAAATAATAGGACATTAAATGTGTGAAAATTAAGGTTATTGTTCCCTTACTGTTGTTTACAATATATTAGATTTTAATATTTTTAAATAAGCTTTTTTCAATATATTATTTTTAGCTCTTAAGTTTGGGCAGCCAAGACTTGATTTTATCATTTTATCATTTTATATAGCATTAGGTTCTCTTTTTAAAAATAAAAAATAAAAAGAGCCTTATGGAACAATTCAACCCCAATCCTTTTCAACCACAGAATTAAATTAAATGGGCTAGGTTTTTGGTGCAATAAAGAAAGCTCAAACAAAACTACTGAGCAACCACCCTAGGAAAGCAAACACCACAAAGGTCATCCATCCATTTTGCAGCACAACCAGGCACGACCTCAGAAAACACATGCAATCCAGTGCTAAACTAATTATAAGCACGCAAGCCAATCAGTCACACCATTCGCTTCGCGATAAACGGGGACGACATGAACCTGCTAATCCTTCTGCAATAGCTCATGGATATGGGATATGATTCTACGACAAGGATGATGAGACTCACACCCCTTCGTGACAAGCTGCACGGCCACCATGGAATCAGCTTCAATCTTCAACCTCCGGAAACCGAGCTTCCGACAAATTTGAAGAGCACAGAAAACTCCCCAAAGTTCGGCAGTAGTAATAGCACAAACACCCAGATTCCTAGAAAAACCATGCACCCAACTGCCCGCAGCATCTCTCAAAACCCCGACGCACCCAGCTCTCTCCACTAAACCAGTTGAACTCCCACGTTGATTGTGTTTCTAAATATTATATTTTTTTATAAGTCTAAACAATATTTTTTCTTTTGTTTCGAGTTTTAAAAGTGGAGTTAAGTAATATGGCATCTGAGTATGGTTTAATTTTAATGTGACCCACCTACAAATGTTCATTCTTATAAATTTTACGCTCTAAATATTCAACTCTAAATTTGAAAGAAGTGTGTTGAAGTTTCACAGTAGTGTGTCTAAGCAATCCTCAAACTCTTATTTGAATTTTGAGAGTAAAGTTAAAGTCTAAAATTTTTAATACCATCGACATTAAAAGGAAGCCAGCCAGAAGCAGGGAAGTTCCAGCCAATGTACCTTTCTCGCTTAACTGTATGTCCAAAAGTAGCTTTGTGGTCTACCAAAGAAGCATACTCCCGAACACGCTGCATGCAAGTGAAAAATGCATCCTCTGTCGTGAAAGAAAGATTATCATGAACAAACTCACACCGTTTGATCCAAAGCACCCAGCAAGCAAACCCAAAAACTGTGTACCAATGAAGCCCATTAATCTCATCTCTGCCAAGTTTACTAGAAAGGTCTAAAACCAACCAGTCAATAAGGTTACAGCTGAAAAAAATGGTCCCATAAACTGGGTTTGACCAACCTTTTCCACAGGAGAGCAGCATGAGAACAGTCTTTAATACAATAAATGGAAGACTCAAAAGGTGAGCAACCCAAAGGGCAATCCCTCGAAGAATCCCAGTGACGGGCAAAGAGGCTACCTTTGGTGAGAATTCTATCATGGGCAAAGAGCCAAAGGAGGAAATTTTTTTTTTCAGGGCCCTCCTATTTCCAGATGTTCTTCCAAAGCTTGTCATTATTCGGTCGTGAGTAGGGATATTAACAAGTATAAAATACAGCTGTATGGTTGCATGTGCATACAGTTGCATGTGCTCATATACACGTGACTTCTAGTTGTTATGATTAACTATTCTTTTGTAATTAGGTTCAGGAGGTTAAGCTTACGTGTAATAGTTAATCAAGTCTATAAATACATATATTATTGTATTTTTAAGAAGAAGAATTCACCGTTTGCTTTACGTAGTTCTCTCTGTTTGTTATTTTCTCTCACTTCTCATCATTTAAACATAGTATTAAAACTTCAAAACTTATAGTACCGAAAGATTTAAAAGACCAATAATGTGATTAAAGAATTTCAAATGACCAATAATGTAAAAAAAAAAAAAATAGACCTGTGGTCTCTAAAATTTTTAAAGAGTACAAGTCTAAGTAAAAAATACGAAAGACTTGAAACTTTTGAGATTTAAAAAACTTTTGAGATTTAAAAAACACAAGTTCAAGTAATGAAGGCAAGTCTTAATTGGAACATGCCAATTGAATTTGAGAGGGAGTGTTGAAAAATGAAAAGTTCTACGTTGAAAAAATCATAGAATATAAGGCAACTTATAAAATTGAAAGGAATAATTTTAAAATGACTTGAGTTATTTTGAAATAAAATTTTTTTTACACCTTTATAAAACATAAATCAACTCTCTTCTTTATATAAAAATAGTTAAGGCCTACTTATAAATTTTAACAACGGAGAAACTCACTACTGACTCAACACCTCCTAAATTTTATAAAAGTCTAACACAGATTTAAAAAATAAGGCTTTTGTAAAAGTATTGTTCAAATAAGTAATAAAAAAAAATTTGAGACTTAAAACTTTGATTTCACTGATTTTACCCTTGGGTCGACCCTAGAGAAACCAAGCTCACATAAGCTGACTAAACCGTAAACACCCCATCAGCAGGAAATCTCCAGAAAATATCATTGTCAAATAATTGGACACAGAACTAGAAAGAACCTCTTCAGACAAACATTTGAATATGATGCATCAGGCTACTAAAATAAGAAACCCATGGGTCAAGCCGAAAACGAGTAGAGAGACCATTCCCCTCTCAGTGTCCTTCCAAGTCGTGCGAATGCCCTTCCAAATGTTGGAACAACCCGATTTAGGAGAGACTCTAGGAACCACATCAGGCCCACATTTGTTATTTTCTCTCAAAACACGAACCCAAAGGGCCTCAAGATCCTAGAAGCGTGATTGGCGTCCTTCAAATGTCTAATACCAAACCCCCGTTGGACCTCGGGCCTGCTAGCCTCTTTCCAAGCAACCAAATGCATAGTTAAGAAGCCTTTTTATTGAATGGGTTAGTAATATACTAACTCCATTCGTAAATTAAACAAAATTAAATGAGTTACCATGATGGGTTGAGTCCATATTAATGTCTCTAATAAAAATGAATGGTACCCGAGTCACTAGGTTTAGTTAATAATGAAGGATTTGATGAGTGTTTAGATTTAAATCTTCATATCATCATATAAATATGGCAATTAATAAGTAGTAGACAATCAATGTCATTAATATATATATAAAGTATAGCTTTTTCTTCCATTTGCAAAGCATTTTGTGCTTTGCAGCGCCCTGAAAGAATGGATGTAAGAGGCGAGAAAATCTACAGTTGATCAGTTTAAAGAAAAAGGTATTTTTTTTGACAATTAAAGGAAAAAGGTCTTTTAGTTTATTAAAAATGAAAAAGAGAAAAAAAAAATTGTCATCAGTTTTTTTTTTGGACGTCGTCAAGTTTGGAATTGATTGTGGACACCTAATTACAATCGGGCCCAACTATAATTATACCTTAACACTCCAGTCCACCTAGACAATTAGTTTTTGCATTATTGAACTATATCTAGGCCTTATTTCGTTGGGAGCAATTTGTTTTTTGGACAATGATTGGGATCAGTTACAGTGGACCGTAATCTACAAAAGGGAATTGGGCCATTAGAAAAAGCAAATTACGGCAAGAACATTGACTAGTCCAAAAAAAAAAAAGATAAGAAAATTGATTTAATAATAATAATAATAATAATAATCTTATTTTTAGGAGATGATTATAAAATAAAAATTAAATTTCATTTATTTTTCTTGAAGTTTATAAAAAAATATACTCATACCCCCTCAAATTTTAAAATAATTATATTAACTTCTTTTATTTAAAATTTTCATAAGTATTAATTTAATAGTTTAATAATTTGTATTGTATTAAATTAAATTATTTATAATTAACTATGAATTTTTAGAAGAAAAAGTGTCTAAATTATAAGTTTCTTTAACTATTTTGTAATTGGAGAGAAATTTTGTATATAAATTAAAATTAAAAGAGACAGTGATTGTAATTTTTAAAATCTCAAAAGTAGTGACGTAATTTACTCTTAAAATAAAAAGACCCAGTACGAAACCTTCGTGCAGTAGTCTCCACCTCCTTTTGAGAACCTTTTGCGACAGTCCCCTCTCCCTCGTGTTTTTCATCTTGTTTCATGCTCCCTTCTTTTCTTTAGTTGTCTTTTCTCCAATGGGAGTTCTCTTCTTCGTTTATGGAAATTTTTTCCTCCTCGTAGCAAGAGAGTTTTGTTTTCAAGATTTGCAACCTTTCTTATTTAGATCTACAACTATATTTTCCAAATATTGGTAGAAGATTTGTCAAGTAAGCTTACTCTCACGCTATGTTTGGTTTAAAGGGATTGGAGGGGAAGGGAGGGGAGGGGAGGGGATTTAAAAAAATCCCCTCATTTGATTGACGTGATGGAGGGGAGGGGTCCCCTCCCTCAAAAGTGCTCCCCTCCAAATCTGGGGGGATTTGGAGGGGAGGGGACGCTCCTTTTTTAAATTTTGTCCTTCTCTTTTTTTTTAAAAATAAAAAAATATATATATAAAAAAATTTATTTAAATAAAATAATAATAAAATAAAAACTCTTCAATAAAAAATTTTAATAAAAAAAATAAATATAATTTTTTTATTTTTAATAAAAATAAAATAATAAAGATATAATGATCATATTATTTTATTTTTCTTTCCTTTCTTTCACAAATCAAATAAAGAAAATTTATTATTCTTCCCTTCCCTTCCTCTTAACTAAACCAAACAAAAAAAAAAATATTTTCTCTCTCCTTTCCTCTCCTCCTTTCCCCTCCATTAAAATTCCTCTCCTCCCCTCATCTCTTTTGAACCAAACATACCCTCAGAGAGCGTAGGATGTGTGTTTTCTGTCCTTAGAAGTCCTTTCTTTTTTGAATTTTTTCTTCTATTAAATGTGTTATAATTCTTTTGATAATTCAATAATTTTATTTTATTTAATTACAAACATATATTATTATTTTCAAATAATAAGATCTGTGAGTATTAAATATTAATTTTATAATAATCGATGTTATTAATTATTATACTATTAATTTTAATTATAAATAAATGATTCAAAAATAAATTGATTAAGAGTGTTAAAAATAAAATAAAATATTAAAGAAAAACTAAAATTGAAACAAAACAAAATTAAGTCAGCAAAATAAATTTGTCATGTTTACGTGAATGAATATAAAAAAAATTATAAATAATACTTTTACCTTCCTAAACTATAACCTAATTACAATTTTAGTATATTAACTTTAAAACATAACAAAACATTGCTCTAATCTTTCACAAAAATTGAAAACATTGATTTCTTGTTGCATTTACACGTTAGGAGCATGCCGTCTCGTAATTTAACATCTATAAGTGGATTTTGTCCTTATTTGTTTTCCCTTTTCATTTACCAGAAATTAAATTTGAAGAATTCCAATAAAATTGAGGAGACTTCCTTCAAAATTGAATGTGCTTTGAGTGTGAAGTGCTGAATTTTAGGTGAAAAGGAGGAGGGGGGGATGAGTACAAAATCAGTGTGCACGTGTTAATGTAAGAAATCACGTGCTTCTGACATATAATTGGAATATTCAGTATAAGGAAAAAATAAAATTGTGACTGAATATTAGTCACACTGTTTTTTTTTTTTTTTGCTACTTTGTGTCGGTAAATCTGAAAACACTTTTTTTAATATATTTTTTAATTATCTTGAGCTGTCCCAACATGCAAATTTATTTTTTTAAAAAAGTGTGCAGATTGCCTGCAAATGCATTAAAAAAATAAATGGCAGGGGGACACGTGCCCAGTAGCATAGGCACATGGAGGAGGCTGCGGTGCTTGCAAAACGCAGCCTTCGCTGCTGCTTGGATTTTTTTAAAGTTTATTTTTAATATATTTTTAAAGTTTAATTTTTTTAAGAAATTATTTACAAATTAATTTTTTTTAAAAGTATTCTTACATTTAGTTTTTCAAATTTTTTTATATTTTTAAAGTTTATTTTTAAATTTTTTAAAGAATTTGTTGAAAAGATTATATTTTAAAAATAAATTTTAAAAAATTTAAAACACTATAAAAGACTGGGTTTTGAAAGCACAACACTCGGTGCCTCCACGTTCGTAGCATTGTAGTTTGTGCTATGTATCATCCATAATAATGTTGCGTGGATTGAACATTTTTTATTATTAAATTTGAATTTTAATTAATGAAAAATTCATATTATCGTTCAAATTGCTTTGACGTAATATTGGAAGTAGAAAAAAAATTGAGTAGAGATGAATATTAAAAAAAATATTTTTACTTTTATTAATAATAATAAAAAATTGTGATTAAAAATTATTTTAAATGACAACTTTATCCAAAATACAAAATTAAGGTTAAATTTTTTGGTGATAAGAAATTTTGTTTGGGTAAGTGATGAAATATAAGTCATCATTGTAAACTTTAGCTGACAAGATACTTTTTAAATTTTAATGACGAATTTGTTCCCACCAAAAATTTTATTTCTTATATTATAGTAGACTAGTTAAAAGAATATGTGTTAGGTAGTATCATATTTACACTTTTAATTTTTATTTAAAAAATTAAAGTGATGAAAATATTTGAAATTAGTTAAATTGTAACTTACTATATTAAGTTAATTAAATTTTGTATTCAAATAATTTTTTAATATTAAATGAAATACAACATAGATTATGTTTGACAAAAATAATTGATAAATTAACTGAAAGTTTAAAAGTTAACTGAAACTTGAAAAGTTAATTTTTAACTGAAAGCTGTTAACTGAAAATTGAAAACTGTTAAACTAATTTATTGAATTAGAAGTGTTTGATAAAATTAGCTATTAAATTAGCTGATAAATGTAAAATGATATAAAAAGATATATTTATATAAAAATTATCATTTTTTGTTAGTAATTACATTAATCTCAAAAAATAAAAAATAAAAATATCATCTAGAGTCACACAATAAATTAGTAATATTATTGCGAATTTCTTTCATCTCAGTAGATGTTTTTAAATTTTTATTTTTTGTGTCACATTATCAATAATATCTAAAAATTCATCATGTAGTATGTAATTTAGACGTTGTTCGAGTATAGTAAAAATGATATTATTTTATAAATAGAATAGTATTAAAATTTAAATAAAATAATAAGAATAAAAAAAATTATAAAAATTATTAGTTAAAAGTTGTAAGTTACTTTAAGTAACTTATAATAAAAAATTATAAACTACTTAAATAAATTTATTTTTTAAATATTTTTAATTTGATCAAATAAATTTATAAATAAATTTATTTAATTTATCAAATATATTAAGTTAAACAAAGTTGAGTAGAGTCAGAAAAATATAATTTTTTAATAAATGAAAACATTAATTCACTCTTTAATAAAATAATATTAAATCCTTTGCTCGTGTTTCAAGGAAAATGCGTCAGAAAAGAAAATAATATTTCAATGAGGGGTAGACGTTTAGCTTCTATAAAGACCTTATGGATCTCCGCTTTCAAGCCCTTAAATAAATTAACAAGAGGAATGCAATTTGATGGAGATCGTTCGGTAGAATGAGCTTAATTCAGGGCCGGCCAACGGTGAAGATAGTAAAGTTATAATTTTAGGTCTTAAATTTTTTTTAACTATTTATTTTAATAATTTTTTAAAAAAATCTTATTTTTTAAATATTTTTTAGGTCTCAATTAAATTTAAAAACTATTGGACCGTCAGTGGAGCTTATTCAACGGTAGCTAAATGAACAAGTATTGACGGCAGTGTTAAAACAAGTTACGTTATCAAAGTACGTAAAAATACACATTTGAATAGATATTTATTGGATTTTTTTTTTATTACTTTAGTGTAAGAGAGACTATACTCTTCTAATAGTATGTGAAGATAAATAAATAGCCTACTTAACATGAACGTAATTTTATCAAAAAATATATTTAATATGTTTTTAAACTTTTTTTTATTAACCAACAATTAAGAATTATCTCGACAAGATGCAGCTCACTCGATCAAAGGATTTTTTATGTTTTCAGTATACATGTTCAAATTAGGGTTATTGCAGTCCTATCGGTAAATTAGAACCACTTATGTATTTCTTTTATCTTTTATTTTTTACGAAAAAAATATTAATCCCTCCTTTTTTTAAATTTCTAGCTTTTATTACCAAAAGGAAAAAATTTCAAGCTTTACTTCAATGGGTCCATTACGCCAACAGTAATACCAACCGAAGCACACTCCATCTATGGCTACTTCTGAGAGAGAAAATGAAGAGCTTTATGTGCTCATGGTGGCAATGTCAGCCCAGGGTCACATCAATCCCTTACTCAGACTAGGTAAAAGCCTAGTTTCCAAAGGCCTTCATGTCACACTTGCCACCACCGAAGCACTCTACCACCGCAGGTTCAAGTCCTCCTCCGCCACCCCCGACGGCGCCGTTCCCACTTCTTTAATCATCAATGAAATCCAAGTATTGTTCTTCTCCGACGGCTTTGACACCCAAAACGACCGCAATAAGACCAATCACGACCAGTACATGGAAAGCATCGAAAAATTCGGACCCAGAAGCCTCTCAAACCTTATCAAATACCATTTCTTCGAAGGTTCCAGAAAGCTCGCTTGTATTATTAACAACCCTTTTGTCCCATGGGCATCTGATGTAGCTTCCGAGCTCAAAATCCCCTGTGCTTGTCTTTGGATACAACCCTGCGCCCTTCTTGCCATTTACTATCGTTTCTTCCATAAACTTAACCAGTTTCCTACTCTCGAAGACCCTGAAGTGAACGTTCAATTACCTGGGTTTCCACTATTAAGAATCCAGGATCTTCCTTCTTTTGTTCTTCCATCGAACCCATTTGGAAGCTTCACTAAGGTATTCTCAGATACGCTTCTAAACAAGAAGAAGCTCAAGTGGCTGTTAGCAAATTCGTTCTATGAGCTCGAGGAGGAGGTTATAGATTCCATGGCTGATTTATGCCCTATTCTAACAGTGGGTCCACTTGTTCCTCCTTCACTTCTAGGCGAAGATCATGATCAAGATGCTGGTATTGACATGTGGAAGCCACATGACTCGTGCATGGAGTGGCTAAATAATCAGCCTCCTCCTTCTGTTATTTACATCTCGTTTGGAAGCGTCATTGTGTTATCTGCTCAGCAAATGGAAAGCATAGCTATGGCTCTGAAGAACACTAAACGCCCTTTTCTTTGGGTCATTAAAGGTATGTTTATTGAAGATTAGCTATGAAAAAAATAGTAGCTGATTCATATTTAATTTTGGAATAGCCACTAGGGTTGGAAGCTAAGAATCCGCAAAAGAGATCCGTTAGGCTATGTAATCTAATCTATTAATAAGACAAATACGAGGACACTTTTGAAGATATGATAGTTTTTGAAGGGTTGAAATGAAAAAATTAAAGTTTGTGTTGAGATTTTAAGAAATAATATATTCTTAAGATTTTAGGAGATCACAAATTATGTTGTAACTACCCAATTTTATTCCTTTTTTGAAGGGATTAGATAAATTCACTAAGAAAAATAATTTGATTCATCGGCGATAGACAATTTTTTTTATCTACTAGTGGTATTTAAATTATGATATGTGATAAAAATATTATTTTTTAAAATTATTTATATTATGTGTAATGATCTGAATACTGCCGTAGACAATAAGGTCAAATTCCAACTCATTCACCAAATGCTTTTTTGCATCTATATATACCCTGTACTAGAAAAAGCATATAAGTAAAAAAATACAATCTTTTACTATCTTGTTTGTTTTGAATATGGTATCAGGGCCTTATCTCCAATTTTCAATTCCACCAAAATCAAATTCCCAGGCCTTTCAAATCCCATAAACGAAAATACATCAAACTATATTCACAATCCATCCCAAAATTACATAAAACACCCATATCCACAAATCATTCCAAAATCACAAAACACCCAAGTTCAAATATGCTTCGTTGGAAACCACCCATTAGCCACCGCTGTGACCTGCTACCCCATTCACCATATGCCATTCTCGAAAAGTGAGAGAAACTAAAAAGAAAAAATCTATTAAGAAGCCAAAAAACAATAATTCTTTATTATGATGAAAAGCTTAACAAATACAAGGCAGAGATAAGACCTGGCAGTTGACGTTTTGCTTCTAATATAAACACCATCATTTTATAACACTATGTCTGCATATTTAATATTCTCCCTGCTAGAAGGAAAAAACATTGAATCATAACTCAATTATTTACCTCATTATCAGTAGGGACATCAATAGAAAGAAGGGTCAAAGAAGCAGGATCAGAACTGAAGGAAGAGTTGTAACCCTCAGAAATTACAACTAGCTTATAACGAAAGTGAGAAAAGGAAGAGGTTTTGTCATAATATCAACTACTTGATATGAACTTGGAACATAATTAACTTACAGTAAATTTGCCACCTTCTGTCGAATGAAATGTAAATCTAATTCAACATGTTTGACCTTTCCGTGTAACAATAGGTTTGATGCTAAACCCATAGAGCCTGAATTATCACACCAAATGGTTGGCTTACCAATAGTTTGGACCTTTAGTTCATCAAGCAATGAAATTAACCAAACTACATCACATACATAATCAACAAGGCTTCTATACTCAGCCTCAGGGCTTAGTGGTAGAACGAGACACTACATCTTACTTTTTTGAAGACTACACTAATAGATTACCACTAAGATATAATAACCACTAGTGGACTTCCTATCATCAGGATTACTTCCCCAATCCGTATCAACAAAATCTGTAATAATGGGTAAGGAAGTGGCACCTAGAAATAGACCAAAATTCACTGTACCTTTCAAATACTAAAGGATATGCTTAAGGGCTATCCAGTGAGAGTCCAGAGGTTATTGCATAAATTGGCTAAGTCTATTCACACAGAATGCAATGTCTAGACAAGTATGACATATAACTGAAGAGCACCAATTGTGCTATGATATAGCTGAGCATCTTGGAATGGTTGCCCTTCAAACTTAGATAGCTTAGTATTAGGAACCATAGGGTTTGTCATAGGTTTAGTATTAACTAGATTGCACTTATACAGTAACTCCGAAATATCTTGTTTTTGTGTCAGTAATAATCCATAAGGCAACTATTGAATTTCAATTCCCAGAAAAAATTAATTTGACCAAGATCCTTTACAGAGAAAATTGTAGCCATTTTAATGACAAACTGTTGAATAACAATAGTATTGTTTCCTGTGAGCACCAAATCATCAACATAGACTGTGAGATAGAATATTGTGTCCTCCAAAAGGTAAGTAAAAAGACATGGGTAAGCTTTGGAGGGAGTGAACTAAAGCTGACATAAACACTTCTTTAATTTGTCAAACTAGGACCTAGGTGCCTGCCTAAGCCCATAAAGGGCTTTATATAATGACACACAAGAAGAAATTCATCAGGAGAAGATTGCTCAACTTTAGGAGGTTGAAGCATATATACTTCCTTAGTAAGATCACCATTCAAAAAAGTATTATTAAAGTCAATCTGCTGCAAAAGCCAATTATTCATCATAGCTATAGTAAGCACTACTTTAATGATTTGTGGATGTAGCATTGGGCTAAATGTCTAAGAGTAATGTGCTCCTAGAGTTTGAGAGTAACCTTTAGCCATAAGGCGGGCTTTGTAACGAGCTATAGACCCATCGACATGTCTTTTGATTCGAAAAAGCCACTTGCATCCAACTAAATGTCTTGAGGAGGGAAGAGGCACAATATTCCAAGTGTTATTTTTTAGAAATGCATCATATTCTTCTTGAACAATTGTTGCCTAGTCCTTGCTAGCAAGTTCTTGAGAGATATTCATGGATAGATCATCTAAAGTTTGAGTAAAAATTATTTTTAGCTTGAAAATACCTGCTTTTGATTGAGTAAGCATAGGATAGGATGGTGGTGCAATAGTTTTAGGAACATTAGTAGCTAGAACTGTCACAGAAGTAGTATCTACGTCATGAACAGCATCAACAAAACCAGTAACTACAATCTTTTGCTCATTAATGGTATGAATGGGTACAATAGGAACTATTACATTAGGAGTAGAAGTTGGACAATTATCTACAACATTTGTGAGACTCACATCTTGCTCAAAATATTATTCAATAGTGCATATTCAATGGGAGCAGAAACTAAAGATGTAGGAGCATATGCTGAAGGCAGCACTATGTGGTCAATAGGAAAAGTAGGAATTTTATCATCAATAGCAGAGTCTGTATTTGAGACTGAAGTAATAGTATGCCATGAGTTAGAGGCAAATGAAAATATTTTCTTATTAAAAGTAACATATTTTGAAATGTATACTCTTCCACATGAAGCAAGACACTTATAGCCTTTGTGAGGCATACTGTATCCTAGGAAGGTGCATGATTCAGAACAAAATTCTAGTTTATGCTTATTATAGCTCCGAAGACATGGAAAACACTCACAACCAAATACCTGCATCAAAGATTAATCAATAGAGAATTTGAACAATTTCTCATATGGTGAATTTCCTGATAGAGCCTTGGTAGGCAATCTGTTAATAAGAAATGTAGCAATTGTGAAGGCATCTATCAAATAAAAAAGAGGCAAAGATGAATTTACAAGTAGTGCAAGACCATTTTCTACAATCTGTCTGTGTTTTCTCTCTACTAAGCCCTTTTTCCCAGAGGTATATGGACAAGAAAATTGACATTTGATACCATCATAAGTAAGTAAACCAATATAGGGCTTGAACTCCTATCCATAATCACTTTGAAACTCTATTATCTTTAAGGAGAACTGTAACTCAATAGCTGCCTTAAATTGAATGAAAGCTTGAATCGCATCAGATTTCTTGGAAAATAAGTATTACCATGAAAATCGAGTGTAAGTGTCAACAGATGTAATGTAAAACGGATAACCATTGGCTATAATAGGTGCATGGCCCCATAAGTCAACTACTACCAGTTGAAGAAGTGTTAAATAGGTTGTGTGTGACTTAGGCACCATTTGGATAGCATAACTTATAGCTTATTAGAGCTTCTCTACAAATATAAGTATTTTTATGTTAAAAAAAAGTGTTTGGATAAGTTTAAATGAGTAACTTATCAATTCTCAATAAATTAATTTTATCTTATTTCATAAGCCAATTTTTTAAGTTTCTTGAAAAAAACTTTTGCAAAAGTTCAAATTCATATGACCAGAAAGTTATTTTGTATTTTTACAAGTTCAACTTTCATCAAAACTATACCCTTCACCTCCCTCCTTCCATTAAAATTATATCCAAATATTTTAAAAAGAGTTTATAATTTTGAAAAGTACTTTTTTAAATATGGATCTAAATGCTAAATAACTTAATTTAAAAGAAGCTTATAGTATAAAAGCTTTTTACATATGTCTTATTCTATAAGCGCTTAAATAAACTGTTTACCTAAACTCGGCCTTAGGCCCAGTTTAGATATACAGCTTATTTAAGTACTTATAGAATAAGGCCTTATATAAAAAGCGTTTATAGAAGAAGGACTTTTAAATTAAGTTATTTAGCGTTTTGATACATATTTGAAAAAGTGCTTTTCAAATTTATAAATTTTTTTTAAAACATTTGGATATAGTTTTGATAGAAGCAGAGAGGTGAATGGTATAATTTTGATGAAATTTTAACTTATAAAAGTGCAAAATAACTTCCTGATCATGTGAATTTGAGTTTTCACAGAGGCTTTTTTCAATAAACTTAAAAAACTGACTTATAAAATAAGCTAAAATTAGCTTATTGAAGATTGATAAGTTACTTATTTAAACTTATCTAAACACTGTTTTTTTAACATAAAAGTACTTATACTGATAGATAAGCTCTAATAAGCTGTAAGTTCTGCTATCCAAACGGGCCCTTAGTTGGAAATAAGAGCTTATGATCTTTTCCAAGCTAACAAGTAGTGCACAATAAGCCAATTTTATGGCTCAAAAAAGGAATATTACACTTATTTAAAACCTGACATAGTACATCCTTGGAGGGGTGACATAATCTTTGGTGCCACATCTCTAAGCTAAGTGCCTTGGTGGCTATGTTACAATGAACAATACTATTTTTTCTTTGGTTGTAAATGCTGCTATCTCGTGAAATAGTATAAGTGTCACTACTTTTCTTAAAGCATGGTGGCTTAATCAATTGATACAAACCACCCCTCTCAACACCCTTGAGTAACAGTTTCCTGGATTGTAAATCATTGACAAAACACTTATCAAGATAAAACTCAAATGATACTCCATTATCTTTAGTAAATTGAGAAACATATAGCATATTTTTCATTATTCTAAAGACATGTAGTCCTTTACTCAATTGCAATGATCTAGACTTTGTGAGAAGTGAAGTTTGGCCTATTCAAGAAATGCACAAACTATGACCATTACCAACATACACTTTTACCTGCTCCTTGATAAGAAGTAGAAGTGTTGAG
Organism: Gleditsia sinensis; assembly: GCA_037074535.1. Taxonomy (NCBI): domain Eukaryota; kingdom Viridiplantae; phylum Streptophyta; class Magnoliopsida; order Fabales; family Fabaceae; genus Gleditsia; species Gleditsia sinensis. The sequence continues at coordinate 3,553,968 of CM073463.1, forward strand.
AGTCGAGACATCATGTCTAAGGTGGTCAGTAGATCCTGTGTTAGGGTACCAAGAGTTATCTATTATGACTTCTAGAGTAGCTATAAGTGCTTGTGTTTGTGTTGCAAAAGCATGTTGCTTGTTTGATTCTTGGCAAGTGCAATGTGAGGATAAGCTATGTGATGGCCTTGTTTGTGGCAGAATATGTTGAGCTTATGGAGTAGGACATTATACATAGCAGTGTAATCTGACGATGCATAATTGGCAAGAAAACATTAAGCATATGGAGTAGCAAAGTGTATAGTGTCATGATATACATGACCATATGCAGTAGAGGAATATGCATTGTCGGTGTAGTTAGGGCATAAAAACAAGTGTTTATAGAGGCATAAGAAGGATTAGTATATGTTTGATTATAGTGATAAAAAAACCTTTGTGGCATATGACCAATTTTTCCATTAATATAACATTGAGGTCTATTAAAACTTCCAAACCTTCCATATCCACATCCTCTTATGACGTTGACATTGGGTGGTCTAAATAGCCCTATAGAAGGATTAAAATTTGTCTGAAGTGATGTTTGATTGCTGTAGCTAGAAGGGTTAGGAGTTGACCATTGTTGTAAAGGCAAATACTAATTGTTGACTAAATGAGCATAAGGAAGTTATTGACTGCTGAAGTGTTGCTACTTGGACTCAGTGTCCATGAGTAAAGTTATTACAAAACATAAATAAATAGTTGTTGACTACCAGTAATCACAACTATAATTGGTTCGTATTCAAGAGTCAATACATTCAGTATATGAGAACTATGTTCTGATTCGGATACTTTTTGACCACATGCAACAAGATTATCATAGATTGACTTAATTGAAGCAAGATAGTCTTTCATCAATAGGTTCTTCTTCCTTTGGTTGATGAGTAAATTTCTATAGTGCTCAATCTTGGACTAAGATTGAATTGAAAAAATATGACACAAGGTGCTCCAAATGTCTGCCGTTGTATCATGTCCAATGAGCTCTGGTAGAATTGAAGGACTTATTGAAGTAAGTAGCCATGAAGCTAATGCAGAGTCTTGCTGTTCATAGGTGACATATTCAGGATTTTCAATTGGATTACCTTGTGAATCAACAATTGTTACTGAAGGAATATGCACAGTACCATCGAGATAATGGCAAAGTTTGTGTTTTTTTACCATAAAAAACACTTATGGTTTCCATAGCAACCAATTATCTTCATCAAGCTGAACAATGACCTTTTATTTGTAAAAACTTTGACATAGTCGGTTGAGCATCACCATTTTCATATCTATGAGCACTAGTACCTATTGAGACTAACATGGATACTTGAGAGTCAATAAATTGAAGCTTGTTGATATGCTACAATGACCTTATGCATTTGTGAGAAGGAACCACATCAAATTTTTGGATCAATTTCTTTCTCACTTGAGAAAGAGCTCTGATACTATCTTGGAAAGTGAAAGAAACTAAAAGGAAAAAATCTAAAGAGAAGCCAAAAAATTAGTAATTCTTCATTATGATGAAAAGGTTAACAAATACAAGGCATAGACTCAGCTTTATAGACTAGCTGAAAACAAGACGTGGCAATTGACTTCAACTACTTCTAATATAAACGCAATCATTTTACAACACTATGTCTACATATCTATCATTCCTAAACCATTGTCCACCATTTATCGTTGTGCATAATAAAACACTCGTTACTAGTGAAAAGGGGCCATAACACTTACAACTTTGCATCATTAGTTGGGCACCAATTGCTACTGTAAACCCACACCATTGTCTTGTCGTTGCTGTTTGGTACTATTACATCATTCACCAGCGACAATTCTTGATCCTTTCTCACCTTTTTTGACAACATCCTTTCTTAGAAAAAAATTTGATTTGAGGTACACAATCCCTTATCTTTTATATACATGAAAAAAGAGAAAAAAAATCCAAGGATAAATGAAAAAATTGAATTATCTAGAAATCAATGCATAAATATGATTGTCCAATCAGAGGGAGTTTTTAATGTTGGGATATTTCTCACAGAGACCAACTATAACACATGGTCTCAACTGATAAAGATGTAGATTGCTGAAAGAGACAAGATCTTTTATATCCATGGTAAGAACAAGCCACTTGCATAATTAGATGAATTATATGGGAAATTGTATGTTGAAAAAAAAACTTAAACAATAGCTATTAATGCCTATATCTTCAAAAATTATGAAGCACTATATCCAATTTGCCTACTGCCCATGAAATTTGGGATGCACTTTTAAAGGCATTTTAAGAAATGATGAATTACAAGTTTTCACATTGAATCAAAAATTATTCTCGATCAAATAGCAAGAAAAATCCCTGTCTACTTATTATAGAGAACTCACAAATTTTTTTCAAGATTTTGAATATGAGATAAGGTGATCATGAAGGACACATATGATGTGAAAGCATACCATAATTCCATCGAACAATTATGGTTTTACATATTCCTTGTTGTCATGGATAACGTCTTTAATCAAATTCAAAGAGAGATTTTGTATAGTGATACAGTCCTAAACTTAGAAGAGTGTTACTATTTAATTTGACAAGAAGTTGGATGTTGCATCACTTTGAATGATATGTCAAGAACACCTAAATCCTTTGCCATGGTGGCCCGTCACTGGTCTAACCAAAACCAACAAGATCGATCATGGCATAATTGTAAGACAACTAATAGTATTGAGAAATCTAATTATAAATGCACCCAATGCAATCAGATTATTCATACCAAAAGTTGCTAATTTGAGATAATAAGATATTGGAATTGATGGTATCTAAGCTTTGCAAAGAAGGACCCCAAAAGAATCGTCACTACCATATTAGCTAAAACAAAAACATATGATGATATTACTAGAAAAGCCTCGACATTGATAACAACTATAGATAAGGGTAGTAAGGCATTTAATATTTATGTACATATTTTTAATAGTACATGGATAATTAATTCTGGTGCTACAGATTCCATGACTTTTGATTCTAAACATGTCTCACCTCTTAATCACTCTTCACAAAAATTTATTTCTACTACCAATGGCACTTCAACCTTAGTTATTGGGGGAAGGATCTGTAACACTCAAAAATAATTTAAAATTAGATTTTGTCTTAGTTGTTCCATATTTAGATTATAACCTTCTGTTTGTTCCTCAAATAGCCCAAAATTTATCTTCTATTGTAATCTTTTGGCCTAAATTTTGTATGTTTAAGGACATTTAAACTAGGGAGAAGATTGTTTATGGTACTAGGCAAGAGAATTTGTATCACTTAGACTTGGCATAAAAAATTTATGACAAATTACAATATGCTCTGGTGATGGATGGCACTAAGAGAGGAGGAAAAGAGAAAGAAAATCTAGTTATGGCATCGACGTCTAGGACATACTTCCTTTGGATACCTAAAAAAAATTGTCTCTTAGTCTATTTACAAAATTTGATATATCTAATTTTAAGTGTGATTTTTGTGAACTTACAAAAGGCCATAGTGCTTCTTTTCCATTACAATTAAATAAAAGTCAACTTTCATTTATGATTATACATTCCAAAGTTCCTACTTTGGATGGATTGCTTTGATTTGTCACATTTATTGATGACTGTACCAAGATAACATAGTTGTGCTTAATGAAATCCAAAGATGAAGTGAACTTATCTTTTCAAAAGTTTCTTAAAATGAATGAAACTCAGTACAGTGCAAAGATTTGAATACTTCATAGTTACAATGATGGAGAATATTGTAGTATAGAGTTTCAATAGTATTTGGAAGCGCTTGGAATAATTCATCAAACTATTTTCCTCAACACTCTTAAACAAAATGGAATTGTAGAATGAAAAAATAGACTCTTATGAGAAGTTGTTTGAACTTCATTAATAAATCTTCATTTGTCATTATATTATTGGGGAGAAGTACTTACTTTTGCAGCATATTTAATCAATCGAGTACTCTCTAGCTCTTTTGGTTTCCAAACATGATTCCAAGTTTTCATAGAAGTAATTAGTGCCCTAGGTATGCCTAATCTAACTCCTTATATCTTCAATTGCATCATCTTTGTACATCTTCATAAACATCAAAGCAACAAGTTAACCCCATAAGTATTTTACTATGTTTTTTTTGGGTATGCTACTTATCAAAAAGGATATTGATGCTATCATCTTCCCATAAAAAGAATGTTTATCACAATGGATATTGTTTTTAAGGAAAAATTCATGTATTTTTCTGAGCCTGAATTTCAAGAGATAACTAGAAGGAAATTCATATTCTAGACTATGACTATCTTACTAAATTAGCTAAATCTTGTGACCAGGATATCAGCAACTCAGATATAAGTGGTATAACATTGGATTCTAGTGGTAACTCACAAACTAGTCCAATAAACTAGAAAATGGGTGAATTGGATTAAAGTGATATAACATTGGTCAAGTGGTGATAAGCGCTTAATAACAAAAAAAATGGGCCTAAATCTAGCTTCATCTTTATTCAACCTCCTTGTTCCACAGACTAAAGATGAAATGCTATCTTTGGTTCACATACTATACCAGCTACCACCTAAAAATGTTCTTGAGCCAACCACATCGTCATACTTAAGGTATCTTTAAACTTACATATGAATCTGACCTTTCTAGTAAAATAAAATATTCCATGAGTTAGACCATCATTTGTCAAATTCAAACATGTCATTTGTGAACCAATTTTTTATTGTATCTATTCCTAACAGTGTTTAAGAAGCCTTACCTAACCCTAGGTGGAAAGCAATTATGAATGAAAAAATGAAATCCCTACAGTATAATAAAATGTAAGAACTAATTAATTCTCCACCATGAAAGAAAACAATTGAATGTTAATTATAGTGTAAAGTACAATGATGATAGATCAATTGAACACTTTAAAGTAAGAATGGTGGTAAAAAGTATATATTCAAACATATGTGATTGACTATACATCAACTTTTGCTCCAATAGCCAAAATCAACACAATTAATGTCCTTTTATCTTTAGCTACAAACTTGGATTGACCATTACAACAATTTAATGTAAAAAATGTATTTCTGCATGGAGAATTATCCGAGGAACTGTATATGAATCTTCCACCTGGATGCATAGTACCCCAATGGCATAATTAGAAAGTATGAAAATTAAAGAATACATTGTATGGGTTGAAGCAATCTCCAAGAACATTGTTTGGAAGATTCGTGAAGTCTATGATAGCATTTGGCTACCATCAAAGCAACTATGACCATACTTTATGCCTTAAAAATAACACTCATCATATATGTAGATGACATGATAGTAATAGGAAATGACTTTGAAGAAAGGAAGGCACTATACATAATCACTTGTCTAGAGAATTTGAAATGAAAGATCTAGGTCCTTTAAAAATTTTTCTTGGAATTGAAGTATCCCGATCAAATAAAGGGATATTTTTGTCCCAAGAAAAATATGGCTTAGATCTTTTGCAAGAGACTAGCATGTTAACATGTCAACCACTTTATACACTAGTAAAAGAAGGTTTAAAGTTATGTGTTGAACCCAACCAGGTGCCAAATGATAAAGAGATATATCAAAGACTCGTAAGAATGTTTATGTATACTTAGCCATACAAGACTAGATTTAGCTTATGCATTAAGCAATGTTAATAAATTTATGCATAATTTTGGAGAGCAACATATAAATGATGTTATGCATATATTGAGATACTTAGAATCTACTCCTAGAAAGGGAATTCTATTTATAAAGAACTCAGCTTATCAAAGCATAGATGTGTATATTAATGCCAACTGGGCTAGTGCTGTGGACAACAGGCATCTTCTTAAGGACACTTCATCTTTGTAGGAGGTAATCTTGTGACATAGAGAAGTAAGAAATAGAACGTGATTACTCTCTCAAGTACACAAGCAAATTCAAGGTATGGCACTCAGAATTTTTGAGGCATTATGGTTAAGACTCCTCTTTCAAGATTTGGGTTATCTATCTAAGAAACCAATACAATTGTTTTGTGATATTCAAGTAGCATATGACACTGCCCATAATCTAGTACACCAGAGGTGGATAGATTTTTCATAAAGGGGAAGTTAGATAGAAAGATAGTGGATTTACCTAAGATTAAATCAAAAGATCAATTGGATGACAGCCCCACCAAAATATCCTCCTATCAAGTGTTCTTAAAGATTTTAAGCAAGTTTGACATATTTAATATCTATGCACCAACTTGAGGGGGAGTGTTGAGGAAATCATAAATTTTGTTGAGATTTTAGAAAATCATATATTCTGTTATGCTTCTATGAGATCATAAATTGTGTTATAATCTTTATCCCTAATTTGAAGGAATTGGATAAGTTCGCCAAAGGCTCTTTTGCCTCTATATATACCATGTACTAGAGAAAGCATATGAATAAGAAAAATACAATCTTGTTTTGAAGAGTTTGAGAAATCAAATTAAAAAGAGATGTATTTTCTTAGGATAAAAAAACAATTCACTCAATGAATAATAACAAAAAATAACTCCTTTTTTCATTAGAAATTTTTTTTAATAGTGAAATCCTATCCATTTTAGTGGGATTTAAAGATTTTAGTAAAATTTATACTTTAAAAGAAATATAATTAAATTTTACTTTCGATTACATTCCAAATAAGTTAGTTAAAAAATAAAAAGTTTGATATTTACTATTTCAAATTCAGAAAAACCAGGTTCAGATGCAGCAGGAGACTTAGAGCTGCCATTGGGGTTTCTGGAAGAGACGAAAGAACAAGGCTTGGTGGTGCCTTGGTGTTCGCAAACTAAGGTCTTGCCTCACCCGGCCATAGCTTGCTTCTTATCTCATTGTGGATGGAACTCCATTTTGGAAGCCATAACCGCAGGAACACCCATGATTGCTTACCCACAATGGACTGATCAACCCACCAACGCTAAGCTTATTTCTGATGTCTTCCATATGGGGATTCGCCTCAAGCAGGACAGAGAAGGACTTGTTGGATCCGAGGAAGTGGAAAGAGCCATTGAAGAGGTTGTTGGGGGACCAAGCTCCCAGGAGATTAAAAAAAATGCAGCAAAACTGAAAAGGGCGGTGAGGGAGGCGGGGGCGGACTGTGGTTCATCGGACCGGAATATCCAATTGTTCGTGGATGAGATTCTTGGCAGCTAGCTAGCTTGAAGATCATTGTTTCTGGGACTCTTTGATTTGGGGTCTACAAGGAACATGATGGGACCATGTTGGATTGATGGAACCATTCATTAATTTATTTATTTTTGATACATCAAGAAGGATTGCGACCCTATCCTAAATCTCCACCCCACCCAACCACCGGAGAATGGGACCATTAATTTATAACCACACATACACGATGGGAATTTAAGTTTGTCTTCTATCCTGGCATAATTAATTTATAATCATGTTTGGGGGATTAGTCCGTTGACATTATGCTTTTGAAAATATAATAGTCTTCAAAAAATAAAAATAAAAACAAGAAGTTAAACACTGAATAATTAAAGTAAGAAAATGAATAGTTTTGTACTAATAAAAATATTAACTCACTCTTAATAAAAAAATATTAAATCCTTTGCTCCTATTTCTTGGAAAACAAGTCGAAAAAAAATATATCTTAATGAGTGGTAGACGTTCAGCTTCTATAATGGCCATATAGACCCTCAAATGTTATTTCACAAAAGAAAAGCCCAAGCAGGTTACGCTTCTTAGATGAAAGACAAATGTTATTTCATAGAAGGAATACCCAAGCACGTTACGCTTCTTAGGTGAAAGGCACATGTTTCGCCTTTAAAACAAGTTATGTATTTCTTTTTCTTTTTCTTTTTAACTAAAAAAATATAAATCCCTCTTTGTTAAAATTTTCAATCTTTCGTCGCCCAAAAAACAATTTTCAAGCTTTACTTCAAGAGTTCCATCACGCCAACAGTAAGACCAGCCGAAGCACATTCCATCCATGGCTGCTTCTAAGAAAGAAAATGAAGTGCGTCATGTGCTCATGGTGGGATTTTCAGCCCTGGGTCACATCAATCCCTTACTCAGACTAGGCAAAAGCCTAGTTTCCAAAGGCCTTCATGTCACACTAGCCACCAACAAAGCACTCTACCACCGCTGGTTCAAGTCCTCCTCCGCCAACCCCGACAACGCCGACGACACCGCCGTTCCCACTTCTTTAATCATCAACGAAATCCAAGTTTTGTTCTTCTCCGATGGCTTTAACAGCCAAAACGATCGCAATAAGACCAATCACGACCAGTACATGGAAAGCATCGAAAAATTCGGACCCAGAAGCCTCTCAAACCTTATCAAACACCATTTCTTCGAAGGTTCCAGAAAGCTCGCTTGTATTATTAACAACCCTTTTGTCCCATGGGCATCTGATGTAGCTTCCGAGCTCAAAATCCCCTGTGCTTGCCTTTGGATACAACCCTGCGCCCTCCTTGCCATTTACTATCGTTTCTTCAATAAGCTTAACCAGTTTCCTACTCTCGAAGACCCTGAAATGAACGTTCAATTACCTGGGTTTCCACTATTAAGAACCCGAGATCTTCCTTCTTTTGTTCTTCCATCGAACCCATTTGGAAGCTTCACTAAGGTATTCTCAGATACGCTTCTAAACATGAAGAAGCTCAAGTGGGTATTGGCAAATTCGTTCTATGAGCTCGAGAAGGAGGTTATAGATTCCATGGCTGATTTATGCCCAATTCTAACAGTGGGTCCACTTGTTCCTCCTTCACTTCTAGGCGAAGATCATGATCAAGATGCTGGTATTGACATGTGGAAGCCACATGACTCGTGCATGGAGTGGCTTAATAATCAGCCTCCTTCTTCTGTTATTTACATCTCGTTTGGAAGCGTCCTTCTGTTATCTGTCAAGCAAATGGAAAGCATAGCTATGGCTCTGAAGAACACTAAACGCCCTTTTCTTTGGGTCATTAAAGGTATGTTTCTTCCGTTGAATTTTTATTATTGAGTTTATTATTGAATTAATGAACATTAAGGTTTTGCTCAAAAATTATCATCGTTACTTTACTTTTTTGAACAAAAATAAAATTATAATTTGGGTATAACATAGTGTATTAGATTGCAATAAGTAAACACTTAATGGAAAGTTAAATGATCCATTAGGCTATGTAATCTAATCTATTAATAAGACTAATATTAGGACACTTTTGAAGATATGATAGCTTTTGAAGGGTTGAAATGAGAAAATTAAAGTTGGTGTTGAGATTCTAAGAAATCATATATTCTGTTAAGATTTTACTAGATCACAAATTGTGTTGTAACTACCCAATTTTTATCCCTTATTTGAAAGGGTTTGGATAAATTCACCAAATGCTCTTTTGCCTCTATATATACCCTGTACTAGAGAAAGCATATAAGTAAAAAAAAAATACAATATTTTCCTATCTTGTTTGTTTTGAAGATGGTTTCAAAGCCTTACCTCTTCAATTTTCAATTCCTTCCTTCTTGTTCATCAAAATCAAATTCTCAGGCCTCTCAAATCCCATAAGCAAAAATACAGCAAACCATATTCACAATCCATCCCAAAATTACACAAAACACCCATATCCACAAATCATTTCAAAATTCGCAAAACAACTAATTTCATATTTGCTTTGTTGGAAACCACCCATTAGCCACCGCTGTGACCAGCTATCCTATTCACGATCTTCAATCACTCCCGAACCATTGTCCACCATCTGTTGTCATGCACAAATAAAACACTAGTTACTGATTAAAAGGGGCCACCATGCTTACAGTTCTGTGCCACTAGTTGTGCGCCAATTGCTACTATAAACCCACACTATTGTCTTGCTGTTGCTATTTGGTATTGCCACATCAGTTACCACAGCCAATTCCTGATACTTTGATAGGTATTGAGGGGTTGAGGGAAGTGATTGAATGAACGAAAAGAAATAAGAAACAGACATTGAAATGAATTTCCTCTGGATATAATTGTTCAAGGATTTACAGATGCTACCCCCTTTCGAGTAGAGGGAAAAACTCCACAAGCAAAAGCTTCCAAAATGTTAATTGATAACCTCCCTCACTCTTCTCCTGACTTTTATTTAAAATGAAATAACAAAAAAGCAAGCAAAACAAACACAGAAATAAAGCACAGGAGAGCACATGAGAAACACGTTTTCTACGTTGCCCATCTCTAACAACCCATGCATAGTGATCCACTCAGCTTACACCACGTAATCCTAAAGCCATGTAGAATCTTTCTTCCTTTACTCGTTCTACGTGGATTCATAGCCTCATCATTATTCTTTTGTGCTGCTTCTATGTCCACTCCCGAATTCACGTCAACAGTGCCAGCTTGTTTGGCCTTGTCGCCGTCACCTTCATTTAGCTTATTCATATCAATACTTTCCCGTTCGAAAGTAACCTTGTCCTCAAGGTTATATTGTGAAAATTGATCTTGCAATACTGCCAACTTCTCCCAAGTAGCTTCTTCACATGGCAAATTTTTCCATTCAACTAGTACTTCGATGTTAGTTTCACCATTTATAACTCTGGTCCTGTGGTCCACGATACCTGTAGGTTGTAAGTCTTCGACCACAGTTGGTTCGGGAAGAGCTAGATTTATTTCAGGATTTTCTCCGTGATACTCCTTCAATAGTGCCACATGGAATACTGGGTGGAGTTTAGTACTTGGAGGTAATTGTAGTTTGTATGTGATAGCACTTATTTGTTCCTCAATCTAATAAGGTCTGAAATATCTCTAGGAGAGCTTGAAATTGAGTTTCTTAGCTAATGATTGTTTCTTATAGCGTTGTAACTTAAGCTAGACCCACGCTCCCATTGGAAATTCCTTTTCTTTTCGGCTTTGATCTGCATACTTCTTCATTCTGGCATGTGCCTTGGTTAAATTCAACTTCAGTTGTGCCCGAATTTCTTCTCTCTTAACGAGTAACTCATCTACACTGTTGACCGTGGATGCCTTTGTATCGTAAGCTGGTAACAAGGGAGGTGCTACGCCATATAGAGCTTGATATGGCAACATTCCAATTGAGCTGTGGAAGGATGTATTGTACTAGAGCTCGGCTCAGGGTAAATAATTAGTCCATTGTTATGGTTGGTAATGTGTAAACAATCGAAGGTATTGCTCCACACATCGCTTAACAACTTCTGTCTGGCCATCACCTTCTAGGTGGTAGGCAATAGTGTGTAGCAACTTCGTCCCACTGTGCTGCACAAGTTGTGACCAGAACTTACTCATAAAAATCAGGTTGTGATTAGAGACAATACTGCAGGGAAACCCATGAAGTTTGATCACGTTTTGGATGAAGACTTCAGCTATAGAGCTAGCCGTGAAAGTAGGATTTAGAGTGACAAAGTGGGCACACTTTGTGAAGCGGTCCACCACAACGAAGATGGCCATGCACCCCTTTGAATTGGGTAATTCAATAATGAAATCCATGGTGATGTCTGTCTAGGGTTTATTTGAGATAGGTAAAGGTTGTAGTAATCCAAATTTTCTTTCTGTCGAGTACTTAACATTTTGACACATCGAGCAACCTTTTATGAATTCAATAATTTCTTTTCTCATATTCTTTCAAAAAAACAACTCTGCTATTGCTTTGTATTTCTTCTATATGCCCCCATGCTCAGCTTTAGGCATATCGTGGAACACTTGAAATATTGATAGTTTGAGGGGCTGTACATCAGGCACCAGGATTTTGCCTTGGAAAAATATCATTCCTTCTTTGATTGTGAAGTCTGCGGGCAACTCTCACTGACTGAACTGAATGTGCCATGACTTCATTTCTTCATTCTCTTCATTGGCTTTCTTAGTGGCTATTAGGAGTGGATGTTGTATAATTGTCATACTGTTTAACTCCTCACTTAAGTCCTCTTGTCTTGATAAAGCATCCGCCACTTGGTTGCTTTTTCCCGTTCAGTAGACAATTTCATAGTGGAAGCCCAGTAACTTACTCAAGTAGAATTGTTGTTCAAGAGTCTGCACTACTTGGGAAACCAGCTCCTTTAAGCTCATATGATCGGTTTTGATTATAAATAATCAACCCAATAGGTAATGCCGCCATTTCTGTATGGCTTATGTGATGGCATACAACTCTCTTACGTAGGCAAAAGCATGTACTAGTTTCGGGGGGGGAGTTTCTTATTGAAGTATGCTAGAGGGTGTCCTTCTTGAGTTAAAACTGCTCTAATCCTAGTGTTTGATGCGTCAGTTTCCACCATAGACCTTTTTCTGAAATCTGGCAATAGTAGTATAAGGGTTGTGGTCATTTTAGCCTTCAATTCTTCAAATGCCTTTGTGCCTCATCATTCCATCCAAACTTATTTTTCTTTAGCAACTCAATTAAGTGGAACACGATGTGAGCATATCCTTGGACAAACTTCCGGTAGTACCCAGTAAGTCCAAGAAACCCCTTTAATTGCTTAATGGTTCTCATTATTGGCCAATCTAATATGGCTATGATTTTTTTCCTATCCACTTGGACTCCTGCTTTACTCACGACGTGCCCCAGATATTCGATGATGTCTTGGACAAACACACACTTTGACAGCTTAGCAAAGAGATAATGCTCCTTTAATATGGATAGGATAGTATGTAAATGCTGTAGATGATCGCCTCACTTTTACTGTAAATAAGGATATCATTAAAGAACACAACAACAAATTTTGCGTAAATGAGGTTGGAATACCTTATTCATAGTGGCTTGGAACGTTGAAGGAGCATTGGTTAGCCCGAAGGGCATGACAATGAATTCGTAATGGCCGAGATGGGTTCTAAACACTGTCTTGTGTATGTCCGCCTTCCACATTCTTATTTGATGGTAACCCGAGCGTAAGTCCAATTTAGAGAAGTAAGTAGCACCCTGCAACTCATCCAAGATCTCATCAATTTTATGGATGGGAAACTTGTCTTTGATCGTGATTCCATTCAACCCCCTGTAATCCACGCAAAACCGCCAGCTACCGTCTTTCTTTTTGACTAACGACACGGGAGATGAAAATGAGCTCCTAATTTCTTTGCTCAATCCTGCATGCAACATTTCTCCTACTAGTCTTTTGATCTCTGCCTTTTGAAATTGGGGATATCTATAGGGTCGAATGCTGACAGGCTTGGCTCTAGGTTCAATAGGGATTCTACGGTCTATTTCCCTCGTTGGTGGTAACAAAGTAGGTTCGTGAAACACCTGTTTGAATTCTTAGATCACCCTTTGAGCACATGCTGGTATTTTTGTTTGGCTTGTGTCTTGATCATTTGGCAACACTTGTAATTGATAAAAATCTACAATAACGTCAACACATATAATCTTATTTAAACTCTTTCCCTTCAATGGAGTAGGTGTTGGGATGGTTTCTCCCTAGATCTTAACTTCTGTGCCTTCGTAGTTGAATTGCACGGTTAAGTCTTTGTAATTGGTGATGACAAGGCCCAACTCAATTAGCCATTGAACCCCTAGAATAATGTCAGCTCCTTTAATCTCCAAAACAAAGAGATCAGTGGTAAATACGTGTCCCTGTATCTTCAATCTAGCCTTGCATTTTTTCTCACATTGCAAGCTCACTCCACTCCCTGTACCTACTTTAAAGCCTACAATTGATGTCTGTGGAAGTTTTAACCTGGCTGCGACACTTGCCTTGATGAAGTTGTTGTTACTACCATTATCAACGAGAATTTTGACCTCCTTCCCAGTGCAATGACCAATCACCCTGAGTGTACTGGGATGGAATTACCTAGCCAATGCATTTATACTAATTCCTACTTCTACTTCCATAACATTTATTCCATTCTCATTTTCTTCCACGGTTGTCATGTCCTCTAGTTCATCATCCTTTAACATTTCCTCAATCTCATCTTGCCCCACCAACAATAGGTAATTCGTTTTACATTTATGAGTGGGACTATACTTGTCATCACAATAATAACATAGTCATATTTCTCGTTTAGCCCGTAATTCTACCACTGTGAGTGTCTTGTATGGTACTGAATTACTTGCCTGTCTTGAAGAAGTATTGCTCGACGTTGGTGTAATCCTTTTCCAGCAAATTTGATTATTCACCATCCCTATTTTGCCTGACCAGCTCAATTGAATGATCGATTTACTATTTGGTGCCAGGAAAGTTGTTCCTAGGCTCGTGGTCTTGGGCATAAATGTTGAAGGATGTCTATTAGGGTTGGGCTTAAGCGTGTTCTGTAAACTGACTAATTCCTATTCATGCAATTTAGCCAAAGGCACTACTTGGTAGTATGTGTGAGGCTGAGCAAATAAGAGCTCACATTTAAGTTGATCTTGTAATCTAGCAATGAAAAAACTAACCAGCCATGCCTCATTGAGCTTCGTTAATTTCGTCGATATTTCCTCAAATTGCGTCTAGTATGCTGCTACAGTACCATCCTGCTTAAGCTCCTTTAGCGCATCCTTAGGGTCATTGAATAACGATGTTCCATAACGTAACAATAATGCCTATAAAAACTCTGCCTATGTCTGTACTAAGGCATTTCTCATAACCCACTTATACCATGCATAGGCCGGCCCTTCCATGTGAAATGATGCCACCTTGATCCTTTGCTCTTCAAGTACCCCATAAACTTCAAAAAATTCCTTGATCTTTAAAGCCCAATCTTCTGCATCAGTACCATTTAATCTGGGCACATCTACCTTCAGACCCTTCCCTCCGAATAGCCTTGCGATATTTGACGTCTTCATATGGGTTTCATGATTGGTACTTGTAGAAGACTCTACTGACTTATCTTTTCGCGGTTACAAAAGCCTTTGCATCATCTCCTCCATTTTTATGAATGACTATTTATACCCGTGTAACGTTTCTTCAAAACTGCCAATGCATTCGCTCATTGTGCTCAGTTTTTCGTCAACAAATACTTGAATCCTTTGTAACTCATTTGTGGTTGCCTCAAGTTTCACAAATCGAGTTCCTTGCACCATGTACAGAGGCTCTCAATGAAAGCACCCATGATAGGTATTGAGGGGTTGGGGGAAGTGATTGAATGAATGAAAAGAAATAAGAAATAGACGTTGAAATCAATTTCCTCTGGATATAATTGTTCAAGGGTTTACAGATGCTAACCCCTTTCGAGTAGAGGGAAAAACTCCACAAGCAAAAGCTTCCAAGATGTTAATCGATAACCTCGCTCACTCTTCTCCTGACTTTTATTTAAAATGAAATAACAAAAAAGCAAGCAAAAAAAACACAGAAATAAAGCACACAAGAGCACATGAGAAACACGCTTTTTATGTTGCCCATTTCTAACAACCCATGCACGGTGACCCACTTAGCTTATGCCACGTAATCCCGAAGCCATGTAGAATCTTTCTTCCTTCTGCTCGTTCTACATGGATTCATAGCCTTGTCATTATTCTTTTGTGTTGGTCCTATGTCTACTCCCGAATTCACGTCAACAACGCTAGCTTCTTTGGCCTTGTCGCCGTCACCTTCATTTAGCTTATTCATATCATACTTTCTCATCTCTGTCAACAACATCCTTTCTTAGAAAAAAAAAACTTGATTTGAGGTACACAGTCCCTTATCTTTATATACATGAAAAAAGAGAAAAAAACCAAGGATGAGTGAAAAAATTGAATTATCTAAAAACAAATCCATAAATGTGATTGTTGAATCAGAGGGACTTTTTAATGCTGGGATCGTTCTCACTGAGACCAACTACGACATATAGTCTTAGCTCATAAAGACGTAGACTGTTGAAAGAGACAAGATTTCTTATATCCGTGGTAAGAACAAGCCACCTGCAGGATCAAATGAAGGATATGAGAAATTGTATATTGAAAATAAAAAAGTTAAACAGTGGCTATTAATGTCTATGTCTCCACAAATTATGAAGGGTTATATCTAATGTGTCTACTTCCTATGAAATTTGGGATGCACTTTCAAAGGCATTTTATGATAGAAATGATGAATTACAAGTTTTCACATTGAACCAAAAAGCTTTCTCAACCGTTAACAGCAAGAAAAATCCCAATCTACTTATTATGGAGAACTCACAAATTTTTTTTTGAGAATTGGAATATCGAGATAGGGTGATCATGAAGGACCCAAATGATGTGAAAGCATACCATACTTTCATTGAATGGTTACCATTTCACATATTCCTTGTTGGCATGGATAACGTCTTTGACCAAATTCAAAGAGTGATTTTGGATAGTGATTTAGTTCCAAACTCAGAAGAGTGTTACTCTTTAATTTGACGAGAAGCTGGATGTTGCATTGCCTTGAATGATATGTCAAGAACACCTAAATCCTTTGCCTTGGTGGCCCGTCACTGGTCTAACAAAACCAACAAGATTTATCATGACCCAATTGTAAGACAACCAACAGTATTGAGAAATCTAATTACAAATGCACCCAATACAATCAGATTAGTCATACCAAAAGTCATTAATTTGAGATAGTAAGATATTCGAATTGATGGTATCCAAGCCGTGCAAATGACACCAAAAGAATTGTCACTGCCACATTAGCTAAAACAAATATATACAGTGATATTACTAGAAAAGCTTCGGCATTGATAACAACTGTAGATAAGGGTGGTAAGATATTCAATATTTCTGTACATATTTTTAATAGTACACGAATAATTGATTTTGATGCTGCAAATCATATGACTTTTGATTCTAAAATTTCTCACCTCTTAATTACTGTTCACAAAAATTTATTTCTACTGCCAACGACACTTCAACCCCAGTTATTAGGAAGGATCTATAACCCTCACAAACAATTTGCAATTAGATTTTGTCTTAGGTAATCGATCTTTAGATTATAACCTTTTGTTTGTTCTTTAAATAGCCCAAACTTTATTGTGTTGTAATCTTTTGACCTAAATTTTGTATGTTTAAGGTATTAAAACTAGGGAGATGATTGGTTATGATATTAGGTAGAGAAAGTTGTATCACTTAGACTTGATGTCAAAAATTTCTGACAAATTACAACAAGCTTTGATGATGGATGGCACTAAAGGGGAGGAAAAGAGATAGGAAATCTAGTTATGGCATTGAAATCTATGACATACTTCCTTTGGATACTTTAAAAAATTCTCTTAGTCTATTTACAAATTTTGATATTTCTAATTTTAAGCATGATTTTTGTGAACCTGCAAAAAGCCATAGTGCTTCTTTTCCATTACAATTAAATAAAAGTCTACTTTGATTTATGATTATACATTCTAATGTCTAAGACCATCCAAAGTTCTTACTTTAGGTGGATCGCATTGGTTTGTAACATTTATTGATTACTATACTAGGATAACATGGTTGTGCTTGATCAAATCCAAAGTTGAAGTGAACTTATCATAAATGCAAAGGTTCAAATGCTGTATAGTGACAATGGTGGAGAATATTGAAGTATAGAGTTTCAAAAGTATTTGGAAGCACATGAGATAATTCATCAAGCTACTTGCCTTTACACTCCTAAATAGAATAGAATTGTAGACTGGAAAAATAGACACTTATGGGAAGTTGTTTGTGCTTCATTGTTAGATATTCATCTATCGTTATATAATTAGGGAGAAGCACATACTTTCGCAGCATATTTAATTAATCAAGTACCCTTTAGCTCTATTGGTTACCAAACATGATTCCAAGCTCTCATAAAAGAAGTTATTGCCCTAGGTATGCCTAATATAACTCCATATATCTTCAATTACATCGTCTTTGTACATCTTCATAAGCATCAAAGCAATAGATTAACCCCACGAGTAGTGCAATGTGTTTTTGTTGGATATGCTACTCATCAAAAGGGATATCAATGCTACCACCCTTCCACAAAAAGAATGTTTATCACAATGGATATTGTTTTTCGTGAAAAAATTCATGTATTTTTCTGAGCCCAAATTTAAAGGGATAATTAGAAGGAAATTTAGACTCTAGATTATGACTATCCTACTAAATCAACTAAATCTTGTCACTAGGATATGAGCAACTCAGATATAACTGGTATAACATTAGATTCTAGTGGTGACTCACAAACTGGTCTAGTAAACCAGGAAATGGGTGAATTGGATTAAAGTGATGATAAGTGTCCAATAACCAAAGAAGTGGGCCTAAATCTAGATTAATCTTTATTCGACCTCCTTGTTCCATAAACTAAGGATGAAATGTTACCTTTGGTTGACATACTATATCAATTACCTCCTAAAAATGTTCTTGAGCCACAAAAGATAACTATCACATCATCATATCTCTAAACCCACATATGAACTTGACCTCTCCATTAAAATCAAATATCCCATGAGTTAGACCATCATTTGTCAGAATCAATATGTCATTTATGAGTTAATTGTCTTGTGTATCTATTCCTAATAGTGTTTAGGAAACCTTACTTGACCCTTGGAGGAAAGTAGTTATGAATGAAGAAATGAAATCCTTACAAAATACTAAAATGTAAAAACTTCCTCCGCCATGAAAGAAAACAATTAGATGGCAATTATAGTGTGAAGTACAATAATGATAGATCAATTGAACGCTTTAAAGCAAGATTAGTGACAAAAGTATATAATCAAACATATGGGATTGACTATACATAAACTTTTGCTCCAATAGCCAAAATCAACACAGTTAATATCCTTTTATCTTTAACTACAAACTTGGATTGGCCATTACAACAATTTGATGTAAAAAAAAATCTTTTTGCATCGAGAGTTATTTGAGGAATTGTATTTGAATCTTCCACCTGGATGCATAGTTCCTCAATGGCATAATTAGAAAGTATGGAAATTAAAGAACTCATTGTATAGATTGAAGCAATTCCCAAGAACATGGTTCGGAAGATTCATGAAGTCGATGATAGCATTTGGCTACCATCAAAGCACTATGACCATACATTATGCCGTAAAAACAACACTCGTCGTATATGTAGATGACATGATAGTAATAGGAAATGACTTTGAAGAAAAGAAGACCCTACATAGTCACTTTTCTAAAGAATTTGAAATGAAAACTCTATGCCCTCTAAAATATTTTCTTGGAATTGAAGTATCCTAATTAAATAAACGGATATTTTTGTCTCAAGAAAAATATGTCTTAGATCTTTTGCAAGTGACTAGCATGTTAACATGTCAACCACTTGATACACCTATGGAAGGTTTAAAGTTATGTGTTGATCCTAACCAGATGCCAAATGATAAAGGGAGATATCAAAGACTCATATGAATGTTGATGTATACTTAGCCTATACAAGACTAGATCTAACTAATACATTAAGAAATGTAAATAAGTTTATGCATAATTCTGAAGAGCAACATATAAATGATGTTATGCGTATATTGAGATACTTAGAATCTAATCCTAGAAAGGGAATTCTATTCATAAAGAACTCAACTTATCAAAGTATAGATGTGTATACTGATGCCAATAGGTTTGTTGTTGTGGACAACAAGCAATTTACATCATGACACTTCACCTTTGTAGGAGGTAATCTTGTGACATAAAGAAGTAAGAAATAGAATGTGATTGCTCACTCAAGTGCAAAAGTGAGTCAAGGTATGGCACTTGGACTTTTAGAGGCATTATAGTTAAGACACCTCTTGCAAGATTTGGGTTATCTATAGAAGCAACCAATACAATTGTTTTGTGATACTAAAGCAACATGTGACATAGCTCATAATGTAGTACACCATGATTGTACGAAGAGGTGGATAGATTTTTCATAAACGAGAAGTTAGATAGAAAGATGGTGGATTTATCCAAGATTAAATCACAAGGTTAACTGGATGACATCCCCACCAAAGTAGTCTCCTATCGAGTGTTCTTAAAGATTTTAGGCCAGTTGGACATATTTAATATCTATGCACCAAAGGGAGTGTTAAGAAAATCATATGTTTTGTTGAGATTCTTGGAAATCATATATTCTGATATGATTCTATGAGATCATAAATTGTGTTATAAATGCTTAATCTTTATCCTTTATTTGAAGGAATTGGATATGTTCGTCAAAGGCTTTTTTGCCTCTATATATACCATGTATTGGAGAGATCATGTGAATAAGAAAAATACAATCTTGTTTTGTAAAGTTTGAGAAATCAAATTAAAAAGAGCTGTATTTTTTTAGGATAAAAAAAACAATTCACTCAATGACTAATAACAAAATTTAAGTCTTTTTGTCATTACATAACTTTTTTAATAGTGAAATCCTATCCATTTAAGTGGGATTTGAAGATTATAGTAAAATTTATACTTTAAAAGAAATAGAATTACTTGCCCAAAAAAAAAAGAAATAACATAAAATTTTACTTTCAATTACATTCCAAATAACTTAGTTAAAAAATAAAAGTTTAATATATACTATTTCAAATTCAGAAAAACCAGGTTCAGATAGAGCGGGATACTTAGAGCTGCCATTGGGGTTTCTGGAAGAGACGAAAGAACAAGGCTTGGTGGTGCCTTGGTGTCCGCAAACTAAGGTCTTGCCTCACCCGGCCATAGCTTGCTTCTTATCTCATTGTGGATGGAACTCCATTTTGGAAGCCATAACCGCAGGAACACCCATGATTGCTTACCCACAATGGACTGATCAACCCACCAACGCGAAGCTTATTTCTGATGTCTTCCATATGGGGATTCGCCTCAAGCAGGACAGAGAAGGACTTGTTGGATCCGAGGAAGTGGAAAGAGCCATTGGAGAGGTTGTTGGGGGACCAAGCTCCAAGGAGATTAAAAAAAATGCAGCAAAGCTGAAAAGGGCGGCGAGGGAGGCGGGGGCGGACTGTGGGTCATCGGACCGGAATATCCAATTGTTCGTGGATGGGATTCTTGGCAGCTAGCTAGCTTGAAGATCATTGTTTCTGGGACTCTTTTGATTTGGTGTCTACAAGGAGGAACATGATGGGACCATGTCGGATTGATGGGAGCATTAATTTTATTTATTTATTTTTGATACATTAAGAAGGATTGCGACCCTATCCTAAATCTCCACCCCACCCAACCACCTAATTAAAGTACCAACCACCTAATTAAAGTAGCCTCCGGAGGCCGGGACCATTAATTTATGACCACACATACACGATGGGAATTTAAGTTCGTCTTCTATCTTGGCATAATTAATTTATAATCATGTTTGGGGGATTATTCCGTTGACGTTACGCTTTTGAAAATATAATAGTCTTCAAAAAATAAAAATAAAACCAAGTAGTTAAACACTGAATAATAAAAGAAAGAAAATGTATAGTTTTGTATTAATAAAAATATTAACTCACTCTTAATAAAATAATATTAAATCCTTTGCTCCTATTTCATAGGAAACACGTGGAAAAAAGATATATCTCAATGAGTGGTAGATGTTCAGCTTCTATAATGGCCATATAGATCTCTTGCTTTCAAGTTAGGTTTATTGCAGTCCTATCAGTAAATTAGAACAAGTTATGTATTTCTTTTTTTTTTTACTAAAAAAAAATATAAATCCCTCTTTGTTAATATTTTCAATCTTCCATCGCCCAAAAGAAATTTACAGTAAGACCAGCCGAAGCACCCTCCATCCATGGCTGCCTCTAAGAAAGAAAAAGAAGAGCTTCATGTGCTCATGGTGGCATTTTCAGCCCAGGGTCACATCAATCCCTTACTCAGACTAGGCAGAAGTCTAGTTTCCAAAGGCCTTCATGTCACACTAGCCACAACCGAAGAACTCTACCACCACAGTTTCAAGTCCTCCTCCGCCACCCCCAACGGCGCCGTTCCCACTTCTTTAACCATCAATGAAATCCAAGTATTGTTCTTCTCCGACGGCTTTGACACCCAAAACGACCGCAATAAGACCAATCACGACCAGTACATGGAAAGCATCGAAAAATTTGGACCCAGAAGCCTCTCAAACCTTATCAAACACCATTTCTTCGAAGGTTCCAGAAAGCTCGCTTGTATTATTAACAACCCTTTTGTCCCATGGGCATCTGATGTAGCTTCCGAGCTCAAAATCCCCTGTGCTTGCCTTTGGATACAGCCCTGCGCCCTCCTTGCCATTTACTATCGTTTCTTCAATAAGCTTAACCAGTTTCCTACTCTCGAAGACCCTGAAATGAACGTTCAATTACCTGGGTTTCCACTATTAAGAACCCGAGATCTTCCTTCTTTTGTTCTTCCATCGAACCCATTTGGAAGCTTCGCTAAGGTATTCTCAGATACGCTTCTAAACACGAAGAAGCTCAAGTGGGTGTTGGCAAATTCGTTCTATGAACTCGAGAAGGAGGTTATAGATTCCATGGCTGATTTATGCCCTATTCTAACAGTGGGTCCACTTGTTCCTCCTTCACTTCTAGGCGAAGGTCATGATCAAGATGCTGGTATTGACATGTGGAAGCCACATGACTCGTGCATGGAGTGGCTTAATAATCAGCCTCCTTCTTCTGTTATTTACATCTCGTTTGGAAGCGTCCTTCTGTTATCTGTCAAGCAAATGGAAAGCATAGCTATGGCTCTGAAGAACACTAAACGCCCTTTTCTTTGGGTCATTAAAGGTATGTTTCTTCCGTTGAATTTTTATTATTGAGTTTATTATTGAATTAATGAACATTAAGGTTTTGCTCAAAAATTATCATCGTCACTTTACTTTTTTGAACAAAAATAAAATTATAATTTTGAGTATAACAGTGTATTAGATTGCAATAAGTAAACACTTAATGGCAAGTTAAGTGATCCATTAGGCTATGTAATCTAATCTATTAATAAGACTAATATTAGGACACTTTTGAAGATATGATAGCTTTTGAAAGGTTGAAATGAGAAAATTAAAGTTGGTGTTGAGATTCTATATAAGAATCATATATTCTGTTAAGACTTTAGGAGATCACAAATGTGTTGTAACTACCCAATTTTTATCCTTTATTTGAAAGGGATTGGATAAATTCACCAAATGCTCTTTTGCCTCTATATATACCCTGTACTAGAGCAAGCATATAAGTAAAAAAAAAAAATACAATATTTTCCTATCTTGTTTGTTTTGAAGATGGTTTCAAAGCCTTACCACTTCAATTTTCAATTCCTTCCTTCTTGTTCACCAAAACCAAATTCTCAGGCCTCTCAAATCCCATAAGCAAAAATACAGCAAACCATATTCACAATCCATCCCAAAATTACACAAAACACCCATATCCACAAATCATTTCAAAATTCACAAAATAACTAATTTCATATCTGCTTTGTTGGAAACCACCCATTAGCCACCACTGTGACCAGCTACCCCATTCACGATCTTCAATCACTCTCGAACCATTGTCCACCATCTGTTGTCATGCACAAATAAAACACTATTTACTGATGAAAAGGGGCCACCATGCTTATAGTTCTGTGCCACTAGTTGTGCACCAATTGCTACTATAAACCCACACTATTGTCTTGTTGTTGCTATTTGGTATTGCCACATCAGTTACCATAGCCGATTCTTGATACTTTGATAGGTATTGAGGGGTTGGGGGAAGTGATTGAATGAACAAAAGGAAATAAGAAACAGACGTTGAAATGAATTTCCTTTGGATATAATTGTTCAAGGATTTACAGATGCTACCCCCTTTCGAGTAGAGGGAAAAACTCCACAAGTAAAAGCTGCCAAAATGTTAATTGATAACATCCCTCACTCTTCTCGTGACTTTTATTTAAAATGAAATAACAAAAAAGCAAGCAAAACAAACACAGAAATAAAGCACACGAGAGCACATGAGAAACACGTTTTCTATGATGCCCATTTCTAGCAACCTATGCATAGTGACCCACTCAGCTTACGCTACATAATCCTAAAGCCATGTAGAATCTTTCTTCCTTCTGCTCGTTCTACGTGGATTCATAGCCTAATCATTATTCTTTTGTACTTCTTCTATGTCCACTCCCGAATTCACGTCAATAGTGCCAGCTTCTTTGGCCTTGTCACTGTCACCTTCATTTAGCTTATTCATATCAATACTTCTCCGTTCGAAAATAACCTTGTCCTCAAGGTTATATTTTGAAAATTGATCTTGCAGTATTGGCAACTTCTCCCAAGTAGCTTCTTCACGTGGCAAGTTTTTCCATTCAACTAGTACTTCGACTCTAGTTTCACCATCTATAACTCTGGTCCTATGGTCCACGATACCTGTAGGTTGTAAGTCTTCAACCACAGTTGGTTCGGGAAGAGATGGATTTATTTCAGGATTTTCTCTGTGATACTCCTTTAATAGTGCCACATAGAATACTGGGTGGAGTTTAGTACCTGGAGGTAATTGTAGTTTGTATGTGATAGCACCTATTCGTTCCTCAATCTAATAAGGTCCAAAATATCTCTGGGAGAGCTTGAAGTTGAGTTTCTTAGCTAATGATTGTTTCTTATAGCGTTGTCACTTAAGCCAGACCCATGCTCTCACTGGAAATTCCTTTTCTTCTCAGCTTTGATCTGCATACTTCTTCATTCTGGCATGTGCCTTGGTTAAATTCAACTTTAGTTGTGCTTGAATTTCTTCTCTCTTAATGAGTAACTCATCTACACTGTTGACTGTGGATGCCTCTGTATCGTAAGCTGGTAACAAGGGAGGTGCTACGCTATATAGAGCTTGATATGGCGACATTCCAATTGAGCTATGGAAGGATGTATTGTACTAGAGCTCGGCTTAGGGTAAATAATTAGTCCATTGTTGCGGTTTGTAATGTGTAAACAATCGAAGGTATTGCACCACACATTGATTAACAACTTCTGTCTGGCCATCACCTTCCAGGTGGTAAGCGATAGTGTGTAGCAACTTCGTCCCACTGTGCTGTACAAGTTGTGACCAGAACTTACTCATAAAAATTAGGTCGTGATTAGAGAGAATACTGCAAGGAAACTCATGAAGTTTGATCACATTTTGGATGAAGACTTCAGCTATAGAGCTAGCTGTGAAAGCAGGTTTTAGAGTTATAAAGTGGGCACACTTTGTGAAGCGGTCCACCACAACAAAGATGGCCACGCTCCCCTTTGAATTGGGTAATTCAATAATGAAATCCATGGTGATATCTGTCCAGGGTTTATTTGAGATAGGTAAAGGTTGTAGTAATCCAAATTTTCTTTCTGTTGAGTACTTAACATTTTGACACATCAAGCAACCTTTTATGAATTCAATAATTCCTTTTCTCATATTCTTCCAAAAAACAACTCTTCTATTGCTTTGTATTTCTTCTGTTTGCCCCTATGCCCTACTGTAGGCACATCGTGGAACGCTTGAAATATTGATAGTTTGAGGGGCTGTACATCAGGCACCAGGATTCTGCCTTGAAAAAACATCATTCCTTCTTTGATTGTGAAGTCTACAGGCAACTCTCGCTAATTGAACTGAATGTGCTATGACTTCATTTCTTCATTCTCTTCGTTGGCTTTCTTAATGGCTATTAAGAGTGGATGTTGTATAATTGTCATACTGTTTAACTCAGCACATAAGTCCTCTTGTCTTGATAAAGCATCCGCCACTTGGTTGCTTTTTCCCATTCGGTAGACAATTTCATAATGGAAGCCTAGTAACTTAGTCAAGTAGAATTGTTGTTCAAGAGTCTACACCACTTGGGAAACCAACTCCTGGGTTTTGATTATAAATAATTGACCCAACAGGTAATGCTGCCATTTCTGTACGGCTTATGTGATGGCATACAACTCTCTTACATAGGAAGAAGCATGTACCAATTTCGGGGGGAGTTTCTTATTGAAGTATGCTAGAGGGCGTCCTTCTTGAGTTAAAACTGCCCTGATCCTAGTGTTTGATGCATCAGTTTCCACCACAAACCTTTTTCTGAAATCTGGCAATAGTAGTATAAGGGTTGTGGTCATTTTAGCCTTTAATTCTTCAAATGCCTTTGTGCCTCATCATTCCATCCAAACTTATTTTTCTTTAGCAACTTAATTAAGTGGAACATGATGTGAGCATATCCTTGGACAAACTTCCAGTAGTACCCAGTAAGTCCAAGAAACCCCTTTAATTGCTTAATGGTTCTCATTATTGGCCAATCTAATATGGCTATGATTTTTTTCCTATCCACCTGGCCTCTTGCTTTACTCACGACGTGCCCCAGATATTCGATGATGTTTTGGACAAACACACACTTTGACAGCTTAGCGAAGAGATAATGCTCCTTTAATATGGATAGGACAATATGTAAATGTTGTAGATGCTCGCCTCACTTTTACTGTAAATAAGGATATCATTAAAGAACACAACAACAAATTTACGTAAGTGAGGTTGGAATACCTTATTCATAGTGGCTTGGAACATTAAAGGAGTGTTGGTTAGCCCAAAGGGCATGACAACGAATTCGTAATGGCCGAGATGGGTTCTAAACACTGTCTTGTGTATGTTCGCCTCCCACATTCTTATTTGATGGTAACCCAAACGTAAGTCCAATTTAGAGAAGTAAGTAGCAACCTGCAACTCATCCAAGATCTCATCAATCGTATGGATGGGAAACTTGTCTTTGATCGTGATTCCATTCAACCCCCTGTAATCCACGCAAAATTGCTAGCTACCGTCTTTATTTTTTACTAATAACACGGGAGATGAAAATGAGCTCCTACTTTCTCTGATCAACCCTGTATGCAACATTTCTCCTACTAGTCTTTCGATCTCTGCCTTTTGAAATTGGGGTTATCTATAGGGTCAAATGTTGACGGGCTTGGCTCCAGGTTCAATGGGGATTCTATGGTCTATTTCCCTCGTTGGTGGTAACGAAGTAGGTTCCTGAAACACTTGTTTGAATTCTTAGATCACCCTTTGAGCACATGCTGGTATTTTTGTTTGGCTTATGTCTTGATCATTTGGCAACACTTGTAATTGATAAAAATGTACAATAACGTTAGCACATATAATATTATTTAAACTCTTTCCTTTCAATAGAGTAGGTGTTGGGATGGTTTCTCCCTAGATCTTAACTTCTGTGCCTTTGTAGTTGAATTGTATGGTTAAGTCTTTGTAATTGGTGATGACAAGGCCCAATCAATCAGCCATTGAACCCCAAGAATAATGTTAGCTCCTTTAATCTCTAAGACAAAGAGATCAATAGTGAATATGTGTCCATGTATCTTCAATCTAGCCTCCTCGCATTTTTTCTCACATTGCAAGCTCACTCTACTCCCCGTACCTACTTCAAAGCCTGCAATTGATGTCTGTGGAAGTTTAACTGGGCTGCGACACTTGCCTTGATGAAGTTGTTGTTACTACCATTATCAACCAGAATTTTTGACCTCCTTCCCAGCGCAATGACCAATCGCCCTGAGTGTACTGGGATGGAATTACCCAGCCAGTGCGTTTATACCGATTCCTACTTCTACTTCCATAACATTTATTCCATTCTCATTTTCTTCCACGGTTGTCATGTCCTTTAGTTCATCATCCTTTAACATTTCCTCAATCTCGTCCTGCCCTACCAACAATAGGTAATTCGTTTTACATTTATGAGTGGGACTATACTTGTCATCACAATAATAACATAGTCATATTTCTCATTTAGCCCGTAATTCTACCGCTGTGAGTGTCTTGTATGGTACTGAATTACTTGCCTGTCCTGAAGAAGTATTGCTTGACGTTGGTGTAATCCTTTTCCAGCAAGTCTAATTATTCACCATCCCTATTTTGCCTGACCAGCTCAATTGAATGATTGGTTTACTATTTAGCGCTAGGAAAGCTGTTCCTAGGCTCGTGGTCTTTGGCATAAATGCTGATGGATGTCTATTAGGGTTGGGCTTAAGCGTGTTCTGTAAACTGACTAATTTCTATTCATGCAATTTAGCCAAAGGCACCACTAGGTAGTATGTGTGAGGCTAAGCAAGTAAGAGCTCACATTTGAGTTTATCTTGTATTTCAGCAATGAAAAAACTAACCAGCCATGCCTCACTGAGCTCCATTACTTTCGTCGATATTTCCTCAAATTGCGTTTGGTATGCTGCTATAGTATCATCCTGCTTAAGCTCCTTCAGCGCATCCTTAGGGACATTGAATAACAATGTTCCATAACGCAATAGTAATGCTTGTAAAAACTCTGCCCAAGTCTGTACTAAGGCATTTCTCATAACCCACTTATACCATGCATATATAGGTCGACCCTTCCATGTGAAATGATGCCACCTTGATCCTTTGCTTTTCAAGTATCCCATAAACTTCAAAAAATCCCTTGATCTTGAAAGCCCAATCTTCTGCATCAGTACCATTAAATCTAGGCATATTTACCTTCAGACCCTTCCCTCCGAATAGCCTTGCGATATTTGACGTCTCCATATGAGTTTCATGATTGGTACTTGTAGAAGACTCTACTGACTTATCTTTTTGTGGTTATAAAAGCCTTTGCATCATCTCCTCAATATTTATGAATGACTATTTATACCCGTGTAACGTTTCTTCTAAACTGCTAATGCATTCGCTCATTGTGCTCAGTTTTTCCTCAATGGATACTTGAATCCTTTGTAACTCATTTGAGGTTGCCTCAAGTTTCACAAATCGAGTTCCTTGCGCCATGTACATAGGCTCTCAATGAAAGCACCCATGATAGGTATTGAGGGGTTGGGGGAAGTGATTGAATGAACGGAAAGAAATAAGAAATAGACGTTGAAATCAATTTCCTCTGGATATAATTGTTCAAGGGTTTACAGATGCTAACCCCTTTCGAGTACAGGGAAAAACTCCACAAACAAAAGCTTCCAAGATGTTAATCGATAACCTCCCTCACTCTTCTCCTGACTTTTATTTAAAATGAAATAACAAAAAAGCAAGCAAAACAAACACAGAAATAAAGCACACAAGAGCACATGAGAAACATACTTTCTACGTTGCCCATTTCTAACAACCCATGCACGGTGACCCACTTAGCTTACGCCACGTAATCCCGAAGCCATGTAGAATCTTTCTTCCTTCTACTCGTTCTACATGGATTCATAGCCTTGTCATTATTCTTTTGTGCTGGTTCTATGTTTACTCCCGAATTCATGTCAGTAGTGCCAGCTTCTTTGGCCTTGTCACCATCACCTTCATTTAGCTTATTCATATCATACTTTCTCATCTCTATCAACAACATCCTTTCTTAGAAAAAAAACTTGATTTGAGGTACACAGTCCCTTATCTTTATATACATGAAAAAAGAGAAAAAAAATCCAAGGATGAGTGAAAAAATTGAATTATCTGGAAACAAATCCATAAATGTGATTTTTGAATCAGAGGAAGTTTTTAATGCTGGGATCGTTTTCACTGAGACCAACTACGACATATGGTCTTAGCTCATAAAGACGTAGACTATTGAAAGAGACAAGATCTCTTATATTCTTGGTAAGAACAAGCCACCTGCAGGATCAAATGAAGGATATGAGAAATTGTATATTGAAAATAAAAAAGTTAAACAGTGGCTATTAATGTCTATGTCTCTACAAATTATGAAGGGTTATATCTAATGTGTCTACTTCCTATGAAATTTGGGATGCACTTTCAAAGGCATTTTATGATAGAAATGATGAATTACAAGTTTTCACATTGAACCAAAAAGCTTTCTCAACTGTTAACAGCAAGAAAAATCCCAATCTACTTATTATGGAGAACTCACAAATTTTTTTTGAGAATTGGAATATCGATATAGGGTAATCATGAAGGACCCAGATGATGTGAAAGCATACCATACTTTCATTAAATGGTTACCATTTCACATATTCCTTGTTGGCATGGATAACATCTTTGACCAAATTCAAAGAGAGATTTTGGATAGTGATCTAGTTCCAAACTCAGAAGAGTGTTACTCTTTAATTTGACAAGAAGCTGGATGTTGCATTGCCTTGAATGATATGTCAAGAACACCTAAATCCTTTGCCATGGTGGACCATCACTGGTCTAACAAAACCAACAAGATTGATCATGACCCAATCGTAGGACAACCAACAGTATTGAGAAATCTAATTACAAATGCACCCAATGCAATCAGATTAGTCATACTAAAAGCCATTAATTTGAGATAGTAAGATATTTGAATTGATGGTATCTAAGCCGTGCAAAGGACACCAAAAGAATTTTCACCGCCACATTAGCTAAAAAAATATATACAGTGATATTACTAGAAAATCTTCGGCATTGATAACAACTGTAGATAAGGGTGGTAAGATATTCAATATTTCTGCACATATTTTTAATAGTACACGAATAATTGATTTTGATGCTACAAATCATATGACTTTTGATTCTAAAAATTTCTCACCTCTTAATTACTGTTCACAAAAATTTATTTCTACTGCCAACGACACTGCAACCCTAGTTATTGGGAAGGATCTATAACCCTCACAAACAATTTACAATTAGATTTTGTCTTCGGTATTCCATCTTTAGATTATAACCTTTTGTTTGTTCCTCAAATAGCCCAAACTTTATTGTATTGTAATCTTTTGACCTAAATTTTGTATGTTTAAGGTTTTCAAACTAGGGAGATGATTGGTTATGGTATTAGGTAGAGAAAGTTGTATCACTTAGACTTGATGTCAAAAAGTTATGATAAATTACAACAAGCTTTGATGATGGATGACACTAAAGGGGAGGAAAAGAGATAGGAAATCTAGTTATGGCATTAAAATCTAGGACATACTTCCTTTGGATACTTTAAAAAATTCTCTTAGTCTATTTACAAATTTTGATATTTCTAATTTTAAGCGTGATTTTTGTGAACCTGCAAAAAGCCATAGTGCTTCTTTTCCATTACAATTAAATAAAAGTCTACTTTCATTTATGATTATACATTCTAATGTCTAAGACCATCCAAAGTTCTTACTTTAGGTGGATCGCATTGGTTTGTAACATTTATTGATTACTATACTAGGATAACATGGTTGTGCTTGATGAAATCCAAAGATGAAGTGAACTTATCATAAATGCAAAAGTTCAAATGCTGCACAGTGACAATGGTGGAGAATATTGAAGTATTTGGAAGCACATGAGATAATTCATCAAGCTACTTTCCTTTACACTCCTAAATAGAATGGAATTGTAGAATGAAAAAATAGACATTTATGGGAAGTTGTTTGAGCTTCATTGTTAGATATTCATTTATCGTTATATAATTAGGGAGAAGCATATACTTTCACAGCATATTTAATTAATCAAGTACCCTTTAGCTTTATTGGTTACCAAACATGATTCCAAGCTCTCATAAAAGAAGTAATTGCCCTAGGTATGCCTAATATAACTCCATATATCTTCAATTACATCGTCTTTTTACATCTTTATAAGCATCAAAGCAATAAATTAACCACACGAGTAGTGCAATGTGTTTTTGTTGGATATGCTACTCATCAAAAGGGATATCAATGCTACCACCTTCCACACAAAAAATGTTTATCACAATAGATATTGTTTTTCATGAAAAAATTCATGTATTTTTCTGAGCCCAAATTTCAAAGGATAACTAAAAGGAAATTTAAACTCTAGATTATGACTATCCTACTAAATCAACTAAATCTTGTCACTAGGATATGAGCAACTCAGATATAACTGGTATAACATTAGATTCTAGTGGTGACTCATAAACTGGTCTAGTAAACCAGGAAATAGGTGAATTGGATTAAAGTGACGATAAGCGTCCAATAACCAAAGAAGTGGGCCTAAATCTAGATTAATCTTTATTCGACCTCCTTATTCCATAAACTAAGGATAAAATGTTACCTCTGGTTGACATACTATATCAATTACCTCCTAAAAATGTTCTTGAGCCACAAAAGATAACTATCACATCATCATATCTCTAAACCCACATATGAACTTGACCTCTCCATTAAAATCAAATATCCCATGAGTTAGACCATCATTTGTCAGAATTAATATGTCATTTATGAATCAATTGTCTTGTGTATCTATTCCTAACAGTGTTTAGGAAGCCTTACTTGACCCTAGGAGGAAAGTAGTTATGAATGAAGAAATGAAATCCTTACAAAATATTAAAATGTAAAAACTTGTTCCTCT
The DNA here is from genome assembly GCA_037074535.1 of Gleditsia sinensis. Classification (NCBI taxonomy): domain Eukaryota; kingdom Viridiplantae; phylum Streptophyta; class Magnoliopsida; order Fabales; family Fabaceae; genus Gleditsia; species Gleditsia sinensis. Next base: position 3,585,870 of record CM073463.1, read on the forward strand.
GCCATGAAAGAAAACAATTATATGTCAATTATAGTGTGAAGTACAATGATGATAGATCAATTGAATGCTTTAAAGCAAGATTAGTGACAAAAGTATATAATCAAACATATGAGATTGACTATACATAAAATTTTGCTCCAATAGCCAAAATCAACACAGTTAATGTCCTTTTATCTTTAGCTACAAACTTGGATTGGCCATTACAACAATTTGATGTAAAAAAAATCTTTTTGCATCGAGAGTTATTTGAGGAATTGTATTTGAATCTTCCACCTGGATGCATAGTACCCCAATGGCATAATTAGAAAGTATGGAAATTAAAGAACTTATTGTATAGATTGAAGCAATTCCCAAGAACATGGTTCGGAAGATTCATGAAGTCCATGATAGCATTTGGCTACCATCAAAGCACTATGACCATACATTTTGCCTTAAAAACAACACTCATCGTATATGTAGATGACATGATAGTAATAGAAAATGACTTTGAAGAAAGGAAGACCCTACAGAATCACTTTTCTAAAGAATTTGAAATGAAAAATCTAGGCCCTCTAAAATATTTTCTTGGAATTGAAGTATCCTGATTAAATAAAGGGATATTTTTATCTCAAAAAAAATATGTCTTAGATCTTTTGCAAGTGACTAGCATGTTAACATGTCAACCACTTGATACACCTATGGAAGAAGGTTTGAAGTTATGTGTTGATCCCAACCAGATGCCAAATGATAAAGGGAGATATCAAAGACTCATAAGAATGTTGATGTATAGTTAGCCTATACAAGACTAGATCTAACTGATACATTAAGAAATGTAAATAAGTTTATGCATAATTCTGGAGAGCAACATATAAATGATGTTAAGCATATATTGAGATACTTAGAATCTACTCCTAGAAAGGAAATTCTATTCATAAAGAACTCAGCTTATCAAAGTGTAGATGTGTATACTGATGCCAACAGGGTTGTTGCTGTGGACAACAAGCAATTTACATCATGACACTTCATCTTTGTAGGAGGTAATCTTGAGAAGTAAGAAATAGAATGTGATTGCTTACTCAAGTGCAAAAGTGAGTCAAGGTAGGCACTTGGACTTTTAGAGGCATTATGGTTAAGACACCTCTTGCAAGATTTGGGTTATCTATCGAAGCAGCCAATTCAATTGTTTTGTGATACTAAAGTAACATGTGACATAGCCCATAATGTAGTACACCACGATCGTACAAAGAGGTGGATAGATTTTTCATAAAGAAGAAGTTAGATAGAAAGATGGTGGATTTATCCAAGATTAAATCATATATTTTGTTGAGATTCTTGAAAATCATATATTCTGTTATGATTCTATGAGATCATAAATTGTGTTATAACTGCTTAATCTTTATCCTTTATTTGAAGAAATTGGATAAGTTCGCCAAAGGCTTTTTTGCCTCTATATATACCATGTATTGGAGAGATCATGTGAATAAGAAAAATACAATCTTATTTTATAAATTTTGAGAAATCAAATTAAAAAGAGATGTATTTTTTTAAGATAAAAAAAACAATTCACTCAATGAATAATAATAAAATTTAAATCTTTTTCTCATTACATAACTTTTTTAATAGTGAAATCCTATCCATTTAAGTGGGATTTGAAGATTATAGTAAAATTTATACTTTAAAAGAAATAGAATTACTTGCCCAAAAAAAAAAAGAAATAACATAAAATTTTACTTTCGATTACATTCCAAATAACTTAGTTAAAAAATAAAAGTTTAATATTTACTATTTCAAATTCAGAAAAACCAGGCTCAGATAGAGCGGGACACTTAGAGCTGCCATTGGGGTTTCTGGAAGAGACGAAAGAACAAGGCTTGGTTGTGCCTTGGTGTCCGCAAACTAAGGTCTTGCCTCACCCGGCCATAGCTTGCTTCTTATCTCATTGTGGATGGAACTCCATTTTGGAAGCCATAACCGCAGGAACACCCATGATTGCTTACCCACAATGGACTGATCAACCCACCAACGCTAAGCTTATTTCTGATGTCTTCCATATGGGGATTCGCCTCAAGCAGGACAGAGAAGGACTTGTTGGATCCGAGGAAGTGGAAAGAGCCATTGAAGAGGTTGTTGGGGGACCAAGCTCCAAGGAGATTAAAAAAAATGCAGCAAAGCTGAAAAGGGCGGCGAGGGAGGCGGGGGCGGACTGTGGGTCATCGGACCGGAATATCCAATTGTTCGTGGATGAGATTCTTGGCAGCTAGCTAGCTTGTAGATAATTGCTTCTGGGTCTCTTTTGATTTGGGGTCTACAAGGACGAACATGATGGGACCATGCCGGATTGATGAGAGCATTAATTTTTTTTTTTTTTTTTTTGTTTATAAGGATTGCGACCCAATCCTAAATCTCCACCCCACCCAACCACGGATATGGATTACAGCAGGAGCAGGGTGTGCAGTGGTTAAAACGCAGCCTCTGCGTTTTGATTATTATTTTTAATTTATTTTTTATTTTAATTTTTTTAAAAAATAAAAATAAAAATAAAAATAAAGGACAAGATAGAAGACGAACTTAAATTCCCATACACACGTGTATGTGTGGTCATAAATTAATGGTCCCAGCCTCCGGAGGCTACTTTAATTAGGTGGTTGGGGAATATAGATCCTCTACGGCAGGGTGTGCGGTGGTTAAACGGAGCTTTTGAGGCTGCGTTTTAATTATTATTTTTTAATTTATTTTTTATTTTAATTTTTTTTCAAAAAAATTTTTTTTTTTTAAAAAATAAAAATAAAGAATACAATTTTTAAAATTTATTTTTTATTAAATTATTTTAAAATAATTTTTTAAAAAAATTTAAAATTTAAAAATATATTTAAAAATAAAAAATCCAAAATTTCAACAAATTTTTATATTTTTAAGTTTATTTTTTCATTTTTTATATATTTTTAAATTTATTTTCAAAATTTAATTTTAAATAATTTGAATTTTTTATTTTTAATATATTTTTAAATTTTAAATTTTCAACAAACTATTTAAAAAATTTAAATAAAAAAATAAATTTAAAAATTTTATCCTTTATTTTCATTTTTCTTTTTGAAAGAAAAATAATTTTTTGAAAAAAATTAAAATAAAAAATAAATTTAAAATAAAAATAAAAATTTTATTCTTTATTTTTATTTTTATTTTAAAAAAATTAAAAAAAATTAAAATTAAAAATAATAATCAAAACGTAGTCTCAAAAGCAGCGTTTTAACTGTTGAAAAAAGATTTGATATATCGTCGGTGGATATTTTTTTGTCCATCAACAGTATTCAGATCTTGCCATGTGTTTAAGACAATTTTAAAAAGCATTGTCTTAGACACATAGTATAATCTGAACACCGCTAATGAACAAAAAAATATTCACCGAAGATGTATGAAATCCTTACTCTTTAACCATTACACACACTGCTGCGGTTAAAAGCTGCGTTTTAACCATTGCACACACTGCTGTGGTTTTAACCACAACCATATCCGTTAATATTTTCAATCTTCCATCCGTTGATCTCTTGCTTCCAAGTTAGGTTTGTTGCAGTCCTATCAGTAAATTAGAACAAGTTATGTATTTTTTTTTTTTTACTAAAAAAAAATATAAATCCCACTTTGTTAAAATTTTCAATCTTCCATCGCCCAAAAGAAATTTACAGTAAGACCAGCCGAAGCACCCTCCATCCATGGCTGCCTCTAAGAAAGAAAAAGAAGAGCTTCATGTGCTCATGGTGGCTTTTTCAGCCCAGGGTCACATCAATCCCTTACTCAGACTAGGCAAAAGTCTAGTTTCCAAAGGCCTTCATGTCACACTAGCCACCACCGAAGTACTCTACCACCACAGTTTCAAGTCCTCCTCCGCCACCCCCAACGGCGCCGTTCCCACTTCTTTAACCATCAATCAAATCCAAGTATTGTTCTTCTCCGACGGCTTTGACACCCAAAACGACCGCAATAAGACCAATCACGACCAGTACATGGAAAGCATCGAAAAATTCGGACCCAGAAGCCTCTCAAACCTTATCAAACACCATTTCTTCGAAGGTTCCAGAAAGCTCGCTTGTATTATTAACAACCCTTTTGTCCCATGGGCATCTGATGTAGCTTCCGAGCTCAAAATCCCCTGTGCTTGCCTTTGGATACAACCCTGCGCCCTCCTTGCCATTTACTATCGTTTCTTCAATAAGCTTAACCAGTTTCCTACTCTCGAAGACCCTGAAATGAACGTTCAATTACCTGGGTTTCCATTATTAAGAACCCGAGATCTTCCTTCTTTTGTTCTTCCATCGAACCCATTTGGAAGCTTCACTAAGGTATTCTCAGATACGCTTCTAAACACGAAGAAGCTCAAGTGGGTGTTGGCAAATTCGTTCTATGAACTCGAGAAGGAGGTTATAGATTCCATAGCTGATTTATGCCCAATTCTAACAGTGGGTCCACTTGTTCCTCCTTCACTTCTAGGCGAAGATCATGATCAAGATGCTGGTATTGACATGTGGAAGCCACATGACTCGTGCATGGAGTGGCTTAATAATCAGCCTCCTTCTTCTGTTATTTACATCTCGTTTGGAAGCGTCCTTCTGTTATCTGTCAAGCAAATGGAAAGCATAGCTATGGCTCTGAAGAACACTAAACGCCCATTTCTTTGGGTCATTAAAGGTATGTTTCTTCCGTTGAATTTTTATTATTGAGTTTATTATTGAATTAATGAACATTAAGGTTTTGCTCAAAAATTATCATCGTCACTTTACTTTTTTGAACAAAAATAAAATTATAATTTGGGTATAACATAGTGTATTAGATTGCAATAAGTAAACACTTAATGGCAAGTTAAATGATCCATTAGGCTATGTAATCTAATCTATTAATAAGACTAATATTAGGACACTTTTGAAGATATGATAGCTTTTGAAAGGTTGAAATGAGAAAATTAAAGTTGGTGTTGAGATTCTATATAAGAATCATATATTCTGTTAAGACTTTAGGAGATCACAAATGTGTTGTAACTACCCAATTTTTATCCTTTATTTGAAAGGGATTGGATAAATTCACCAAATGCTCTTTTGCCTCTATATATACCCTGTACTAGAGCAAGCATATAAGTAAAAAAAAAAATACAATATTTTCCTATCTTGTTTGTTTTGAAGATGGTTTCAAAGCCTTACCTCTACAATTTTCAATTCCTTCCTTCTTGTTCACCAAAATAAAATTCTCAGGCCTCTCAAATCCCATAAGAAAAAATACAGCAAACCATATTCACAATCCATCCCAAAATTACACAAAACACCCATATCCACAAATCATTTCAAAATTCACAAAACACCTAATTTCATATTTGCTTCGTTGGAAACCATCCATTAGTGTGACACCTCTAATTTTAGAGCACATGAAACATGTATACCATGAACATATATTTTTCATAAACATGCATATTTTAATCATTTATCATGAAAACAGATATATTTAAGTTTTCCCATATATATACTATTTATAGATAAAGTATATAAACATCAGAGTAATAGTAGAAGCAGGGATTTTACTTGTAGCATATAAAGCATACTCTAGAGTACAAGTACAATATAAATAAAATTCTATGAGCCTTAGAAACAAAGTAGGTTCACTTAGAGATCATGTCGTCTAACTGGTCAACTATTTGAAGGAAAAGGATCAAACTCTATATCATTATCTAAAAAACATATAAATATCGTGTAGTAAGTTTGACAACTCAGTGAGTAAAAAATACCTCCTATGACCTCTTAGGTCAACATATGGATGTATTCATATTTTAAAATTTGTTACAGAAAATACAGTTTAAAAGTACATTTATATAAGACCTGCATTTCAAATATTCTTAGTTCATATCACATTCAGATATTCAAAATCATATGTAATATGATATAATCATTATTCAAATATTGTAATGCATCAAAACCTTTCACATGAAAACATTAGGAAGATCTCATATCAGAACTACCATATCAGAGTTTAGGCCCTTCTGTACTTTGTTGGTATAGGATTTGCCTAAACTCAGCATCCCACTGAAGATTGCCCTACTACCATTCAAGATAACACGCGAAGGAATTCTAATATAAGTATTTCCCAAGCACATAGCAAGGGAAGGCAAATCACATCTCATATAGTTGGCACTTCGTTCATATAAGAAGTATCCCGCTCTCATTTACATATCATATTCTGTGTGTTGGTCGACACATGAGGCTAGTACCACTCCCTGCTAGCTGGGTTATCAAGGTGTACCAGGACTAACATGACTTGTTGTTAGCAGACAGTGTTTTCAATATAATTGCTCCACAGAAAATACCATATGCACATATGTCATATAATCTAGTATAAACTTCTCAATATAATACAGACTTTCAGTCTCAGTACAGATTTATCTGTTATAAATTCTCCATTTAGGGTTTATCACGTGTACATGCCCTTTCTCGAGGCAATCATATAACTTTATAAATAATGCCACAAGTATAAATATTCACTTTATCCTTTAATGAGAAATACATGTGAAATCAGATACACTATGAGTTCATAAATCTATTTTCAAAATTATACTCTTCTTGAACTATATTCTAAATTGTATGCAATTCAGATAATTTTAATGCATTTCAGAAACATATAAAAGTGTAAATATTTTATAAATATAATCAAATACATACTTAAAGATCAAGAAGAGTATAAGACAAATTATAGGAAGAATCATCTACTCATAAAGTAAGAGTTCTTGATTGGACAGTCCCAAAATGTACTTTTCCAATATACATTTGACTAAACATACTTCAAAAATGTGTCCGGAGAGTTCAAAAATAAAAAAAATGACTGTGAAAATTTGGTCACTATTCATAGCCGAAAAACACTATTCACTATCGGAAAATACTATTCACCAAAAATAAAAAAATTGTCAGATAGTTGAAAATTTTTATATCCTAAAGTTTATCTAACTCCTGAATCTATGTACAATGTCAGATTTTCAATTTGAGGTTTCTAAGTAAGAGTTTTAGAGTTTAGTTTTTTTTTGAAATTTTCTACTTTCGATCTACGGCGATTCTATATTTGATTTGAAAAATTGTTCGGTTAAAATTATAGTATTCTCCTTTCTGAATCTAGTGGTACTTTTAATTTTAAGATCATAAGCCAATAAGCACTCTAGATCTAAAGAGAAAATATGGAGATACTATTTACACTATTTTATTATTTATCAGTTTCGCAGATTTTTGCATTCCTCTCCGTTATGTCTCCCCCTTCCCTTGTTATCTTTTATTTTTTTTATATATAATAATAATTATTATTATTTAATAATTGAGTAATAAAATTTATTTTATATATATTCATATAAATACCATTTTTCATTCTAAAGCATCTTAATTTTTTAAAAATTTACATTCTCATAAACTTTTAGTTAAACTCTTAAATCATGACTTTTCTTTATAAAAATATTAATAAAACAAATCACAAAATAAATATTTTTATACATAATAAAAGAATATTTTTAAAAATACAACAAAAATTTATTAGAGGCTAATATAATTATTTTAAGTAAAACAATAATTATTTTAAACAAAAATATATTTACTTCCAGCAAAACATGCATAGTCATTTTTTAAAATAATCATACTTGTTTATAATAAAATATTATTTAAAAATAAAAATTTTGAGATATTACATTCTTCCCCCTTAAGAAATTCGGTCCCTGAATTTCAGTCCATCCTACCACATATAGGGAATGAAATCAAGACATAATTCGGAGTTACTAACCTTATTACTCAAATAATTAGGGATATCTTTTCTGTGTATCATCTTTACTTTTTAATATGTCTTTTCACTTGAGTAATTTTGCCATATAACGTAACCATAGGAATTTCTTTCATCCATAAGTTCTTCACTTGTCGATTAATAATAGACATCGATTTTACCCATAGTTAGGCCAAATTTTTGTTCAATTAAATTTCTTGGATTTATGTAACATAAGAAAAATCTAATAAGTACTTCCTTAGTATTAATACAAGAAAGACTGTATCCACATTACTTAATCTTGATGGCAAAGTTAGGTAATGTACTACTATGCCTACTTTGTTCAAGTTTTCAAAAGAGTCTATATATTAGAACTTAACTTTTTCCATCTTTCCAAACCTCATTACATCTTTCATTGGTGCGTCCTTCAAGAATATGTGGTCACCAACTGATAATTTTTAGTGCTCAACATTCATGGTCTTTATAGACTTTTGACCAATATTGAGTTGCTTGTATTTCTTTTCTAATGAATTCCACATTATGCAAAATACTCAACAAATTATATATATACATTTAAGGAACTCTTAAACCATTGTGTATCTTATTCTTTTATATTCTCAAGCTCGCGTGAATATATCTATAGGTCGATATTGGGAAACACACACATAAAAGATCATATTCACATCCATATTGGATAACTATATTTTCTTATTCTAGACTTCTATCAAGTCATTTTTTATTTTCACATGTCAACATTATCCCATGAATATCGTCATCTTAATCTATCATCTATTTTTATCTTAAAATCCATTAATCAATATATTAAACATACGTAGCAATAAATCTACCAATCCTTTTTAATGTTTATGTATCATTGGCACATGTCTAACAATTTCAACTTACCTCATCACAGTAACTCTATACCCTCTTATTAACACCAATAAATTCATTATAAAAAATATCAAGCATTTCTTCTATCATAACTATAAGCACCTCATTCTAACTTATATCATTCTCATTTAATTTACCCAATCATTTCAATAAGATTTTTTCCAACAATTACTCATACATAAATTCTCAATTTCAACTTAATTTACATCCTAGATACTAGACTCAATTTAACATAATATAAACCTTTCACACAAATATCTTAATCACTTACATTATTTTCAGACATGATTTTCAAAATATTCTCTATATTTTTAAATTAAGAGTTCAAAAATTAATTTAAATCCTAGTTTCCATATTTTATTCCTCAAAACTTCAACACCACTAATTCTCTTGATTACATTTGTCAAAACAACATAAGGCCATCATTCGTCCATTCTCTTCAAACTTTTCATTACTTTAACCTACTAATAACTTGGACACCATAATAATTGAGTTTCAAAGAAAAGAACTTTGCATTTAATGTGAAACATTAATAAGAAAAAATGCAGTAGAATAGACGAAAAACATAATAAAAAATTGTGTCAAAATAGAAAGTCAAAAATTAGGACAAAGCAGGGAAAGAAAATTAAAATCGATAGCTGTAATTCTTGAAAATTTGTAAACAAAATTTAGCTATTATTTCGGCAAAAATCGGTGGCCACAAATTTTGAATATATTTGCCAAAATCTACTTTAAATTGTTGATATTCGGTGAAAAAGAAACATTTTTGAGCTTATAAAAATATGTGAAAATCAAAGAATACGTAGTTAACTGTTAGGATGCAGTTGATTGCTTCAAAATAGATATAATTAATCAACTGTAAAATAATCAGTCCAAATTAAAATTTCTCAAAATAGCTAGTCGGCTTAATAATACCGATAGTCAACTGGCAAAAATATTGGAAAAATAAAATAAATCATTTGATTGTCTATCTTCAACAACTAACTTTTTTGCATTTTCACTTTCTCTTTTTTACAATTATTCCTATCACCTACAACTTCCTTACAAGAATTAAGACATTAATGTTTTATCAAGGGCAACAAGGAAATGACAAATTTTTGATGATATCTTAACTTTATTTTCTTTATGTGCTTATTATGAACCTCAATCACAACTACTGTACATATACATACTTGCTGTCATTTTTGAAAATTTCACCTTTAATTTAACTGATATCTACCAATCATTCACATAGTTCTAATTATATTCAGCCTATTCGCATATCTATCATCAGTATACCATTCTCTGAGTTCTATAAATGTACACATTAATATCTTTACTTTCATACTCAAAGATAAAGTGTGTACAGCTATAGAGGGAACTGCATTCCGTCAGTTTCGAAATATTTGTGTCTTTTGTGGTTTCAGTCCTGGAAAAGATGGAGAGTATGTGAAAGCTGCAGAAAACCTAAGTATAGTGTTAGCTAAGAGAAAGATTTATTTAGTCTATGGTGGAAGTAACCGTGGGTTAATGGGGTCCGTGTCTACAACTGTACATGCAGGAGGATGTCAAATTCTAGGTATCATTCCTACAGATCTAGCTGCATTCAACATCATATGGAAGACAATTGAGAAAGAATTTAAGGTAGCTTCCATGCATGAGCGCATGGCTAGAAAGATGAGTAATGCTGATGCCTTCATTGTTTTACTAGGGGGTTTTGGTACTTTAGAAGAAATTTTCTAAATAGTCTATTGGGCACAACTAAATATGCATCATAAACCGATAGGTTTGTTAAATGTTAACCACTTCTTTAATGGTTTGTTGTCTTTTCTTGATCATGATGTGGAACAAAGGTTCATCTCAAATTCAGCATGGCGAATTCTCATCTCGGCTTCAAATGCTGAGGAGTTGATTGATGCTTTATAAGCATATGTTCATATATTTGATCTAACTATGGCTCGACCGTGGGAAGTGCAAGTTAGATTTGGATCTTCATCTATAGTTGCAATAAGATGTGGTCATTTCTATACCGCTTCTACTTCCTTAGAATCTACTTGGATACCATCCTTACCAACCATACTCCCTTAGAGTTGCTAAGACTATATTTAAATGTTGCTTATGATCTTCTGAACTCTTGAAATATTTTAGTATATCATCAATAAATATAATAACAAATTAATCTAGGGATGACCTAATGACTATTCATTAAATCTATGAATACAGCTGAAACATTTGTCAAACTAAATGATATCACCAAGAACTCATAATACCCATAATGAGTTCTAAAAGAAATTTTTCGAATATCCTCTTCCCTTATTCTCAATTGATGATATCTAGATATCAAATCAATTCAATTTTTGAAAAACTTTGAACACCTTGTAACTGGTCAAACAGAACGTCTATACGAGGTAATAGGTTTATATTTCACACTGTCACCTTATTCAACTGTCTATAATATATGCATAGTCATAGTGATCCATCTTTTTTTTCATAGATAGAACTGGAGCACTCCAAATAAAAATACTAAGGCATTTAAATCCTTTGTCTAACAAGTCTTGTAACTATTTTTTTAAAAATTCAGTCGATATCATTCTATATATGGATATAGATACTAGTTGGGTTTCAAGAAGTAAATTAATATCAAATTCTATTTTTCGTTTTAAGAGTAATCTAGATAATTTTTCTAAAAATACATCAGAAAATTTTTTAACCATTGGAACCTGATTTACATTAGTATACTTTATATCAACATCTCTTACCACTGCCAAATATTCTTGGCACCCTTTATGTAATAATTTATGGACTGCTAAAACTAAAATTAAATTACTAGGTACATGCTTCCACTAATTGTTCACTATTTGTAACTTTTTTTTACTAACCTTTTATGCTATTGATGATATCTTCATACTGTATTAGCTAAAACGCATTTCAAAACACTTAAACAAGGTCATCCCATTTTAACTTTATTCTTTAACATTCTTATACAATGTCTTAACAATCGATTATGAAAAACTTATGTCTATCCAAGAGCCCTTCACATGAATTACCCATTTTACATACCTTAAATTTTCAATTTCTATGGGCAAACCTTCCTTTATCATAATGCTTATACATAATATTGTTGAAAATCAAACTGTCTTTGAATTCTTTATATCAACAAAATATATCATTAAAAATATTATTTTCATAGATTCTCTGCTCTCAAATTCAATCCAACCCACAACTTGCCAAATCCATTTATATATATAGATTCCAACTCATCCATCCAAAAAGAGATTTAAATATATTTTCAAAACACTCACTTTATTACAAATCGTTATCTTGGAGTTAACAACTTTGATTACATCATAACCCACAATCAAAATTTTATTAGCCATTTGTCATATTGTTTCACATAAACAAATCAAACCTTATTGACATCCGAACACGCCATTACCTTTGTGTTTGGATGAAATCTTCTTATTTTCAGCTAATTCTTTTTCTTTATACCCAAGAGAGTTCTCTTTATTATTGTTCATCAACACGAGTTCAAAAGTTTAATTAGTAGTCCACACTCAAGAAACATTGTCTAGGACATAGTTATTGGTTCTTAAACATCGCATATCTAAGGAAAAGAATAAGATGGAAGAAGAGGACGACACCCTATAGAATTTCACAGTAGCACCGTGAGTATAAATATATCCGCGGTTACATACCCATACTCAAAGTTCTACTACATAATCTTTTGCTCTGATATCAACTTGTCATGCCCCTAATTTTAGGGCACGTGAAACACGTATACCATAAACATATATTTTCCATAAACATGAATATTTCAATTATTTATCATGAAAATAGATACATTTAGGTTCTCCCATATATATATTTTATATACACAAAGTTCATAAATATCAGAGTAACAGCGGAAGCAGAGATCCTGCCTATGGCATATAAAGCATACTCTATAGTACAAGTACAATATAAATCAAAATCTACAAGCCTTAGAAACAAAGTAGACTCACCCAGAGATCATGTTGTTTAGCTGGTCAACTATCTGAAGGGAAAGGACCAAACTCTATATCCTTATCTGAAAAACAAATAAACATCGTGTAGTGAGTTTGACAACTTAGTGAGCAGATAATACCTCCTATGACCTCTTAGGTCAACATATGGATGTAATCATATTTTAAAATTTGTCACAAAAAATACAGTTCAAAAGTACATTTATATGGGACCCACATTTCAAATATTCTCAGTTAATATCACATTCAGATATTCAAAATCATATGTAATACGATATGATCATTATTCAAATATTGTAACGCATCAAAACTTTTCACATGAAAACATTAGGAGGATCCCATATCAGAACCACCATATCAGAGTTCAGGCCCTTTCGTACTTTGTTGGTGTAGAATTTGCCTAAACTCAACATCTCGCTGAAGTTTGCCTTACTACCATTCAAGGAGACACATGAAGGGATTTTAATATGAGTATTTTCCAAACACACAGCAAGGGAAGGCAAATCATATCTTATATAGTTGGCATCTCGCCCATATAGGAGGCATCCCGCTCTCCTTCACATATCATATCCCGTGTGTTGGCTGACACACGAGGCTAGCACCACCCCCTGCTAGCTGGGTTATCAAGGTACACCAGGGCTAACATCACCTGTTGTAGTAGACAGTGTTTTCAATAGGATTCATCCACATAAAATATCATATGCACATATGCCATATAATCCAGTATAAACTTCTCAATATAATATAGACTTTCAGTCTCAGTACAGATTCATCTGTCATAAATTCTCTATTTAAGGTTTATCACATGTACATACCCTTTCTCGAGGCAATCATATAACTTTATAAATAATGTCACATGCATAAATATTCAATTTATATTTTAATGAGAAATACATGTGAAATTAGATACACCATAAATTCAGAAATCTATTTTCAAAATTATACTCTTCTTGAACTATATTCTAAATTGTAAGCAATTTAGATAATTTTAATGTATTTCAAAAACATATAAAAGTGTAAATATCTCATAAATATAATCAAATACATGCTTAAAGATCAAGAAGAGTATAAGGCAAGTCATATAAATAATCATCTACTCACAAGGTAAGGACACTGAATTGGATAGTCCTAAAATGCACTTTTTCAATTCACATTTGACTAAATAGACTTCAAAAATGTATCCGGAGGGTCCAAAAATCAACGAAATGACTTCGGAAACCACTATTCATAGTAAAAAAAATATTATTTATCACCGGAAAATACTATTCACCAAGAATAAAAAGTTGTCTGATAGTTAAAAAATTTAATATCTTAAGGTTTATTTATCTCCTGAATCTATTTACGGTGTCAAATTTTCAATTTGAGGTCTCTAAGTAAGAGTTTCAGAGTTTACCTTTTTATGCAATTTTTTACTTTCGATCTACGACGATTCTATGATTGATTTGAAAAATTGTTCGGTCAAAATCATAGTATTTTCCGTCCTGAATCCATTGGTACCTTTAGTTTTGAAATTAGAAGCTAATAGGCACTTCAGATCTAAAAAAAAACATAGAGATACTATTCACACTATTTCTCTATTCATCGGTTTCGTAGATTTCTGCATTCCTCTCCATTATGTCTCCCCTTTCCCCTTTTCTCTTTTATTTTTTATAATAATAATAATTATTTAATAATTGAATAATGGGATTTATTTTATATATATTCATATAAATACTATTTTTCATCCTAAAAAATCTCAAAAATTTCTAAAAATTTACATTCTCATAAACCTTTAGTTAAACTCTTCAATCAGAACTTTTCTTTTAAAAAATCTTAATAAAATAAATCACAAAAATACAACAAAAATTCATTAGAAGTCAATATAATTATTTTAAGTAAAATAATAATTATTTTAAACAAAAATATATTTACTTCCAGCAAAACATGCATAGTCATTTAAAAAAAATCATATTTGTTTATAATAAAATATTATTTAAAAATAAAAATTTTGGGATATTACAATTAGCCACCACTGTGACCAGCTACCCCATTCACCATCGTCAATCACTCTCGAACAATTGTCCACCATATGTTGTCATGCATAAATAAAACACTTGTTACTAATGAAAAAGGGCCACCACACTTACAGCTCTGCGCCACCAGTTGTGCACCAATTGCTACTATAAACACCGTTGTCTTGATGTTGGTATTCAGGATTGCCACATCAATTAAAGTCAGCGTCGCCGATTCCTGATACTTTACCATCTCTGTCAACAAAATCCTTTCTTAGAAAAAACACTTGATTTGAGGTACACAGTCCCTTATCTTTATATACATGAAAAAAGAGAAAAAAAATCCAAGGATGAGTGAAAAAATCGAATTATCTAGAAACAAATCCATAAATATAATTGTTGAATTAGAGGGAGTTTTTAATGCTGGGATTGTTCTCACTGAAACTAACTACGACATATGTTCTTAGTTCATAAAGACGTAGACTGCTGAAAGAGACAAGATCTCTTATATCAGTGGTAAAAACAAGCTACCTGCAAGATCAAATGAAGGATGTGAGAAATTGTATGTTGAAAATAAAAAAGTTAAACATTGGCTATTAATATCTATGTCTCCACAAATTATGAAGGGTTATATCTAATGTGTCTACTACCTATGAAATTTGGGATGCACTTTCAAAGGCATTTTATGATAGAAATAATGAATTACAAGTTTTCACATTGAACCAAAAAGCTTTCTCAACCAAACAGCAAGAAAAATCCTAGTCTACTTATTATGGATAACTCACAAATTTTTTTTGAGAATTGGAATATTGAGATAGGCTGATCATGAAGGACCTAGATGATTTGAAAGCATACCATATTTTCATTGAATGGTTACCATTTCACATATTCCTTATTGCCATGGATAACGTCTTTGACCAAATTCAAAGAGAGATTTTGCATAGTGATCCAGTTCCAAATTTAGAAGAGTGTTACTCTTTAATTTGACGAGAAGCTGGATGTTGCATTGCCTTGAATGATATGTCAAGATCACCTAAATCCTTTGCCACGGTGGCTCGTCACTGGTCTAACCAAAACCAACAAGATTTATCATGACCCAATCATAAGACAACCAACGGTATTGAAATATTTAATTATAAATCCACCCAATGCAATTAGATTAGTCATACCAAAAGTTGTTAGTTTGAGATAGTAAGATATTCGAACTGATACCCAAGCTGTGCAAAGGACTCCCAAAGAATCATCATTGCCACATTAGCTAAAACAAATATATACAATGATATTACTAGAAAAGCTTCGACATTGATAATAACTGTAGATAAGGGCGGTAAGATATTCAATATTTCTGCACGTATTTTTAATAGTACATGAATAATCAATTTTGGTGCTGCAAATCATATGACTTTTGATTCTAAACATTTCTCACCTCTTAATCACTGTTCATAAAAATTTATTTCTACTACCAATAGCACTTCAACCCCAATTATTGGGGAAGGATTTATAACCCTCACAAACAATTTACAATTAGATTTTGTCTTAGTTGTTCCATCTTTAGATTATAACCTTTTGTTTGTTCCTCAAATAGACCAAGTTTTATTTTGTGTTGTAATCTTTTAACCTAAATTTTGTATGTTAAGGATATTCAAACCAGGGAGATGATTGGTTATGGTATTAGGTAGGGAAAGTTGTATCACCTAGATTTGATGTCAAAAATTTATGACAAATTATGACAAGCTTTGCTGATGGATGGCACTAAAGGGGAGGAAAAGAGAAAGGAAATCAAGTTATGGCATTGACATTTAGGACATACTTTCTTTGGATGCTTAAAAAAATTCTTTTAGTCTATTTACAAATTTTGATATTTCTAATTTCAAACGTGATTTTTGTGAACCTGCAAAAAGCCATAGTGCTTCTTTTCCCTTACAATTAAATAAAACTCTACTTTCATTTATGATTATACATTCTAATGTCTAGGACCATCCAAAGTTCTTACTTTAGGTGGATCACATTGGTTTGTAGCATTTATTGATTACTATACCAAGATAACATGGTTGTGCTTGATGAAATACAAAGATGAAGTGAAATTATCATAAATGCAAAGGTTTGAATGCTTCATAGTGGCAATGGTGGAGAATATTGTAGTATAGAGTTTCAATAGTATTTGGAAGCACATGAGATAATTCATCAAGCTACTTGCCTCGACACTCCTAAATAGAATGGAATTGTAGAATGAAAAAATAGACACTTATGGGAAGTTGTTTGAGCTTCTTTGTTAGATATTCATCTGCCGTTATATTATTAGGGAGAAACTCATACTTTCGTAGCATATTTAATTAATCAAGTACTCTTTAGACTATTGGTTACCAAACATGATTCGAAGCTCTCATAAAAGAAGTTATTGCCTAGGTAGGGCTAATTTAACTCCATATATCTTCAATTACATCGTCTTTGTACATCTTCATAAGCATCAAAGCAACAAATTAACCCCACGAGTAGTGCAATGTGTTTTTGTTGGATATGTTACTCATCAAAAGGGATATAGATGCTGCCACCCTCCACAAAAAGAATATTTATCACAATGGATATTGTTTTTCATGAAAAAATTCATTTATTTTTCTGAGCCCAAATTTAAAGGGATAACTAGAATGAAATTTAGACTCTAGATTATGACTATCCTACTAAATCAACTAAATCTGATCACTAGGATATGAGCAACTTAGATATAACTGGTATAACATTAGATTCCAGTGGTGACTAACAAACTTGGTTCAGTAAACTAGGAAAAGGGTGAATTGGATTAAAGTGATGATAAGTGTCCAATTATGGACACCCAAGAAGTGGGCCTAAATCTAGATTAATCTTTATTTGACCTCCTTGTTCTATAAACTAAAGATGAAATGTTACCTTTGGTTGACATACTATAACAATTACCTCCTAAAAATGTTCTTGAACCACAAAAGCTAACTATCACATCATCATACTTAAGGTATATCTAAACCCACATATGAACTTGACCTTTCCATTAAAATCAAATATCCCATGAGTCAGACCATCATTTGTTAGAATCAAATATGTCATTTATGAATCAATTGTTTTGTGTATCTATTCCTAATAGTGTTTAGGAAGCCTTACCTGACCCTAGGTGGAAAGTAGTTATGAATGAAGAAATAAAATCCCTACATAATAATAAAATGTAAAAACTTGTTCCTCCGCCGTGAAAGAAAACAATTAGATGTCAATTGTAGTGTGAAGTACAATGATAGTGGATCAATTGAACGCTTTAAAGCAAGATTAGTGGCAAAAGTATATAATCAAACATATGGGATTGACTATAGATAAACTTTTGCTCCAATAGCCAAAATCAACACAGTTAATGTCCTTTTATCTTTAGCTACAAACTTGGATTGGCCATTACAACAATTTTATGTAAAAAAAATCTTTCTGCATCGAGAGTTATTTGAGGAGCTGTATTTGAATCTTCCATGTAACTTTTTTATTATTATTATTATTATTATACAATATTGAGTTCACATACACATCATTAATCAAAGTATACATACAACATATCAAACACATAGATATTTACATCTTGTTTATTTTGGTTGACCAATTTCGGAGATACAGGTGCGGGTGGTTGCACCTTCACCGGGATCTGAGCCAACTCGACCACAAACATCTTATTTGATTTTGAGATCTGCCGAACATAAAGTAAGTCGATCCAATGTGCACTAAAAGCCAGAGCCATAGAAAAAGCTGCATTACTAATTTTCTGAACATGATATGGAAATATAGTGAGAATTAAATCCCAGTAAGTTCAACAATAAATCATCATCAATATAGCTCATCATGTCATGTTCAGCTGTATAAATTACAGAAAATATCTTTGGTCACATGAATGCATTATATCTATGCACATAAGAATCATATTGTAATAATATGTATGACAGGATTAGCTATTTTTAAAATATCATATGATGGCCATCAACTTATTCTCATTTCAAGCTACCCCGGTCCGGGTGAGTTTCCTCTACTCTCTGGTACGGGATTTTCTCGCTCCGTCTGACATGGCCCACTTTCTCTTTCTTTTCTCATTAACATGATCATAACCGTTGGTAGGGCGTCCCCTATTGGTGCACCACACGAATTGCCATGTGACTGTGCTCATTTCTTTTCTTTTCACAATGATAGCCAAAAATATGCTTTCAATAACAAGTATGTTCATCAAAATATAACTATTACCATAAATCATTGGTAATCATGTCATGAACATAACCATTTCAAATATCACTTTATAAAATATTTCCATGTCAGAATTTCACACTTAAGATGGTAAGAAGTTTATACAATGGCAATGGCTATGGCATATACTAGTCATTTATTATTTTCATTTATAAGATTCGTCTTCTTTTTTAAATATTAATTTTATTTCTTTATTTTCTTGATGCAAGTTTTCATCATATCTAACCTTCTCTTTATGCTTGGCCTTTAGTAATTTTCTTTTTATTTATATCATTTCCAACACATGTTCTTACAAATTTATAGAGCATTGTTCTCCAATTTGATTTCTACTATTACTCTATAGTTAAAGAGGTTCATCTAGGGTAGAAAAATATTAAAAATAGGCTTAACCAGCTTCCAACACGGTCTGGCCATGTTCTAGGACACGGCCATGCTTTAAAAATACTTCAAATGTACTCAAAAACAGCCCCGAACACGGCTAGCCCGTGCTTGAAGCACACAGAACACGGCTTGACCGTGCTCTGTGACCTTTGGTCACTAATCAGAGCATAACTCTCTCATTTTAACTCCGATTGAGGTGATCTTGGTGTCTATGGAAAGATAAGACAATTATCTAAAACTATTATGTTAATCATAGCAGCAAAATAGTAATAAATCTTGGTGTTATTACTCCCTTAAATTAAATATTATTTCTTCTCGGGTAGGTTCTAACCTTTACTTACTAATCTGACTATGTCTCCCACATACGAATTCAAAATTTAGCGATTCCTTCCATGACACATAAATATATAATTAATATGTTAACAATTTATTTTAATTTCTTATAGAATTTTCTCAAAAATTAAAACACCGAAGCTATCTTAACATATTCTTCCCTGATTAACCATTTTCTGACCTTTGTTTACTAATCGGAACATATCTACCTCATATGAACTCTAAATTGAATGATTTCAGTGGCTAAAAATTCGTAACACACATAGTTATAATTCTTATGTTAACCATTTATTTTAATTCCATATAGATAATTCCCAAAAATTAAAATACAGAAACTATCCTAACATATTCTTCCCTGATGAACCATTTTTTGAACTTTGACTACGAATCAGACCATATCTACCTCATATGGACTCCAAATTGAATGATTCTAGTGGCTTAAAATCCGTGACACACATAGCTATAATTCTTATGTTAAGCATTTATTTTAATTCCATACAGATAATTCTCAGAAATTAAAATACAGAAACTATCCTAACATAGTCTTCCCTGATGAACCATTTTCTGACCTTTGACTACGAATCAGACCATATCTACCTCATATGGACTCTAAATTGAATGATTCTAGTGGATAAAATTCCGTGACACATATATCTTTAATTCTTATGTTAACCATTTATTTTAATTCCTTATAGATTGTTCCCAGAAATTAAAATACCAAAGCTTAAAATTCTGCCAACCATAGCCATTCCCATGCAGAACTATCTACACCAACCTAAGTATTCAAACATACATCACATGCAAGATCAATATGTAACAAGATATAGCAACATCCATGACCAATCATCAAAGTTCTAAGATCAAAATCTCATATAAATATTATAAGTTTCAAAAGTTTTCTTCAAAAAGAAATATTGTTAAACTTACCTGGAGCACTTAGTCCCCTAGACTTCTCCTTCCTCTTTCTTCCTTTCTTCCTCTCCTTTCTTCACTCTACCTTGCTTCTATTTTTCCTCTCCCTCACTTGGACGAAATTCTAATGTTGTAAGGGTGGGTTTTTTTATATAGACCACCAAATAATTCACTTTTCATGATCATGGGTCTACCTTATCACAATTAGGATACACTTTGTTAAATTTTTGGAAAACAAACAACTTATGTTCTTGTCTTCCTCTTCCTTAGTCAAGATATGCATAGGAAAAGAAGATTTGTATTTTAAAAATTATGATAATATGTTCTTGAGATAAGGGACAAGGTCCCTTTGATTTAGAGATTCATTTCTATTTTCTTTTATCTTAAACAAGTATGATAGGTTTGCCTTTTTCCTAATTCCATGTATTATCATACCACTTGCTAAAATTATGAGTGTAGGATATAGATGTTTTTGTCCTAAAACCTTGTATTATCATGCCACTTGCCAAAATGATGAATGTAGAATCACACCACTTGCTAAATTTTTGTCTTAATACCATGTAACCTAATCTTTATTATTATTACATTATTATATCATCACCTAATTTATTTTTTTATTTTTTCTCTTGGATTTGGGCTTATTCCTACTCATTATGGGCTTATTCCTACCCATTTTCTTTGCTTTGGATAAAATTCTACCTTTCTTGGAGGGCTTAGTCACATTTTCATAATTTTTGGACTATTGGTCCAATTACTATATCCTAGTTCAAGTCTATATTTTATTTCTTGCTTAGGTTATCCAATGGGTTTGCTAGAAACTTATGTGAAGTGAAAAAACTCTATACGAAGTGTCCATAGGTAAAAGTCCAATGTATAGGTAAAAATTTTAAACTTAGTAACTCTAGTTCTTGAATTAAGAAAAATTACCCTAATCCAATGTTCTTGAAATTTTATGACTTTTACTTGTTTCTAAAAATTTATCTTCCTTATCCAAGAATTTTGCATCTCTTTAGTATGTTATTTCTAATATTTCCTCTTATGTTTTCTTTCTTTACCTATTCCATTAATATTAGAACATTTATACGCATATATGTAAGGTGAAGAATTTATAAGGAAAATATATAAAAATTAAGGGATGTTACATTCCACCTTGATGCATAGTACCCCAATGGCATAATTAGAAAGTATGGAAATGAAAGAACTCATTGTATAGATTGAAGCAATTCCCAATAACATGGTTCAGAAGATTCATGAAATCCATGATAGCATTTGGCTATCATCAAAGTAACTATGACCATACATTATGCCTTAAAAATAACACTCATCGTATATGTAGATGACATGATAATAATAGGAAATGACTTTGAAGAAAGGAAGGCCGTACAGAATCACTTTTCTAGAGAATTTGAAATGAAAGATCTAGACCCTCTAAAATATTTTCTTGGAATTGAAGTATCCTGATTAAATAAACGGATATTTTTGTCCCAACAAAAATATGTCTTAGATCTTTTGCAAGAGACTAGCATGTTAACATGTCAACCACTTGATACACCTATGGAAGAAGGTTTAAAGTTATGTGTTGAACTCAACCAGATGCCAAATGATAAAGGGAGATATCAAAGACTCATAGGAATGTTGATGTATACTTAGTCTATACAAGACTAGATCTAACTGATGCATTAAGAAATGTCAATAAATTTATGCATAATTCTGGAGAGCAACATATAAATGATGTTATGTGTATATTGAGATACTTAGAATCTACTCCTAGAAAGGGAATTCTATTCATAAAGAACTCAGCTTATCAAAGTATGGATGTGTATACTGATGCCAACGGGGTTGTTGCTGTGGACAACAAGCAATTTAAATCATGACACTTTACCTTTGTAGGAGGTAATCTTGTGACATAAAGAAGTAAGAAATAGAATGTGATTGCTCGCTCAAGTGCAAAAGCAAGCCAAGGTATGGCACTTGGACTTTTAGAGGCATTATTGTTAAGACTCCTCTTGCAAGATTTGGGTTATCTATCGAAGCAGCCAATAAAATTGTTTTGTGATACTAAAGCAACATGTGACAGCCCATAATGTAGTACACCATGATCGTACGAAGAGGTGGATAGATTTTTCATAAAGGAGAAGTTAGATAGAAACATGGTGGATTTACCCAAGATTAACTAGATGACATCCCCACCAAAGTAGTCTCCTATTGAGTGTTCATAAAGATTTTAGGCAAGTTGGACATATTTAATATCTATATGCACCAAGGGGAGTGTTGAGAAAATCATAAATTTTGTTGAAATTCTAGAAAATCATATATTCTGTTATGATTCTATGAGATCATAAATTGTGTTATAACTACTCAATCTTTATCCCTTATTTGAAGGAATTGGATAAGTTTTCTAAAGGATTTTTTGCCTCTATATATACCATGTACGGGAGAGATCATGTGAATAAGAAAAATACAATCTTGTTTTGAAAAGTTTGAGAAATCAAATTAAAAAAGAGATGTATTTTTTTTAGGACTAAAAAAACAATTCACTCAATGAATAATAACAAAATTTAAGTCTTTTTGTCATTACATAACTTTTTTAATAGTGAAATCCTATCCATTTAAGTGGGATTTGAAGATTATAGTAAAATTTATACTTTAAAAGAAATAAAATTACTTGCCCAAAAAAAAATGCTTTCGATTACATTCCAAATAACTTAGTTAAAAAATAAAAGTTTAATATTTACTATTTCAAATTCAGAAAAACCAGGTTCAGATAGAGCAGGTGAGTTAGAGCTGCCATTGGGATTTCTGGAAGAGACGAAAGAACAAGGCTTGGTTGTGCCTTGGTGTCCGCAAACTAAGGTCTTGCCTCACCCGGCCATAGCTTGCTTCTTATCTCATTGTGGATGGAACTCCATTTTGGAAGCCATAACCGCAGGAACACCCATGATTGCTTACCCACAATGGACTGATCAACCCACCAACGCTAAGCTTATTTCTGATGTCTTCCATATGGGGATTCGCCTCAAGCAGGACAGTGAAGGATTTGTTGGATCCGAGGAAGTGGAAAGAGCCATTGAAGAGGTTGTTGGGGGGCCAAGCTCCAAGGAGATTAAAAAAAATGCAGGAAAGCTGAAACGGGCGGCAAGGGAGGCGGGGGCGGACGGTGGCTCATCGGACCGGAATATCCAATTGTTCGTGGATGAGATTCTTGGCAGCTAACTAGCTTGAAGATAATTGTTTCTGGGACTCTTTGATTTGACGTCAACAAGGAACATGGTCGGACCATGTTGGATTGATGGGACCATTAATTTATAACCACACTTATAATGAGAATTTAAGTTTTTCTTCTATCTTGGCTTAATTAAATAATCCAATTTCAAGTGCTATATAATCATGCTTGGAGGATTTGTTCGTTAACGTTACGCTTTTGAAAATATATTAGTCTTCAAAAAAAAAAAAACCAAGAAGTTAAACACTGAATAACTAAAGTAAGAAAATGTCTAGTTTTGTAATAATAAAAAAGTTAACTCACTCTTAATAAAATAATATTAAATCCTTTGCTCCTATTTCATGGAAAACACGTCGAAAAAGAAAAATTTATCTCAATGAGTGGTAGACGTTCAGCTTCTATAATGGCCATATAGATCTCTTGCTTTCAAGCCCTCAAACGTTATTTCACAAAAGCAAAGCCCAAGCTGCTTCTATAATTAGAACAAGTTATTTTTATTTTTATTTTTTTTACTAAAAAAATAAATAAATCCATCTCTGTTAAAATTTTCAATCTTTCATCGCCCCAAAAAAAAAAAATTCAAGCTTTACTTCAAGAGTTCCATTACGCCAACAGTAAGACCAGCTGAAGCGCACTCCATCCATGGCTGCTTCTAAGAAAGAAAATGAAGAGCTTCATGTGCTCATGGTGGCATTTTCAGCCCAGGGTCACATCAATCCCTTACTCAGACTAGGCAACAGCCTAGGTTCCAAAGGCCTTCATGTTACACTTGCCACCACCAAAGGACTCTACCACCGCAGGTTCAAGTCCTCCTCCGCCACCCCCGACAACGCCGACGACATCGCCGTTCCCACTTCTTTAATCATCAACGGGATCCA
Source organism: Gleditsia sinensis (assembly GCA_037074535.1). NCBI lineage: Eukaryota > Viridiplantae > Streptophyta > Magnoliopsida > Fabales > Fabaceae > Gleditsia > Gleditsia sinensis. The sequence goes on from CM073463.1 coordinate 3,610,444, forward strand.
AGTATTGTTCTTTTCCGACGGCTTTAGCAACCAAAACGACCGCAGTAACACCAATCTGGATCTGTACATGGAAAGCATCGAAAAATTCGGACCCAGAAGCCTCTCAAACCTTATCAAACAACATTTCTTCGATGATTCTAGAAAACTCATTTGTATTATTAACAACCCTTTTGTCCCATGGGTATCTGATGTAGCTTCCGAGCTCAAAATCCCCTGTGCTTGCCTTTGGATACAACCCTGCGCCCTCCTTGCCATTTACTATCGTTTCTTCAATAAGCTTAACCAGTTTCCTACTCTCGAAGACCCTGAAGTGAACGTTCAATTACCTGGGTTTCCACTATTAAGAATCCAGGATCTTCCTTCTTTTGTTCTTTCATCGAACCCATTTGGAAGCTTCACTAAGGTATTCTCAGATACGCTTCTAAACACGAAGAAGCTCAAGTGGGTGTTAGCAAATTCGTTCTATGAGCTCGAGGAGGAGGTTATAGATTCCATGGCTGATTTATGCCCTATTCTAACAGTGGGTCCACTTGTCCCTCCTTCACTACTAGGCGAAGATCATGATCAAGATGCTGGTATTGACATGTGGAAGCCACATGACTCGTGCATGGAGTGGCTTAATAATCAGCCTCCTTCTTCTGTTATTTACATCTCGTTTGGAAGCATCCTTGTGTTATCTGCTCAGCAAATGGAAAGCATAGCTATGGCTCTGAAGAACACTAAACGCCCTTTTCTTTGGGTCATTAAAGGTATGCTTCTTCCATTGAAGATTAGCTATGGAAAAAATTAGTAGCTGATTCATGTCTAATTTGGAATAGCCACTAGGATTAGTCCGTAGCGACTAGGGTTGGAAGCTAAGAATCCGCAAAAGAGAGACTCCAACATAAGTACCAGGAGTCCTAACAAAGAAGGTCATTGCTAAGTTTATAGTTGAGTTTAAATATACATTTTTTCAATTTAATTTGTCCCTCAAAGTTTAAGTTTAATTTTCTCATTGAGTCTTCCAAAGACAATTCCTTTTTTAAAAAGCTCGTGTTAACCTTATCCATATATTTACTTTTTTTTTTGGTGCAAATATATTTACTTATTTGTCTAACTTGGTACCCTTCATTTTACCCAATATTGGGATTTTATTCAAAAATTCTTCTCGCTACTTTACTCTTTTAAACCAAAAATAAATAAATTATACTTTTGAGTAAAACATAGTATATTAGATTAGACTAAGTAAACACTTAACATCCGGTTAAGTGATTACTTAATAGCCAGTTAAGTGATTGGTTATGCCATGTAACCAAATTTATTAATAGAAATAATATAAGAACATTTTTGAAGATATGATCGTTTTTGAAAGATTGAAATGAGAAAGCTAAAAGTTTGAGGGACCAAATTAAAAAGAAATGTATCTATTGAGGATTAAAAAAAATTCACTCAACACATAATAACAAAAAACAAGTCTTTTTGTCGTTAGATAAATTTTTTAATAGTGAAATCCTATCCATTTTAGTGGGATATGACAATTATAATAAAATTTATACTTTAGAAGAAATAGAATTAAAGTTTACCTTCAAAAATTTAATATTTACTATTTCAAATTCAGAAAAACCAGGTTCAGATAGAGCAGGTGAGTTAGAGCTGTCATTGGGGTTTTCGGAAGAGACGAAAGAACAAGGCTTGGTGGTTCCTTGGTGTCCACAAACTAAGGTCTTGCCTCACCCAGCCATAGCTTGCTTCTTATCTCATTGTGGATGGAGCTCCATTTTGGAAGCCATAACCGCAGGAACACCCATGATTGCTTACCCACAATGGACTGATCAACCCACCAACGCTAAGCTTATTTCTGATGTCTTCCATATGGGGATTCGCCTCAAGCAGGACAGTGATGGATTTGTTGGATCCGAGGAAGTGGAAAGAGCCATTGAAGAGGTTGTTGGGGGACCAAGCTCCGAGGATATTAAAAAAAATGCAGCAAAGCTGAAAAGGGCAGCAAGGGAGGCAGTGGCGGACGGTGGCTCATCGGACCGGAATATCCAATTGTTCGTGGATGAGATTCTTGGCAGTTAGCTAGCTTGAAGATCATTGTTTCTGGGACTCTTTGATTTTACGTCAACAAGGGACATGTTGGATTGGGACCATTAATTTAAGCAGAGAGAATAAATGGGGATCAGTGTATCTGAACTTTTCTGAAGACTGCATTATGTTTGAGTATTCGACAGAATTCCAGCTGGGCTTAATTATTTCGCAAGAGACAAGAAAGGAAAGAACGTGGTGCGAATTGTAGTTCACAAATGAGGGAAGAAAACAGACGGCAAAAGATTATTTGGCGCAATAATAGAAGTTAGAAATTGAGTATATGTCGTGTATTATTGAAAGATTCCAATTAGGAAGAAGATAGTCTTGGAAGATAATGTTTGATGTATGAAGGATTTCATAATTTAATATGTGGGTGTGTGTGTGCGCACCAGTCTACTAGTTAAACTAATATTCTCATTAATTTGACATTCACAATTTATTAAACAATTCAAAATTTATAACTTTGGATGATAATCTTATATAATTTTTTTATCTATTTATTATTTTTTAATTATTCTATAATTAAAACATTAATTTATAGACTTACACAAAAAAATTCAACTTAATTTTTAAAAGTTGATTTTTTTTTTCTTTTTAGAATTGCAATTAGATGATATTTAGATCAGTTTATAAATACCTTAATTAATCTATCTCTCCGTTTCATTCACATCAAGACTAAGAAATTTATAAAAATATTCTTTGGGGTGTTGATCTCAATCACTCATCTCTAACCGAGATCCGGCAACGTCGCTGTCCGTACGTAACGAGTGTCAGCATAAACCCCCCACTACCACATAATGCGGTTCCCAGGCGTGTGTGATTTACGTAGAGGACGCTACCCCTATTCCCCCAAAAAGGACAGGCCACTTGTAAATATCTTTGTCACGGATAAAGCTTCGTAAAATTTGTGATATAAGTTCACAGTTTTTTTTTTCTTTTGGCTTTAAAAAAATCGTGCATGACCCCTCGCATTTTTTTATTTATTATTTGTATATTGCATTATTTGATTTAAATAAGAGAAGATTAGCAGTATATGAAAATACTATTGTGAAAAGTATCTAATTATATTTAAAAAGAATAATTAATAAGTGTTGAAAATAGTGATATATAAATTACATTTTTAAATTGAAGACACAAGTTCAATTATTGAAATAGACACTTTTAAATTAATATTTTAGTCACAATAAAATTTAAAAGAGATTAGTCTTACAATGTTAATAATATGCAAAAATACCCTAAAAAAAAAGAATAACACTACCAGAAAAAACTGTTTTAAAGACGAAAAATTTCCGTCTTTAGAAAGCGAAATTTTTGTCTCTAACACAGCTACAGGAATCTTCATGGCTCACCAAATAGTAAGGGTGAATAATACTATGAGTGGCAAAATTATAACTCGAGGGCTAGTGATTGTCATTGCCACAGAGTTAGGATTAGAGACTCATTTATGGGATATGCAACCTATAGCCAGCAATAGCAAAATTGATTTAGAATTTTATTTGTATATGAAACTCATTGTTAAAATAAACGCCAATTATTGGTTGCATACTTGCGGCCATAACATTTGTTGCCTCCCTAACCTTGATAGGATCGCAATCACTAATGAGGTAAATTAGATTTATCCTCTAAAAGAGGGTAGGGATGGTGATTCTTCAGAATCTTAAGGGGATGACCTCCCCTATCAGCCTTTATTGGCTTTACCATCTTCACTCCCTCCCTACTACTCTAATGTTGCGGGGCCTTCTCATGTACTACCACCTTATGAGGACACCTACTCCTCATGCATCAGTTGGATGGAGGCCTGCATGGACTCCATGGAGAGTATGCTAGGGTCCATGCATCACATGGTGAAAATATTATACAATTGGCACCTATCTCAGCATCCCCCTCCTCCACCACCAGAAGACCCCTGATTCGGTAAGTTCACCTCTCTCATAGCTCGCATGACCTTTGATCATGACATTACAGATAATGTCAAGTTCAATAATGTGGGGTAGTTACTTTTGAGTTGTTGGTTTTTTCTTACTTGTTGGATTTAGACTATTGATCTTTCCTTGCTTGCATAGATATTTCATTTGTGAGTCTTCCTGGTTATATTGATTAGTCACAATATTAGTAATTCTGTGAATAGGCTTTATGTATTATAGATTATCTTAACTCATGAAAATGTGATGTGTATCAGATTATGAAATAGATATTTGTCATTTAGTCTCATTTTTCTAGTATTGAATCCTTAATTCTTTAAAAACACATCACCTATTTTGCTATGAATTGTATGTCTCTTTTTTATTTTGGAATTATGAAAGTGTGAAGGTAGGGAGAGATGAAAAATGAAAGAATATGAAACCCAAAAGTTTTTACTCTGAGTACCCCTTCAAAGCACTAAAAATGTCTTAATATAAGTACCTAGTTGCCTATACCTTAGTGAGATGGAGTATAAAATGTACTCACTGTATATTTTAATAAAAAAAAAAGAGATAAAAAAAGTGTGAAGCAAAAAGAATTTGAGTAAGGAAAAGAGTGGTAGAGTTGAAATAAGGGTAAGGTAATATAAGAAAACCTAAAAAATGAGGTGGCCTACTTAAGTATTTAAAAATCAATCTGGTGCATACAATTTAGGGTAACAATAAGAATGAGTGTATAATAAGAGAATTTATTTTTAGTATTAGAAGAGTAGAGATTGACTAATAAATGCTTACTCATGTATTTGTTTACATCACATTTATTAGGTGATGGATTAGCTATGTTACATTGTCTATTTTCTAGAATTTGAATGCATCTTCCCCCTTCTTGTTAATATGTTATGTTATTTGTTTGAGGATAAGAAAAACTTTAAGCATGGGGGAGTTGATAAAGGGAAAACTTGTGTGTTTAATTGCTATATTTCACCCTTTAATTCTTAACTAACATGTGATTATCTGCTTATTTCTATTTGGTTTTATTTTGGTTGCTCTGAATATTTCTCACTTGTATTTTCTATTTGCAGGTGAGCAAAAGAGTCCAAAAATCAAGGGAGAAAGCACATTTGAAGGGCCCTTTGGACTAAAAGCAAGTCAAGGAAGAGACATGGAAGAAATAGGCTTCGAATGGGCAGAAACAAACATCGACAGCCTCCAACAAGATCAGGCCGTGTGTGGGACACCCAGAACATGACCAAGTTGTGTTCTGCGCAAAAGATGATGCAGCCTTCCAGAATCTAGCCTGAAGCACGGTCAAGCCATGTCCTGGGATATGGCCGTGTTTTGTATCCGTACAATATGTGATCTTTAAGTATTTTAATGTAGCAAGGAGTATATATATGTGGGAGCACAATTGGGAAAAGATTCAGAGGCATTCAGACTTATTCTAGACTTAGAAAACACTCTGGGGTTAGGTTTTAAAATAGATTTACAGTTTTCTTTATGCTTTTAGATAGGATTTACATTGGAAGAAGCTTTGTATTACGGTTTGATCTCTACTTTTGCACTAGTTTTATCTTTCTATCTCTAGCTTTACTTCTATTTCTACTCCTTTCTCTTTAAAGTGTATTGAACATTATGATTTACTTAATGAAATTGTCTTTGGGTTTTCTTTCAATTATGTGTGAGTAGTTTCTAATATAGAGTTTGGGGAAACCCATTTATGATATAATGATACTGAATTGAATTGAATTGTTGAAACTCTAATTGTGATTATTTGTGGTTAATTAGGATTAACTATTATGTATGTATATGTGTTGAAGAATATTTGGTTAATGTTTATCATATTTTAGGTTATTAACTGATAGACTAAAATGTGAAAGTTAATGTCGGAATTTGATAGTTAATTAGGGATGTTCTAATCACGAAAGTAGGTTAAAACCTTATAGAAATTGAATCAATTGGTAGGTATAAGATCTCCTACGAATTGAATCATTTGGTTAGCACAAAACTTAATAGATTTAAATTATACTAAGAACAACAAAAATAGATAATTTGATTAACTTAAGTACATTTATTAATATTTGAAAGAGGCTATTAATGAATTGAAGATAAACCATCTCCGATTACTCAGATAATTGTAATTAGAGGTATATCTTGATTGTTGAATATCATAAGTGCGGTAAATCCTAACCCTAGACTTTTTATAATTGAACATCTAGTTTAATTAATTGTGACTTCTCATTCACTATTTCAATCGAATTATATTAATTTAGATAGTTTATTTCGTAGAATACTGATAATTGATCATTGGTCTCTATGGGATACGACATGTATTCACTAGACTAACTATAGCTACGTTGTGCGCTTGTGATTATTAGATAAACATCACAAACAATGGACCCTGTAATTTCACTTGAGCTAAAAGTTAAGCTCGATTTATTGAATAAAATGTTTTGTGACCCTTTCTTCTTCGAGACCTTGTGCTCAATCTATTCTATAAATTCACTGACCCATTTTACTAACTAAAGAAAAAGATGAACTGAATTGGGAATTAGGATTCACAAAATATAATAATGGTGACGATATTTAAAAATTAATTAATAACTAAAATCTTAAAATATATATTTCTTTAATTACAAAATAATTTATCAATAATCAATAAAATACAAATACAACACTAAATGGATATACGAAGGACATCCGATGATAGATATTTTAGTCCTTTTTTTTTATTACATTCCACTTTTTTTCTTCTCATCAATTTTTTGAGGTAAAGTCATCTCCTACATAGGAGAAATCTATATTTCGTGGAAATCAAAATTAGAGTCAAACCTACTAACCAAACATAATAAATCATTGTAATAGAATCTAAATTCCTATTCCATCAGTTTATTTTTGCAAATCAAACACGTTTCAAATTCTTTCTCTAATGACAATTTAATTTACGTTTTAAAGAATATAGACAAAATTAGATATGAAAAATTTAAGGATGAACTTTTTTCCTCTATAATTATTATTTCAAAAAGTAGAGATATTGTTAAAGATAGAAAATACTATTTTTGAAAATTAGAGATGGAAAATTTAGGGTATGTTTGTTTTCAGTTTTTAAAGACTATTTTCTATTTTCAATTGTTTTTAGAACAAAAAAACTCGTTTGATAATTATTTTTTATTATTATTTCAGAAACAATTTCTTTTTAAAATAGAAAAACAGAAACATGAGAAAGTTGTTTTTATTTTCTATTTTTATTTTCAAAATAAAAATAAAATAAAAAATAAAACATGTTTTTAAAATAGTTTATCAAACAAACTTTTTTTATTTTTGTTCTGCAGAATAATTTTTAAACACTATTTTTAAAAACAGTTTTCAAAAACAAAAAAAAAACAAAAAAAAACAAAAAAAAAAAAAACAAGTCCTTCCTCTCTAATTTTTTTGTCTCTAATTTTGTTTCTATTTTTAAAATAGTATTGTTAGAGACAGAATAATAATTTTTTGAATATTATTGCGAAAGGTAGAGACGAAAAACTTTCGTCTCTATTTTTTCCATCTTTAATTTTGTCTCTAACAATACTATTTTAAAAATAGAAACGGAATTTTTTCGTTCTTAATTTTTTTGTCTTTAATTCTGTCTCTAATAATAAATTAAATATTATTTTTAAAAATAAAGATAGAATTAGAGTCAAAAAAATTAAGGACGAAAAATTTTCGTCTCTATTTTTGTCTTTGCCAATACTGTTTTTAAAATAGAGACGAAAATATTAGAGACGAAATTTTTTCGTCTTTAATCCCAAAAATCTTCTTTCCATCACTAAGTTGAAACTTTTGTTTCTATTTACATCTCTATTAGAGATAGAATAATTTTTGTCTCTAAATTTATTTTTTTAGTAGTGTAAAAATGATTTTTCTCTTTTTTTTTTCTTTTTTATCGTAAAAGAGAGAGAAAGAAGTGTTTATGAAGAGTCTGTGATGAGAGTGACTCTTGATTTTTCGAAGAGAAAGAGTGGGTTATGTTGAACCAAGTCACTCCTCATATTTTGTGCAAAGATCAACAGTAATGAAAGAAGGGAGAGAGATATTTAAGTTACTTTAGTGTTGTTAGCAATAGATTTATAAATTAAGGATATATTATAATGATTTTTAAATTAAAAAAATTACAATTGAGAGTATAAATCTGAGTGAATAAATATTATTTCTTTTTAAATTAGTCTTTAAAATATTTTCCTTCATACTTAGAGTGACATTAACATTCGCGGTACCAAAAGAAAGTTAATGATAAAGTGTTGCATAAATGGACAATTATTAGCAGTTGCCAAATGTCAATTATTATTTTTTCCAATTAGCTAGGCACAATGTTTTTATGTCGTTTGACTATAAAAGTTCTCAATATGAACGCAAATATATGTTAATGGATAGAGTTTATAAAAAAAAAAAAATGTTATGGAGAGAGAGTAAGAAGCATAGTTGGAACAGGTCATTTACCTTCAACAAAAAAATTAAAAAGATGAAGAAGTAATACGTTATGAAAGCTCCGTATAGGGTTACTTTCATAATATTATTATTAAGGTAAATTATAATTTAACTCAAAATTAATTTATCATCCTATAATTTAAAATGTGTCATTTAAATACATACACCCACATATATATAGTTTCTCATGTAAATGGTAATCAAAACTTGCTCTTCTATTTGTGTAGCTTCTGCCTCTTTTTTTAATCATGTAATCATTATTGGATCTTAATTATCATTATTAATATATAATTTGTTAAGAAGTAGATGAATCAAGTGCATCTTAGGTGGTATTTGGTACAAATTAAAATTTATTTTTCAAATTGACGTGTTATATATATATATATATATATATATATATATAATCTAAATAATATAAAAAAAAAATTTTATTTATTTCATACTCAATTTTTTTATATTTAAATTTTCAAGTACTTAAACAATTAAGATATTTATATACTAAATGTTACCTAAATTTTTTTAAATTTCCTGAGGTGCCTTAATTTACATGTACAGATTGAATTAATCAGGCTTAGCAAAGCTTTTAGTTGATGTGCAACTTAACTAGCTTTGTTGCCATCGATCCCCATGCCCAGCAGAAACAAAGTTCGTGGTTGGATTCTTCTCATGGTAAATTGGTTTTTTTGCATAGCTTTTGTTAATACCTGAATACTGTCAGATTCAGCTATGAGATTATATAAACCTATACCTTTTTTTGTTACATAACTAAATAGAGGTTTATATTTAAGACTTTTGATTAATTACTCACACTCTTGACGTATTACACCACATGACCTAGTGACCTAAAGAAACCTATGTCGACCCCAAAATAATAACTTCATCGTTGGCAAGGCTTCATTTCCATTTTCCAATTTGCCATTAAAAAAAAAATTAAAGATACTTAATTATTTTACATTTTTATCAAACTTATGTGACAATGCATTTTTAAGATTGCTTGTTCGGAAAGATAACTTAGTTTTGGGAAAACTCAAGGACACTCTAATCTAACAAAAAAAAGGTGTTGTCAATTATTTTAATTCCTGGATATTACTAGTAAGTATTTTAAAATCGAGCGTTATTAATCTCACATAGAGTTTCTTCTTTTTTTTTCCAAGAAAAGTTCTGATGCTGTGGTTAATGGTGTTAACTGGTACATTGACGTGAGAGTGTCAAGCTGGTCTTCTAAAATATGGGTGGATATAATCAGTATTTAGTAAACAAGAAGCAAAATTGATCTAATATCCCTAGTTTTGCACATTTTTTTATATTTATAAAACTGTAAATTCCCAGAGGTGTTGTAATTAAGAAGTCACGGTTGACTAACTAGTTCTAAAAAGTGGACTTAATTTTGCTTTTTTTTATTTTTATTTTTTACCCTTTTAAAGCTTAGTTACAACACCACGAGCCATGTCCCCCACACCAAAAAAATATATTTATTTAATAATAATTTTTTATTGACAATTTAAAAAGTTTGTCGCTAAAAATGAAGTTTTAGTGATGATTATTTAAATCTGTCATTAAAAAAAATATTGTGATACATTTTTAGTAACAATCATAAAATATCATTACTGTAAATAAAATTTTCAGAAATAATATAGTGAAAGTTACGACTGAAAGTAAGCCTTCCAGCAACCCTCACTTAAGGTAAATCTTTCATAAAATTTATGAGTCCCAGACCTTCTGGTGGACGTGAAAGTTTGAAATATTTGGGTTCGTGGTTGATTCTTGGAATGTACTAAAGAGGTCACAATGATTTTATCATCAGAAGCAACAAGTGACAACTAATTGTTTATGGGACATGGAGCTGATGTTTTTGTTTTTTGGACATGACACGGAGCCGATTGGCTAGCCAATAAAAGCTTGAGGCTGTCTGATCGGTTGTCTCTATGAACGGCCCCCTCCTCGGTGTTATTAGTTGGTGATTATCTAAGGGGCTCTTCTCTTGTAAGGCCTAAGTCTTTTCTTTGCTTTCTTTATGTTTTGGGTCCATGATCACTCTTTCTATAAAAAACAAAAGGATTTCATTTCTCAAAGGATGGTTTTAAGTTATCACATTATTTATAAATAATTAAAAAAATAATACCTTATAATTTTAATATGATAAAATTCTCTTTAATTATATGGGATCAAAACTGATTCATGAATTTATATAAATTGAATCTACGCAAGTTTACCTAACTAAATAAATAGAACACTAAATATTGCTAAGTAAAATAGTTTAATTAATCATATCTTTAATGTGTTAAGGTAAACTTTGATAGAGTAAGAAATCAAGAAGACGAACGAAAACACATAGCAGGGATTTACCAGAATGAATAATACTCTCTTGTATTAAGAAAGGGTTACACTGTAATATTTATATACGTAAGAATTAACACGGCATCTTAGTTAACTAAGGTTAAATAACCCTACTAGTTGCTTAACCAGTCTTAACAGAATATAACTAACTAACTACAGGCTTCAACATGCACCCAGTAACTTTCTCTTCCGCCACCTTGAACTTTCTTCTTTAGCCATCTCTATCAAGTAAGTGTTGCTCAAACATGCATCGAAGATCACTTAAGCACTTGACTTGCAGTCTTTGTCTAAGACTGCAGAACCTTATGCTAGACAAGGGTTTTGTTAGAATATCTGCAACTTGTTCCAGTGAAGGAATATGAAACACATGTAACTCTTTGTTAGCCACCTTTTCTCTGATGAAAAATAAATCAAGCTCAAAGTGTTTTGTCCTGGAGTGAAAAACTGGATTTGCAGTGAGGAGAACTACTCCCAAATTGTCACAGTATATGGCTGGTGTTTTCTTTGTGTCAACGTTTAGTTCTTTAAGTAGTGAATGAACCCAAACCAACTCAGTAGCAGTGTTGGCAAGACTTCGATATTCTACTTCAGTGCTGAATTTGGCGACCACTGTTTGCTTCTTGTAGCTCCAGGAGATGAGATTTCCACCGAGGAAAACACAGTTCCCTGAGGTGGATCGTCTATCATTGAGGTCAGAGCCCCAATCTGCATCACAAAATGTAGCTAGATCCCAGTGAGTGGTCTTCTGAATATGCAACCCATGGGAGAGTGACCTAGCAAGATATCTCAAGATTCTCTTTGCGACTTTCCAATGACACTCAAGAGGAGTATGCATGAATTGGCATAGCTTGTTTACCGAGAATGAAATTTCAGGCCTAGTTATGGTGACATACTGTAGGGCCCCTACAACTAATCTGTACAAGTGAGGTTGTTCCATGAGATCACTTCCTTCTTTGGACAGTCTTAATCTAGCCACCATAGGAGTGGGGAGCCTTTTTGCTGAGTTCATCTTAGCCTTTGAGAGGATATCTTTTATATATTTTGATTGAGAGAGATGAAGGCTACCATCTTTCATGCGCTGAACTTCAATGACGAGAAAATAATTCAGCTCACCAAGGTCTTTCAACGAAAATTCATTGTTGAGCTGACTGATCAGGGTGGTTATGGCAGTGGAAGAATTCCCTGTGACTAAGATATCGTCTACGTAGACAAGGACAAACAAAGATGAGTCACCAGAGTTTCTTATGAATAAGGAAGTGTCACACTTACTGCTATGAAACCCCAGCCTGATCAGAGTAGTTGCTAATCGTTGAAACCAAGCTCTAGGAGCTTGCTTTAATCCTTAAAGAGCTTTGTGAAGCTTGCAAACCTGGCCTTGCTTTCCACTTTCGAATCCTGGTGGCCGAAGAATGTATACTTCTTCATTTAGCATGCCATTAAGGAATGCATTATTTACGTCAAGCTGCTATATTTTCCATTGCCTTGCTAGAGCAATTGTAAGGATGATCCGGATTGTGTTTGGCTTGACTACGGGAGAGAATGTTTCATCATAGTCAAACCCTTCTACTTGGTTGAACCCCTTGGCCACAAGTCTGGCCTTGTACTTCTGCACACTGCCATCTGGATTGTATTTCACTTTGAACACCCATTTGCAACCGATGGGTCTTCTTTCATTAGGTGGCTCAACAATGGACCAGGTTTGGTTTTTCTGAAGTGCTAGAAATTCGACTTCCATGGCTGCTTTCCAGTGACCATTATGCAGAGCTTCCTGAACAGAGGTAGGTTCTTTCTCAATTATAAAAACTTCATGCTTGAATATTCCATTCTTAGCCCTTGTTGTCATCGGATGACTAAATACTGTCCTCTGAGTAGTTGAAGGTTCTGCTGAGGCAATGACAGGTTGTTCTGTTTGATAGGTTTCATTACTCTGTTGACTGGTGTTTAAGTATGCAGATTCTAATGAAATAGGTTGTGGGATGTTGACTATTTGTCTAGGAGATTCGGACTGGACTACTAGAGGAATTGTAGAAACTGCTTGAGTTTCATTTTGATTCACAGCAGGTATAGATTTGCTCCCAAATTCAGTTGAGTATGGAAAAGAGCTTTCATCAAACAGAACATCCCTGGATATGAACATTCTTCCATTGGAACTAAGGCACTTGTAGCCTTTATGCACATTGATATATCCAAGGAAGACATATGTATACTTCTAAAGTCCATCTTATGAGGATTGTAAGGCCTGGTTAGAGGATAACAAGAGCAGCCGAATATTCTGAAGAGTGAATAATCTGGTAGTTTGTGATATATCAGCTCAAATGGACTTTTATCAGCAAGTGTAGTAGTTGGCATTCTATTTATCAAGTAGGCAGCTGTAGCAAATGAATACTCCCAATAAGATAACGGCATTGAAGCATATGCAAGAAGGGCTAAACCAGTTTCTGTCAAATGCCTTATTTTCCTTTCTGCTGTGCCATTCTGAGCATGATTATACGGGAAACTTCTTCTATGTATTATTCCTTCAGAAGTGAGAAACTGAGATATCTTTATTTATTCCCCTCCCCAATCTGATTGTACTACTTTTATTTTATAATTGAATTGCAATTCCACCATCTTCTTGAACTCTAGAAAAATCTGATATGCCTCAACCTTGGTTCTGAGTAGATACAGCCATGTAAACTTGATATAAGCATTTGTGAAATGTATGAAATATTGATACCCACTGCTGGATTGCACTGGTGAGGGTACCCAAACATCTGAGTGTATCAATTGTAAAGGTTCAAAATAAACAGTGCTAGACATAGGGGCGGGTAACTGGTGTGACTTGCCATAGCAACATGCTTGACAGAAATCTGATGGACTTTTATTAATTGCTGGAATATTACACAAGTGTAGGATTTGATTTACAATTCTAGCAGACGGATGTCCTATTCTGCAATGCCAAAGGGAAAATTTGCTAGAAGAGTTACATTCGGACCCTTCACTATTTGAAGCTAGATGCAATTGATACTTTGCTGTTAGATCTTGGGTTGGATTGCAGACTTCATGCACTAGTGGAAAAGAATCAAACGAGTAAAGACTGTTCTTGACATTGCCTTGTAGCAGAACTTCTCTAGTCTTCTGGCTCTTCACATAGCACGTTTCCGGGTGGAATTCAAAGAAGACTGAGTTATCTCTCATGAATCTGGACACACTCAGCAAGTTCTTGGTCATCTCAGGTACATGCAACAGTTCTTTAAGAGTAAGAGAGTTTGAATGAAATAGAGAATTAACAAAAGAAGTACCAATATGAGAAATGCACAAACCTTGCCCATTACCAATGTGAATTTGTTCACATCCAAGATAATCTTCTGCATACATGAGAGCATTTTGATTTGGTGTTACATGATGAGAAGCTCCCGAGTCAATATACCAAGATTGATCGGATAAGGTTTCTGGAGCTGCTATAAAACTGCTATACTGCTTGTTTTGCATTTGGGATGAAGTGGCGTAGTTAGGATTATGAGTGGATGCCATATATGCTTGTGATGAGGAGTTAAGTTGCTGAGACTCAGAGGAGTTGATCTGTTGTTGATAAGACTGATCGAATCTATAATAACAGTTCCATGCAGAATGTCCAAACCTATTGCATAGTTGGCAAGTAACAAGACTTCTTTGACCATATCTTCCACTTCTGCCTCTTCTTCCAAATCCTCCTCTACCTCTACCGAAACCATGATCTCTGCTTGTCCCTCTGCCAGAGTTGTTAAATCCTCAAAAATGCCCATCACTGTAACGATAATTTCTACCAGAATTATGAAAAGACCCTCTAACTGGCTGAGTATTAGAGAAATATGCACATGAGTTTTTAGCTGGCTTGTGAAGTCTCTCAACTCGAGCTTCTTGAGCCAAGACTAGGGCTTCTATATCACTAACTGTGTATGGATCAAGCCTGGTAGTTATACTTGTGACAAACACATCATAGTCTTCTGATAAACCTTCTAAGATTGCTTCAATATGATCATGAGAAGTCATAGGATAACCTACATTTATTAACGCATCAACAATTACCTTTATTTTTAGCAAATACTCATTTGCTGGTACTGAACCTTTCTTGATATTCTTTAGCTACAATTTCAACTGATTGATCTTAGCCCGTGTCTGTGACGCAAAATATATTTGCAATCTCTCCCACACTTGATTCGATCTTTCACATCCAACTACTCGAGTAAGGGCTGACTCAGCCATCGATGATAGAAGGCAGGATAACAACAAATGATCTTGTTTTCTCCATGAAACATATTCTTCATTAACCTTTTCTTGAGCCGCATCTTCAGGCGAAGCAAATCGAGGAGGATGACAGTAATCTGGATCCAAGAATTGCTCTATATCGTGCGCTCTTACTACTGCGATTATTTTTTGTTTCCACAAGAGAAAATTTCCTTCATCCAGTTTGATGGATACTAGATGAGAAAATGTAACCAATTTGCTTGGAGCAGAATTCTCCATTACTCTTTACCGCTCTGATACCATGATAGAGTAAGAAATCAAGAAGAAGAACGAAAACACAGCAGGGATTTACCAGAATGAATAATACTCTCTTGTATTAAGAAAGGGTTACACTGTAATATTTATACACGTAAGAATTAACACGACATCTTAGTTAACTAAGGTTAGATAACCCTACTGGTTGCTTAACCAGTCTTAACAGAATATAACTAACTAACTACAGGCTTCAACAAACTTTGATTTGTTTATTTCTTCCTTCAAGAAATTTTAAAAGTAATTATGATGATGGTGGTGCTTAAGTATTTGCTATTATAGAGCCAAAAGAAAGCGAAGAAATTTCACATATATAATTGAGCTAGTGACCCAAAAAAATATTGCAGTAACTTTTATTAGTTTTGAATAATGAAATTAAAAATATGGGAATTTTAATTTTTTTTTAAAAAAGCCTTATCTATTGCAATTCCTGACAATCATATATTCCCATAAAACATGTTCGATCGTCAAAATAAGAAATAGGCTTCACCAAACAGTTAGTGTTCCTTGCACTTTTCCATAGAACTTGTTAAGTAAATAATATGTTTCATTAATAAAATATCTTAATTTAATTTTTTGTTATGTTAATTATAAGAAAAGAAAATAGACCCATATGAGCTAAATGAATCCAAAAAATAAAAATGCACCTACAAAGTATATTAATTCCTTAACATAAAATATTCATATTTGTGACTTCTTTATGCTTGGATACCTAATTTAAGAAAAAAAAAAATCACCCGAAAATAAACAAAAATAGGCACAATTAAGAACCAATACAGTGGCACTTAGAAGAAACCATAAGCTCGAAATATGGGACAAAAGGAAAATGCATAAAATCTGTTTCATAATATATAACTCAAATATATATAAAGAAGAAAAAGATATACCACGTGAGACATATGTGTGCTACTTTCCACCAGTTGGTTCCAGATATACTAATCCATTCAATCAATAAAATTTAGTACTTTTGCTTTGCTATCTATTTAGAAATGAGTATTTCTCTCTATAACTTTATTTTCTGAAAAGGGGGGGGGGAGAAGAAGAAACTAGCTACTTGATCTTATCTACATTTTGCACCAAGTGGCTTCTGGTTCCTTTCTATTCTCTTCTTCTCGTCTTTCCTTCTAAGTTGTTTCTTTTGAAGAACATATCATTATCAAAACTATGAGGAATTTTAACTTAAGTGGAGCATTATATTTGTATCTATATAGAGAAAACAACAAATCCACATTTTTTGCTACTATTTTAGCAAAATGACATCTTTTTAAGGGAACTATAATGTAATTATTTACAGATGTTTCATCAATTCTCAGACTACTTTAGCAATAAATTCAAAAGGTATTCGTTCAAGAAATTAATCTAAAAGTTCTGCTAACTATGCTTATAACAGAAGGAGATGAAGTGGAGGATAGTGAGGTGACCATGAGTGACCTTCCTCCCAACCCTTGTTACCTAGTTATAAAAATATAATAACCCTAATCTTACAAGATATTAATTAGGGAAAATAAAAAATTAAAAAAATGCAGTGAATTTATCAGAATTATATATATAATTCCTTCCTTGATCAATTAATTTATGGCATGGTCCCAATGAGAAATATCAGAGATATTGCCAATGTGTACGTAGCAGCCACAAAATGATAACTTAAGAGTGTTCAGATTAAGCACACAATCTTGTGTCCTTGCTTCCTTTTCCGTGCAGAACTTCTCAATATATCTTGTTCAGGTAAAGTTTGTAAATCGGACAAATACAAGGAGAGTGACACACATGCAATTTTGCAGCAAATGTGACAATTAAGCTTTAGATGGTCTATTTTATCACTTTCAAGTTGCGACTAGAAAATTTGCATAAGGAAGAAGTGAAAATTGAAAGCATATATAAAAGATTAAAAGATATAATAAGGTTTAGGGTCACAAATGTTATGCCTGTATCAATTAGCAAATGTCTAAAACATAATAATTTATTGTATATAATAGTTTTACACATTATTTAAATTTGACAAAGGAGGAAAGAATAAAATCGAGTATATGTTGTTTAAATTTCAAAACAATTTACAGGAAATCTAAATGAATAATGTTTAAAATTATTACACGCGCGCGCGCACACACACACACAAAATTAACAATGGTATGTAAAAAAAATGGTTTTTTAAAAGTTTAACTAAATTTGAATTTTAATTGACTTTTTAATTTTTCAAAAAAATTAAAATATTAATTTTCTAAAAAAAATAAAACAAGGGTTTTATAAACAAGATTCTCATATTCAATACTGATGCCAAATAAGATAAAATAATTTTCCTCATTGGACTATTTGGAAGCTTTGGTTCTTTACGTCCAAGGCAAGAAGTCTGGTTGAAGGGTGATTCCAAAAGGGTGTTTGTTAGCTTGCAAAAGAAAAAGACAGATCAATATCGTATTTTGATACTATTCTGCGTAATCTTTTGGATTTGAAAGAGTAGTTCGGTAATACCATATTTCTTGGATTCCCAGAGCTGGGGACACGATCGGTCAGTGATGTTACAAAGATTTCTGTTTGCTTGTATTTACCACCAAGATGTGTGGAAGATATATTTCCACCATTTCTCATTAAAAATATAATGCTAGAAGGTAACCTAGAGTGGTAGATGACGGATGTTTATGTGGAATACTTTTTTTACAAGATAAATTTCAGAGAAAAAAATACACGAATTATGAAACTTATATCTAAATTAATATATTCCATTTATTTATTAAAATATTATTTCTATCAAACTATATTTTTCTCTCTATACATATATTTTGTAGTCCAGTTTATAAGAGGGGGTTTGATATGGTTTTCACCTTTTAATTTAGCTTTTGTCTAAAAATATTTGTTTATTAAATAAAATATTATACATATTTAAATAAAGATAAAACTCAAAAGTGAGAAAGCTCTTAATTACTTGAGGAGCTAATATCCATATTTTATAGAAACATTTTTTTTTGAAATATTTGTATATTAAGTTAATTTAAAAATACTATGTAAACATATTAAATATATATTTATGAACATACTTCATACTTTTTTGTAAATCCAAATTCATGGCTAGCATCACTATTTATCTAATTTTTTCTAACAAAATAGCAAGATTTTATTCAAAATAAAACTGATAAAAAATAGTTACAATAATTATACAAATTTTAAATTTAATAACAAATAAATATATATAATTTTTTCATTAAATTAAAAGATGAATAAAAGTTATACTGATTTCTTGATTTTTGAGATGAAAAAAGCATCACCATCATTATTACTAGTTATCAACCACCATACTTAGTATAATATAACCCAACATGTGTTAGTATTTTAATTTGCCAACAGATTATTAAAAGATATGAAAAATTATCATATAGTCTTGCGGGAGGAGATCAACAAAAGAGCTCTGTCCAAGAGGATCGACAATCTTTTGCGTTTTACTAGTTATTGACATGCAGAAAGAACTGCAAGTGAGTCAATCTGTTAAGTTTCATATTGGTTCAAATCTTAATTTATTAAGATAATATTTAAAATTATTTAACAATTAATAATTACATTTAGTATACATAATATTGATATATTTTTAATATTAAAAGATAATAAAATAAAATTTCAAGTATAAGGTTTACATTCCATCATAGTTTAAAAGTTTTAAAAAATTTATGTAAATTAATTTTTTTGGTTTAAATGTACATTTATTCTTTTAATTTGTTATAAAATATATTAATAAAAAAAAGTATTATGTATATATGATTATTTATGATTTTATCTAGAAAAAATATGTAGATTAATCTACGTAAAAAAATTTCAAAATATTAAATTAAGCTCCATTGCTTGGCACTGCAATAATGTATAACAGAGTCTGCAAAAAAGTTTTCTGGTTGTTTCTAGATTGTGTTTATGTTATCAACTATGCTAATTTGAAATTTGAAATTTTGAAGTATGATCCTAATCCTAATGATGCCCTTAATTACAGAAGAAATATTTGGTTCAATAATGCACTCAAAGCTCAAGGAAATGCATGCAGAGCCAAAGTCACTTTGCAAACAATGTCAAACGGGTCTAAAAATTAGTGTTCATACCTATCCAATATAGTACATGGACTAAACAAGCTGAGTCACAAGCCACTTTCTTAAACAAGTCATGTCTTTATATTTTTTAAATGAAAAAAATTTTGTAGACCAACCCAGTATAAACTTTTCATCAAAACAATTATAAACACAAAATGTATACATATATTAATAAATTAATGCAATAAAGTATAAAATCAACATTTTTTTTTATAGATAAATGGACTATTCTATTTATGACTTTTTTTTAATCAAAATTTTTGCAATCTGACAAATGTCGGGTCACATCGATTTTCTTTCAATCATTCCATAGACAGAATAAACAAATTGATTTATAGATTATGACCTATTTCAACAGTGTTACAGTTGCTCGTGACGAAGGAAAAAGGTGCAATTCTATCTCCAATTTAGGCCTCAGAATTCACAAATACTTATCAATTTGAACTAGACATCCACCTGCAATTGGATCATAACTTCCAACCAGAAGAAATAAGAAAAATAATAATACAATTGAAAAAATGTTGGTTAATTAATGATTATTTTGCCTATATTTCAACCAAAGCAGGATGACTTTATTTGAAAGAGACAAAGCGGTATTACCGTGGGACTAGACAGGATTCAGGAGACGCTGACAAAACCTTTTCCAGGGAATAACGTCCGTGGGTTGCAGCACCATGATTTATCAAAGCACTTCCTCATTAATTTCATACGTCCTTTAGTTAATTATGATTTATATATTTATAAAACAAGTTCCCGCCCTCTCTTTTCTTTTTTCTTTTTGTTTTAAATGTTTTTCAAATAAATAAAAAATGACAAGAGCTGAGAGGGAGGGATCAGGACACCTCAAGCTTCATAGTATTTAAAAATTGAGATTACTGTCATGTGATTATATATATATATATATAAAATTTTTAAGTAAAAATAATTTATGACGTAATATTATAATATTTGTGATTACATAATATAATAAAAAGCTAGACATTTGTCAAAGTTCATTTTTTATAATAAAATAAGATTTCAGCACAATGTAAATAAATAGACTTATATTTAGCCCAGATATTAATGACAATTGGCTCATGTTCTCTCTTTAGGTTGTGTTTGGTTCATCGAAGAAGAGGAAAACAAAATTTATTTATTTATTTTAGTTTAAGAAAAAAAGAGAGAAAGAATAATAATTTTTTTTATTTAATTTATAAAAAGAGAAGAAAAAAATAATAATATGATTATTATATTTTTTATTATTTTATTTTTATTAAAATTTTTGATGAAAGATTTTTGATTTTTGATTTTTGATTTTTTTAAAAAAAATTGTATTCTTTTTTTAATTTTCACCTTTCATTTTAAAAAAGTAAAAACAAAAAATTACGTTCAGGCGCAACCCTCCCCTCCGAATCCCCTTATTTTCTGAGGGGAGGATTTTGAAGGAGAGAAAATTTTGTAAAAATTTTTCCACTCCTCCTCTCTCCTTCCCTCCATCTACCTCCAACCAAACAATCTGTTAGTCGGTCAACTTTTACCATGATTGCAATATATACCAAACTAACACTTTAATCTTTAAATTTATAAATTTATTTAATTTTAATTTTTAAATTTTTTATAGTGTACAAATTATTCTTAAAATATCAATTTTTTGTACGTTAATTTGTTTATCAAGTGTTAATATATAATGAATTTTAATATTTTTAAAGAATAAAAAAAGTATCATTAACTTACAAAGAGTCACTGGGGAATAGGCAGCCGAGCTCATTCCCTTCGCTTTCTGGGCCCAGAGCAGTGCAATGTTTCCGGGCCGAATCAAGGATGTGGGGCTTCGCTACTTAACTATACCAAAAGAAAATGGCAGTCCAAAAAAAGTAGTATACGAAAGAAATCCATTTTATTTAGTAATATATATGAACAAATTGTTATTTGACGCCAATATATATTCGGTACATATGCTTCCACGGTCACAAGCTTAAACATTGAAAGGTAGAGAGGAAGAGAAAATGGGATCCGAAGTAGCTCTCATACATGTCCTCTTGGTGTCATTTCCAGCCCAAGGGCACATAAACCCTCTGCTAAGACTAGGAAAGCGTCTTGCTGCCAAGGGTTTGTTCGTCACTTTCACTACCACAGCTCGCACAGGCAAAGAAATGAGAGATGCCACCGAAATCATCGTCACAGACAAAGCCACCCCAATTGGTGATGGTTTTCTCAAGTTCGAGTTCTTCGAGGATGGCTGGTCTGACGATGATCCTAGGAGGAAAAGCCTCAGTGACTACTTGCCTCAGCTCGAGCTTGTCGGAAAGCAAATCATAGCCCAAATGATAAAGAAGCATTCTGAGGGGAAAATGCCAGTTTCTTGCATCATAAACAACCCCTTTCTTCCATGGGTTTGTGATGTAGCTTCTGAACATGGAATTCCTTCTTCAGTGCTTTGGATTCAATCCGGTGCTGTTTTTACTTCTTATTACCATTACTTCCACAAACTAGCACCTTTTCCTTCAGAAACTGAGCCTTATATTGATGTCAAGTTACCTTCTCTGCCTCTTCTCAAGTACAATGAAATTCCTGACTTTTTGCACCCTTTTAGCTCATACCCATTTCTTGGGACACTCATTTTAGAACAATTCAAAAGCTTATCCAAACCTTTCTGCATTTTAATGGACACTTTTGAAGAATTAGAGCATGATTATATCTCCTACATGTCTAAGTTCTTCCTAATAAGATCTGTTGGGCCTCTTTTCAAGAACCCAAAAGCAGAAGGACAAGACACAAGGAGTATAGTTCGTGGGGATTTGATGAAGAAAGATGATGATTGCATAGAGTGGCTAAACTCAAAGCCAATAGCATCTGTAATTTACATCTCCTTCGGAACCGTGGTTTATCTTTCTCAAGAACAAGTGAATGAACTTGCTTATGGCATTATGGATTCTGAAGTCAATTTTCTGTGGGTTTTGAAACCACCTCATAAAGACTCGGGGCTAGAGTCCCACGCTGTACCAGATGGGTTTTTTGAGAAAACTAAGTACAAAGGTAAGGTGGTGAAATGGAGCCCACAAGAAGAGGTTCTAGCTCATCCTTCAGTGACATGCTTTTTGACCCATTGTGGGTGGAACTCGTCGGTGGAAGCACTCAGTTCCGGCGTGCCGGTGGTCACTTTTCCGGCATGGGGTGATCAAGTCACAAATGCAAAGTTCTTGGTGGACGTTTTTGGGGTGGGGATTAGGTTGGGTTGTGGCCAAGCAGAGAAGAGATTGATAACCAGAGATAAGGTGAAGAATTGCTTGCTGGAAGCTACAAAAGGGCCTAAGGCTGAGGAGTTGAAGAAAAATGCACTGAGGTGGAAGAGGGCGGCGGAGGCCGCCGTGGCCGAGGGCGGCTCCTCCGATCAGAATCTGGAGGCATTTGTGGAAGATGTCAAGAAGAGAATTGCCGTCAATATCAAGGACAATCAGGAAGGTATTGTTGATAATGTACACTAATTAATCACTCTGGCGACTTATGTGGAAAACAATACTGTCGCTTTCTAGAAAGCACAAACGTAAGTTATGGCAATATGCTCACGTGTAATTTATTAAATATTGAAATAAAATGTAGCTATAAAAAATGTTAAATATATGTTTATTTATAATTACCTTTATTTATTTATTTATATAAGTTAAGTTTGCCTTAAATCTCTCAAATTATAAAGAAATATATTTTAGGCAGTCTTGATGTATCTACGCTAACCAAATTTGGGATGAACATTTAATAGTCATGGACTACTTAAGGAACTTATATATATATATATATATATATATATATATGTATATTGCAATAATAATTCACATTCGATGGTAACTTAGTTAAATTTTAAGTTTTCATTTAATACTCATACCATTGCTTTGTTTAGTTAATAAAATTAATAAAAAATGTCTTACAAAATGTTAATTATCTTATATAAAAAAGTTGATATTACTTTTAGGCAGCGTTTGGTCTTTTAAAAATGTTACATTTTTAAAAATTTAATTACCAAGAATAAGATTATTAAAAAAAATTATTTTTATATTTAGTTGATAGTAGCTATCTCACGTGAAAGACAAAAGAAAGACAAAAATAGATGATAAGCTAGAGTTGTGGGAGGTATTTTTGTATGACATGCTCAAACTTTCTCATTGCTCTAGTAAACTTTTATTCTCACCTTTTTTTGTGGGAATAAAAGTGAGGGACTCCCTTCATAAATTTTATTTTTTAAAATAAAAAATTTTCAAAAATAAAATCTCACAACTTATAATAAATGCAGGAAATTTTTTTTTCGTCAACTTTTTCATGTAACTTAAAAACATAACCCATATCAAACACCATTTTAAAAATACGTGAAAATAAATAGTATAATAGAATAAAAAATAAAATGATTATAATATTTTTTTTATAATTAATATATATATCTTTAAATTAAAATTTTTAATAATGTTTAACAAAATTTTATTTAAATTTTTATATAATTAATAATTTATTTTATTTTTTATTTATAAATTAAAAATTATTTTAAAATTAAAATAATATTATTTTAATACTTTATTTTTTTAATAATATTTTTATCTGCTTTTATTTTATTTATTTTTTTGTCATACTTTAATAATAATATTTAATTTTTTTAAATTTTCTTTTTTTAACTATCAAATGAGACCTAATAAAATAAATTTTACATGCAATGACAAAATTTTTTAAAAAACTTTAAGAAAAGTAGATATGCATGCTGGGGTTCTTAATAATTAATGTTTGTAGAAAATTTTCTCTTTATTTTTGGCATTCATTAATGTCATTAATGGGTTCCGTGTCAGGTTTCTCTGCAGCTAGTTACTTGTTTTTATGTGCATCATTATTTTCTTTGATTGGCGGCTGAAATTTAAGTCCCTCGCAGTGATTTTAAGAACTGTCATTTCTTGACCAAGAGTGGCATGCAGCTAGAATATCACGGAGGAATATCTGCTTGTTAGCTGTTTGGTTTTTTGTTTTTTGTTTTTTTGATTGGTTTTGTTTTTTATTTTGAAGAAGTAAAAATTTATATTTACATATAATAAAAATACATCAAACACTAAAATTAATAAATAAAAAATAAAAAATAAATAAAAAATTATTTAATTTTTTAAAATAAAAAAAATCAAATACTATAATTAAAAAAATAAAAGTTTAATATATTTTTTAAATTTTAATATATTAAATATTACATATTAATATTTATATATATAATTAATACAAAAAAATATATTTTTGAAAAGATAATATTTTTTTTAAAATTAATTTTTTTTAAATTTTTTTAATTAATAGTAAGTTTAATATTACAAACATGATTTTATTTTATTTAAATTTAAATTCAAATTCAAAATAATATATTTGAATTTAATACTATAAATATAAATAAAAGAGACGCATAGGGTCTAAAACATTTTCTATGTAAAAGAAAAATTTTCTCTAAAAGAAATAAAAAATGTTAGAGAATTTTTTTTTTCTTATAACAAAAAATATAAAAAATTAATTAAAAAAAGAAATATGATTTTATTTTATTCAAATTTTAAATTAAAATGATATATCTGAATCTAATATTATAAACATAAATAAAAGAGATGCATAGGTTCTCAAACTTCTTCTATATAAAAGAAAAAAATTTTCTAAAAGAAATAAAAAAATTTAGAGAAATTTTTTTCTTACAATAAAAAATTAATTAAAAAAAAGAAAAAGAAAAGCAGAGAGCTGTTTATTTTTAGGTGGATATTTTGAAAATAATATCGGCCAAACTCTTATCTTCAACACAATGGAGCAATTTTCGGGGCTCTTCTACATGATACGGCATCACATGACACCACAACTCTTTTCTGGGGACCAGCTTTGTGGTCATCACCTGGATTTTTGTGTTGAAAATCTGACCAAGCGAAACACAACTTGAACAGCTCATGGCTGTGGAGTCTTTATAGTGGACACTGGACAGGGAAAAGATCGAACGGCCAGCGCAATTTTAATTCTGCTTTTAGAAAAAAAAAATTTAATTCAAATTAGTAATTAATGGTTAATATGACAGCGATAGGACAAATTAATCATTTTTAAAAACATATTGAACATAATTTTTGATTAAGAGCAATCAAAAATCGAAATTCCTTTGTCAAATTAATGCCTAATTGATTAACAATATTTAAAATTCTAATAACTGTTTTTAAATACAAACCTCAAGTAATGTTTTCAAATATAGACCTCATATATATATATATATATATATATATATATATATATATATATATAATGCTAAATTTAAGAGACACAATATTTTTATTCAAATTTTAAAATAGACTTAATTTATTATAAATAAATAAATTAAATTAATTACAAATCAATCGCATAAAAATATAAGACACATTTTTTAATAATACTCGTATTTAATAAATTTACATATTAATTTATAATTAATTTGATCGATTTAATTTTAATAAATTTAATTTAATTAAAAATCTCTCGTCATGCCGTCAAATCTATCTTGGTCATCATCTTTAGAGAGGACAAGACAGAATATTAAAATTTACAGTAAGTTATGCCATCAGTGCACTATTCACATCCACCATAGTTGGTTAAAAGCTACTATACTTTGCCAGTGACTGAAAAAACCTAATTATGTGGTCATAAATATCTTCTTTAACTTTCAATCTCAAAATAAAGTCCACATGACCATAGTTTTCAAGATAGAGCAGCTCTGGTGTGGAAGGCAATTCCTTGAAAGTGTGCAGGAAATCAGTCATATCTGCTAAAGCATCATTGTCCCCATAAGCCATCCCTAGAGGCAATGATTTGGGAATGCTGCCAAGATTGTACTTCGGTGGTCTCAACTGGCCATACACTCAGATTTTTTAGCATTCCATAATCAAACTTGGAGAAAGTATCTTTGCGGATCACTGGTAAACAAATAATGGCGTTAGAGACGGAACGATTGAGAAGCAGCAATAGCACATAAATATTGATTTCTCAACCATCATACTAGAAGGAAATGGCACAGAGAATAACACTAGAGTTTTATAGTGAACAATTTATAAGTATACAAATCACTTCCTAAAGAATATTCTAGTCCATCCTAAATTCGAATACATACATTTGGACCAAGTATTCTTAATTCTCCAAATTTCATAGATAAACAAAATAAAATCAAAATAATAATAACAATAATAAATATTGATAATAATCATAGTTGTCATAATAGCACGATTTGCAATTCGACATGATACCTTTGCAGCAATTCTAATAACTGGGTGAATTGGAGGTGTTCCAAAATCGCAGCTTCAATTGCTAGAATCGTATGCTTTAGGTTGAGAATCGTGAATCGCATGATTTTGACGACTTACAATTGTTGTTCATGGCATTGCGCAAGGTTTCTTCTGTCATTTCCACGCAACACTCCCTCATCTTCTTTTTTAGACCAAATGATTTTTTTAATATGTCCAAACTCCAAAAACAGCATTTCACTAAACAAATAAATGTTTTTTTAATTATTCCTGCTACGTAAAAACTTAACTTACTAGGCACCCTTTCTTTCTTCGTAATCCTAGAAATTAATTTACAATTGATAACAGTTACAAAAAGCTAAAAAATAATATAAACACAAGTTGTAAAAATAAAAGTTTGTCAAAAAAATAGTGGCAAATGGTGGTTAAGTTGGTGGAAAATGGTAGTTAGATAATTTAAGTCAAGAATAGTTGGTGGAACTCACATGTTAAAATATTTGTCCATATCATCCTCTTCGGGTTGGACAGAACTCCCCCTCGAGTTAAGTTCTATTTCATTGTCCAAGTATGGTGAAAGATCAACGATGTTAAAGGTTGTAGTGACGCCATAAGGTCCTAGCAGTTCAATTTTATAAGCATTGTCGTTGATTTTTGTAACATCCCCGATTTTTCTTTATGTTACTAATTTGAATTTATTTTTTTCAGAGAGGAAAAAACATATTGGATCTCAATGGATGATTAAATTATTTTACAATTTTACTCAAATCAAACAAGATTTTAGGATGATTAAAATGACATTTATGTAATTTAATTGAAATAGTATTTATGTAAATTTCTTGAGATAACATTTATATAAATTTTTTAAGATGGTATTTATGTAAATTCTTTAAGATGGCAGTTTTGTAAATAATGGAAGATGAAAAAGTTGTAAATATTGGGTGGTAAATAAGAAATTTTTTAATAATTATGAAGAAGGGAGGTGAGGAAAAATGAGTGATAATTATGAGGGAGAGAAAGGAGTGTTGGTAAGGAAGAGAAAGAAAAGAAAAAAAAAGAGAAGAAAAGAAAGAGGAGGAAGAGAAAGAGGAAGAAGAAGGAGAAGGAAGAGGAAAGGAAAATCAAAACATCAAATTTAAGGATTTGTTTGAGGTAGGTTTAACATCTACTCATAAATTTTGTACAAAATTATATATATGCTTTTAGATTTGTTTAAATGTGATTTTGGATAACATATGGTCTGGATATTTATATAAAATTCTATTTTAATTGTATGGACATGCATATGGGTGCATGAGATTACATAAAAATAAAATAAAGGAGAAGTTATACTAAGTTGAATTTCAGAATAATTTAGGAAGCCTCTGTTTTTTAAATTTTGGGAAACTTCATCAAGAATTTTAAAAAAATGGTCAACATATGAATTGTAGATACATGTCTTACGGATTTATAATCTCTAAAATTACTTAATTTTGAGTCCATATAAGAGAGATATAGTTAATTAATTGAGCAGAGGTCAGAATCCACGATAGTAAAAATAATTATTTTAATTTTTAATTTTTTGGAAATAATCTATAAGAAATTTTAAAAATAATAAATATAAAAGTTGTAGATAATTGACTTATATTTTTATAGGTTTTGACATCACCTCAATTGGAGTCCATATGAGGGAGATATGGCTGATTAATTGAGTATAAGTCAGAATCAGTCTAGAATCTAGATTGATAAAATAAGTATTTTTGTTTTTAATTTTATGTGAATAATCCATAAGGAATCTGAAGATATAATAAACATGAAAATTGTAGATAATTATCTTTAATTTTTATAAGATTTCAAATCACCTCAATCGAAATTCGTATAAGGGAGATATGGTTAAATAGGTGAGGAAATGTCACAGAATACGACCAAGCCGTATTCTGAGTTACTTCAGCATGGGTAGGCCGTGTTCGGGGCTATTTTTGAGTATATTTGAAGTATTTTTCAAGTATGGACATTTTGGGTGCTGGAATATCATATTTTTCACTGTTTTCTGCCTAAAAATAATCTTGTTTGTTGAAATATTTTTAGGAAACATATATTCAAGAAAAATAATTTTAAAATGATAATTTTGGTATCACAAATTACTCTTTTTCTTTATTTATTTAAAATGAATCATATTGGATATTGGTATGTGATGATCGTTTATTAATCATTTGGTATAAAAATGATGTATCATATTATGAAAGTGATTAAATGGCAAGCGTAAAGTTTATGACGAGTTGTTTGATAATTATATATTGCATTTAATGAATATGTATTTATATATATACATTTATATGTATGGATGAATATCGACGGGTTGTATAACTTGAGACGGTACCGAGTAAGGGACATCCTATTAGCCTGAATGAGCCAAGGGAGGGCCACTCCAACTGGGTGATAGAGGTAATGTGAAGAGACAGATGAGTGATGAACTCACACTGTAGTCGATCAGTCACTATGCGTATAGCAAATGAGTGAATTGAGAAATATGAGATGTCTGAGCATTTTTTTAAAAAGAAAAAGAGTGAATTTTTAGTGCATATATAGTATGTTAATTATGCATAAACTGAAGTGATGATTTTATCTTTAAATTTTAATATTTTTTGTAACTTATACAGTTAAACATAACTCCTATTTTTCTCATTATATTTTATTTATGTTAAGTCTATTAGGAACCTTTGTTCTCACTATTATTGTGGTGTTATGTTCAGATAAAAAGAAATGAGATGCAACAGGGAATGACGTTACTGATGGAGATCTCGATGTCAGCACCATCTCCTCACCCTTTGTATTTCAAAGGTGAAGTGCTATTTAGGGACTTTTATTTATGTATTGAAATATTGTATTGTATAAATATAACATGTGTGAGGTTTGTAATATATATGTATATATATATATATATATATATATATATATATATATATATATATATATATATATATATATATATATTATATTTTGAAATGTTGTATTGTATAATTATAACATGTATGAGGTTTGTAATAAATATGTATACATATATATTGTGTTTATACATATAGCGTATTTAACATGCGTAATGTGAAATATTTTTTTAAAATAAATCGGATATTACAAAGTTGCTATAATAATAAATAAATAAATAACTGGACGTTATAATTTTCTGTGCAACTCTAAAAGGATCATCAGCTCTAGGGGACAACTTGGCAATTGGCTAATTTGAAAATCGTTCTTTCTGTAAATGTATCTAGACCAAATCTTTCACTTTAAAAATTTGTTGTTTCTGGTGTTTGTCATGCTAAGCTTTATATCATGAATTTTGTTTCTTAATCCTTTCACTTTAAAAATTTGTTGTTTCTGGTGTTTGTCATGCTAAGCTTTGTATCTTGAATTTTGTTTCTTAATCCTTTCTTGGACCAGTTCATGTAGCCTCTTAATTTCTTTCGCTCTGCGTTCTGCATCTGCATTATATTGTTGTTTATTAGATGAAGGGGTTAAATCTAATGGACTATGCGGACGAATGCCATATACCACCTCAAATGGGTATTTTTCAGTAGTTTGATTAGTTGAATTGTTGTAAGTAAGTTCAACCTATGTAAGAACAAGATCCCATTGTTTCATATTTTTACCAACAAAGCTCTGAAGTCAGTTTTCCAAAAACCTGTTAATTGTTTCAGTTTGTCCATCTGTCTGAGGATGACTATCACTATTGAATTGAAGCTTAGTATCCATCTTATTCCACAGGGTTCTCCAAAAGTGACTTAAGAACTTGACATCTCGATCAGAAGTAATGGTTTTCAGAATCCCATGAAGACAAGCAATTTCCTTGAAATACAAGTTTGCAACTTGAACAACATCATTGATCTTTTGGCATGGAATAAAGTGGGCCATTTTTGAAAGCTTGTCTACCACTACCATTATGGAATCCTTCTGACACTGAGTTTGAGGTAGTCCAAGGATGAAGTCCATGCTAACGTCTTCCCAATGTGCTTTTAGAATAGGAAGTGGCTTATATAACCCTGTGTTTTGGCTTTTGGTCTTTGTTAAGTGGCAGATTCTACATCTTTGAATTTGTTTGTAACATCTTTTTCAAGTCTTGGCCAATAAAAATTCTCTTTCACTAAAGCCACAGTTTTATCTCATCTAAAATAACTTATTAATCCTCCGTCATTGGCTTCCCAAATAATGGCTTCCCGAAGTGAGCATTGAGAAATGCATAAAGCCTTTCCTTTGAACAAAAATCCCTTATGCCTATAGTAGTTTTGGGAGGATTGTGATTCGGTAGCATTCCAAAACTTTTGAAAATCAGGATCATTTTGTTATAGCTCCTAGATAGTCTCAAAGCCAACTACTTTCATATGTAGAGTAGAAAGTAGAGTATGACACCTGCTGAGGACATCAGCAACAACATTTTGAACTCGTGCCTTGTGCTTGAGTAAGAATGGATAAGGCTGTAGAGACTCACTCTAAGCAGCATGACTAGGGATGATCTTTTGTTGAGAATTTAAGTGCTTAAGGGTTTCATGATCAGAATAGAGAATAAATTCTTTATTTAACAGGTAATGACTCCAATGTTGTAGGGCACGAACAATAGCATATAACTCCTTGTCATAAGTATAGTACTTAAGTTTACCATTGTTGAGTTTTTCACTGAAGAAGGCTATAGAATGACCTTCTTGACTTAAAACGACACCAATTCTAGTGTTGAAAGCGTCACAGCTGACTTCAAACACATGGTCAAAATTTGGAAGGGCTAGCATTGGTGCTTCAGTTAAGTGTTTCTTCAGCTCCTCAAAGTTTTTTTGTGCTTGCTCTGTCCATTGGAACTTATCTCCCTTTATGCAATTTGTAAGTGGGGTAGCAATGGAGTTAAAAAATTTGATGAACCTTCTATAAAATAAAGCTAATCCATGGAAACTCCTCACGTCATGGATATACTTTAGGATAGGCCAATTATTGATAGCTTCAACCTTACTTGGGTTAACTCGGATACCTTCAATAGTGATGATATAACCCAAAAAAGTACATTTACTGGTTAAAAATAAAAATTTCTTCAGATTGGCATAGAGTTTTTATTCACGAAGAGTCTGTAGCACTTGTCAAAGGTGCTTTAAGTGTTCTTCTTAACCTTTTCTGTAGATCAAAATATCGTCAAAGTAGACGACTACAAATTTACCAATGAACGGTTGAAGTACCTAATTCATCAGGCGCATGAATGTGCTAGGAGCATTGGATAACCCAAAAAGCATCACAGTCCACTTATATAAGTCATCTCTAGTTTTAAAAGCAGTCTTCCATTCATCTCCTGGTCTAAGTCTGATCTGATGGTATCTACTACGAAAATCAATTTTAGAAAAGATGGTGGCACCATGTAGCTGATCTAGCATATCATCAAGTCTTGGTATTGGAAACCGATACTTGATAGTAATCTTGTTGACAGCTCGACTATCAACACATATTCTCCAACCTCCATCCTTCTTGGGTACTAAAATTGTAGGAACAGCACAGGAGCTAACACTTTCCTGTATCAACCTTTTTTTCAATAATTCTTCAACTTTTCTTTGGATTTCAGTATGCTCTTGTGGACTCATTCTGTAAGTTGGTCTATTGGGAATGATAGCTCCAGGAATAAAGTTAATAGCATGCTAGATGTCTCGCATTAGTGGTAGTCCTTGTGATATTTCTTCTAGTACAATATATGAAAATTCAGTGAGCAGTTGTTTAATTTATATTGGAAGAATAGTTTCTTCATTTGATACGAACAATAAAACAAAGCTCATAGCCTGGGCTTCCTCTACTGTCACCTTGAATTGTTCCTTTATAACTAAAGACACAAAGGGTTTCGATTCCTTTTTGTATTCTTTAAGTTCTCTTAGTAGTAAGGGTGTTAATTTGACTTTTACTCTCTCTTTGACAAAGGAATAGGTGTTGGCATAATTGTCATAGAAGGCACGACGATCATATAGCCAAGGTCTTCCAAGGAAAAGGTGACATGAATCCATAGGAATAACATCACACCATACCTTATCTTGGTACTTTTGACCAATGAAAAGGTCACAAGGCAGCGTTTAGTAACTCTTACTTCGCTTCCTTTGTTAAGCCACTGCAATTTATATGGATGTGGGTGATTTTGTGTTGGCAGCTCCAATTTCTCCACCATGTAGTTTGATACCACATTTTCACAGCTTCCACTGTCAATGACAACATCACAAACTTTTCCTTGTGCAGTGCATTTGGTATGAAAAATATTATGCCTCAGCCATAATTCTTCTTTGGCTATTGTTGTATGTAGGCTTCGCCTGACTACGAGCGATTCTCCATAGTCTATAGGAACACGTTCTTCATCATACACAGGCTCGATCTCTTCTTCTCCATCTGGTTCTTCTTGGACTACTTCCTCTTCTGAAACTTCATAAGCTTCTCCTTTAATGATGGTTATGGTTCTTCGAGTTGGACAGTTTGAAGCTATATGGCCAAAACCTTGACACTTGAAACATTTGGGTGCCTTAGGTTGGTTCTCTTTAGCAATCTTAGAAGGAGGTTTGCTTGAATTTTTGGGTTGATCTATTGGTGTTTTGTGGATAAATAGAGAATTTTCGGTGGGAGAAAAAGTTCTTTAAGAAGACTTTTTTTGGTAATTATTTCTCCACTCGGATGACTAGACAGATAACATCGTCTAAGGATCACCAGTATTGTTGGAGCTGAACTGGATGGGCAATATTAGTGTTTAATCCTCCATGGTAACAAGCTATTGTATGCTCTTCCCTTTTATGGATGTTGCACTTTATCATCAACTTCTCAAATTCTCAAGTGTATTCTTCTATAGACAAGTTTTTTTGACGAAGATTCTATAGTTGAATAAAATTGTCTTAATAATAATGAAAAGGTTAGAACTTACGCGTTAGTTCTCGACGCATTTTCTCCCATGTTTTGATCTTGCTTTTCCTTTCACGTTCACGCTTCTTTTTAAGGTTCTCCCAGCATATGGAAGCATGCTTCTTTAATTTCACAGCAATGATTTTTACTTTCTTTTCTTCTAATATATCTTGGTACTTGAATACTTGCTCAATAGTTTAAAGCCAATTAACGAACTCATTTGGTTGGAGTTTCCCTTCAAAATCTAAAATTTCAACCTTGATATGGTCGTTTTTAAATGATTTTCTTTGTGGACAACGGCTCCTAAATGATGATGAATCACTACTGGATTCGTCATTATCTAATAGTACGCGTTGTGCTTCCAACAAGGTTTGTTGAGCATTTATAGCTTCCTGTAACTGTTGGATTTGTCTCCTCAATTCTTCCATTTCAATTTCATGCAAATGTTGTCTTCTTGGAGGCATTTTCTAATAAGAAAATGTTAAAGTACCCGGTAACTGAATAGTAACTGTAGTTTGTAAATAGCGCACCAGGTAAGTTTTCAAGAAAGAGAGGTGTGTCACTAATGGACACACTTAAGTACCAAGTCTGTCCTAATTAGAGCTTTATTTAGAAATGCATTTTTCATAAATCACAATTTTGTTTTCTAGTAACAAGAATAATTCTTTTCTGATGTAAAAGATTAGATGATACTGCAACCACAGAGCATACTAAGAATTTTTTAATGAAACTCGCACTTTCAAAAAATTTTGAAAAATTTTGTAATTTTTATGATTACTAGGGTAAAATTGCAATTTTCAAAAGTTTAGGGAACAATTGCAATTTTAGAAACTTTGGGTGACTGAGCTGCTAACGTGGCATTATGACATGTGGCAGTACGTGATTGAATCACGTGGCGTGAAATGGCAGTTGAATGATTGCTTGATGATGTGGCTCCTCGTACATGTGGCACGACAAGAGTGACAGAAATATGACACGTGTCGCTGATGTGGCGATAACATAATTGTCTTCAACCTCTGGATTTCTGGCGACGGTGGACGGTGGTCCGATGAACTTTTCGACGGTGGTGAAAAACTCCAATCCAAGGTTTTTCAACCTCCTAAGTTCAATGACGACGTTAGTTTTGTGAAAAAAAAAGACTCTAAATGTGGTTTTTAAGGAGTGATCGTGGTTCATCTACAAGAACACCAATAGAAAACTCAGAATTTTAGTCATTTTCCTCACCTAAACTCAACACCGAATTAAGAAATAAGTTTTGATACCGAAATGACTCAGAAGCCTAGAGATAAACTCTCAAAATACTCTAAAACTCAATTCATTCAATGGTGCTAATACATAAAGAGATTGGCCCTATTTATACTAATCCTAGAGGCCAATTTACAATTGATAATAATTGAAAAAAATTAGAATGCAATGTAAACACAAATTGTAAAAATGAAAGTTTGTCAAAAAAATGGTGGAAAATGATGGCTAAATTGGTGGCAAATGATGGTTAGGTGATCTAAGTCAAGAATAGTTGATAAAATTCATATGTTAGAAGATTTGTCCATGTCAGAAAGAAAGACAGTCTTTTCTCTTCACAATTCTAAACCTTTTTAAACTCGAAATGGGGAATCATAGACAAACTTTAAATAGCAATTTGCCCATTTTCAATAATAAAAGCTAATATTTTTGTTACTATTAATTAATTATATTTTTTTATAGGTGTGAATCTTATGATTCACAATTCAAAACTAAACCATCTAATTCATAATTTGAACTATGATTTGACATTAATAATAATAATAATAATAATAATAATAATAATAATAATAATAATAATAATAATAGAACATAATCAATGGCTTAACAAGAAACTAAGGTCAACATCTTTCAAGTATTTCTCAACCTTAATTTAAAGGATAACTTTATTTTTGTTATGGGTCAAGTTCCAAGTCTGTGACTGCAGCTAGGCAAAGCAGCAGTACACTGAAAACGATGACTGATGGGCTTCTACATCATTGAGCATCTCAATATCATAGATTATATAGATTCCAAATTTCATTATTTCAAATGCAAAGCACTGAAGTGCAGATTCATTCTAATGTGGGTATCAGTGGATGACAATGACTTCATGATTTTAAATTCTTAATTTGTACACTGATTTCAAAATTGGGAAAATCAAATAGATATGGTTGCAAAATTGCACTCTGATTTATGGTCAGAACATACCTGTTTTCAAATAAAATTTTGAGACCAAACCAAGAATATCAACTGCTTAAATAGAGAGGGGTCTCCATTCCCGCGCTAGAAGAGACAGAATTCATATAATAGGCTAATAAACAAGTCATTGATCCATCCTTCTTGAAGTTACAATCCCATTCATGTTTAAATTATGAATCCCTGAGACTGTAGTCGGAAGTATCTTATTTTTTAGATTGATGACCAACCAAATTATCTTCACTGAAACTTCACTGGGGAACGGAGTAAGAAATTGAGAAAGCCTTTGTTTGATACAGGTAGGAATATAGAACTGATAATTAATCCATGCTCACCTAAAAAAAGTTAAATCAATCCACTGTCTCTTGACCCTACAATAAAGACTTCCCATAAAGAAATCTTTAACGCGGAAAATATAATCTGAAATCAACAGTTTAGCACCATCACAAACAGAACCCATTGGAGAAGAAAGTTAACAGTCTTCAAATAATTAAATCGCCTTGCATGAACGTTCACAATACATTCACATCCTAGCATGTGGACTCGAACTCACGAACATATAAACAGAGAGACATGCAAAAAGAGTGAGTGGGAGAGATGAACCTGTTATAGATGTTAGCAAATCATTGCAGTTTAAATGGCTATCACATATTGAATCCAAAAGACTGACTCCCCAATCACTGAACATTAGGCAGCAAAATGGTATAGAGTGAATATATGGTCATATGATAAACTAAAAAACTTTGAAAAACATGAGCAAAAAGGGATGGAGAAAAAAGAAAACGAAAGGAAGTATAAAAAGAAAACCTTCTGAAGTTGAGTTTATAGATGCCCATGGCAAGAATCATCTGCACAAAACCAATAATCATTTTTCGTCAAAATGATAATCTTCTACAGTCAAATTTAACAGAATGAAATAAGCAATACCTGATCAATGTGTATGTTAACCGCTCTAAGTACAAAAGGTGCATCAACATGACCCAAGTATGATATTGGAGATAGAAGGGCTGCAGCTTCAATTTTTTCTACTATCTCAGGCTGAGTGAAGGCTGCCAGAGACATAAATGTTCCCTGAGAAACAAGATTATATATATCAATTGCATACTATAGCTAGTATAAAGAATGAGGTACAAGAATCATAAATACCTGTGAATGCCCAACTACAAAGAGCTAAGAATGTTACTAAATGTATGTAAGCAATCATTTCTGCAAGATCATACAGGGCTAATTCCTGCCAACTCCAATCCCAAACTTCCTGCAATAGGACCAACGCTCAATTAGTCACAATCACATTATAGTATAGGTGAATTGTACTATAATGTAACTCTGACACAAAAAGATTCCACCTAAGATAACTGGGAATGGGAGAAATGAAAAATATCAAAATCTAGCGGTCAAAAAAGATAGCGTATAGTATTTTCAAGATCAATGGATATCAACAATCAATAACAACAACAATAACAATTAAGTTTTTTTTCATTAGGTAGGGTCGGTTACATGAATCAAATGGTGCCACAGTAGTCTATCATGAATGAGATCAATAGATAAGTTATTAATTATTAAATCATTCTTAATAATTTTATCTATTAGTTTCTTTGATCTCTCTGTACTTCTAACTATCGAATTATTCTCCATCTGATCTATTCTTTTCACTAAGACTTCTGTAGGTCTTCTCTACACATGACCAAGCTACTTTAAACAATATTTTACCATTTTTTTCACAATAGGTGCTACCACAACCTTTTTTTTAATGCTCTCATTTCTAATCATATCTCTCTTGGTGTATTCACACAGCTAGCACAACATTCTCATCTCTACAATATTGAATTTATTTTTATATTATCTTTTGACTGCCCAACATTCAGTACCATACAATATTGCAGATCTTATAGCTGTACGGTAGAATTTTTCTTTAACTATGAGTAGCACTTTTTTTATCACAAATGACACTCGAAATTTTTTTCCATTTCATCTATCCTGCTTGAATCTTATGGTTTACGTCCTCATTTACTTAGCAATTATTTTATATAATGGATTCAAGATATTTATGTTATAATATCTCAATCACAATAATCAGAGTAATAAGAATAGATTAAGAAAGAGTACCTAAAGAATCTATGAATTAAAGAAAAGTAGAATTGCAACCTACTGGACTCCTTTGACTTTCAGAGAGAGAGAGAGAGAGAGTTTAAGATTGTGGTGGTTTAATCAATCACGTTAAATTAACTCTTATAGACGTTGTTTAACGGGCAAAAAGAATAAATCAAATAAACTACTAATTAATTAAATAAATAAATATAATTAAAATTATTTTTCTCTTTGACTCAGTCAGCATTTTGATAGGATCAAAGCTGACAGCCAAAAAAGTTGTAGGTTGGGCCTCTGCCCAAATTTTCTGTGCAGTCCACCTATCACAGTCTACACAAGATTATAACGGCCCAATCTGTACTGGGTTTAATAATTAATAAAATAACAATCCATATGAAATATTCGAACAATATAAAACTTGTAATTTGTTTTAATATATGGTCTCCAAGTTTTACATCTAAATTTGTAGTTGTTAGTCTTTTACTAAAAAAAAACATTCCATATATTCTGTTTTATTTCTACTTATATGAAAACTATGTATTTCTAAATCTTGTCTCCATGACTCTAACTTCATATTTATTTTCTCTTTCAATTCACCAATTAAAATTATATCATCTGCAAAAATCATACATTGAGGTCCCAAATTTTGTAATGTTCAGTAACTGCGTTTAAAATCAAATTAAAAAGATACAGACTCAAAGAAGACCTTTGATGTAATCCAATAGTTGTGAAAAAAAAATTTGTGTCCTCATTTTGTGTTTTCATGCAAGTTGTAATCTTATCATACATATCTTTTATTGTTCGAATATACGCAATACGTACTCTCTTTTTTTCTCTAAAACTTTATATAAAATCTCTCTTAACACTCTGTCATATGTCTTTTCCAGATCAATAAAAACCATATGCAAATATTTTTGTCTTCTTTAATACCTTTCCATCAACAATCGCGTGCATGATTTATTGCTACTTCCCCATTGTGTTCTCCTTTGAGTTGATCATAATTAGTACTTGCTAAACAAAGAAATAGAAACTATATTGGGGAACAAAGAGTAGTCAGCCTAATGTTTCATTCTGTCTCCATTGTTTACAATTATAAATGATAATCAGCTTCATTTACTATTCTATAAAAGAAAATCATAGTACAACCCAGACTATCATATACATGAGGCATAAAGCAAGCCGTATACCTTATCCCTCTCTGATAAAGACGTATGCACAAACATCAAAACCATGATCTGCAAGAAAGAAGCCCAATGATTGTTCTGGAGTATTTAGAAACCATGCATCACCTGCCTGATCATATATCAAAAATTGACATAAATGAACAGATGTTTAGATTCAATCAATTGATTCAAAATTTCAAAAAGAATTCCACACTCAAAGGGGGATTAAAGAACCCGTCTTATAATAAAAGAAAATCTTTAACATAATGTAAATGTCTATCCCATAAAAAGCACTTTTTTTAAAGTAAATCAATAGCACAGCTCGAAAATTCTGCAAATACTATAATTTGAAATGAGTTACAACACTTTGATACCTTTCACGTTCAAATACCAAGAAAAATCTGATGATTCTCTTATGAGGAATTCAGTTCTCACTCATCAGTATCACATTGGGATGTAGATCATGCCAAGTGACTAATCCTGTGATGAGCTTATTTTTCTTGGCAAGAAAAAAATAGTGTAAATATTTTAAAACAAAATACTATCACCAAAAGATCATGAAAAATCAGTCTGTAGAAATAGAAAAAAAAAGAATTCCGAAATTATATATATATATATATATATATATATATATATATATATATATATATATATATATATATATATATATATATATTGCATCATCGTCCTAGCAACACGTCTCAAGCTTATGATTATTCCATGTGAAGTTCACAGAGCTCACCTTTCTGCATTCTGATATTCTTATATTAACCTTTCTTCCAGCCCATAGAAAGCAATATTGAACCTTCAGAAGCTATAATTCATAGACTCAAAAGTGGTTAGTTCAAGGAATTTCTTCTAAGATTAAGTAGGCTAGCCTCAAGCATTAGTACATAAAGTTAGCATTGAAAGAAGTAGAAGCCCTTTCATCCCGCCATAAACCTTATTTTTTGACATGAAGAAATTACGAGGACATCCTATTTGACCCAACCTATCAACCAGGTACGCAGAGACACACATTTTTATATGTGGTATGTGTGTCATTAATATTGCAAAAAATGAGTTTATGCTATCCAGGGGCGGAGCGTAGTGTATGATTGAGGGGGCTGTAGCCCCCTCAACAATTTCAAATTTTTTTAATAATATATTTAATTTATTATTTAAATATAAATATATTATGAATTAGTTCTCTCAATTAAAAATTATTTTAATTAAAATTTTTATAATTCAATTTCATATAATAATTTTTTTTTAAATAATTATAAATAATTTTTTATAATTTCTTTTAATTTGTAGAATATACATTATATTTAATTATTATATATAATTAATGTATTTTTATTAATTTTTTTTAATTTCTCTTTTTTCTCTTAGCCCCTCAACGACTATTGTCTAGCTTCACCCCCTGATGCTATCCCTTTTATTACACAACTACATGTTTAACACACCAGCAAATTGAACAGCTGGTTTTCCTAGCAAACTACAGTAAGTCATTTAAGTATGAATGGAAGTTCTGCGAACAAATAAAAAAGCTATTTTAACGTATTCATTCGTTAACTACGTGATGCTATCACATATTCAATACCTCATCAACACTAAACATGTACCTATCTATAATGTATCAAGGTCATTTTTGACTTTTTCTTTCCTTATTGCGTTTGCATTCGGAATAAAGTGAGCAAAGTTAATGCGAAAGTTCACCATGAAGAGCCCATGCTGAAGCAGAACTGGAGGACCGCGTTCTCCTGCATACCTAGGACGAGAAGAAGAGACACGGTGAACAGCTAACAAGTAACCATCCTTTGTTTGAGTCTGAAGGTAATAGAAGAATCCTCAGTCAGCAAACCGAATTTAAATTACAGATAATGAAACAAGAGTATCAAGACAACGGGAAGAAAGCAAAAACCTTTTACGTCTGTTACAATTCTACTCCTACCAACAAAGTTTAGGAAAAGTATAATAAAACATTGACTAAGATATATTCAATTTCTACTCTTTAAACTTTAGAAAATAATGTCACAGATATTCCAAAAATAAAATTAGCTAATTGATGAAATTTATACAGTTCTTCAGTGATTAAATGTCCGAAGTTTCGATATCCAAATGTGTTTATCCTTTGAGCTCTCTAAAAGGTTGTAATTTTCCAGCAGTTTCATTCCTAGGAAACAAACGGTGCCTTGCAATAAAGAAACAAGCACCGTGTGTAAGTTGTTGCATGAGTCCTTGTGTGATCCGAAACACTCAGATTCAACAACCGTAGGATTTGGGATGTTGCCAACGTTCACAACACTCAGCAGAATGTGGTTGGAGGAACGTAGCCAGAATTCTCTCCCATCTAAGACTCTTTGATGGAAAGAGATATTGGAAATTTTTTTATAAATTGAAGAGGGTCCTTGAGCTTGTTCAGTCACAAAAAACAATTTATACTATTACATATATTGAAAAATAGCTCAGAAGAGTTTCTTTCGCTACACATCTCATTTCAAGGATGGCAATGGCAGGAGGTTAGTTTTGATCTTTTCTAATTCCACATTTGATCTAAATATGTTGTTTTGATTTAAGAAACACCTTTAGATTATTATTGAATAACTCATAGTCAGTATCAGAGCTGGTTTTGTGCCTCTGACCTGCTATGCTTAAAATTCATATTTTTTACGACACTGTTGAAATTTTTTGATAAAAATTTTGGCATTTTTGACATACATGGAGATCATAAAGCATTAGAAAATTGTTTCCTAAAAATTTCCATATAAAGTACGTTAATTTTGGATGTCAAAAATGTGAAAAAATGTCAGATTTTTCATGCAGGTCTAAACTGGGTCATAACCAGTATAAATTGAAGGGGGTCCCTTAACTTTTTCAGTCACAAAAAAAAATTTATACACCATCACAAAATTTGAAAAATAGCTTAAAAGAGTTCCTGTCATTGCAGATCTCATTCCAAGGATAGCAATGGGGAGGTTAGTTTTTATCTTTTCTAATTCCACATTTGATCTAAATATGTTGTGGCATTGTAGATTAAGTCATATCTCAATAGAAAGGGTGAAAATGTTAATAAAATATGGAGTACTTAAAACTCGACTTTACTGATCTTAACACATGTATAGATTACTTTAAAAGAAAGCAAACTAATACGACTAAGAAAGGTGCCGAGAAAAATTTTATTTTATTAAAAATCATATATAATAACATATCTTGTATATATTTGGACTCTAGTAGTCAGAAATATTTCACCACTATTATTGATTATTACTCACAATACATGTATCTCTACTTGTATAACGATAAGTATGTGGGACTTGATGCCTTTAAGTTTTTAAAGCAAAAATAGAGAATCAATGTAGAAAACAAATTCAGATAGTAAGATCAGATAGAGATAAGTGGTGAGTATTATAATAGATACATTGAAGATGGACAAGCACCTAGTCCATTTGTTAAATTTCTTCAAAACCATGAGATTGTTGCCTAATACACCATACTTGGTTCTCCTGACCAAAATGATATAACAAAAAGAAGAAATCGAACATTGTTAGACATGATACAATGTATGTTGAGTATCTTCAAGTTTCCTAACACTACAAAAAAAATTTCATTTAGCGACCGAATTAATTTCGTCTCCAAATGCGACTGATATGCCACTCTTTGCGACTGAATTTTTGAAATATTAATTTGGCATGTTTTGCGATCGATATAGTGACTGATAATAAGGTGGCAAATATTGTCGGTCACAAAAGAGTCGCAGAGTAGTGGCAGATTGTTATATGGCAACCGAATCGTGCGACTGCATTAATCTGTCGCTAATAGTGACTGAATTGCATCTCTTTGTCACCAAAGATGCGTTAAATCAATTTAAAGTTTTTTGGCATCAGTTTCTCAGTGCCCTAATTCCCAAATTCCCAAATTTACGTCCCCTCCATCAAGCCGGGCTGCTCTCTTCTCTGCCGTGAGTGGTGTCGTCCTCCGCTTGCCTCTTGCCGCCGGTAGCCATTCTCTAGTCGCCGGTAGCTTAGTTGAGTGAGTCCCATCGTGAGTGAGCCGCTGGTAACCGTTCTCCCAGCCAGGTATGTTCTCGTCTTGCTCTGTTTCCTTTTGCTTAGTTGAGTGAAATGGTTTTTGTGATGGAAAAAGCTGGTTGGGACTTGGAAGTGCACACCCCTCTCACAGTCAAACTTCTTCCTGAGCCCTAACTCTCTTTCTTCCTTCATCATCGCCCCCAACTTGAACACCAGCCATCTTTTACATCATCGCCCCCAACTTGAACACCAGCCATCTTTTACCCTTCTACACCAAAGCTCTATCTCTATCTTCTCCCACCATCAACGAGCATTTACTAATAATAGACTCAGTTATTTTTTTATCTCTGCAAGTGATTGAATTTTCATTATTGCCTGGGACTTGATTTTGTTAGTATCTGAATTATTGGTATTTGATTCTCTAGTCTAGGCTCTATAGATTTATTTTGCTAATGTTTTGCTAATTCACTATCATTCATTTGGTCTATATTGTTATTTGCTTTTTGCTGTTGTTTTTTTAATCTAAAGTGTTTTGGTGGTATCTTATTCTAAACTCTATTTTGAAATTTCCTATATATACATCATTATCAAATGGCCCCAGGAGTTGACTTGTCTTGGAGTTAATGGTATATTTTATTAGTCTGAACCTCTTATGACTCTACACTTGCCAGTGAATTCTTTGTTCCTTTTTCTCGATTCAAACGTAATGGCTAATGCAGTTGTGTAGGTAAAAGGGATAACCATGATTAAACTTCACTCTTTGACCAACAATTATAGACGTCAATCATTTTTATCCCAACACCACTAGCTGATGTTACATCGGGCATCTTATATGTATATTTATATAAGATATATATGCTTAAGAGACCTCAAGGCTCTGATAATATGCTTAAGTGTTGATTGGAGAGGTATCAAAGCTGAGTAGCTCACTAGTTTCTTTTGAGCGGCTTGATAAGTTAGAAGCCTCTTCAAAAGCATGTTATTTAGTTCTATAAGCGCCCAGTTGGGGGCCTAAGGGTACACCTTTTCTCATAGGAGGATGAATTGAGTAAGCGCCCTATGAGAGCATACAGCTTTCTTAGAATACCTCTTGAGGAGAGTGCTCAATATACTTTGCTTCTAATTAGTCGCATAAGCACTTAGACTCACCTTTAAGTAAGTGAGGTTAAGAATAGTTATAATGAGATACCTGAGCTCTCTTTGAGTGAAGTTCAAGAGTTAAAGAGGCTTAAATAAGTTATCTCCTAAGTGGCGCTTTAGCACCTACAAGTATCAAAGTTACTCACACGGCCTATAGAAGAGATCTCTAGGGAGGTTTATACAGGCCATAAGTGCCAACCTTAAAGCTTCCAATCATAGACAAGACTGAAAATTCTCAAGAGTAAGTATTTATTTATCTCATAAATTAGTTAGTAAAAGTAACATGGCTGGCTTAGAATAAAGGCACCTTTATGTCGGGGACTAACATAATCACTTAAATGGTATGAGCATTGAGCAATATATCAAAAACACTTGCATGAATAAAGTTAGTAACATCTCTTGACTATCTGTATTACACTAACCCTAATAAGTCAATACCCTATTAGAGGTTACGTGCAAGCACCTTCTTCTTCCATTAATTCTATTAGTTTGCAGCTCAATTTAATCATGATGAGAATTTTAAAGCATTTAAGGTGGGTCTTACTTTGTCTCCCACAAAGCCTCAGATCATTAATGGTATCTAACACTACTTACAATGGGGAATGTTTCTGAGTTGAGTTATCAGAGTGCTCTAGACCTACCTTCCCCTATAGATACCCCACTTCGCATTTCATTTATTAAAGCTTTCAGAATTTTAAATGCTCATGAATTATTATTATTTCATGCTAGATTATATGTTCTTTTGCCTTTGAATTTTAAGGTCCTTCACAAAGAAGGAAGAACTTATAATCTAACAAGTTTCAACTCTAATCTCTCAGATAGAGATTGAGGTGAACAAGTAAGTTCGGACTCTCTTGTTTTGATTATTAGTTTTTGTTGTTAAATTTCGAAAGTGATTTTTGGCACCAAGAATGCTTGTCTTACTTAAAAATGCCT
The DNA here is from genome assembly GCA_037074535.1 of Gleditsia sinensis. Classification (NCBI taxonomy): domain Eukaryota; kingdom Viridiplantae; phylum Streptophyta; class Magnoliopsida; order Fabales; family Fabaceae; genus Gleditsia; species Gleditsia sinensis. The sequence continues at coordinate 3,655,436 of CM073463.1, forward strand.
TTTCCTTGTGAAAAAATTACCTTTTTTCTTACTGACAAAAAATGTGAGATATGCTTAAAGCAGAATCAATAATTGGAGGGTCATGCTAGTGAGTGGGGGTTGCCTTCCAACCTTCCATCTTTCTTTTCTTCCATCAATAATTGGAGGGTCATGCAATAATTCCTGCGTCATTATCTTACTCTTTACATGCTTGTTTTTCATTACAATATGTGGATGTATGAAATAATATCATGACTTATCTACTAATAACTTGTCTTACAGTTGGTTATCAGTATGGAAATTTTAAAAAATCGAAGGTGGATGTATAATAGGTTAAATGAGAAGAATTCAGGAATATTAGATGAGTTTGTGGATGGATTTGTTGAGTTCATTCGTTTTGCTACTAGTCAAAGTAGAAATAAAACAGCCGATTTCATTAGGTGCCCTTGTACAAAATGCAAGTGTCAGTCATACAAGACAGTGGATGATGTTAAAGTTCATTTGTTTAGCAATGGATTCATGCCAAAATATTATTGGTGGACAGCCCATGGAGAAGTATCACCACAAATGATGTCAATTGTTGGTGAAAATTTGTACTACGGTGAAGATGGACAGAGGGAAGAATACAATGTCTATCAGTAAATGATTATGGATGCAGCCGGACCTGAAATTAGTGCTTAATTAGAATTTGGTGAAGTCGTAATTGAAAATGTGGAGGAGGATCCAAATCCAATCGCTCAGAGATTTTATGACATGTTGGCTTCTTCACAAGCACTATTGTGGGAGGGATGCAAGACTCAGTCGGAGTTGTCAATGTCATTGTGGGGTATGAGTTTGAAGTTAGATTATAATATATCCCAAGGTTGTTTTAATTGAATGGTTAAAGGTATTGGCAGTGCATTACCAAATGAAAATCGTATGCCGGATAACCTTTATTATGCAAAGAAGAATGTCTCACAGCTTGGGATGGGATGCGTTAAAATTGACTATTGTCCAAAAGGTTGCATGTTATTTTACAAAAATGATGAGCAACTTACACGTTGCAAATTTTGTGAGGAAGAATGATATAAAAGAACTTTTCGAAAGGGCAACTCAAAACAGATTCCTAAATCCCGGATGTGGTATTTTCCTATCGTTCAAAGACTCCAAAGGTTGTATTCATCAATGTCCACTGCTAGTCATATGAGATGGCCCAATGAGAACCAGAGAAAGGATGGTGTATTGTATCATCCATCTGATGCAAAGGCATGAAAATATTTTGTAAAGTGTATCCATAATTTTCACATGATCCTCGCAGTGTGAGATTGGAGCTATGCACTGATGGATTTAATCCACACGGGCAATCTAGTAAAACATATTCAGGTTGGTCTAGGATTTTAACTCCATATAATCTTCCTACATGGATGTGTATGAAGAGAATTTATGTTTTTGAAAATCATAATTTCGGGTCCATTGAACCCTAAGAGTAAGATATATGTTTATATGGAGCCGCTCATAGATGATTTGAAGATGTTGTGGAATGAAAGCATTGTAACTTATGATGTATCCTTAAAGCAAAATTTTGTGATGAAGGAAGCATTGATGTGGACTATAAATGACTTTCCTGCTTATGGAATGTTATCAGGTTGGTCAACTGCAGGAAAGCTTAGTTGCCCAATTTGTATGAATCAGTCGAAAGCGTTTTATCTTAAGCACAGTCGTATGGTAACATTCTTTGATTGTCACCATAAGTTTCTTCCACTTAATCATCCTTACAGGAAGAATAAAAATTCATTCAAGAAGCGTTGTGAGGAATACTCTCCCATTCCAAAACGGTTTAGTGGTGAAGAAATATGGGATATAGTTAGAGAAATACCTACCATCCAAGAATCTCAAGGAACCCATCTGCCTGGGAGTAATAGGGATCATAATTGGATAAAAAAAAGTATACTTTGGAGTTTACCATATTGGAAAACACAACTTCTACCTCACAATATAGATGTGATGCACACACAGAGAAATGTGTTTATGAACATATTTAATACAGTAATGGACATAAAAGGTAAGACAAAAGATACATGTCAAGCCAGACTTGATATGGGTGAAATTTGCAGACGTAAGCAACTTGAGATGCAAAAAATTGGCCATGATAAGTACATAAAGTCCAAAGCAAAATATACTTTGAGTAAATCACAACGATTAGCAATATGTGAGTGGGTAAAAGGTTTAAAGTTGCCAGATGGATATGCATCCAATTTGGCTAGGTGTATGGATATGAAGGAAGCAAAGTTGCATGGTATGAAAAGTCATGATTGCCATGTGTTCATGCAACGCTTGTTGCCTATTTCATTTGATGCATTACCGAGGCCTATTTGGAATCCACTTATTGAGCTTAGCTTATTTTTTAGGGATTTGACCTCTACAATGTTAAAGATAGATCACTTGAGGAGTATGGAGGAAAATATTCCTATTATATTGTGCAAACTTGAACATATATTTCCTCCAAGCTTCTTTGATTCAATGGAGCATTTTCTTATCCATTTTCCTTATGAAGATTGGAGGTCCAGTTCAATATCGATGGATGTACCCTTTTGAAAGGTGTGTGTCTATTTGCCTAAGTAATTTACTTTATGTAATTGATATATGATTTACACTACCTAATGACTTTATTGATTATTGTTTAGGTTTTTACAAACCTTAAAAGAAAAAGTCAAAAATAAAGCTCGGGCGGAAGGGTCTATATATGAAGCGTATTTAGTAGAGGAAATGTCAACATTTGCTTCTTATTATTATCCCTCGGATGTATGTTCAAGAAGGACTAGAATGTCACGTAATGATGGAGGTGAAAGTTCTTCCTCTCACACACCTATGTCAATTTTCAACTATCCTGGACATGGCAGTGGGAAATCTCAATCTGTGTTTCTTGATGATCGTGACATAAGAGCTAGCATTTTGTATATTCTTAATAACTGCGAAGAGGTTCAGCCTTACTTAGAGTAAGTGCAAATATAAATTTTACACATAAATCATTGTGCACGTATTATTATATTCAAAGTCAACTTCAAAATTTATTCATATTATATTTTATAGGATGTACGCTGAATTTTTGAAGGAGTTAGTTCCTAATATATCAGAATCTCAAATTAACTCTGAGATTGCTTCCAATTTTCCTATGTGGTTTAGAGAATATGTAAGTATTTTACTTAATTATGAATTTGTTCTTGACTCATATGTTATATAAGATAATATCTTTTTTGAATTAGGTGGAAAACCCAACAAATAATATTTAAGATCATATTTTACAAGGTTTAGCTTGGGGTCCACTTACAAAGGTTGAATCATGGCCAATATATATAATCAATGGATATATGTTTTATACTCTTAATCATAGCGAAGGCAAGAAAGCTTTAAATTATGGTGTATGTGTACGAGGCACTAATGGACAAATAGAAGATGACTTCTATAGGATATTGACTGATATTTTTGAAGTAAATTTCATTGGTTGGCCTATCAAAAGAGTAGTTCTTTTTAAGTGTCAGTGGTTTGACAATACTCTAAATCAAGGTACAAAGGTACATCACCAATATGGACTTGTTGAAGTAAAACAATCGAGAAGATAAAATCGGGCATACGATCCTTTTCTGCTTGCACAACAAGCTGAACAAGTGTATTATACACCGTATCCAGAGGGTCATAATGGTTGGTTGGGTGTTATTAAAATAAAGGAACGTAGTACAATAAATGCTCTTACTGCTCAACAAACTGAAAGAGATATTCCGTATCAACATGAAGTTCAAGATCTTCCGATGATACAAGTTGGCACAGATGTATATGAAGATTCACTTGTAGATGGAGATGGTGATGTAGAGGAAATTGGTGCAGACATGATTAACCAAGCAGAAGTAGATATGTCAAGTGAAGATGTTTATGCTTCTTCAGATAGCGAAGGTGAATTTAGTGATTCAGAATCATCCGTTGACTAGTTTAGGTTAGATTATAATATATTGTAATGACCTTATTACAATAATAAAAGGATTTATCAGTACTATTATTTTGATAATTTGTATTAATTATGAATTTTTTTTTTTTAATTTACAGATGTCTAACACAACTCGAAGACGTGGTCGAGCCACTAGGGCTCGTGGGAGAGGACATGGTAGAGTGACTTATTCCACTCCCACTGAAGATGATTCCACCCAATCCACCCCAGTCATTCAGGGATCATCAGCACCATCTTTATCCACACAGCCTTCTCCTGCCACATTAGGTACTTAGGCACCTTTATCCGCTCAGCCTGATGAACCATATGATGGAAGGGCTTTGATTGCTCCTAGAGATGTCCATTTTGAGTAAGTCAACTACGTTTATTAGCATGTTAGTTTGTATAATTAATTTAAAAATTTATACTAACTTATATTTTTTCTTTGAAATAAGATTTAACATTACTAGAGGACCATCAGATATTATTGCTGATGCCATTAGATCTCACTTCACGGAACCTTGGACATGTTGAAGTGAGATCCCTGAGCGTGAGCAAAATTTCAGGTATGTTTATTTTTTTAAGCATATTTTAAAATAGTATGCAAGTGTATTTTATAATTGTTAACTAACTAGTTCTTTTATTTACAGGAAACATATAGATGGCTTCCTGCTCATGATCATACAGTTAGGAGGATTTTTTACCATAAGGGTAAAAAATGCCTCAAAAACCTTAGAAACAAACTCAGAAGGGGAAAAGGAAAAACCAATTGGGTGCATCCATCTATCAGGGAGCAGTTGAATAAAAAATGGAAGAGTCCCCAGTGGCTAGAGAAGAGTAGCAAAGCCAAGCACAATAGATCAGTGGATGCAGGTGCTTCATCATACACTGGTGGGTCGATCTCTACAGCTAAGCATAGAAAGAGATTGGTATAATTTTATGGCAATTTTATTTAATTTTAATTTTTTATGTTATTTTGTCTCACATGTATTAACATTTTAATAATGAATTTGTCGCAGAAAGATGACCTGCATAGAGAGTCTACTGCTTTTGAGATTATGGAGCGGACTAAGAAGTTAAAGGATGGACAGTGGTTTTGTCAGAAGGCTGAATATATTGCTATATGTATATATTTTTTAATATGTAAGGTTAAACATATATTTTTTTATGTTCAACTTGTCATTTTTATCATTAATTTTAAATGTGCAGACTGAGTACCACCGGCGTCGAGTTCAGCCCACAGAGAGTGTGGGAGAGAGCTCATTAGCATCTGATAATGCTCTCTACCTAGAGGTTGTCAGAGGTTCGGGACGTAAGGGCAACGTCTTTGGGATGGGCAAGTTAGGCCCTATGTTGCTCATTTCAACACGTCTTGTATCATATTTGCAGGCACCTGATAGTGCAAAGTTGGTCCAGTTAAGGGCCAAGGTTGCTGCCCTTTCTATGGAGCTCATGGGAAAGGATGCTGTTATTAGTGAAATCACCAATCGCCTCCACGAAACTGAGAAGGCGACACGGTTTTTATTTCAGCACCTTGGAGTTCTTACTCTTCTAAGTGCCACTTTAGTGCTAGATCACCAGCCTTCTGATCCTTCAGTTCATAACCAGCAGTGTGACCCATCACATGAGACCTAGCCAGCTCCTCCTAAACATCATAATAATGCGGATGTTGCTGATGATCCGTCTTAAAATAAACTTGAGTTGTATAAATTTAATTTGAACAATGTCTAATCAATTTGTTTAATTTATTTTTAATTAACAATTCTAAATGTTCTTTAATTTTTATTTTATAACATCTTTTGATTATTAATTGAATTGTTGCATTTATAGCATTGGAACTGATTTGTTGGATTGTTGACTCTGCTCTGAATTGTTGATTCTGTTATGAATTGTTTTTTAAATTAAAATTAAGGAAATACAAAAAATAAATGAATTATTTCAAGATTTCCTCCTAAATTTGCGACTGAATTTTTCAACTTTGCGACCGATTATCACGGTGACAAAATTTGCGACCGCATAATCGGTCGCAATATATGAGTGTTTCAAAAAAAATTTACATGTGATTTATTTGAAATAGCGACCGATTTGTGATTTCAAATTCGGTCACAAAGTTTGTCCATTATCGTCAATCGGTCGCAAAAAAGTTTGCAATCAGCATACCTGCAACCTTCATTAATCGGTCGCAAATCCGTCGCTAATATCTTTTGCGACCGATAATAGAGTGTTTGCGATCGATTATTTTGGTCGCAATATAACCCTTTTTTGTAGTGTAAGTTTTTGTGGGCTTAAGCTCTTAAAACTATTTTTTGTATATTCTTAACTGATTTCCAACTAATATTATTGAAAAAACACTATTTGAGTTATAGAAATGTTGAAAACCGAGTTTAAGACATGCGCGTTTAAGGATGTCCATTAGAAGTAAGGATCTATAGTTTACAAGAAAAGAAACTGGACCCAAAGACTATTTGTAAATACTTCATTGAGTAGGCTGAAAAATCCAAGGGATACATATTTTAATATCCATCTCATAGCATTAGGATTGTGGTGTCAATAAATGCAAAATTTATTGAGAATAACTGAATCAGTGGGAGTAATCAAATTCGGAACTCATATTCTAAAAATGATCATCTTAGTATTAAGTTTTCTGCATCAAGTGAGAGATTGGTTGTTATATATGTCCCTCAAGTTCAAATAGGTATTGAACAACAAATCATTGAATATCCACAAAATATTGGCCATGACCAAGTTAATCTAATTGTTGAACAATTGTTAGAACATGTTGAACAACCAGTTGAGTAACATGGTCTATAAGAAAATGTTGAACCAATATTAAGAAGATCAACTAGAATAAGGAGTTCAGCGATCTCTAATGATTATGTTGTACCTACAAAAGTCTGACTACAATATTAGAGTTGAAAATGACCTTGAGACATCTTCACAAGCTATCAATTGCAGTCAATCTAAATTGTGATACAATGCCATGAAAGAAGAAATAGATTATATGGCGTCTAATTGAGTCTGGGATCCTATCGAGTTGCATAATAGTTCTAGGGCCATTGAATGCAAATGGGTCTATAAGAAAAAAAAGGGACTCAGGAGGTAACATCGAAAGATATAAGAAAAAACTCGTAACCAAGGAATTCATCCAAAAGGAAGGAATCGATTACATGGAGACTTTCTCTCTTATATCTAAGAAAGATTTCCCCCATGTTGTAATGGCATTAGTAACACATTTTGACTTAGAGTTGTATTAGATGGATGTGAAAACGACATTCTTCAATGGTGACCTAGAGGAGGTGGTATATATAAACAATCTAAAGTATTCTCCTTTGGTACCAGTGACCATTTAGTGTGCAAATTTAAGAAATCATTATATGGATTAAAACAAGCTTTTTGTCAATGGATTGTAAAGAACATCATAGATCAATGCATATACCAAAAAGGTTAGTGGATGCAAAATCTGTTTCTTCGTGCTATATGTGGATGATATATTACTTGTAACGAATGAGAAGGGGTTGTTATATGAGGCTAAATAATTTTTCTCTAAGCATTTTGACTTGAAAGATATGGATGAGACATCTTATGTTATTGGCATTAAGATCCTCAACATATTTTGTATCTATAACAAGAAACCTATATCAATAAGGTATCAGAAAGGTTTTGAATAAAGACTATTCACCGAGTATAGCACCCATTGTGAAGGGTGACAAGTTCTATTTGAACCAATGCTCGCAAAATAATTTGGAAAGGGAACATGTGTGTAAAATTCCATATATCTCTACCATAAGAAGCCTTGTGTATGCTCAGGTTTACACAAGATCTGACATTGTTTTCGCAGTTAGAATGTTAGGTAGATGTCAGAGTAATCCAAGATTAGAGCATTATAAAATAGTCAAAAAAGTAATGTGATACCTTAAGGGTACTAAAGATTATATGTTGATATACAAACAGACTGAAAATTTTGAGGTAGTCGGCTACTCAGATGCAGATTTTGCAATATGTTTTGGCTCACAAAAATCAACATTAGGATATATCTTTATGTTTGCTGACAGAGCCGTATCTTGGAGAAGTGCGAAGCAAACATTGATTGCTACTTCTACCATTGAGGCTAAGTTCATATTCTATTTTGAAGCAACTTCGCATGATGTATGGGCTTTATTACTAGGTTTAAAATTTTGGATTCTATTTCTATGCCATTGAGAATGTATTGTGACAACTCAGCTGTATTTTTTTCTTGTTAAGAATAATAAGAGTGAAAATCAAAATAAACACATTGATATTAAGTACTTAACTATTCAAGATCATGTCAAGGAAAATAAAGTTTATATTGAACACATTAAGACTAAATTGATGATAGTTGATCCTTTGACAAAAGGCATGCCACTTAGGGGGCGTTTGGTACATGGAAAATTTTTTTGTTTCTGGGAATAATATTTTCTGGGAAACATAATTGATGGTAATTATAATTCTTAGGAATATGTAAAATGTGTTTAGTTGAATTTTAAGATTGCTGGAAATCTTCAATTAACATTTCCTGGGAATCTTATATTTATTTGTTTGGTTATACTTAAGTTTCCTGGGAATCTTCAATAATTTCCCAAAAATGTCCTTTAACTTCTTTTCAAAAGTGTTCTTGCTTGTTTTTATTTTTTATTAAGAATAAAATATTGAAATAATAAAATAAATTAAAAAATACGTATAGTTGCCCTCCCAAAACAACAAAGATGCCTCTTCTATGACAAAAGATGTTAAAATTTAAAAAATATGCAACATTGCATATATAATTATATGATAGTACTATATTACAAAATAGTTATATACAAAAAAACATCTCAACAGGATGTATACAAAATAGTTATAAACAACAAAACATCTCAACATGATGTGATAATCCAAAATAGCACTACTTTCTTAATCTAACTTTTAAGCCAGTATATTCTTGATCAACACTACAAGAAATTGAATCATGTTAGTAAAATATGAAAAGAAAGAACCAAAAAAATGTAACAAAAAAGTTACCTTCTCAAATAAGATTTTCTGCCAATATATCATTCACTAACAATTTTTTTTCTTCAAGATCTACTTGCAAGAAAAAGTCAGTTATATAACTATCTTCACATATGAAACGCCCAACTTTAACCCTCTGTAGAGTATTTAATCCTTCAATATTTTTGAACTCTTGAGAAACTAACATTATTGGCTCCATCAGATTCATCCTTTAAAGCTGAAGCCAAAATCTCAATTGTACTAGTACATTTCTCATATAAAGTACTACACTTTGTAATACTATCAGCCACTATCTCAATTAATGAACTTTCTCAATCTCTTTTTTTACCCCTCTTTTTATTATTTGACCCATTACCTTGTCCAATATCATAGTTTTCTTGAGTTTCAGCAACAAAGTCAACCGCTTCATAACTTCCTCTCTTGTATGTATTTCAGCTTCAACATCAAGATCTATAAAAGCTTCTTTATCCATTGCTTCCACAACAGTAGCAGGATCTTCTGCATTTTCTCCATTGGCATTATCTTTGCCAAAAACATGACCAAGTACATCAAAGTAAGGAAATGGCTTATTGTAAAGCCCTTTAGCATTAGGATGAGTCTACCAATAAAAATTATAAATATTATATATATATATATATATATATATATATATATATATATATATATATATATATATATATATATATATATATATATATATATCAATTGAAGAAAAAAAATTACATAAAACTATAATTGAATAGACATAAAAATATCATAAGTTACCTTTACCCACTCTTTATGTATTTCCTTATCAACTATAATCATTTTGTCCTTGTCATTCCAACCAAATCCACTGCCACCTCTAGGTCCCATCATTTCACATATTGCATTATAGTGCTTTTTGAGTTGTTTAACCCTTGACTCTATATGTGGGGAAGCTTTCAAATTACAGCCAGGCATTTTTTGTAGCATCATCTTCTCCAAATACTTGTGAAATCCAGGTTTGAAACCATTGTCCCCTCTCCAAGCTATCCCAAATTCAACTAAACACTCAACAAGGATTGCATCTTCTTCGGAAGTCCATTGATGATGATTACGCTTCACTTTGGATTCTTCCATCTAATGATAGAAAAAAAAGTGTAGAATACAAATAATATCAAATAGTTAAAAGCATATAATTAAATGAAATTTATTAATAACATCATAACACAACTAAGAGTGTCATAAAAATAGTTAATAATCCAGTCTATTACAATATAATAAAATGACCAAACTTAAAATATCCATCATTACAAGCAACACAAATAAATAACAAAAGTATTAATAATGCCCAAATGATTTCAATGTTATCCTCTCCATGTATTGAACATTTCTTGAGCAAGCTCATCTCTCCAATTTGTCCAAGCATCAGATGTCTCTACATGAGTTATCATACCACCTTGCAAAACATCTTGTTCTTCCATGTCCATCAAGTGATGTTCTAAAGGGTCCACTGCCATTTCTCTTCTAATGTGATTATGAAGCAAGCAACAAGCAGTAATTATCCTACACTGTGTTTTAATAGGATAAAATGATTTGGCCCTTAAAATTCCCCAACGCCTTTTTAACAAGCCAAAACATCTTTCAATGACATTTCTAGCTGAAGAATGTTTCATGTTGAAAAACTCTTGTGGTGTTACAGGTTGTCCCGTGTCTCCATTCACTAAGGTGATATCTTTTCCCCTATAAGGTGTAAGGAACCCTTCCCCATTCATATATCCAACATCACATAAATAATAGTACCTTAAAAAAGAATGATGATAATTAATTAAAAAAAAAGTTATTAAAATAAATCTAAGAACTACCAACCTAAAAAAAATGACACTCAAAATAAATTAAAGTACATTTTGGCAGCTTTAATCCATTCCTACGATATATAGCATCTTTGAGAACCCTAAAATCTGCAGCTGATCATTTCCATCTAGCTAAAACATAGATAAATGGTAAATCTTGAGAACAAACTCCTAAAACATTTGTTGCTATCTCACCCTTTCTAGTCTGATATCTAGCTTTATCCCCTTGTAAGACATTTAGCTTTATGTATGTCCCATCTAGAGCTCCTAGACAGTTCTATTCATTAGAAAAAAAATGTGTAGCATTAGCTTTTATTTCTTAATTAATAAAGTGATAATATCAATTTTACTATATTTACTTGTAACATTACCTTGAACCATTTCCAACGCTTATCAATAAAATTTTGAGGTACAGGTTCAGGTTGCTTGAGTAAAACTGTATAACATTTCAATACAGCATGCAAGACTTTGTTGAACTGTCGACTTATTGTTTCACCAGACCTCATGAACTATCTTTTAATTACTCTATTTTTAACATCATGAGCTAAAATATGTAAAAATATTGCAACTTGCTCTTCTACACTCATATGCTTAGTTGGTACAAGCTTCCCTATAGTTTTCAATAAATCACATAATTTATAAAAACACTTCCTATCCATTCTAGTATTTTCAATACAAGCAGTATCACTAATGTAAACTATCCGTTCGAAATTGACATTTCTAACCATGGCCCTACTATAATGATCCCAAACAACACATCTCCTAGTTCTTCTTCTTAAATGAGAAACCAATAACAGAATACACATGTTCATCAAGAGAAGAACAAATTGATTAAATAACTCTATATATGTTATTAGTATCAGAACGAGCCTTCTTCTCCTTCCATAGTTTAATCGTGCCATCATCTAACATGAAACAAAAATAATATACTTTTAGAGAGGACCAAAATCATTTAAGATGAATATAAGAAGAATATTTTTACAAACATGCTATAAGAAGTGTCACATATATTTATTATTACAAATATGCTATCAAAAGTGTCACATATGTTTATTACAAATATGCTATAAAAAAATTAAAATAATATGCTTCAACTTCCATAAAATTAAAAAACGTTAATGGATGATTATCATAAAATAGACATTACAATGCAATTGAGTGGACCAATCAAAGAATTTCAAAGAAACAAAGAATTATAAAACAAAAGAAGGAATTTCATATAATATCAAAATAAACAATGTGGACTCAAAAAGCCTAGTTTACTTAATCCACTTACTGAATCTACCGTAAGCATGAATAGCCACTTTGCACAAAACACAAGGCTTGCAAAGATGCCATTGCATAAAGGAAAATTTGACACTTCAACAAGCACTAATAGATGCCACTTTACATAGAACACAAGGCTTGCATAGATGCCATTGTAAAAAGACAAATTCTTGACACTTCAACAAGCACTAATAGATAATAGATGCCACTTTGCACAGAACACAAGGCTTGCATAGGTGCAAGTGAATAAATAACAATTTGATGGCTTCATTTCTCTAAGTTTAAAAACCAAAAAATAAAAAAATGCAGAAAACCTTATCAATCCACAAGAAAAACAGGGGCACTCTGTTTTATTTTCTATAATAGAATACAAGCAAACCTTATCAATCCTACAAAAAATTCTTGCTTCTCTATACAATAAGTTCTTCTATGATACCAAAAAGCCGAATGTAAATCAAGCCCTGTGTAGCCTCAAATGACCAAAGAACAAATATACAATTTTATTCTTCTTCTGGCCAACTTCGCAGCCAAACAATGGCTCCTACAAAACATGGATACTAATACAAACACCTTTCGAAGACAAGCTACGGACAAGGGGAAAAAACACCTTTCGAAAACAATGGCTCCTACAAATATACATTAAGCAATTTTGAAGCTACAAGCAAGGGGAAAAAAATATTCCAGGCTAATATACACAAGCTACGGGCAAGGGGGGAAAAAACACCTTTCAATCACCCAAGGAAAAAAAAACATCAGGCAATCGGAATACACAGCATTAAAGAAAAGCACTACTACATAAGAGAAACCAAATTTCAAATCATACAATCAAAACCATGAAAAAGATGAATACCTGGTGAAGCCACTAGGTGCGGTGGTGTTGGGATCTCAGATTTGGTATGTGGTATTTGGTCTTGTAGTTTGGCGTGCTCTGCTTGCTTCTTCTTGCGTAGATAAGAAAGTTTCCCGCACGCTCTACTTGACGGTGAGAATGAGAGGGATAAGAGAGGGCAAGAATAGAGGGATAAATAAGTCATTTTAGTTAACTAAGTGATTCCCATCTTCACAGGAATTTCATATTCCCATCCCCTCCTCAGGTTTCATTTCATGGGAATGTGGATCAAAATTCTATTCTCAGGAATTAAGATTCCTGGGAATCATGTTGCAAAAAATTGTAACCAAATAAAGGAATTTAAGATTCCCAATTGAAAATTCCCAGGAATCTAAAAACATTCTGCTTACCAAACAGCCCCCTACAGGTTTTAGGGATCATGCAATAAGAATGAGACTTGGTTCCATACTAAGTATATTATGTATAAATTATATATATCATTTTTAACAAAGCATTTATTCATTTGAAGTTTATTTTCTCATTTTTGTGTATACATTTATGTTTAGAGAAAAATCAACATTAAGAGGATCCAAAATAAGCATAAGACTTAATCATTAAGTTATTGAAAACAAGTGCACTGTAATACATAGAAGGTAATACTCGCATATAGAGAACTTACCCCCATAATTCATACATTTGGTTTTTTTTAGAAACCATGAGGATATTTAGACCAAGTGGGAGAATGTAAGTTGTTACATGAGCATTTGTGTGGTTTGAAACACTCACATTCAATAGCCGCATGAGCTAGGATGTTGCCAACATTCATAACACTCAGCAAAATGTGGCTTGAGGAATATGGCCGGAATTTTCTCTCATTATCCTACATCCAATGGCTTTTTGATGGGAAGAGATGTTGGAAAATATTCTATAAATTGAAAGGGAATCCCTATGCTTGTTCTATCAGGAAAAACAATTTATACAGCATTACAAAGATTGAAAAATAGCTCAGAAGAGTTTGTTTCACTGCAGAGCTCATTTTAAAGATAGCAATGGCAAGAGGTCAATTTTGATCCTTTTTAATTTCGTATTTTATCTAAATATGTTGTTTTGATTTAATAAACATGTTTAGAATATTATTCAATAACTTATACTGTGTACATACTCAGAGCATGGGCAACTGATGGGGGAGAATAAGCTACACGCACAAGCTCTCATTGAGCAATCGGAGGAGGTCATCAAATTTTTTTGGTGAAGTTTTGGCGAGGTCTACAAAGATAATGGAGACAATGGCAATGGATGTGACCATCGCCAACAACCTTGCCATGAGAGATTGAGTGGGCAGGAAGGAATGCTCCACAACAATAGGGGCTATGATCCTAAGAGCAATATAGTTGGATTACTTATGAATTGGAATTCAAAAGATGAAATACTTGCGAAGCTCTTGACAAGTACCCAACACGTGATACATATATATATATACATATGTATATATACATATATATACATATACATATATATATATATATATGTACATATACATATACATATATATATATACATATACATATATATATATATATATACATATATACATATACATATATATATATATACATATATATATATATATATATATATATATATACATATATATATATATATATATATATATATATATATATATGGAGACAGTAACGAAGATAGGAAAGTATAAAGACTAATATTCTATTCATATATCTCTGTATCAGAAGGTTTACATACACACACACACAGATATATATATATATTCTACTCATATATATCTACCACTAGTAATATTGACACGTAGACACATGGTTATAATAGAGCTACCTAAGCCAACAATATCAAATTAACAACAAATCAATTTATCTCTAATACTTCCCTTTAAACACAAGTAGGAAGTCTTTCTACTCTGAGTTTGTATCTACGATGACAAAAAGAATTTTGGGGCAAAGGTTTGGTAAAAGTGTCTGCAATTTTTTTTAGGAGGGAACATAAAAGACTTCAATCTTGTCTCGATTCACCTCTTCTCTAACAAAATATGGGTCTAACTCAATATGCTTGGTGCGTTGACGAAGAACAAGACTAGCAGCCAACAGGATGGTGCTTATGTTGTCACAATAAATCTGAGGAGGATGCAAGAGTGGAATCTGTAGTTAAGATAAAAGAGAGCTAATCCAAGCAATTTCAACTGTGACATTTTCCAAACTCTTGTATTTAGCTTTAGTAGAGGATTGAGAAACAGTAGGTTATTTTTAAAAAATCCAAGCAACAAGATTAGAGCCAACATAGACACAATAGCCCGTAGTAGATTTTCTATCATCTACGTCTGCAACCCAATCAGCATCACTAGAGGCAAACAACTCAAACTAGGATGATTTTCTAAGATGTAACCCATAATCTAAAGTGCCACTTAGATACCGTAAGATTCTTTTTACTGCCTGCCAATGACTGTCAAGAGGCTTATGCATAAATTGGGAAACCCAGTTTACAGCATATGCAATTTCTGGTCGGGTTATAGTGACATATTGCAAACCACCTACAATGAACCGATACAATGTGGGATCTAGCATAAAATCAGTTCTAGCAGTTGATAGTTTTAAGCCACTGACCATAGGAGTGTCCATGGATTTACAATCCAACATATGTGCTTTAGACAGCAAATTAGGAACATACTTTTTCTGACATAAGCATAATCCACCTTCTTTAGTAGGTGTAACTTGAATGCCCAAAAAATAAGTAAGAGTTCCCAAGTCTTTTAGAGCAAAGACTCTATGTAAATCAGAAATCAAGGTTTGAATTTCAAAAGTAGAGGTCCCAGTTATTATAATGTCATCAACATAAATAAGTAGAAAAGTAATTGAATGCGATGAGGATCTAAGGAATAGTGACTGATCACATTTAGTAGAGACAAACCCAAAAGTTCCCAATGTATGAGCAAGTTTCTCAAACCAAGCCCTTGGGGATTGTTTAAGTCCATAAAAGGATTTATGAAGTTTACATACTAAATTTTTGTTGGAAACCTCAAAACCAGGGGGTTGAACCATGTAAACTTCTTCATTAAGAAAAGCATTATTAATATCTAATTGTCTTAATGGCCATCATTTGGAAATACCTAATGTAAGAATAGTCTTAATAGTAATAGGTTTAACAACTGGACTAAAAGTTTTAGAGAAGTTAAAACCTGCTTGTTGATGAAAACCCTTAGCAACCAATCAACCTTTGTATTTTTGGATTGAACAATCAGGATTTTTTTTGAGTTTGAATACTCATTTACAGCCAATTGGAGATCTTCCTGAAAGGAGAGAGACTAAACTCCAAGTATGATTAGATTGAAGAACATTAAATTTCTCTTGGATAGCAAGCTGCCATTTGGGATGTCCAAGAGTAGATTTAACTGTGAGAGGTTCAATGTGATCAATATCTGCAATATAGGCTTTGGGCTTGTGTATGCTAACCTTAGCTCTTGTAATTATGGGATGACTATTCACAAAAGCTAGATCATTTCTCGAG
Organism: Gleditsia sinensis; assembly: GCA_037074535.1. Lineage (NCBI taxonomy): Eukaryota > Viridiplantae > Streptophyta > Magnoliopsida > Fabales > Fabaceae > Gleditsia > Gleditsia sinensis. The sequence continues at coordinate 3,671,823 of CM073463.1, forward strand.
GGGTAAGAATGACAAGATTCAGTAGCATTAGATGGAGTAGTATCATGACTAGTAAAAAAATCTGTAGGAGTAGAATTAGTTGCATTCATGATATTATCAAAACCAGTGTTGGGTGGAGCAGGATGCAGAAAATGTGAAGTAATGGAGGATGAAGGTAACAATGGAAACAATTGAAGAAGGGACAGAATTATACATTTAAGAATTCATAAGCTAAGTGTAAGGAAATAAGGATTCATAAAAAATAACATCCCTAGTAATATAGAGCCGAGATGTCAAGGGATCAAAGCAACTATAGCCTTTATGAGATGGAGTATAACCAAGAAATATGCATTTGTTAGAATGAAAAGAAAGCTTGTGCTTCTTATAGGGTCGTGTATGAGGATAACAACAATATCCAAAAATCTTCAAGACATTATAGTTGGGTTTTGTTTTAAACAGAACTTCTATAGGGTTTTATTGTTGAGTAATGGAGTAGAAAGTTGATTTATAAGAAAGAAAGAAGTTTGGAAGGAAAAATCCCAAAAATGAAAAGGTAAACCTAAATGAGCAAGTAGTGTTAATCCTATGTCTACAATATGTCTATGCTTTCTCTTTGCAGTCTCATTTTGTTCATGTAAGTAGGAACAACTAAGTCCATGTGTAATCCCATGAGAAACCAAAAAGGATTTAAAAGAATGAGATGTGAACTCACCTCCCCCATCACTTTGGAAAAATTTAATTTGAAAACCAGTCTGAAGCTCAATCATGGTTTTAAAATAAATAAAAACAAATAATACTTCAGATTTCTATTTCAAAGGATAAATTCTAGTGTATTTGGAATAGGCATCAATAAAGTGGACATAGTAACAAAATCCATTCAAAAAGCATGTAGAAGCAAGACCCCAAATATCATAATAAATGAGAGCTAATGGTTCTAAATAAATGGTAGAAAAGGGTGAATAAGGAAGCTTATGTGATTTTTCCAAACAGCAAACAAAACAAACATTAACAGTTGTTTTATTTGAAAGAGAAATATTACAAGTAGCCAGTGTTCTATTTACAATATTTGTTGATGGATGTCTTAGTCTACAATGCCAAAGAAAAGTAGTAAAATCAACAATTGCAAATGACATATTACAATGAAATTGAGATTCAGGAGTACTAGAAAAAGACTGAACAGAATCTGTGGACTCGAGTAAGCTGAGTTGATAAAAAAACATATAGTCTATTTCTAATAGAATCTTGAAGGAGGACTTGATGAGTTTCCTGAGATTTAACAAAACATGTGTTAGCATGGAACTCAAAATAGACATTGTTATTTAAAGCAAACTTAGACACACTGAAAAGATTTTTGGTGATATGAGGTACATGTAGAAGTTTATTCAAGGCAAAGCTAGAAAAGGGTATATTGTTGGAAATTAACTTAGTTACCAATACTAGAAATTTGAAAACCTGCTCCATTCCCCATGTGAAGTTGCTCACTGCCAGTATATGGAATTTTGTGTGTCAGATGATCTGCATTTGCTGTGACATGATTTGTGACACCAAAGTGAGGGTATTATTCTAGATCATATACAACTTCAAGGATAGCTAGCATGGCACTCATATGAGTAGGATTTCTGAAGTCATATATGTTAGAATTTTGCTGCATATCAACACGATAGTCTTGGTTGTAGCAATGGTAGTAATGGCTAGCAATATGGCCAAATTTCCCACATACTTGGCATTGAGGTTTATCACCCCATAAGAACTTATTACTTCTTTGTCTCCTCTGAAGAATCTTCCTCTAAAGTTACCTCTTCTGAAATTGCCATTACCACGATATCCTCCACCATTTCGAAAACCAAAAGTGTCACTTTTGTTGAATTTTGAATTGTCACCATTTGGCTTGTTAGCATGTGACTATGAATAAAGAGGATGTTCACTTCGCTTTGAAGCATATGGTTGTTGCTGGGTTAGATTAGCTTGCACTATGGTGGAATTCAAATTTTGCTTAAATTTCTCTATACACTCTTCTTACGCCATGAGTAGTGCTTCTATGTCATTCACAATATATGGATTAAGTCTAGATGTAACTGAGGTGATAAAACCATGATAATCTTCACCTATGTCACGCCCCAATTTAATGAAACGTAAATAACACAACTACAAATAACTTTGCCCTTATTATTTACATATGGCTTCACAATATCACATATTCGGAAAAACATCATACGTTTACAAGTTTTCAGTATAGTTAATTACACATGCTAAAACTACACTTAACAATATTACTGCAGAAACAGGCATTCTGCCTATGGTGTTCAAAGCAAACTCTAGATTATAATGACAAATTATTTAAACATTTTGAGCCTTGAAAGCAATATAGGTTTACCCAGAGAATACGACACCTAACTGATCACATAGTAGCAGGACCAATCTCGGTATCTTTATCTGTAAAATATGAAAATATCGTGTTGTGAGTTTGACAACTCAATGAGCAGATAATACCTCCTATGACCTCTCAAATTAACATATGGATGTACTCATTAGTTAAAATTTATCATATCAAAATTTACAATTCAAAAGTACATCTACACGAAACCCGCATTTTCAAATATTCTCAGTTCAAATCAATTCAAATATCTGTATCCATATATGATACAATATGATCATTAATCAAATAGTGATATGCATTTAAAATTTTTTTATAAAAATGTTAGGAGGATCCTATATCAGAACCACCATATCAGAGTTCAACCCCTTTTGTACTTTGTTGGTGTAGGATTTGCCTATACTTAGTATTTCAGCTAAGGTTTACCCTACCTTCATTCAAGAAGACACGCGAAGGGACTCTTATATGGGAAATTCCCCAAACACAAAGTAAGGGAAGGCAAATTACATCTCATATGGCATCTAACCTAAATAGGAGGCATCCCGCTCTCCATCACATAACATATCCTATGTGTTGGCCCTCACACGAGGCTAACATCACCCCTACTAGCTGAGGTATCAAGGTGCACCAGGGCTAACATCACCTGCTATTAGCAGACAATGTTTCTAATAGGATTCCTTCACAAAATTATCATACGCACATAGTCTATATTATTCAAAACAAAGCTTCCAGAAGAATTCAGAATCTCAATTTCAATACAGCTCATATGTCATAAATTACCCATTCAGGGTTTGTCACATATGCAACCTCTTTCTCAAGGCAATCATATAGCCTTATAAATCCATGCCATATGCATAAGTATTCATTTCACCATTCAATGAAAAATACATGTCAAATTAGCTATACCATGGGTTCAGAAATCTATTTTTAAAACTATACTCTTCTTGAATTATATTTCAAATTGTAAGCAATTCAAATAATTTTAATGCATTTCAAAAATATATAAAGGTGTAAATATCTCATAAAAATAATCATATACATGCTTAAAGATCAAGAAGAGTATAGGGCAAGCTATAGGAAGAATCATCTACTCACAAAATTAGGGTACCAAATTGAACAACCCCAAAATTCACATTTTCAGTCCGAATTTGGAAAAATAGACCCCAAAATTGAGTCTAGAAGGTCCAAAAACCTTGAAAAGGATTCTGAATTTGTGAAATTTGACCTTTAGGAGCTCGATCAACGCAAACAGGGCTTGCTGTCATGCGCTACACGCGCCACCAGGGGAGCTACGTGTGGACGTCACTCGCCGGGAGAGTTGCAGCGCATGGGGGCACATGCAATGATGGATGGTCTTAAAATTTGAGATTTTAAGATTTTGGTACCTTCTGGATCGATCTACGATGTTAGTTTTTGCGTTTGAGAACCACAAATAGGAGTTTCAAATATTATATTTTTAGGCAATTTTTCCTTTAATTGTTAGGCCAATCTCCGGCCAATTCTCCATAAACCAATCAGATAGATTTGTAAAACTCTTCGTCCTGAGTCCATTGGTGGTGGTGGTGTCGAAATCCGAGGTCCGAAAGTGGAGAAATTTTAGAGAGAAGTTTAAGGGTTTCAGGAGAGAAAATTTTGAAGAGAGAGAAAAATCTGAAAATGATCAGCTTCTTGAGTGGTTGAGGTCCGTAAAATATTTCAAAAGACATTTATGCAAAAATTCAATTTTAGATAGAGGTCCTTGCAAAGTTTTCTTATTTACATTTTGACCCTGAAACTTTTAAGAAATTACATTTTGGCCCCAAAATGTATATTCTTATATTTTCTTTGTAATTATTTAACCCATGTAGTAAATAAACATATTTTCAACGTTTCTTATCTTTATTTTCAAGATCCTCTATTTTATTCAAAATTTTCCTTAATTAGAATTATCCTTAAATTTACAATTATTACAATCAAGTCCGTCAAAAATAAAATCTATATGTGCAGAAGGCTCTACTAGTGCACCAATTGATGCCAAGGTGTCAACCAGTTTCTTGATTTTAAGTAGGTAATCAGTGATTGAAAGATTACCTTTCCTAGAATTATGAAGTTGCTAGTGAATCTGTTTGATTTTGGCACTCATCTGTGAGGCGAAGAATAATTTCAGCTTAGTCCAGATTTGATGCGAAGTATCACAGCCAACCATTCGCATTGTCATGCTTTCTGACATGGATACTAAGAGCTAAGAAACTAACAATTAATCTTGCTGCTCCCATTGTAGGTATTGTTCATCAAATTTTTCGTGCATCTAATCTTCATTTGAAGCAAACTTAGTTAGAGTAATACCTTGGTGTATCCTCGAATCATAGATATAACCTAATGTTTCCATGGAAGATAGTTCACATCATCAAGTTTTATGGATACTGGTGCAGGAAACCCTATCGATGTGAATTTACTATTCACCGAGCAAGAAGACGACGATTATATGAGTTGATCAACTGATCAGCAAATTAGACATTCAGTTGACAGATCTGTATCATCACCGGTGAACGAACAACTCTGATTAACTGATTGGTGTAGCTCTGATACCATGATACGATACGCAGAGAAGCAAAGATGGAGTACCTTAACAAAGATAGGAAAGTATGAAGACTCACTACTACAAAAGCAGTGAATAGCGACGGTGGTTTAACGACAGTTAAACAAACCATTGTTAGATCATGATTTAACGATAGTTTTTTAACTGTCGTCAAAATAAGATATATAACGATGGTTTTTGAGTTAACCGTCGTTATACAACGACGGTTCGGATTGAATTGTCGTAAAATCGGCACTAATATCCATGAACGGTCCATTTTCCGTTGTAAGTTACGACGATTTGATATAACCGTCTTTATTTTACCATGGTTTATCCAAACCGTTGTAAATGTCCACGGTAAATGGACCGTTTATGGGGATTTGGTCCCGGTCTAACGATGGTTCAAGCCCAACTGTCATTATGCCATGCACCAGTTTGCCTATAATCGTCATTAAATCTTGTTTTGTGGATAGTTTTTTTTAGAACCGTCGTTAAAAAGTATTTAATGACAGTTTGGGGAAACCGTCGTTAAACCATAGTTTTTCCTATAAAACCATGATTCCTCCTCTATTTTCAATATACAATTCAAACGTCTCTCTTCTTCTTGCGACAAACACTTGTGAGTTTATTGGTATCGGTAGTTCAATTTATTTCCTCCTATCTGAGGTAAGTTTTTAAATACTTGTATTATTATGAATTAATTTTTGATTTAAATTACAAGTTTGATTAAATTTATTAAGATATTTATTTTTTAACTTTTTGTGTAGATATTTCGGTTATTTACAGACATTTATGGTTCAAAGTTGTTTATTTTCACATAAGGTATGTATTTTAATTATTTTTAATGTTGTGAATTTGTTTTTATATATTTGTATGTTTGACTTAAATTGTATTTTTTTAAAAAAATAGTTTATTAGAAATTGTATGTTATGTTTTTAGTAAATATTGTATTATGTTATGTAGGTTCAATATATGTTTTTAATTTAATCAAATTAACAATAAGAATTATTTAATATTTACATTTGTTATAATAATAAAATAATTATTAGTTATTATTTAAGAAGAATTTCATAATTATTAAGTTATAATTTTATGTTAATAATTATAAGGTGAAACAATTTGAATTAATTAAGAAGTAAAAAGTATAATTAAGTTACACAACTAGTAAATTTTGTAATTATTATTAAAGAAATAAGAATATAGTAATAATAGTATTAAAATTAAATTGTTATAATAAAAAAATTTATTATATTAATAAATATAATGAAATATTATAAATAAATTATTAATAAAAATTTGGTTAATGATAATTATTTAAAGTAAAATTTAGATTTATTTATTATTAATAAATAATAACTTAATTAACAAATAAATATATTATTTTTATATTTATAAATTTAAAAAGACGATATTAATTAAGAACAATTTAAAATTTTATGTTAATAATTGTAAGGTGAAACAAATTGAATTAATTAAGAAATAAAAAGTATAATTTAGTTACACAAGTAGTAAATTTTGTAATTGTTACTAAAAAATAAGAATATAGTTATAATATTATTAAAATTAAATTTGTGATAATAAAAAAAATTATCATATTAATAAGTGTAATTAAATATTATACATAAATTATGAATAAAAAAATTGGTTAATGATAATTATTTAAAGTAAAATTTATATTAATTTATTATTTATAAATAATAACTTAATTAAGAAATAAATATATTATTTTTATAACTATAAATTTAAGAAAATGATATTAATTAGGAAATAAAAAATAAAATCAAGTAACATAAAAAAATTTAACAATTTTTATAAAAAAAATAGAATCATAATAATATAAATTTACTAGTTTATAACAATATGATAAATAATTTATATATAATAAATTTTTTTGTTATCTAATTAAATGTAATTAAATATTTGACTTAAATTATTAATAGAGGAATCGAAATCTTGGTTGAGGATAAGTATTGAAAGTGAAATTTGTACATGTTTATTATTTAGAAACAATATAATATAATTAATAAAGTAAACATATTATTTTTATAATTATTAAATTAATTAAGAAGTAAAAAATAAAACGAAGCAACAAAAAAAAGAATAATAATATAAATTTATTGATTTATTACAGTCTTATATATAATTTAGATATAATAATTGTAGTAAGTATATAATAAAATATAATTAAATATTAAACTTAAATTATTAATAAATGAATCGAATCAATAGACATTATACAATGATATTATATAAGAAAATGAAATATATTTTTTACATGATGTATATGACAAACAAATAAGAAATTTTGTAGGATAAGATAAAATTGTCAATAACGATAATTTGTCGTATTAAATGATTATTTTTTATAGTTAAATTTAATTACTTATTTTAACTTAAACATAATTAGTTAACTTTAAGTATGCAAATTAGATGAGAGTGTTAAATTGTTAAATATAATTAAAATTCATGAAATATTTCTTTGTTGTATATTATTTAATCCTCGAAAAGGAGTTAGAATATGAAGTAATGCATTATGAAATAATGCATTAAGAATACATTATTCAGTGAATTATTATTTATTTATTTTTATTTCATAATGGTTTCAGATATGGATAAGATTTTGATCCATAAACCTCAACACACCCTAGAGTATTTGGAAGGTCTAGAAGGTTTTTTAGATTTTACAAATGTTAACAGGTGTGGAAAGTAAAATAACCTGCCAATGCCCAAAGTACAGATTTAAAAAATGGCAAGTTATGGAGGTTGTGCGCCAACACTTGATCATCAAGCTTTTTCCACAAGGCTACGATTTCTGGAGTATACACAGAGAAAGGGCAATAGAAGATCCTGCTACAGGGCATCAAATAATACCACATGATGTTGTAGAACGTCCCATCATTCGAAATGACCCTGTGCAGGACATGGTTCGTGAGCTATTTGAAATTCATCGTGAACATAAAAGTGTTGATTTTATGGACATGCCAGTTCTATCGTCAGGTGAAAGGATGGACGAAGGTACGAAAGATTTTTTTGAATTACTGAAGGATGGGCAGCAACCATTGTACGAAGAGTGTGAGAAATACTCCAAATTGTCATTTTTGGTGAATTTGTACCACATTAAGTGTTTGTGAGGGATATTCGACAAAGCTATGTCAATGATACTGCAGCTATTGGTTGATGTGTTTCCAGATGTAAAAATTATAACTTCATTTTACGAGGCTAAAAAAATCATTAATAAGTTGGAGCTGAACTACAAAAAAATACATGCTTGTAAGAATGATTGTATGTTATTTTGTGGGGAGGATGAAAATAAAGATGGTTGTAATAAGTGCAGTGCACCAAGGTGGAAACCGAGGAGAAAAGGGGAGAAGCAGAAAAAGGTGGCTAATAAAGTCCTCAGATACTTTCCATTGAAGTCCCAGCTACAAAGATTGTTCATGTCTTCTAAGACTGCCGAATATATGAGATGGCATTCCACAAACAGAAATAGTGACGGTATGATGAAGCATCCGAGGGACTCCGAGGCATGGAAGAGATTTGACATCTTAAATCCTTAATTTGCATCCGATCATAGGAATGTGCATTTGGGTCTTGCTACTGATGGTTTCAATCCATTTGGAAATTTAAATACAAGTTACAGTATATTGTAACATCCCATAATTTTTATTTTTAAATAATAATATTTTATTATAAACAAATATATTTTTATTTGTTTAAAAATGATTATGTTATGCTAAAAGTAAATCTATTTTTAATTAAAATAATTATTGTTTTACTTGAAATAATTATATTGGTATTTAATGAATTTTTATTGTATTTTTAGAAATATTCTTTCTTTTAATATGTATAAAGATATTTATTTTGAGATTTGTTTTATTATGATTTTTATCAAGAAAAATCATGATTTAAGAGTTTAACTCAAGGTTTATGAGAATGCAAATTTTTAGAATATTTTAGCGTGAAAAACAGAATTTATATGAATTTATTTAAAAGAAAATCCTATTATTAATTATTAAATAATAATAATTATTATTAAAATAAATAAATAAAATGAAAAGAGAAAGGAGTGTAATCGGAAAAAAGGGACGGAGGCACAAATTCAAGAAAAAAATGGAGAAGATTAATGTTAGTGAATAGTAACCTTTAGCCTTTTCTCTAGATCTGGAGTGCCTATTGGCTTCTGATCTCAAAATTAAAGATGTTACTGAATTCAGGACGAAAAATACTACGGTTTTGACCGATCAAATTTTTAAATCAGCCGTTGAATCGTCGAAGATCTGAAGTAAAAAATCTCAGAAAAAGGTAAATTCTGAAACTCTTACTTAAAAACCTCCAATTGAAATTTTGACACCGTAGATAGGTTCAAGAGCTAGATAAACCTTAAGATATGAAATTTTTTAGCTATCTGACAACTTTTTGTTTGTCGTGAATAGTGTTTTCCGACGGTGAATAGTGACCAAGCTCCCGGAGTCATTTTCTAAGTCTTTGGACCCTCCGGACACGTTTTTGAGGTCTAATTGGTCAAATTCAGCTTGGACAAGTACAATTTAGGGTTGTCCAATCAGGAGCCCTATCCTGTGAGTAGATACTTCTTTCTATGATTTACTTCGTGCTCTTCTTGAACTATAAATATATAATTGTTTCTGTTTACAATTATCATACATATCTGAAATGTGTTAAAATATTTATTTTGCTTACGAACTGACACATAGTTCAAGAAGAATATGGTTTTTGAAACGGATTGTGGAACTCATTGAATATGTGGTTCTAAATGTATTTATCATTATTTGATAAAGTGAATATTATGTGCACGGTGCATTGATTTGTAAAGTTATATACTTGTGAAAATGATGCATATCATATTATAAATGAGATTGAATGGAAAGCATAAAGCTCATGGCTAGTTTCTTGGTAAATATGACAAGCGTAAAGCTCATGGCAAGTTGCTTGATAATTTTACATGTATATATATGTATTGATGAATATCGGCTAGTTGTATGGCTTGTGACGATACCGAATAGGGGACGCCCTATTAGCCTGAGTGAGCCGGGGGAGAACCGCTCCAACTGGGTGATAGTGGTAATGTGGAGAGATAGGAGGGTGATGTACTCACATTCCCTGATCACTTATTGTGACTAGGGTCGAGGTCACTATGCGTATAGCAAATGAGTTATATTTTCATTGCATTGACCAGATTGCCGAGTGAGGCAGATGCATTAAAAGTAATGATTTTATCTCCAAATTTTAATATTTTACTATAGCTTATACATTTGAGTATAACAATATTTGTTTAATGATCATACCGTGCAGCATATGGTTTTGGATATCTGAATATCCTTTGATTTGAGAATATTTGAAATACGGGTCTCATATGAATGTACTTCTGAACTGTATTTTCTATGTGACATATTTTAAAACATAAGTACATCCATATACTGACCTAAGAGGTCATAGGAGAAATTATTTGCTCACTGAGTTGTCAAACTCACTACACGATATTTTCACATTTTTCAAATAAGAATATCAGAGTCTGATTTGACAGATAGGTGATATATTCTCTGGGTGAGTCTACGTTGCTTCCAAGACTCACGGTCTTTGAATTATACTGTGTTTGTATTTTAGAGTGCTCTAAATGCTACAAGCAAGATCCTCGTTTCTGCTGTACTTTGATGTTTATAGACTTGATCTGTATATTGTGTATACATGAGAGATCCTATATATATCTATTCCCATGATAAAGAATTCAATTATGTATCTTTATGGATAAATATTTGGTTACGGAAAATAAATAAATAAAAAAGTGTTTATTTTACATAATATAAATTGGGGGCGTTACATATATCGCTAGTTATACTAATTCCTTACAATCTTCCTCCTTAGATGTGTATGAAGCAGAGTTCTTTTATGCTGTCAATGATCAATCTTGGTAGAAAGACACCAGAAAATGATATAGATGTATTTCTGCAACCATTGATTAAAGAGTTGAAAGAGCTATGATTCAACGGTGTGCGGACTTATGATTCATTCAGCAGTGACATGTTCAACATGCATGCTGCTCTCATGTGAACAATCAGTGATTTTTTTTGCCTTAAATGTTTATCATGTTAGAATACTCATACTAGATTAGCCTATCCATACTATAATTTTAGTTCAAGTCCTGTGCGCCTTCCTCATAGTCAGAAGTGGTGTTTTATGGGACACCGTTGTTTTCTAAACCCGGGTCATAAATTTCGGATGCCCATAACAAGTTTGATGGAACAGATGAGAGAAGAACTGCATTTGAATGGTATAAATATTTTCATATAAATTAATGATATTAACATTATATTCGGAAAGAATAGAGAACATAAAGGTCGAGAACAGAGGTCCTAAGGTCATGGAGGGTTGAAGCTGTGACTCAACAATGGCGTTAAAAAAGCATATTCTTTGAAATTCCATATTGGACGAACAATTTGTTGCGTCATAATCTTGATTTGATGCATATCGAAAAAAATGTCTGTGACAACATTCTGTATACTTTGTTAAATGACACTAGCCGTTCAAAAGACCACATCAATGCATGAAGAGATTTACAGGAATTAGGTGTGAGGTCAGAGCTTTGGCCAGATGAGAATGGTAAGTATTGGCCTGCCTTGTTCATATTGACAAATGCAAGTAAAGATATATTTCTTAAAACACTGAAAAACATCTCTGTGCCTGATGAATATTCTAATAATATTTCTAGATGCATTGATTTAAGACAACGTAAGATTGGGGGGGGGTTAAAAAGTCATGATTGTCATATTCTTATAGAACAACTACTACCCTTATCCATAAGGAAGGCACTTCCTGAGCAAGTGTCTATAGTTTTAGTCAAATTCTGTTCGTTCTTTTAATATGTTTGTTCCAGAGTTTTAAATGTCAGCGAATTTGACCAACTTTAAAATCGTATTATTCTGACATTGTGTCATATGGAGATGCTATTTCCTCCTTCTTTCTTCACAGTAATGGTATAATTAATAGTTCACTTCGTCCAAGAAGTCAAGTTAGGCGAACCAGTTCAATATCGTTGGATGTATTCTATTGAAAGGTACAAAGAAAAAAATTCAAATCTATTTTATCTTGTTCATTAATTTTTTTATGAATTTTTCATTCGTTGAACGTATGTTGTACAGATACTTGGGTAAGTTTAAGTCATTTGTCCGAAATAAAGTAAGGCCAGAAGGCTCAATAGCAAAGTCATGTGTTGCTGAAGAAGTTTTAATATTTTGCTCAAGGTATTTGGAGGGTGTAGAGACGGTGTTCAATCGTCCTATTCAGGTTGATGATCGACCTGATGTGGGGATGTCTGGGGGGGTATGTTGTTTCCACAAGTAGGAAGACCAGTTGGTGGGTTCGAGTATTTTACATTTTCTCTGCGAGAAAAATTGCAAGCCCATCGTTATGTCTTAATAAATTGTCAAGAAGTCGATCCTTACCTTTAGTGAGTACACCAAGACTTACTATTGCATTAATATTTATCTAATGGATATAAAGCATTAAGTTCACCTATCTTTTTTTTTGTACAGGGAATTTAGAAATTTCGTAAGGCATAGCTTACGAAGTAGAATCCAATCGTCTTCTGAGATAGATAAAAAAAGTTCATAGGGAGTTTGTTTCCTGGTTCACTCGTCGTGTAAGTATACAATTTACCTAGTCAATTTGTATTTGCAGTCTATCATGAGCACAACTCACGTCTCTATTTTTCTTTCTCAGATGGCAAATGATAATAGTGGGACTTTGTCAACTAAGTTAAAAATTTTGGCAATTGGGCCCCTGGATAGAGCACGCCGATACAGTGCATACAATGTAAACGGATTCAAATTTCAAACATTAGAGTGAGACCAAGGGTTGACAACTCAAAATAGTGGAGTTCACAGTATTTTTGAAACGAGGAATTATGCAAGTAGCAGTGACAGAAATATGCAATTCGGGGGAGTGTCGTATTATGAAAAATTATTGAATATTGTAGAATTGAATTATCACAGTAATTTTACAGTTACTTTATTCAAATGTATGTGGGCCAATACAACAACAGTGAGGGGCATTACCGCGGATGGCTTCGAGGTGACATTTGTTGATTTTTCACGGTTGATTCATACTGGTGAAAATGATGATGACGAGCCGTACATCAAAGTATTCGAAGCGCATCAAGTATACTATGTAGAAGATGCGGTTGACAATAAATGGAGTATAGTTATACATTTGAAACCTCGTGATTTATATGAGATGGACGATGGCAATGATAATATTTTATATGATTTTGCTATTATTTTATTTATTTATTATTTTATTTGATTGTTTGTTAATTGTAATCAAAATTTAACGTATGTTTTTTTATTTAGTAGGAAAAAATTGCCTTGATCCAGTAGGAGGATAGCTTTTTCCAAGAGCTCTCGACAGGTGATTCACTTGCGAGAGCCTTGAGAACTGCAGAGCACTCAGGTTGTGTTCGAGGATTTCGGATTAGATGTTTGCCCAACCCAAGTCTTCAGACATGCCTCAGCTGGGTCAAGCTCTGGGTCTGGGCCTTCATATGAGGAATTACAAATTGAGGTGGTTCGTTTGAAAGCGGCCATACATGAGCGAGACGTCGAGAAACAGCGACGAGAGGCGAAGCGAAAGGCACATGACGCTGACATCACAGCCTGACAGAAACAAATGGAGGCAACTATAATGTTCTTGCTCTAGAACTTTCAGGGTCAAGTGTCGCTTGAAATTGCACTTACTCACAGTGCAAATTTTAGGGTAATTTTTAAATCTTAAATTTCATAAATAATTGTTACTATTAATTTATTTAATTTTAAAACGTTTACATAATAAAATTGATTTTCAAGTTTCCAATGATAAAGGTAGTGGACATCAACTAGATCAGACGCCATAGGGTCATCAGGGTCCGAGTTCTTGATTATATTGTATATTATTTTTTTTGGTGGTAAAATGTAAATTGTAATTTTAAGTTTTAAGTGATTATTAATTTTATTTTCACAATTTATTTATGAATTTGATTTGCATTACATTATTTTTTTTATTTAAATTGTCAATATATATCGATATATCTCATAAAAAATTTAACATTATAAAATAGTCATTCTCAAACAAACATATATATTTTAAAAGATTAAATATGACAATAATAATATAAAATTAAATTATAATGTAAATTAAGAATTTTAAAACAAAAATATATATTTTAAAAGATTAAATATGAAAATAATAATATAAAATTAAATTATAATATAAATTAAGAATTTTGAAACAAAAATATATATTTTAAAAGATTAAATATGAGAATAATAATATAAAATTAAATTATAATGTAAATTAAGAAGGATTAATAATTTTTTATAAAACAATTTATTAGAAATAACGACGGTTCAGAGAACCGTCGTTATTTTTACAGCCATAACGACAATTATAAAACCATCGTTATATACAATGACATAACGACGGTTTCTAAAACCGTCGTTACTCCCCGACATGGTGACGGTTTAATAGCTATTGTTAAGACAGGCCATAACGACAGTTCATATAACCGTCGTCAAATTTAAAACATAACGATGGTTGATAAATCGTCACTATACCAAATATTAACGACACTATTCTCACGGTTGGTTAAAACAGTCGCAAGGACACTTGTTCCACGACGATTATGTCAACCGTCGTAATGCTTTTTAGCGACGGTTAAAATCGTCGCTAAAGCCACTAAAAAACCTCCTCTATTCCCCACTTTTGTTGTAGTGACTAATATTCTATTCATATATCTCTGTATATTCTACTCATATCTATCTACCTCCAGTAATATTATGACACGTAGACACATGGTTATAACAGAGCTAACTAAGCCAGCAATATCAAACTAACAACAAATCAATAATTATCTCTAATAACGCGCACTATTCAATAAAATAGGATAGGATAGTATAGTATATTACAGAAGATAAGAATAAATTTCAGACCACACCATTTCTGCTGGCCATAACAATGACTGTTGCTCACCTAAACAATAATACACACACATACACACACGCATATACATACCCGAACGCGCGTGCATACTAGGCAATTAAGATCGAATGAGACTAACATTAAATAATCAGTATAATTTGAGAAAAGAGCTCAAGGGTGACTCTATAGAGTGGTCTTTAAGAGCTTAACTCCAACTTTAAAGGTTAACTTAACATTGACTTTAATAAGATTTAAATCTTTTTTAAGAGAATAGTATATAAAATTTAATAAAAAACAATAAAAAATATAAAAGTGGGGAAAATCACTAGATTTTATATAATAAAATACTTTATTATTTGTTACAAATTCATTTTTGATTTAAATGGTTTTTTATTATATTAATTTTATAAATGTATGAATTTAGTATTTCTTTTTTAAAATCAATCAATATTACCTTTGTACTTTTGAAAAAATAACAATGTTTAAGCCTTTTTTTCTTTCTTATTTTGCTAAACTCACAAAATAGTCTATGAATTTATTAAGTCGCTTAATTTTAGTTCTAAGTTTTTATCATTATACAAAGTCAATCTCCGAATTTTATACAACTCATAATAGATTAATTCTTCCGTTATCTTTGTCACAAACGATGTCTATAAAACCACTAATTTGATTCATGAGGTTTCCAATCCACATATGAAATCAACCATAACACTTCCATAGATACTAATTAAGTCTTCTTTTGTCAAAATAGTGTGTTCTGAGTCATCTTCCCCAATTCGTTCATCACCAAATCTGATACCCAAAACGTTGCATTACACCTCTATATACTCGTGCACTTAGAGGAGGAGGTTTGGACTCAAACGATTTTGTTTCTTTAACTTTTATTTTTAACATATTTTTGTCTGTAATAATTAAAAAAAAATACGTTCAATTTATCTTATTAAGTTATTACTTGGTATGTTAATTCATTAGATACGTGTCTTGCTTTAATTTTCTATTACTATGACTCATTTTATTTTTAGAGAGAAAATATATTTGTGTCTATAAACTATGACTTAATTTTAATTTTAGTATATCAACTTTAAAATATTATAAAACACTCCTTCAATCTTTCAGAAAAAAACGAAAAATGTTAAATAATTGTGACCTTGAATGTCCTAAATATATGTAAGTAGCAGGTGATATTTTATCTTAACACCTATATCCGAATTTTGTCCTCAATTTTGTATGTTTTTGCTTAAAATTTGACGTTACCAACATTCAACCACCATTAGTTTTCAAGGAAATCGCACTAATTTTACAAAAATTATTCGAATTTGGTTTTTACGATGTGTAAAGAGCAAAATTAAAAACAAAACTCCTGCATATATAGGTTATAAGGTAAGAGACTACAAACTCCTAACATGTAATTTCACTTTTTATAAAACATTGAACGGGTGTTTTGTTACATTTTAAAATTAGTGTAGCATAAGTAGTAATTAGACCTTATTTTAGGAAGGTAAAATGTAATTTTTTTTCTTTTATATATATATATATATATATATATATATATATATATATATATATATATATATATAACTAGAATTCATATTTAGAATGATTTGAACATAATACTTAGTTCTTGAATTATTATTAATAATTGACTAAACGTTTATAAATTGAAAGTTGAGGGGAAAAATGTTTTAGTCTCAACTTGGATGAGTGTATAATACATTGAAGAATGTTAAATTATATAGCCATCACAGAGGGACGCAACAGAAAAATATTATTAAATGTCTTTGCAAAACGCTAGATGGATGAAATGAAAAAAAAAATTTAGATATCATTTGTAGTAAAAAAGTACTGATTAAAACTAAGAAAAAAATTTATCGTGTAGCTATAAGACTTATAATGTTGTATAGTATTAAATGTTAGGCTGTTAAAAGATAGAAATAAATTTATTATCTCACAGATGAGGCATTGAATATGTAGACACATTAGATGAGATATAGTTAAGAATGAATACATCAAAAAGCAAGTTGGGATGACACTTATTATAGAGAAAATGATATAATCTCGCTTAAAATAGTTTAACCATATATGGAGAAGATTTATGAAATTCTTAGTAAAAAAAAAAATCTAATGGAGAATAGTCAGATAGTTAGAAGTAGAGAGAGATCAAAAAAAATTATAAGTAAAAATACTAAAAAAAATTTAATAATTAATAATATCTTTATTAATTTTTTTATAATAAATTATTTTGATATTGTTTGATTCATATAATTTACGGCACTCAATGAAAAAAAATTTAGTTTGTTGTTATTATCTTTATAGGATGTTTTAGAAGTATTTATGGAACATATTTGGGTTAAACTATTGCGCTATTTTTTTCACTTGTAAATTCTATGTTACATGTATTCTTCATGGTAATCTCGATAAGAAAGACAGTCTCAAACTTCAAAAGTATATTCCTAATCCTGATGATGCCCTTAATTACGGAAGAAATATTTGGTTCAATAATGCACTCAAAGCTCGAGGAAGTCACTTTTGCCGACTATCTCAAATGGGTCTAAAAAATAGTGTCGTACCTATCCAATATATAGTCCATGGACAAAACAAGCCGTCACAAGCCACTTTATTAAACGAAGAAAACGATTCACGTGTTTATATTTTTAAATTTTTTAAATAAAAAATTTTGTAGACTAAACCAATGTAAACTTTTCATCAAAAAATTAATTATAAACACAAATATGTATATATGTATTAATAAATTAATGTAATAAAATGTAAAATCAGCATTTTTTTAGTTAAAAGGACTATTCTATTTATGGCCTTATTTCTATTAAATTTTTGCAGGCCGACTTGTGTCCACCGGCAATAGTTCACTTTTAAATAAAAGTTAATTTTATATGTCCAAACTCATTCAATAAAGAGAATGAACAAATTAGTCTATAGATTATGACCTATTTCAACAGTATTACTGTTGCTCGTGCGGGGTGGCTGTTTATTTGTAACGAAGAAAAAAGGGTCATTTCTATCTCTAACATAGGCCTCACAATTCACAAATACTTCCCAAATTGAACTAGACATCCACCTGCAAGTGGATATTAAGTTCTTCAAAAAGTGGTGGCTAATTATTGGTTCTTTTGCCTATATTTCGATAAAGCAGATGACTTTAATTGGAAGAGACAAAGGTGTCACCAAGGGACTAGCCAGGATTCAGGGGATGCGGACAAAATCTTCGAGACTTTTCCAGTGACTAACATTGGTGAGTTGCAGCACTAGGATTTATCAAAGCATTTATTCATTAATTTCATACGTCCTTTACTTAATTATAATTTATATATTTATAAAATAAATTCATGTCCTCTCTTTTCTTTTCTTTTTAAATGAAGTTCAAATAAAAAAAATGATAAGAGCTAAGAGGGAGGGATCATGACAGCTCAAGCTTCCTAGTATTTAAAAATTGAGATTAGTGTCATGTGATTAAATAATTAAAAGTTTGATCTTTGTCAAAGTTCATTTTTTAAAATAATAAAATTTCAGCACAGTATAAATAAATAAATTTATATTTTTTCCACACACATATTAATGATCATTGGCTCATGCCCACTCTTTTAATCGCTTAACCTTTACTATAATTGAAATATATAAATCAAACTAATAATTTAATTTTTAAATTTATAAAATTACTTAATTTTGATTCTTAAATTCTTTAAAGTTTGCAAGTTAGTCTGAAAATATTAAATTTATTGTATGTTAATTTTTCTATTAAGTGTTTAAAAATTAATATATAATATTTTTAATATTTTTAAAGTACAAAAAATTAACTGACAACGAGCCACTGTGGGGGATAGGCAGCCCAGCTCATTCCCTACGCTTCACTACTTTATTATATGACAAGAATCCATTTTTTTTTAGTAATATATATGAGCAAATTGTTATTTTACTCCAATATATATTCAGTATATATGCTTCAACTTTCGCAAGCTTAAACATTGAAAGGTAGAGAAGAAGAGAAAATGAGGTCTGAAGCAGCTCTCATACACGCCCTCTTGGTGTCATTTCCGGGCCAAGGGCACATAAACCCTCTGCTAAGACTAGGCAATCGTCTCGCTGCAAAGGGTTTGTTCGTCACCTTCACTACCACAGCTCGCGCAGGCAAAGAAATGAGAAATGCCAACGAAATCATCGTCACAGACAAAGCCACCCCAATTGGTGATGGTTTCCTCAAGTTCGAGTTCTTCGAGGATGGCTGGTCTGACGATGATCCTAGGAGGAAAAGCCCCAGTGACTACTTGCCTCAGCTCGAGCTTGTCGGAAAGCAAATCATAGCCCAAATGATAAAGAAGCATTCTGTGGGGAAAATGCCAGTTTCTTGCATCATAAACAACCCCTTTCTTCCATGGGTTTGTGATGTAGCTTCTGAACATGGAATTCCTTCTTCAGTGCTTTGGATTCAATCCGGTGCTGTTTTTACTTCTTATTACCATTACTTCCACAAACTAGCACCTTTTCCTTCAGAAACTGAGCCTTATATTGATGTCAAGTTACCTTCTCTGCCTCTTCTCAAGTACAATGAAATTCCTGACTTTTTGCGCCCTTTTAGCCCATACTCATTTCTTGGGACACTCATTTTAGAACAATTCAAAAGCTTATCCAAACCTTTCTGCATTTTAATGGATACTTTTGAAGAATTAGAGCATGATTATATCTCCTATATGTCTAAGTTCTTCCTAATAAGATCTGTTGGGCCTCTTTTCAAGAACCCAAAAGCAGAAGGACAAGACACACAGAGTATAGTTCGTGGGGATTTGATGAAGAAAGATGATGATTGCATAGAGTGGCTAAACTCAAAGCCAATAGCATCTGTAATTTACATCTCCTTCGGAACCGTGGTTTATCTTTCTCAAGAACAAGTGAATGAACTTGCTTATGGCATTATGGATTCTGAAGTCAATTTTCTGTGGGTTTTGAAACCACCTCATAAAGACTCGGGGCTAGAGTCCCACGCTGTACCAGATGGGTTTTTTGAGAAAACTAAGTACAAAGGCAAGGTGGTGAAATGGAGCCCACAAGAAGAGGTTCTAGCTCATCCTTCAGTGACATGCTTTTTGACCCATTGTGGGTGGAACTCGTCGGTGGAAGCACTCAGTTCCGGCGTGCCGGTGGTCATTTTTCCGGCATGGGGTGATCAAGTCACAAATTCAAAGTTCTTGGTGGACGTTTTTGGGGTGGGGATTAGGTTGGGTTGTGGCCAAGCAGAGAAGAGATTGATAACCAGAGATAAGGTGAAGAATTGCTTGCTGGAAGCTACAAAAGGGCCTAAGGCTGAGGAGTTGAAGAAAAATGCACTGAGGTGGAAGAGGGCGGCGGAGGCCGCCGTGGCCGATGGCGGCTCCTCCGA
Source organism: Gleditsia sinensis (assembly GCA_037074535.1). Lineage (NCBI taxonomy): Eukaryota > Viridiplantae > Streptophyta > Magnoliopsida > Fabales > Fabaceae > Gleditsia > Gleditsia sinensis. Next base: position 3,692,085 of record CM073463.1, read on the forward strand.
TCAGAATCTGGAGGCATTTGTGGAAGATGTCAAGAAGAGAATTGCTGTCAAGATCAAGGACAATCAGGAAGGTAGTGTTTATAATGTACACTAATTAATCACTCTGGCGACTTATGTGGAAAACAATACTGTCGCTTTCTAGAAGCACAAACGTAAGTTATGGCAATATGCTCACGTGTAATTTATTAAATATTGAAATAAAATTTAGCTATAAAAAATGTTAAATATATGTTTATTTATAATTACCTTTATTTATTTATTTATTTATATAAGTTAAGTTTGCCTTAAATCTCTCAAATTATAAAGAAATATATTTTAGGCAGTCTTGATGTATCTACGCTAACCAAATTTGGGATGAACATTTAATAGTCATGGACTACTTAAGGAACTTATACATATATATATATATATATATATATATATATATATTGCAATAATAATTCACATTCGATGGTAACTAAGTTAAATTTTAAGTTTTCATTTAATACTCATACCATTGTTTTGTTTAGTTAATAAAATTAATAAAAAAAATATGTCTTACAAAATGTTAATTATCTTACATAAAAAAGTTGATATTACTTTTAAGCGGCGTTTGGTCTGTAAAAAATTTTATTTTCAAAAATGTTAAATTCTAAAAAATTTAATTATCAAGAATAAGATTATCAAAAAAAATTTATTTTTATATTTAGTTGATGGTAGCTATTTTAAGTGAAAGACAAAAGCAGAGGAGAGAACAATGAATGCTATGGCTATTTCACAAAAAAAAACAAAACAAAAGAAAAATAGATGATAAGTTAAAGTTGTGGGAGGTATTTTTTCATCGTGACATGCTCAAATTTTTTTATTATCGTAGTAAATTTTTATTTTCACTTTTTATGGGAATAAAAGTGAGGGACTCTCTTCATAAATTTTATTTTTTAGAATAAAATTTTTTAAAATTAAAATCTTACAACTTATAATAAATTCAGGAAAGTTTTTTTTCCCTTAACTTTTTCAAGTAACTTAAAAACATAACCCATATCAAACACCATTTTAAAAGTACGTGAAAATAAATAGTATAATAGAATAAAAAGTAAAATGATTATAACATTTTATTTATTTTATTTATTTATAATTAATATATATATCTTTAAATTAAAATTTTTAATAATGTTTAACAAAATTTTCTTTAAATTTTTATAAAATTAATATTTTATTTTATTTTTTATTTATAAGATTAAAAATTATTTTAATAATTTATTTTTTAATAATATTTTTATCTGCTTTTTTTTTGTCATACTTTAATAACAACATTTAATTTTTTTTATTTTTTTTATCAACTATCAATTGAGACCTAATGAAATAAATTTTACATGCAATGACAAAAAAAAATTTTAAACTTTAAAAACATAAAAATAGTAAATAAAAATTTACTAAAATAAATATGTTAATAAATTTTATTTTATCAAACATTTATTTTAATAAAATTTTATTAGAACAGTAAGTTCAAATAGGATAAGAATTTCTATTACATACGTTAGATATGCCAAATTTTTCCACAAAATACGCATGCTAGAGAAAAGTATATATGCATGCTGGGGTTCTTAATAATTAATGTTTGTAGAAATTTTTCTCTTTATTTTTGGCATTCATTAATGTCATTAATGAGGTTCCGTGTGAGGTTTCTCTGCAGTTGGCTAGTTGTTAAAATGTGCATCATCATTTTCTTTGATCGGCGGCTGAAATTTAAGTCCCTCGCAGTTGATTTTAAGAACTGTCATTTCTTCACCAAGAGTGGCATGCACCTAGAATATCACGGAGGAATATCTGCTTGTTAGGCCATTTTCAACGAGGTTGTTTAACTCTTATTGTATTTTTTAAATTTGATACATGTTTATAGTGTGACAAAAAAAAAGATAAAAATTTTAAATATAATTATTTTTATAAAAATAATATTTAAAATAAAAAGTAATTATTTATTATATATTAATAGTAGAATCTACTTAAACAATTAAAATAGATTTCACGGCTGCTGATGTTCTTAGCTGTTTATTTTTTATTTATTTATTTTTTGTTTTTTTTTATAATTTTGAAGAAGTGAAAATTTATATTTATAAATAATAAAAATACATCAAACACTAAAATTAACAAATAAAAAATAAAAATAAAATAAATAAATTATGTAAATTTTTAAAATAAAAAAAATAAAATACTATAATTAAAAAAATAAAAATTTAATATATTTTTAAAATTTTAATATATTAAATATTACATACATATATATATATATATATATATATAATTAATACAAAAAAACTATTTTTGAAAAGATAATATATTTTTTTAATTTTTTTTAATTTTATTTAATTAATAGTAAGTTTAATATTACAAATATGATTTTATTTTATTTAAATTTAAATTCAAAATAATATATGTGAATTTAATACTATAAATATAAATAAAAGAGACGAATAGGGTCTAAAACATTTTCTATGTAAAGGAAAAATTTTCTCTAAAAGAAATAAAAAATGTTAGAGAAATTTTTTTTCTTATAACAAAAAATGTACTTAACATTAGAGATGCACGTTTTTCTATCTTAAAAACATTCAGAACTCTTATATTTTAAAGATATTATCATTTAATCATTTTTAAAACCATATTGAACATAATTTTTGATTAAGAGCAATCAAAAATCGAAATTCCTTTGTCAAATTAATGCCTAATTGATTAACAATATTTAAAATTCTAATAACTGTTTTTAAATACAAACCTCAAGTAATGTTTTCAAATATAAACCTCCGGTAATTTAAAAAAAAAAGACTAAATAATAATATAGTTTTAAATATACCCAAATTCTATATATATACATATATATATATATATATATATATATATATATATATATATATTTAATGCTAAATTTAAGAGACACAATATTTTATTCAAATTTTAAAATAGACTTAATTTATTATAAATAAATAAATAAAATTAATTATAAATCAATCGCATAAAAATATAAGACATGTTTTTAATAATACTCTTATTTAATATATTTACATATTAATTTATAATTAATTTGATCAATTTAATTTTAATAAATTAAATCTAATTAAAAATCTCTCGTAATACCGATAATAATATTCATATCTATTCACGTGTTAATTTATAATTGATTTGATCAATATAACTTCAATAAACTAAATCTAACTAAAAATCTCTCTTCACGCCGTGAAATCTATCTTGGTCATCATCTTTAGAGAGGACAAGACATAATATTAAAATTTACAGTAAGCTATGCCATCAGTGCACTATTCACATCCACCATAGTTGGTTAAAAGCTACTATACTTTCCCAGTTACTGAAAAATCCTAATCATGTGGTCATAAATATCTTCTTTAGCTTTCAAGCTCAAAATAAAGTCCACATGACCATAGTTTTCAAGATAGAGCAGCTCTGGTGTGGAAGGCAATTCCTTTAAAGTGTGCAGGAAATCAGTCATATCTGCTAAAGCATCATTGTCCCCATAAGCCATCCCTAGAGGCAATGATTTGGGAATGCTGCCAAGATTGTACTTCGGTGGTCTCAATTGGCCATACACTCAGATTTTTTAGCATTCCATAATCAAACTTGGAGAAAGTATCTTTGCGGATAACTGGTAAACAAATAATGGCGTTAGAGACGGAACGATTGAGAAGCGGCGATAGCAGATGAATATTGATTTCTCAACCATCATACTAGAAGGAAATGGCACAGAGAATAGCGCTAGAATTTTATAGTGAACAATTTATAAGTATGCAAATGACTTCCTAAAGAATATTCTAGTCCATCCTAAATTCGAATACATACATTTGGACCAAGTATTCTTAATTCTCCAAATTCCATAGATAAACAAAATAAAATCAAAATAATAACAATAATAAATATTGATAATAATCATAATTGTCAGAATGACACAATTTGCAATTCGACATGATTCACCTTTGCAGCAATTCTAATAATTGGGTGAATTGGAGGTGTTTCAAAATCGCAGCTTCAATTGCTAGAATCATATGCTTTAGGTTGAAAATCGTGAATCGCATGATTTTGATGATTTACAATTGTTGTTCATGGCATCGCGCAAGGTTTCTGTGCAACACTCCCTCATCTTCTTCTCCATACCAAATGATTTTTTTTTAATTTGTCCAAACCTCAAACATACTGTTTCACTGAACAAATCAATGTTTTTTTCATTATTCCTGCTACTTAAAACCTTAACTTACTAGGCACCCTTTTTCTCCTCATACTCATGTGACTCTTTTTTTCTTTTTCTTTTTTTAAATTACAAAAAGCTTCCAAACCTAATTCAAACTCAAAAGATAGTATTTTTTTTCTTCACAATTCTAAATCTTTTTAAACTTGAAATCTGAAATTATAGACAAACTTTAAATAGCCAATTATTCATTTTTAATAATAAAGGCCAACATTTTTGCTATTACTATTTATATATGTATAAACTAATTATATTTTATATATTTTTGTAAATCTTACAATTTAAAATTCAAAACTAAACTGTTTAATTTATAATTTAAATAGTGATTTAACATTAATAATAATAATAATAATAATAATAGGACATAATCAATAGTTTAACAAGAAACTAAGGTCAACATTTTTAAAGTATTTCTCAACTTTAATTTAAAAGGATAACTTTATTTTTGTTATGGATCAAGTTCCAAGTCTGTGACTGCAGCTAAGCAAAGAAGCAGTACACTGAAAACGATGCCTGATGGGCTTCTACATCATTGAGCATCTCAATATCATAGATTAGGCTATCTCCAATGCAACCCCTGCTACACCGTGAATTTTTGTTCTCCGTGACATGAAAATTTAAGTACCGTTATTTCAATAAATAACGGTACTTAAATATAAAATATATATTTTATTTAAAAAATAATTGTGAAACTCATTTAAGTACCCACTGCGTTGGAAAAGTTCTTATATAGATTTCAAATTTCACTATTTCAAATGCAAAGGACTGAAGTGCAGATTCATTCTAACGTGGGTATCAGTGGATGACAATAACTTCATGATTTTAAATTCTTAATTTGTACACTGATTTCAAAATTGGGAAAATCAAATAGATATGGTTGCAAAAGTGCACTATCTGATTTATGGTCAGAACGTGCCTGTTCTCAAATAAAATTTTGAGACCAAACAAAGAAGATCAACTGCTTAAATAGAGAGGGGTCTCCATTCCCACGCTAGAAGAGACAGAATTCATATAATAGGCTAATAAACAAATCATTGATCCATCCTTCTTGAAGTTACAATCCCATTCATGTTTTAATTATGAATCCCTGAGACTGTAGTCGGAAGTATCTTATTTTTTAGATTGATGACCAACCAAATTATCTTCACTGAAACTTCACTGGGGAACGGAGTAAGAAATTGAGAAAGCCTTTGTTTGATACAGGTAGGAATATAGAACTGATAATTAATCCATGCTCACCTAAAAAAAGTTAAATCAATCCACTGTCTCTTGACCCTACCATTAAGACTTCCCATGAAGAAATCTTTAATGCGGAAAATATAATCTGAAATCAGCAGTTTAGCACCATCACAAACAGAACCCATTGGAGAAGAAAGTTAACAGTCTTCAAATAATTAAATCGCCTTGCATGAACGTTCACAATACATTCACATCCTAGCATGTGGACTCGAACTCACGAACATATAAACAGAGAGACATGCAAAAAGAGTGAGTGGGAGAGATAAACCTGTTATAGATGTTAGCAAATCATTGCAGTTTAAATGGCTATCACATATTGAATCCAAAAGACTGACTCCCCAATCACTGAACATTAGGCAGCAAAATGGTATAGAGTGAATATATGGTCATATGATAAACTAAAAAACTTTGAAAAACATGAGCAAAAAGGGATGGAGAAAAAAGAAAACGAAAGGAAGTATAAAAAGAAAACCTTCTGAAGTTGAGTTTATAGATGCCCATGGCAAGAATCATCTGCACAAAACCAATAATCATTTTTCGTCAAAATGATAATCTTCTACATTCAAATTTAACAGAATGAAATAAGCAATACCTGATCAATGTGTATGTTAACCATTCTAAGTACAAAAGGTGCATCAACATGACCCAAGTATGATATTGGAGATAGAAGGGCTGCAGCTTCAATCTTTTCTACTATCTCAGGCTGAGTGAAGGCTGCCAGAGACATAAATGTCCCCTGAGAAACAAGATAAATATATCAATTGCATACTATAGCAAGTATAAAGAATGAGGTACAAGAATCATAAATACCTGTGAATGCCCAACTACAAAGAGCTAAGAATCTGTTACTAAATGTATGTAAGCAATCATTTCTGCAAGATCATACAGGGCTAATTCCTGCCACCTCCAATCCCAAACTTCCTGCAATAGGACCAACGCTCAATTAGTCACAATCACATTATAGTATAGGTGAATTGTACTATAATGTAACTCTGACACAAAAAGATTCCACCTAAGATAACTAGGAATCGGAGAAATGAAAAATATCAAAATCTAGCGTATAGTATTTTCAAGATCAATGGGTATCAACAATCAACGACAACAACAACAACTAAATCTTTTTCCACTAGGTGGAGTTGGTTACATAGATCAAACGACGCTACAATAATTTATCATGAATGATATCAATAGATAGGTTATTAACTATTAAATCATTCTTAATAATTTCATCTATTAATTTTTTTTATCTCTCTCTACCTCTAATTATCGAACTATTCTTCATTTGATCTACTCTTCTTACTAAGATTTCTGTAGGTCTTCTCCACACATGATCAAACCACCTTAAATGAAATTCCACCATTTTTTTCACAATAGGTGCTACTCCAACTTTTTTTTTAATGCACTCATTTCTAATCATATCTCTTCTGATATATCCACACATCTAACACAATATTCTCATCTCTACAACATTGAATTTATTTTTATATTATCTTTTGACCGCCCAACATTCAGTACTATACAATATTGCAGATCTTATAGCTGTATGGTAGAATTTTCCTTTAACTTTGAGTGGCACTTTTTTTATCACAAATGACACTCGAAGTTTTCTTCCATTTCATCCATCCTACTTGAATCCTATGGTTTACGTCCTCATTTACTTCGCCATCATTTTGTATAATGGATTCAAGATGTTTAAAACTTGTAATTTTTTTAATATATGGTCTTCAAGTTTTACATCTAAATTTTTAGTTATTCGTCTTTTAATAAAAAAAATTTCATATATTCTATTTTATTTCCATTTATACGAAAATCATGTATTTCTAAATCTTGTCTCTATGACTCTAACTTCATATTTATTTTCTTTCGATGCACCAACTAAAATTATATCACCTGCAAAAATCATACATTGAGGGCCCAAATCTTGTATATGTTCAGTAACTGCGTCCAAAATCAAATTTAAAAAATATGGACTCAAAGAAAACTTTTGATATAGTCCAATAGTTGTGGAAAATTTTTGTGTCCCCATTTTCTATTTTCATGCAACTCGTAATTTTATCATACATGTTTTTTATTATTCGAATATACGTAATACGTACTCATTTTTTCTCTAAAACCTTTCATAAAATCTCTCTTAACACTCTGTCATATGTCTTTTTCATATCAATAAAAATCATATACAAATTTTTTTATCTTCTTTGATACATTTCCATCAACACTCGTGTGCATGATTTATTGCTACTTCCCCGTTGTGTTCTCCTTTGAGCTGATCATAATTAGTACTTGCTAAACAAAGAAATAGAAACTATATTGGAGAATAAAGAGTAGTCAGCCTAATGTTTCATTCTGTCTCCATTGTTTACAATTATAAATGATAATCAGCTTCATTTATTATTCTATAAAAGAAAATCGTAGTACAACCCAGACTATCATATACATGAGGCATAAAGCAAGCCGTATACCTTATCCTTCTCTGATAAAGACGTATGCACAAACATCAAAACCATGATCTGCAAGAAAGAAGCCCAATGATTGTTCTGGAGTATTTAGAAACCATGCATCACCTGCCTGATCATATATCAAAAATTGACATAAATGAACAGATGTTTAGATTCAATAAATTGATTCAAATTTTCAAAAAGAATTCCACACTCAAAGGGGGATTAAAGAACCCGTCTTATAATAAAAGAAAATCTTTAACATAATGTAAATGTCTATCCCATAAAAAGCACTTTTTTTAAAGTAAATGATCAATAGCACAGCTCGAAAATTCTGCAAATACTATAATTTGAAATGAGTTACAACACTTTGATACCTTTCACGTTCAAATACCAAGAAAAATCTGATGATTCTCTTATGAGGAATTCAGTTCTCACTCATCAGTATCACATTGGGATGTAGATCATGCCAAGTGACTAATCCTGTGATGAGCTTATTTTTCTTGGCAAGAAAAAAATAGTGTAAATATTTTAAAACAAAATACTATCACCAAAAGATCATGAAAAATCCGTCTGTGGAAATAGAAAAAAAAAAAAGAATTCCGGAATTATATATATATATATATATATATATATTGCATCATCTTCCTAGCAACACGTCTCAAGCTTATGATTATTCCAAGTGAAGTTCACAGAGCTCACCTTTCTGCATTCTGATATTCTTATAGTTCCAATTCCAAGAGAATCCTTTTTAACCAAGTCATGAGTTAGCTTGAGACACTAACATTATATTAACCTTTCTTCCAGCCCATAGAAAGCAATATTGAACCTTCAGAAGCTATAATTCATAGACTCAAAAGTGGTTAGTTCAAGGAATTTCTTCTAAGATTAAGTAGGCTAGCCTCAAGCATTAGTACATAAAGTTAGCATTGAAAGAAGTAGAAGCCCTTTCATCCCGCCATAAACCTTATTTTTTGACATGAAGAAATTACGGGGACATCCTATTTGACCCAACCTATCAACCAGATACGCAGAGACACACATTTTTATATTTGTGGTATGTGTGTCATTAATATTGCAAAAAATAAGTTTATGCTATCCAGGGGTGGAGCGTAGTGTATGATTGAGGGGGCTGTAGCCCCCCCAACAATTTCAAATTTTTTTAATAATATATTTAATTAATTATTTAAATATAAATATATTATGAATTAGTTCTCTCAATTAAAAATTATTTTAATTAAAATTTTTATAATTCAATTTCATATAATAAAATTTTTTAAAATAATTATAAATAATTTTTTATAATTTCTTTTAATTTGTAGAATATACATTATATTTAATTATTATATATAATTAATATTTTTTTTTAAATTTCTCTTTCTTCTCTTAGCCCCTCAACGACGATTGTCTAGCTCCACCCCTGATGCTATCCCTTTTATTACACAACTACATGTTTAACACACCAGCAAATTGAACAGCTGGTTTTCCTAGCAAACTACAGTAAGTCATTTAAGTATGAATGGAAGTTCTGCGAACAAATAAAAAAGCTATTTTAACGTATTCATTCATTAACTACGTGATGCTATCACATATTCAATACCTCATCAACACTAAACATGTAGCTATCTATAATGCATCATGGTCATTTTTGACTTTTTCTTTCCTTATTGCGTTTGCATTCGGAATAAAGTGAGCAAAGTTAATGCGAAAGTTCACCATGAAGAGCCCATGCTGAAGCAGAACTGGAGGACCGCGTTCTCCTGCATACCTAGGACGAGAAGAAGAGACACGGTGAACAGCTAACAAGTAACCATCCTTTGTTTGAGTCTGAAGGTAATAGAAGAATCCTCAGTCAGCAAACCGAATTTAAATTACAGATAATGAAACAAGAGTATCAAGACGACGGGAAGAAAGCAAAAACCTTTTACGTCTGTTACAATTCTACTCCTACCAACGAAGTTTAGGAAAAGTATAATAAAACATTGACTAAGATATATTCAATTTCTACTCTTTAAACTTTAGAAAATAATGTCACAGATATTCCAAAAATAAAATTAGCTAATTGATGAAATTTATACAGTTCTTCAGTGATTAAATGTCCGAAGTTTCGATATCCAAATGTGTTTATCCTTTGAGCTCTCTAAAAGGTTGTAATTTTCCAGCAGTTTCATTCCTAGGAAACAAACGGTGCCTTGCAATAAAGAAACAAGCACCGTGTGTAAGTTGTTGCATGAGTCCTTGTGTGATCCGAAACACTCAGATTCAACAACCGTAGGATTTGGGATGTTGCCAACGTTCACAACACTCAGCAGAATGTGGTTGGAGGAACGTGGCCAGAATTCTCTCCCATCTAAGGCTCTTTGATGGAAAGAGATATTGGAAATTTTTTTATAAATTGAAGAGGGTCCTTGAGCTTGTTCAGTCACAAAAAACAATTTATACTATTACAGATATTGAAAAATAGCTCAAAAGAGTTTCTTTCGCTACATATCTCATTTCAAGGATGGCAATGGCAGGAGGTTAGTTTTGATATATTCTAATTCCACATTTGATCTAAATATGTTTTTTTGATTTAAGAAACACATTTAGATTATTATTGAATAACTCATAGTCAGTATCAGAGCTGGTTTTGTGCCTCTGACCTGCTATGCTTGAAATTCATATTTTTTACGACACTGTTGAAATTTTTTGATAAAAATTTTGGCATTTTTGACATACATGGAGATCATAAAGCATTAGAAAATTGTTTCCTAAAAATTTCCATATAAAGTACGTTAATTTTGGATGTCAAAAATGTCAGAATTTTCACTGGGTCATAACCAGTATAAATTGAAGGGAGTCCCTCAACTTTTTCAGTCACAAAAAAAAATTTATACACCATCACAAAAATTGAAAAACAGCTCAAAAGACTTCCTGTCACTGCAGATCTCATTCCAAGGATAGCAATGGGGAGGTTAGTTTTTATCTTTTCTAATTCCACATTTGATCTAAATATGCTGTGGCATTGTAGATTAAGCCATATCTCAATAGAAATGGTGAAAATGTTAATAAAGTATAAAGTATTTAAAACTCAATTTTACTGATTTTAACACATGTATAGATTACATTAAAAGAAAGCAAACTAATAAGACTAAGAAAAGTGTCAAGAAAATTTTTATTTTATTAGAAATCATATATAATAACATATCTTGTCTATATTTGGACTCTAAGTAGTCAGAAATATTTCACCACTATTATTGATTATTACTCACGATATATGTATCTCTACTTGCATAACGATAAGTATGAGGGACTTGACGCCTTTAAGATTTTTAAAGCAGAAATAGAGAATCAATGTGAAAAACAAATTCAAATAATGAGATCAGATAGAGATGATGAGTATTATAGTAGATACATTAAAGATGGACAAGCACCTAGTCCATTTGTTAAGTTTCTTCAAAACTATGAGATTGTTGCCTAATACACCATACTTAGTTTTCCTAACCAAAATGATGTAGCAAAAAGAAGAAATCAAACATTGTTAGACATGATCCAGTGTATGTTGAGTATCTTCAAGTTTCCTAAGTTTTTGTGGACTTAAGCTCTTAAAACTATTTTTTGTATATTCTTAACCAATTTCCAACCAATATTGTTGAAAACACACCATTTAAGTTATAGAAAGGTTAAAAATCAAGTTTAAGACATGTGCGTTTAAGGATGTCCATTAAAAATAAGGATCTATAATTCACAAGAAAAGAAAATGGACTCAAAGACTATTTGTAAATACTTTATTGGGTAGGCTGAAAGGTCCAAGGGATACATATTTTAATATCCATCTCATAACACTAGGATTGTGGAGTCAATAAATACAAAATTTCTTGAGAATGACTGAATCAGTGAGAGTAATCAAATTCAGAACTCATTCTGAAAATGATCATCTTAATATTAAGGTTTCTGCATCAAGTGAGAGATTGGTTGTTATATATGTCCCTCAAGTTCAAATAGGTATTGAACAACAAATCATTGAATATCTACAAAATATTGGCCATGACCAAGTTAATCTAATTGTTGAACAATTGTCAGAACATGTTGAACAACCAGTTGAGTAACATGATCTATAAGAAAATGTTGAACCAATATTAAGAAGATCAACTAGGATAAGAAGTTCAGCGATCCCTAGTGATTATGTTGTACCTACAAGAGTCTAACTACAATATTGGAGTTAAAAATGACCTTGAGACATCTTCACAAGCTATCAATTGCAGTCAATCTAAATTGTGATACAATGCCATGAAAGAAGAAATAGATTCTATGGCGTCTAATTGAGTCTGGGATTCCATCGAGTTGCATAATAGTTCTAGGGTCATTGAATGCAAATGGGTCTATAAAAAAAAGGGACTCAGGAGGTAACATCGAAAGATATAAGAAAAGACTCGTGACCAAGGGATTCACCCAAAAGGAAGGAATCGATTACATGGAGACCTTCTCTCTTATATCTAAGAAAGATTCCCCTCATGTTGTAATGGCATTAGTAACACATTTTGACTTAGAGTTGCATTATATGGATGTGAAAACGACATTCTTCAATAGTGACCTAGAGGAGGTGATATATATGAAACAACCTAAAGTATTCTCCTCTGGTACCAGTGACCATTTAGTGTGCAAATTTAAGAAATCATTATATGGATTAAAACAGGCTTTTTGTCAATGGATTGTAAAGAACATCATGGATCAATGCATATACCAAAAAATTTAGTGGATGCAAAATATGTTTCTTCGTGCTATATGTGGATAATATATTACTTGTAACGAATGAGAATGGATTGTTATATGAGGTTAAATAGTTTTTCTCTAAGAATTTTGATTTGAAAGATATGGATGAGACATCGTATATTATTTGCATTAAGATCCTCAATATATTTTGTATTTATAACAAGAAACCTATATTAATAAGGTATTAGAGAGGTTTTGAATAAAGATTGTTCACCGAGTGTAGCACCCATTGTGAAGGGTGACAAGTTCTATTTGAACCAATACTCACAAAATGATTTGGAAAGGGAACATGTGTGTAAAATTCCATATATCTCTACCATCGGAAGCCTTGTGTATGCTCAGGTTTACACAAGATCTGACATTGCTTTCATAGTTAAAATGTTAGGTAGATATCAGAGTAATCCAAGATTAGATCATTATAAAATAGTCAAAAAAGTAATGTGATACCTTAAGGGTACTAAAGATTATATGTTGATATACAAACAGACTAAAAATTTTGAGATAGTCGGCTACTCAGATGCAAATTTTGCAATATGTTTTCATTCACAAAAATGAACATTAGGATATATCTTTATGTTTGCTGACGGAGACGTATCTTGGAGAAGTGCGAAGCAAACATTGATTGCTACTTCTACTGTTGAGGCTAAGTTCGTATCTTATTTTGAAGCAACTTCACATTATGTATGGGCTTTATTACTAGGCTTAAAATTTTGGATTCTATTTCTATGCCATTGAGAATGTATTGTAACAACTCAGCTGTAGTTTTTCTTGCTAAGAATAATAAGAGTGAAAATCGAAATAAACACATTGATATTAAGTACTTAACTATTCAAGAACATGTCAAGGAAAATAAAATTTATATTGAACACATTAAAACTAAATTGATGATAGCTGATCCTTTTACAAAAGGCATGCCATCTACAGGTTTTAGGGATCATGCGATAAGAATGACACTTGTAACGTCTGGTTTTTACTTTCATTTATTATTATGATTATAGCAACTTTGTAAGATCTGATTTACTTTAATTTTTTTTTTTCACATTACGCATGTTAAATACGTCATATGTATAAACATAATATATATATATATATATATATATATATATATATATATATATATATATGTATGTATACATATTTATTACAAATCTCATACATGTTCTAATTATACAATACAACATTTTAAAACACAATATATATGTTTACATATATATTACAAACCTCACACATATTATATTTATACAATACAATATTTCAGTACATAAATAAGAGTCCCTATACAGCACTTCACCCTTGAAATACAAAGGGTGAGGAGGTGGTGCTGACATCAAGATTTTCATCAGTAACGTAATTTTCTGTTGCATCTCATTTCTTTTTATCTGAACATAACACCACAATAATAGTAAGAACAAAGATTCCCAATAGACTTAACATAAATAAAATATAACGAGAAAAATAGGAGTTATGTTCAGATGTATAAACTACAAAAAATATTAAAATTTGAAGATAAAATCATCACTTCAGTTGATGCATAATTAACATACTATATATGCACTGAAAATTCACTCATTTACTATACGCATAGTGACCGATCGACTACAGTCACAATAAGTGATCAGGAAATGTGAGTTCATCACCTATCTGCCTCCTCACATTACCTCTGTCACCTAGTTGGAGCGGCCTTCCCTTGACTCACTCAGGCTAATAGGGCATCCCTTACTCGGTACCGTCTCAAGCCATACAACTCGTCGATATTTATCCATACATATATATATATATATATATATATATATATATATATATATATATATATATATATATATATATATATATATATATATATATATATAAATGCATATTCATCAAATGCAATATATATTTATCAAGCAACTCGTTAAGAGTTTTACGCTTGCCATTTAATTACTTTCATAATATGATGCATCACTTTTAGATTGAATGATTGATAATCATTAATCACATACCAATATCCAATATGATTCATTTTAAATCAAATAAAGAAAAAGAGCAATTTGTGATACTAAAATTATCATTTTAAAAGTATTTTTCTTGGATATATGTTTCCTAAAAATATTTCAACATATAAGATTATTTTTAGGTAGAAAACAGTAAAAAAATATGATAATCTAACACCCAACACGGCCTGGTCATGTTCAAGACACGGCCATACTTGAAAAATACTTCAAACATACTCAAAAATAGCTCCGAACACGGCCTACCCATGCTAAGGCAACACAAAATACGGCCTGACCGTGTTCTGTGATATTTCCTCACTTATTCAACCATATTGTCCTTATACGAACTCCGATTGAGGTGATTTCAAATCATATAAAAAATTAAGAAAATTATATACATATTTTATGTTTATCATGTCTTCAGATTACTTACGAATTATTCTCAAAAAATTAAAAACAACAATACTTATTTTACCAATCTGAATTCTAGACTCATTATGACATCTGCTCAATTAATCAGCCATATCTCCCTCATATGGACTCCAATTGAGGTGATATCAAAGCCTATAAGAAGCTAAGACAATTATCTACAATATTTATCTTTATAATTTCTTTAAATTCCTTATGGATTATTTCAAAAAAATTAAAGATAAAAATAATTATTTTTACTATCCTGGATTCTGACCTTTGCTCAATTATTTAGCCATATCTCACTCATATAAACTCTAAATTAAATAATTTCAGAGCCTATAGATCCTTGAGACATATATATACAATTCATATGTTGAAAATTTCTTTAAAATCCTTGCTGAAATTTTTCAAGATTCTAAAAACAGAGACTTTCCAAATTATTCCGAAATTCGGCTTAGACTAACTTCTCCTTTGTTTTTGTTTTATGTAATCCCATACACCCATATGCATGGCCATACAACCAAAATATAATTCTATATAAATATCCAAACCACATGTTATTCAAAATCACATCTAAACAAATCTATATATATATATATATATATAATTTTGTACAAAATTTATTAGAAGATGTTAAACCTACCTCAAACAAATCCTTAAATTTGATGCTTGCTTTCTCTTTCCTCTTCCTTCTCTTTCTTCTTCCTCTTTCTCTTCTTCTTCTTCCTCTTCCTTTTCCTCCTCTTTCTTTTTCCTCTCCTTTTTTTTCTTCCTCTTTCCTTGCCGAAAATCCTTGCCGACACTTCCCCCTTCTCCCTCTTAATTTATCATTATTTTTCCTACCTACCACCCGTAAATTACAAATTTTCCATCCTCCATTAATTACAAAAATTCCATCCTAATGTATTTACAAAATTGTCATCTCAAGAAATTTACATAAATGTCATTTTAACCATCCTAAAATCTTGTTTGATTTAAGTAAAATTGTAAAATAATTTAATTCTCTTTTGAGATCCAATATGCTTTCTCCTCTCTGAAAGAAATAAATTTCAATTAGTAACATAAGGAAAAATCGGGGATGTTACAACACTTGATTCCATACTAAGTATATTATGTATAAATTATATATATCGTTTTTAACAAAGCATTTATTCATTTGAAGTTTATTTTCTTATTTTTGTGTATACATTTATGTTTAGAGAAAAATCAACATTAAGAGGATTCAAAATAAGCATAAGACTTAATCATTAAGTTATTGAAAACAAGTGCGCTGTAATACATGGAAGGTAATACTCGCATATAGAGAACCTACCCCCATAATTCATACATTTGGTTTTCTTTAGAAACCATAAAGATATTTGGACCAAGTGGGAGAATTTAAGTTGTTGCATGAGGCTTTGTGTGGTCAGAAATACTCACATTCAATAGACACATGAGTTAGGATGTTGCCAACATTCATAACACTCAGCAAAATGTGGCTTGAGGAATATGGCCAGAATTTTCTCTCATTATCCTACATCCAATGGCTTTTTTATGGGAAGAGAGGTTGGAAAATATTCTATAAATTGAAAGGGAATCCCTAAGCTTGTTCTATCAGGAAAAAACAATTTATACAGCATTATAAAGATTAAAAAATAGCTCAGAAGAGTTTCTTTCACTACATAACTCATTTTAAAGATAGAAATGGCAGTAGGTTAATTTTGATCTTTTTTAATTTCGTATTTGATCTAAATATGTTGTTTTGATTTAATAAACATGTTTAGATTATTATTCAATAACTTATACTGTGTACATACTCAGAGCATGGGCAACCGACGGGGGAGAATAAGCTACACGCACAAGCTCTCATCAAGCAATCAGAGGAGGTCATCAAAATTGGGATTCAAAAGATGAAATACTTGCGAAGCTCTTGACAAGTACCCAACGCGTGATACACACACACACACACACACACACACACACACACACACACACATATATATATATATATATATATATATATATATATATATATATATATATATATTCTACTCATATCTATCTACCACCAATAATATTATGACACGTAGACACATGGTTATAACAGAGCTAACTAAGCCAACAATATCAAACTAACAACAAATCAGTTTATCTCTAATAGTTCCCCCTAAACTCAAGTAGGAAGTCTTTCTACTTTGAATTGTATCTAAGATGACAAAAAGAATTTTGGGGCAGAGGTTTGGTAAAAATGTTTGCATTTTGTTCTAAGGAGGGAATATGAAAGACTTCAATCTCGTCTCGATTCACCTTTTCTCTAACAAAATATAGGTCTAACTCAAGATGCTTGGTGCATTGATGAAGAACAAGATTAGCAGCCAACAGGATGGTGCTAATGTTGTCATAATAAATCCGAGGAGGATGCAAGAGTGGAATCTGCAGTTCAGATAAAAGAGATCTAATCCAAGTAATTTCAACTGTGACATTTGCCAAACTCTGATATTTAGCTTCAGTAGAGGATTGAGAAACAGTAGGTTGTTTTTTTAGAAATCTAAGCAACAAGATTAGAGCCAAAATAGACACAACAACCCATAGTAGATTTTCTATCATCTAAGTTTGCAGTCCAATCAGCATCACTAAAGGCAAACAACCCAAACTGGGATGATTTTCTAAGATGTAACCCATAATCCAAAGTGCCACTTAGATACCGTAAGATTCTTGTTACTGCCTGCCAATGATTGTCAAAAGACTTATGCATAAATTAGGAACCCAGTTTACAACATATGCAATTTCTAGTCGGGTTATAGTGACATATTACAAACCACCTACAATGAACCGATACAATGTGGGATCTAGCATAAAATCAATTCCAGCAATTGATAGTTTTAAGCCACTGACCATGGGAGTGTCCATGGGTTTACAATCCAGCATATGTGCTTTAGACAGCAAATCAGGAACATACTTTTTCTGACATAAGTGTGATCCACCTTCTTTAGTAGGTGTAACTTGAATGCCCAAAAAATAAGTAAGAGTTCCCAAGTCTTTTAGAGCAAAGACTTTATGTAAATCAGAAATCAAGGTTTGAATTTCAAAAGTAGAGGTCCCAGTTATTATAATGTCATCAACATAAACAAGTACAAAAATAACCGAATGCGATGAGGATCTAATGAATAGTGACTGATCACATTTAATAGAGACAAACCTAAAAGTTCCCAATGTATGAGCAAATTTTTCAAACCAAGCCCTTGGGGTTTGTTTAAGTCCATAAAGGCATTTATGAAGTTTACATACTAAATTTTTGTTGGAAACCTCAAAGCCAAGGGCTGAACCATGTAAACTTCTTCATTAAGAGAACTATTGCAAAAATCATTATTAATATCTAATTGTCTTAATGGCCAGCCTTTGGAAATAGCTAATGTAAGAACAATCCTAATAATAATAGGTTTAACAACTGGACTAAAAGTCTTAAAGAAGTCAAAACCTGCTTGTTGATGAAAACCCTTAACAACCAATCGAGCTTCGTATTTTTGGATTGAACCATCAGGATTCTTTTTGAGTTTGAATACCCATTTACAGCCAATTAGAAATCTTCCTGAAGGGAGAGAGACTAAACTCCAAGTATGATTAGACTGAAGAACATTAAATTCCTCTTGGATAGCAAGCTGCCATTTGGGATGTCCAAGAGTAGATTTAACTGTGAAAGGTTCAGTGTGATCAAGATCTTCAATATAGGCTTTGGGCTCGTGTATGCCAACCTTAGCTCTTGTAATCATGGGATGATTATTCACAAAAACTGGATCATTTCTCGAGGGGTCAGAATGACAAGATTCAGTAGCATTAGATGGAGTAGTATCATGACTAGTAGAAAAATTTGTAGGAGCAGAATTAGTTGCATTCATGATATTATCAAAACTAGTGTTGGGTGGAGCAGGATGGAAAAAATATGAAGTAATGGAGGATGAAGGTAACAATTGAATTGAAGGTACAGTGGAAACAATTGAAGAAGGGATAGAATTATACTGTTAAGAAGTCATAAGCTGAGTGTAAGGAAATAAGGATTCATCAAAAATAACATCCCTAGTAATGATGTCAAGGGATCAAAGCACCTATAGCCTTTATGAGGTGGACTATAACCAAGAAAGATGCATTTGTTAGAATGAAAAGAAAGCTTGTGCTTCTTATAGGGTCATGTGTGAGGATAACAACAATATCCAAAAATCTTCAAGACATTGTAGTTGGGTTTTGTTTTAAACAGAACTTCTATAGGGGTTTTATTGTTGAGTAATGGAGTAGAAAGTTGATTTATAAGAAAGACAGAAGTTTGGAAGGCAAAATCGCAAAAATGAAAAGGTAAACTTGAATGAGCAAGTAGTGTTAATCCTATGTCTACAATATGCTTATGCTTTCTCTTTGCAGTCCCATTTTGTTCATGTAAATAGGGACAACTAAGTCCATGTGTAATCCCATGAGAAACCAAAAAGGTTTTAAAAGAATGAGATGTGAACTCGCCTCCCCCATCACTTTGAAAAGATTTAATTTGAAAACCAGTCTGAAGCTCAATTATGGTTTTAAACTAAATAAAAACATATAATACTTCATATTTCTGTTTCAAAGGATAATTCAAGTGTATTTGGAATAGACATCAATAAAGTGGACATAGTAATAAAATCCATTCAAAGAGCATGTAGAAACAGGACCCCAAATATCAAAATAAATGAGAGCTAATGGTTCTAAATAAATGATAGAAAAGGGTGAATAGGGAAGCTTATGTGTTTTTTCCAAACAACAAGCAAAACAAACATTGACAGTTGTTTTATTTTAATGAGAGATATTACAAGTAGCAAGTGTTCTATTTACACTATTTGTTGATGGATGTCTTAGTCTACAATGCCAAAGAAAAATAGTAAAATCAACAATTGCAGATGACATATTACAATGAAATTGAGATTAAGGAGTACTAGAAAACGACTGAACAGAATCTGTGGACTCGAGTAAGTTGAGTTGATAAAAAACATATAGTCCATTTCTAACAAAACCTTGAAGGAGGACTTGATGAGTTTCCTGAGATTTAACAAAACATGTGTTAGCATGGAACTCAAAATAGATATTGTTATTTAAAGCAAACTTAGACGCACTGAAAAGATTTTTGGTTATATGAGGTACATGTAGAAGTTTAATCAAGGCAAAGCTAGAAGAGGGTATATTGTTGGAAATTAACTTAGAGTTACCAATACTAGAAATTTGCAAACCTGCTCCATTCCCCATATGAAGTTGCTCACTGCCAGTATATGGAATTCTGTGTGTCAGATGATCTGTATTTGCTGTGACATGATTTGTGGCACCAAAGTCAGGGTACTATTCTGGATCATATACAACTTCAAGGACAGCTAGCATGGCACTCATATGAGTAGGATTTCTGAAGTCATATATGTTAGAATTTTGTTACATATCAACGTTGTAGTCTTGGTTGTAGCGATGGTAGCAATGTGGCCAAATTTTCCACATACTTGACATTGAGGTTTGTCACCCCATGAGAACTTATTGCCTATTTGTCTCCCTCTGAAGAATCTTCCTTTGAAGTTACCTCCTCTGAAATTGCCATTACCACAATATCCTCCACCATTTCGAAAACCAAAAGTGTCACTTTTGTTGAATTTTGAATTGTCACCATTTGGCTTATTAGCATGTAATTGTGAATAAAGAGGATGTTCACTTTGCTTTGAAGCATTTGGTTGTTGCTGGGCCAGATTAGTCTGCACTATGGTGGAATTCAAATTTTGCTTAAATTTCTCTACACGCTCTTCTTGTGCCATGAGTAATGCTTTTATGTCATTCACAGTATATGGATCAAGTCTAGATGTAACTAAGATGATAAAACCATGATAATCTTCACTTAGTCCGTCAAAAATAAAATCTATATGTGCAGAAGGCTCTATTGGTGCACCAACTGATGCCAAGGTGTCAACCAATTTCTTGATTTTAAGTAGGTAATCAGTCATTGAAAGATTACCTTTCCTAGTATTACGAAGTTGCCAGTGAATTTGTTTGATTGTGGCACGCGTCTGTGAGGCGAAGAATAATTCCATCTTAATCCAGATTTGATGCGAAGTATCATAGCCAACCATTGGCATTGTCATGCTTTTTTGACATGGATGCTAAGAGCCAAGAAACCAACAATTGATCTTGCTGCTCCCAATGTAGATATTTGTCACGGCCCCAAATGATGGAACACATGACCGGCACGACATAAGGGTTTCCCCCTAGCCGCAAGCCTAACACATAGCATGCACAAACATCCAGCACACAATCCAGAGTACATAATAAATATAACTGGTCACATATGCCACATCCAATATCAGAAAATACTGTATATATGTATATATATATATATATATCTCATGATATCTCATGAATCCAACATTCTGATTCAACTTGGCCCATGGCCTCATATTATTCATGTGATTCAACTTGGCCCAAGGCCTCATAATACCAACATTATTGTAAAATATAAAACCATTTTTCAAACAACACATCAAAATACTCAAGAAGCGAGGATCCTGCCTGTATGTTCATGGAGATACTCTAGACATAACTAAACTAAACAAACAGTACAAAAGAGCCTTGCCCAAACTGGGGCTCACCAACACTATCTTCAGCCTCCTACGAAGTTGTAGCTGGATCAAAGTCTCTTTGACTATCTGTGGGGAGGAAACAAAAGAGGGGTGAGATTACCACATCTCAGTGAATGAGTAAATCATACTATAACTGAAACAGGGCAAACCAAGCACGAGTGTTTCGCAATGGGTTTAATAATTGAAGTCCAAATGTAAAGATAACAATAGAAACATTAAGCATTTAACCATAATTTATTGAAAGAATGCTAAACAATTCAAATGTATATTCAAAAGATAAAACAGGATTAAATCAATAACAGTAAAGCAAATCAATTATGCATGGTAAGTAATAAATGAAGATATTTATCAATGATGAATGAGCTTGTTCAGAAATATTTAATCTTTAAGAAAAATGCATCAGTTTATTGGAGGTCTTTCCTAACAGATCTATCATCTCCCCCAAGCACACAGCAAGGGTAGGGTAATCACTGTAGGCGTAGACATAAGTCTACCATAAATTTCCCAAGCACATAGCAATGGGTCCCCAAGCATATAGCAATGGATATGGCAATCACTGTAGGCATAGACATAAGTCTACCCTAAATCCCTGTGTCTTAAGCAGTCATATGCCCGTCACAGTATCCTAGGCCGAAGCCTTAACATGATCATGGTGCACCAGGGCTAGCACTACTTGCGGCTAGCTAACAGTGATCTAAAAGGGTCCCTCCAATAGAAAACATTTGAAATATGCTATTCAAAGAGTTTAAAGTAAAACATTTCAATAACTTTACAATAAAGCTATAATTCTCCATCTAACTCTTTTCATGCATAAAATTCTGTTATAAAATATATCTCATCCATGAATTCCCATGGAGACCTTTATAATCATAAACTTTCTCTTTTAAACATAGATCGTCCGTAGACGTCACATAGATGCTCATAATGCATCAAATCATTTTAAACATAGATCGTCCGTAGACGTCGCATAGATGCTCATCATGCATCAAATCATTTCATGGCTAACTTAGTTCATTTCTATGACTAAGTTCGCATTTCTATAAATCTAACTCAAATGGAGAATTATCAGCCTAGATGCTTGCCCTGCATACCTAGAGTTCAACTAGGATTGAAATTTATAATTTCTAACATGGTTGGAACATATTGGTTTTCAAAGCGGTAAAACAATTTAGCATACATTCCAACTAGTTAAAATCATACGAGAGAGTTATAAACTGAATTTATAAAGCATGCGCTATAGTATGAAAAACCCACTCACAGGTAAGGGCTCCAGATTGGACAGCCCTAAAATCCTAGTTCCTGATCTGAATTCGGTAAAACAGACCCCAAAATCGAGTCCGGAAGGTCTAAAAACCTTAAATGAGCTTGGTTACTGTTCAGCGCCGGAAAATACTATTCACGCCGAAAAACACTATTCACCGCCGGAAAATACTATTCACTGTCACAAAAATTTTACCGAATCAACAAAACAATTTCATATCCTAATATTTATCTAATTTCTGAATCCATCTACGGAGTCAGATTTCTAATTAGAAGTCCCTAAGTAAGGTTTTTCAGAATTTACCTTTTACCGAGATTTTCTACTTCAGATCTACGGCGATTCAACGGTTGATTTGAAAAATTGATCGGTCAAAACTGAAGTACTCTTCGTCGTGAATCCAATAACACTGTCAGTTTTGGTATCGGAAGCCCTTAAGCACTCCAAATCGAAAGATAAATTTTGAGATTACTATTCACTCACTATTCATTACTATGCATCTTTTCGTTTTTTTTTTCTTCCTTCTAAAATTCCGCCCCTGGTTTCGTTTTATGATTCTGCAGCTTTCGTTTTTTTTTTTTTTTTAAATATAATAATTATTATTATATAATTAATAATATGAATTTCTTTTATAAAAATTCATATAAATTCCATTTTTCATCATAAAATATCCCAAAAATTTCTAAAAATTTCCTTTCTCATAAATCTTTAGTTAAACTCTTAAATCATAATTTTTCTTAATAAAAATATAATAAAACAAATTTTAAAACAAATATCTTTATTCATATTAAAAGAAAGAATATTTCTAAAAATACCATACAAATTCATTAAAGGCCGATATAATTATTTTAAGCAACACAATACTTCTTTTACTTAAAAGTCCACTTACTTTTAACAAATCATAATCATTTCTACATAAATAAAAATATATTTGCTTATAGCAAAATACTATCATTTAAAAATAATAATAATAAAAAAGTACGCGCCAAAATATAAATTCTCATATTTTCAATATTCTCTCTTTTATTCTAAATTTCCTTTAATTGGAATTTTCGTTAAATTTTACGGTTATTACAATACTGTTCATCAACTTTTTCGTGCATATAATCTTCATCTGAAGCAAACTTAGCTGGAGTAATACCTTAGATATGATGTTGTAGTTTGTATCCTCGAATTGTAGATATAACCTGATGTTTCCATGAAAGATAGTTTACATTGTCAAGTTTTATGAATATTGGTGCAAAAATTCCTATTGATGTGAATTTACTATTCACCGAACAAGAAGACGATGATTCTATGAGTTGATCAACTGATCAGCAAATTAGACATTCAGTTGATAGATCTGTATCATCGCTGGCGAATGAATAGCTCCGATTAACTTATCGGTGTAGCACTGATACCATGATACAATACGTAGAGAAGCAGAGATGGAGTACAGTAACGAAGATAGAAAAGTATGAAGGCTGATATTCTATTCATATATCTGTATCAGAAGGTTTACATATATATATATATATATATATATATATATATATATATATATATATATATATATATATTCTACTCATATCTATCTACCTCCAGTAATATTATGACACGTAGACACATGGTTATAACAGAGCTAAGTAAGCAAACAATATCAAATTAACAACAAATCAATTTATCTCTAATAACGCACACTATTCAATAAAATACAATAGGATAGTATAATATATTACAGAAGATAAGATTAAATTTCAGATCACACCATATCTGCTCACCATAACAATGACTGTTGCTCACCTAAACAATAACACACACACATAAACATACCCGCGCACGTACATACTAGGCAATTAAGATCGAATGAGACTAATATTAAATAATCAGTATAATTTGAGAAAAGAGCTCGAGGGTGACTCTATAGAGTAGTCTTTAAGAGCTTAACTCCAACTTTAAAGGTTAACTTAACATTGATTTTAATAATATTTAAATTTTTTTAAGAGAATAGTATTTAAAATTTAATAAAAAACAATAAAAAAATATAAAAGTGGGGAAAATCACTAGATTTTATATAAGAAAATACTTTATTATTTGTTTCAAATCCATTTTTGATTTAAATGCGTTTTATATTATATTAATTTTATAAATGTATGAATTTAGTATTTCTTTTTTAAAATCAATCAATATTACCTTTGTACTTTTGAAAAAATAACAATGTTTAAGCCTTTTTTTTTCTTATTTTGCTAAACTCACAAAATAGTCTATGAATTTATTAAGTCACTTAATTTTAGTCTTAAGTTTTTATCATTATACAAAGTCAATCTCCGAATTTTATACAACTCATAATAGATTAATTCCTCCGTTATCTTTGTCACAAACGATGTATATAAAACCACTAATTTGATTCATGAGGTTTCCAATCCACATATTAAATCAACCATAACACTTCAATAGATACTAAGTCTTCTTTTGTCAAAATAGTGTGTTCTGAGTCATCTTCCGCTATTCGCTCATCGCCAAATCTGATACCCAAAACGTTGCATTACACCTCTATAAACTCGTGCACTTAGAGGAGGAGGTGTGGACTCAAACGATTTTGATTCTTTAACTTTTATTTTTAACATATTGTAGTCTCTAATAATTTAAAAAATAAAATATGTGTTCAATTTATCTTTTTAAGTTATTACTTGGTATGTTAATTCATTAGAGACGTGTC
This sequence comes from Gleditsia sinensis, assembly GCA_037074535.1. Taxonomy (NCBI): domain Eukaryota; kingdom Viridiplantae; phylum Streptophyta; class Magnoliopsida; order Fabales; family Fabaceae; genus Gleditsia; species Gleditsia sinensis. The sequence continues at coordinate 3,717,687 of CM073463.1, forward strand.
TTACTTTAATTTTCTATTACTATTATTCATTTTATTTTTAGAGAAAATATATTTGTCTCAATAAACTATGACTTAATTTTAATTTTGGTATATCAACTTTAAAATATTATAAAACACTCCTTCAATCTTTCAGAAAAAAACGAAAATGTTAAATAATTGTGACCTTGAATGTCCTAAATATATGTCAGTAGCAGGTGATATTTTATCTTAACACCTATATCCGAATTTTGTCCTCAATTTTGTATTTTTTTGCTTAAAATTTTAAGTTACCAACATTCAACCACCATTAGTTTTCAAGGAAATCGCACTAATTTTACAAAAATTATTCGAATTTGGTTTTTACGATGTGTAAAGAGCAAAATTAAAAACAAAACTCCTGCATATATAGGTTATAAGGTAAGAGACTACAAACTCCTAACATGTAATTTCACTTTTTATAAAACATTGAACGGGTGTTTTGTTACATTTTATAATTAGTGTAGCATAAGTAGTAATTAGACCTTATTTTAGGAAGGTAAAATGTATTTTTTTTCTTATATATATATATATAAAAAACTAGAATTCATATTTAGAATGATTTGAACATAATACTTAGTTCTTGAATTATGATTAATAATTGACTAAACGTTTATAAATTGAAAGTTGAGGGGGAAAATGTTTTAGTCTCAACTTGGATGAGTGTATAATACATTGAAGAATGTTAAATTATATAGCCATCACAGAGGGACGCAACTAGTTAAGAATATAGCCACTCCACTTTCACCCACTCGATAACATATTTCTGTTAAGAATTAATTTTATTTTATTTAAATTTTAGCATTTTAAAAAAAGAAAAGAACAATTGAGATCTTTTTATATATTTAAAATAGAAGAAAAGATACTTGTATTTAACATTAAATTGAGAGTGCGAAAACATTTTACTCATCAAAATAATGACTCTGAGAAAAATATTATTAAATGTCTTTGCAAAACGCTAGAGGGATGAAATGAAAAAAGATTTTAGATATCATTTGTAGTAAAAAAGTACTGATTAAAACTAAGAAAAAATTCTATCGTGTAGCTATAAAACTTGTAATGTTGTATAGTATTAAATGTTAGGCTGTTAAAAGATAGGAATAAATTTATTATCTCACAGATGAGGCGTTGAATATGTAGGCACATTAGATGAGATATAGTTAAGAATGAATACATCAAAAAGTAAGTTGGGATGACACTTATTATAAAAAAAATGATAGAATCTTGCTTAAAATAGTTTGACCATATATGGAGAAAATTTATGAAATTCTTAGTAAAAAAAATCAAATGGAGAATAATCAGATAGTTAGAAATAGAGAGAGATCAAAGAAAATTATAAGTAAAAATACTAAAAAAAATTTAACAATTAATAATATATTTATTAATTTTTTTATAATAAATTATTTTGACATCGTTTGATTCATATAATTTACGGCACTCAATAAAAAAAAATTTAGTTTGTTGTTATTATCTTTATAGAATGTATTAGAAGTATTTATGGAACATATTTGGTTTAAACTATTGCGCTATTTTTTCACTTGTAAATTCTATGCTACATGTATTCTTCATGGTAATCTCGATAAGAAAGACGGTCTCAAATTTCAAAAGTATATTCCTAATCCTGATGATGCCCTTAATTACGGAAGAAATATTTGGTTCAATAATGCACTCAAAGCTCGAGGAAGTCACTTTTGCTGACTATCTCAAATGGGTCTAAAACTTATCCAATATAGTCCATGGACAAAACAAGCCGTCACAAGCCACTTTATTAAACGAACAAAACGAGTCACGTGTTTATATTTTGAAATTTTTTTAAATAAAAAATTTTGTAGACTAAACCAATGTAAACTTTTCATCAAAAAATTAATTATAAACACAAATATGTATATATGTATTAATAAATTAATGTAATAAAATGTAAAATCAGCATTTTTTTTAGTTAAAAGGACTATTCTATTTATGGCCTTATTTCTATTAAATTTTTGCAGGCCGACTTGTGTCCACCGGCAATAGTTCGCTTTTAAATAAAAGTTAATTTTATATGTCTAAACTCATTCAATAAAGAGAATGAACAAATTAGTCTATAGATTATGACCTATTTCAACAGTATTACTGTTGCTCGTGAGGGGTGGCTGTTTATTTGTAACGAAGGAAAAAGGTACATTTCTATCTCTAACATAGGCCTCACAATTCACAAATACTTCCCAAATTGAACTAGACATCCACCTGCAAGTGGATATTAAGTTCTTCAAAAAGTGGTGGCTAATTATTGGTTCTTTTGCCTATATTTCGATAAAGCAGATGACTTTAATTGGAAGACAAAGGTATCACCAAGGGACTAGCCAGGATTCAGGGGATGCGGACAAAATCTTTGAGACTTTTCCAGTGAATAACATTGGAGTTGCAGCACTAGGATTTATCAAAGCACTTATTCATTAATTTCATACGTCCTTTTCTTAATTATAATTTATATATTTATAAAATAAATTCATGTCCTCTCTTTTTTTTTCTTTTTTTTTAAATTAAGTTCAAATAAAAAAAATGATAAGAGCTAAGGGGGAGGGATCATGACAGCTCAAGCTTCCTAGTATTTAAAAATTGAGATTAGTGTCATGTGATTAAATAATTAAAAGTTTGATCTTTGTAAAAGTTCATTTTTTAAAATAAAATAAAATTTCAGCACAGTATAAATAAATAAATTTATATTTTTTCCACACACATATTAATGATCATTGGCTCATGCCCACTCTTTTAATCGCTTAACCTTTACTATAATTGAAATATATGAATCAAACTAATAATTTAATCTTTAAATTTATAAAATTACTTAATTTTAATTCTTAAATTCTTTAAAGTTTTCAAGTTAGTCTGAAAATATTAAATTTATTGTATGTTAATTTTTCTATTAAGTGTTTAAAAATTAATATATAATGATTTAAATATTTTTAAAGAACAAAAACTTAACTTACAACGAGCCACTGTGGGAGATAGGCAACCCAGCTCATTCCCTACGCTTCACTACTTTATTATATGACAAGAATCCTTTTTTTTTTAGCAATATATATGAGCAAATTTTTATTTTACTCCAATATATATTCAGTATATATGCTTCAACTGTCTCAAGCTTAAACATTGAAAGGTAGAGAAGAAGAGAAAATGAGATCTGAAGCAGCTCTCATACACGCCCTCTTGGTATCATTTCCGGGCCAAGGGCACATAAACCCTCTGCTAAGACTAGGCAAGCATCTTGCTGCAAAGGGTTTGTTCGTCACCTTCACTACCACAGCTCGCGCAGGCAAAGAAATGAGAAATGCCAATGAAATCATCGTTACAGACAAAGCCACCCCAATTGGTGATGGTTTCCTCAGGTTCGAGTTCTTCGAGGATGGCTTGTCTGACGATGATCCTAGGAGGAAAAGCCTCAGTGACTACTTGCCTCAGCTCGAGCTTGTCGGAAAGCAAGTCATAGCCCAAATGATAAAGAAGTATTCTGAGGGGAAAATGCCAGTTTCTTGCATCATAAACAACCACTTTCTTCCATGGGTTTGTGATGTAGCTTCTGAACATGGAATTCCTTCTTCTGTGCTCTGGGATCAATCAGGTGCTGCTTTTATTTCTTGTTACCATTACTTCCACAAACTAGTACCTTTTCCTTCAGAAACTGAGCCTTATATTGATGTCAAGTTACCTTCTCTGCCTCTTCTTAAGTACAATGAAATTCCTGAATTCTTGCACCCTTTTAGCCCACACCCATTTGTTGGGACACTCGTTTTAGAACAACTCAAAAAGTTGTCCAAAACTTTCTGCATTTTAATGGACACATTTGAAGAATTAGAGCATGATTATATCTCCTATATGTCTAAGTTCTTCCTTATAAGATCTGTTGGGCCTCTTTTCAAGAATCCAAAAGCAGAAGGCCAAGATATAAGAAGTATAGTTCGTGGGGATTTGATGAGGAAAGATGATGATTGCATAGAGTGGTTAAACTCAAAGCCAATAGCATCTGTAATTTACATCGCTTTCGGAAGCGTAGTTTATCTTTCTCAAGAACAAGTGAATGAACTTGCTTATGGCATTATGGATTCTGAAGTCAATTTTCTGTGGGTTTTGAAACCACCTCATAAAGACTCGGGGCTAGAGTCCCACGCTGTACCAGATGGGTTTTTTGAGAAAACTAAGTACAAAGGCAAGGTGGTGAAATGGAGCCCACAAGAAGAGGTTCTAGCTCATCCTTCAGTGACATGCTTTTTGACCCATTGTGGGTGGAATTCGTCGGTGGAAGCACTCAGTTCCGGCGTGCCGGTGGTCACTTTTCCGGCATGGGGTGATCAAGTCACAAATGCGAAGTTCTTGGTAGATGTTTTTGGGGTGGGGATTAGGTTGGGTTATGCCCAAGCAGAGAAGAGATTGGTAACCAGAGACGAGGTGAAGAATTGCTTGCTGGAAGCTACAAAAGGGCCTAAGGCTGAGGAGTTGAAGAAAAATGCACTGAGGTGGAAGAGGGCGGCGGAGGCCGCCGTGGCCGATGGCGGCTCCTCCGACCAGAATCTGGAGGCATTTGTGGAAGATGTCAAGAAGAGAACTCCTGTCAATATCAAGGACAATCAGGAAGGTAGTGTTGATAATGTACACTAATCATGCACTAATCACTGATGACTTATGTGGAAAACAATGTCTATTTCTAGAAGCACAAATGTAAGGTATGGCAATTTGCTCATATGTAATTTATTAAATATTGAAACAAAATTTAGGCATAAAAAATATTAAATATATGTTTGTTTATAATTACCTTTATTTATTTATTTTTATAAGTAAAGTTTACCTTAAACCTCTTTAGGTAGTCTTGATGTATTTACACTAACCAAATTTAAGATGAACATTACTGCAATCTCATAATTATATGTTCATTTGTCATGGGCTAATTTATTTACAAAACAAATTCTTATATATATTCTTTGCAATTAGTAATCCAAGTTTAAGGGTAAGCAAGTTGAACTTTAATAAAATGAGTTAATTTGCAATGTCAAAAATTTGATGAACTTTATAAAAAGAGATAATATCAATATTTAAAAAAAAAAATTATCCTACTTGAAGAGTGTGAAAATATTTTTTTAGAATTTTAAAAAATATATAAATAGTAAATAAAAATTTATTGTGTTAATAAATTTTATTATATGAAACATTTATTTTAATGAGATTTTTTTTTTAGTTTTTTTAAGCATCAAATTCATATAGCATAAGAATTTCTATTACACACATTAGATATACCTAGAAATTTGTCTACAACAGAGAAACGTAGATATGCATGCTGGGGTTCTTAATAATTAATGTTTGTAGAACTTTTTCTCTTTATTTTTGGCATTCATTAATGTCATTAATGAGGTTCCGTGTGAGGTCTCTCTGCAGCTAGCTACTCACATGTGGTTGAAATTTAAGCGCATAGCAGTTGATTTTAAGAACTTTTCTTGACCAAGAGTGGCATTAATCTCTGCTGGCTGGCTCTGTGAGTGGGGGTCCTCTTCGTTCAATTATCACAACGTGGGATGTTTGGCAACATATCTAGAAGGCCCACACTCGGGATCCTCGCTCTTATTTTTCTCTTTGGCCTCAATGGTTTCCACTTGAGTTAATAAGAATATTAAAAAAATTATAAAAATATTTAATATGCTATCATTTTAATTTTGATACGGATATTTATGTTTGATAAATTATTATCTAAAATATATGGTATCGTCCAAGATATTATTATGTTAAATTGTATTCTATAGTATTCAAAAAATTTTAAAAAAAAAATCTCACAACCAACTATTTTGTGAGTGTTTGGTATACGATTTTTTTTATAATTTTAATATAAAAATAAAATTTTTATATTTAATATAAAAAAATTATTTATGAGAAATTAAGATTCTTAAGAATAAATTTTTAATAAATTTTTTACAAAAAAAATTCATAAAAAAGATGAAAATCTTAATTTTTAATAAACATAAGAATTTTTTTATAATATTAAAATATAATTATACTATTTATTAATAATATAATTATAATAATACTCTCACTCTTTTTTATCTGTTTCTCTCTTTATTTTTTTTTTACTTTTTTTTTCATAAAAATAAAAAATATTTTTAAAAAATGTACAAAAAAATTTAAAAAATTAAGTATAATTAAATAGAAAAATAAAAAATTTTAAAAAAATATTATTTAAATTTTTTTAATAATCTTTAAAATCAAACAAATATATTTTATATATTTTTTAAAATTATAATTTCTATCAATTATTTTTTTTTAAATATAATTTTTACAAATTAAAAATTTTACCGTTCCTTAATATAATATTTTATATGGTATCATCTAAGATATTATTATGTTTAGGTGGATATTTGAAAATAATATTGGCCACTCTTATCTTCAACACAATGGCCCAATTTATGAGGCTCTTCTACAAGACACGGCATCGCATGACTACAACTGTTTCTGGGCACCAGCTTTGTCGCCTCACCTGGATTATTAGGTTGACCATCATTGGAAAGTGTGACGCAACTTGAACAGCTTATGATAATGGAGTCTTTATAGTGGACAGGGAAAAGATTGACAGGCCAGCGCAAATGTTGGTTCACAATTTTCTCTTCTTGACTTCTTGTTGCAGAATTTTAATTGTTTTTTAGAAAAAAAAAGTTCTATACTTCAAATTAGTACCTAATGGTTAATATGAATTTCTATATTTTCTTATTGGATACGCTGACTAGGTATTACCGACTCTAATGGGATAGGAAAAATTATAGGCTGTACATGATATTAGATATACAAGTCTTTCTACTTTGAAAACATTCAGAACTCTTATTTAACATAGTTGTTGATTAAAAGCAATCAAAAAGTGAAATTCCTTTGTCAAATTCATGCCTAATTGATTAACAATACCTAAAATTCTAATATATATTTTTTAAATATAAACCTCAAGTAATGTTTTTGTTTAAAAAAGACTAAATAATATTATATTTTTTATAATATACTCAAAATCATATATATATTTTAAATTTAAGAGACACGGTATTTTTATTCAAATTCTGAAGTAGACTTAATCTACCAAAAATAAGTAGATTAAATGAATCACATAAAAATACCACACACAGTTTCCAATAATACTCACATTTAATATATTTACATGTCAATTCAAAATTAATTTGATCAATTTGACTTCAATAAACTAAATCTAACTAAGATCTCCCATGATATTGTCAAATCTTTCTTGGTCATATTCTTTAAAGAGAAGATAAAGAGGACACCACAGTATACTAAAATTTACAGTAATCTAAGCCATCCGTGCACAAATTACATCCACCGTAGTTGGTTAAAAGCTACTATACTTTCCCAGTGACTGAAAAAACCTAATCATGTGGTCATAAATATCTTCTTTAGCTTTCAAGCTCAAAATAAAGTCCACGTGACCATAGTTTTCAAGATAGAGTAGCTCTGGTGTGGAAGGCAATTCCTTGACAGTGTGCAGGAAATCAGTCATATCCGCTAATGCATCATTGCCCCCATAAGCCATCCATAGAGGCAATGATTTGGGAATGCTGCCAAGATTGAACTTCGGTGATTTCAACTGGCCATACACTCTCAGATTTTTTAGCATTCCATAATCAAACTTGGAGAAAGTATCTTTGCGGATCACTGGTAAACAAATAATGCCGTTACAGACAGGACGATTGAGAAGCAGCAATAGCGCATGAATATTGATTTCTCAACCATCATACTAAAAGGAAATGGCATACAGAATAACACTAGAATTTTATAGTGAACAATTTATAAGTATTCAAATCACTTCCTACAGAATGTACAAAGGAAATTCTAATAAGATTATGTCAGCAAATCCAAACTTGTAATGTACTTTCAGCATTTTCTGAACGAAGTTCAAAAAGACTCTGGGAAAAAATCAAATATTTGATAAATAAAGGAAGTTTCAGTCCCCCAATACTGGTTCAACACCAATCAAGTAAGTGATGGTGTATGCTAATTAACCATTATACAATAGTAGCCTTTGCACTTTGGGAAGATAAAGTATGTTCAGCCACTTTAAAGCACAAACAACTGATAAAAGTATCTACTACATACTGGTATACATTTATGATAACAGAACATGCTCGACTAATTGACTTGCCGGTTTCAAGTTAAGTCTGCACAATGCAGTCAGTAAAAAAATATTCTAGTCCATCCTAAATTCAAATACATACATTTGGACCAAGCATTCTTAATGCTCCAAAGTCCTAAATCTGTTCAATCATGTTCATGAATAGATAGACAAACAACAACAAAACCAAAATAGTAACAACAATAATAATAAATAACGATAACAATATTAAAACAGAATCAACAGATTAACAAGAACTAAGGTTGACAAGCAAAAAAATTTAACATTCATCTCTTGGCCATGGCCAATGTTTGTCTCCAAACCTATTACAAGTTTTCTTCTCCCATCCCTAGTCCCTACAAAGGCCAAATTAGCTACTTCACATTATGCAAATACTATATGAATCTATAATCATTATTAGAGAAGAATATGATTATATAAAAATATTTTAAGATAATAACAAATAGTAATAATTAGTAAGAAAAGAGCAATAAAATTAAATAGTGAATAATAGTTTTACTGTTGCTTAGAAAAAGCAGCCACACATGTTTGAAACTGCCACAGTAAAATAGTCACAGAAGGTTGCCCAACGAAGGTAAATAAAGCATACTCTGGAATAGATGGCGTAAATTTTTTGAGGATGATGAGTGAGGTTCATATTGAAGATAAAAATCCACACGGGAGTTATTGAAGCAACAATTCTTCCCTGCAATTTCATAGAAGCTCCTTCTTGAGAAAATTTGAATAAAATAATAATAATAATAATAACACAACAACACAATGATCAAAGGCTCAAAGCATGTAGAATATGCCAGAAGAGCAACTTCCCAATAATTGATTCAAATAAATTATTGCAATAGTTAATCATTTAGCACCCACTCTCCATTAGATCTTAAATAGAAACAATATACTTTGAATTGTGTTGACGCCTTAAAAGTAACCAGATCAGTACAGTATGATTGCCATGAGATGCTTCAGGGGAAGCCAGTGAACTAATTACAATGACAAGAATTTACTTTAAGGGAAGGTGAATTTTTTAAAAAAATTTATTACTCTATATCACAGGCACATACAAAACAACAGGAATATCTAATTCTGATCTCATGCACCAAAAAATTAATTTCCGTGATACCATGAAATTCTAGCTCATATATATAACACACACCACCTTTTTGTCACTTTTCTCAGAAAACTCAAAAGGCTTCAAAATACCTCATCTTTTCATCTTTCAAGTATTTCCCAACGCTAAAGTAAAGGATAACTTTATTTTCATTATGGATAAAGTTGCAAGTCTGGGACTTCAGCAGGGCAAAGCAACAACACACCAAAGAAAATGACTTATGGGATTCTACTCATTGAGCATCTCAATATCATATTATATAGATTCCAATTTCACTATTTCAAATGCAAAGCACTGAAGTGCAGATTCATTCTAATGATGGATATCAGTAGATGACAATGACTTCATGATTTTAAATTCTTAATTTGTACACTAATTTCAAAATTGGGAAAAATCAAATAGATATGGTTGCAAAATTGCACTATCTCATTTATGGTCAGAACATGCCTGTTTTCAAATAAAATTTTAAGACCAAACAAAGAAGATCAACTGCTTAAATAGAGAGGGCTCTCCCTTCCCCATGCTAGAAGAGACAGAATTCATTTAATAGGCTAATAAACAAGTCATTGATCCATCCTTCTTGAAGTTACAATCTCATTCATGTTTTATATTATGAATCCCTGAGACTCTGTAGTAGGAAGTATCCTATTTTATAGATTGATGAAAAACCAAATTATCTTCACTAAAACTTCGGAAATGAAGTAAGAAATTGAGAAAGCCTTTGTTTGATACAGGCAGGAATATTCTCCACATATTACATACTATTCATCTTATACCTATGGCCATATCAACTAAGAAGATGCCTCAGTCATAAATAAACGGCTGCCTGGCAGAGCTTCAATGTAGTTTACAACTGTGGGTCCAACATATAGAACTAATAATTAATCCATGCTCACCTAAAAAAAGTTAAATCAATCCATGTCTCTTGACCCTACCATAGAGACTTCCAATAAAGATATCTGTAAAGTGGAAAATATAATTTGAAATTGGCAGTTTAGAACCATCACAAACACAACACATTGGAGAAGAAAGTTAACAGTCTCCAAACATGTAAATCACCTTGCATGAACATTCACAATACATTCACATCCTAGCATGTGGACTCAAACTCACAAGCATATAAACACAGAGACATGCAAAGAGAGTGAGTGGGAGAAATAAACCTGTTATTGATGTTAGCAAATCATTGCAATTTACACGGCTATCACATATTGAATCCAAAAGACTGACTCCCCAATCACTGAACATTAGATAACAAAATATATAAAGTGAACGTATGGTCATATGATAAATTAATAAACTTTGAAAAACATAAGCAAAAAGGGATGAAGAAAAAAAGAGGAAAGGAAGTATTAAAATAAAACCTTCTGAAGTTTAGTTGATGGATGCCCATGGCAAGAATCATCTGTACAAAACCAATAATCATTTTTCATCAAAATGATCAACTTCTACAGTCAAATTTAACAGAATGAAATAAGTAATACCTGATCAATGTGCATGTTAACCATCCTAAGTACAAAAGGTGCATCAACATGGCCCAAGTATGATATTGGAGATAGAAGGGCTGCAGCTTCAATCTTTTCTACTATCTCAGGCTGAGTGAAGGCTGCCAAAGACATAATTGTTCCCTGAGAAACAAGAGAAATATATCAATTGCATCTATAGCAAGTATAAAGGATGAGGTACAAGAATCATAAATACCTGCGAATGCCCAACCACAAAGAGCTTTGAATTGGTTTCTGAGTGTATGTAAGCAATCATTTCTGCAAGATCATACAGGGCTAATTCCTGCCAACTCCAGTCCCAAAATTCCTGCCATAGAGCCAACGCTCAATTAGTCACAATCACATTATAGTATAGGGTGAATTGTATTATAGTGTAACTCTAACGCAAGACATTCCACCTAAGATAACTAGGCATTGGAAAAATGAAAAATATTAAAATCTAGCAGTCAAAAAAGATAGCGTATGGTATTTTCAAGATCAATGGGTTTCAAAAATCTCATGCATGATTTATTGCCACTTCCCCATTGTGTTCTACCTTAAGTTGATCATAATTAGTACTTGCTAAACAAAGAAATAGAGACTCTATTGGGGAACAAAGAGTAGTCTGCCTAATATTTCATTCTGTCTCCATTGTTTACAACTATAAATGATAATCAGCTTTATTTATTATTCTATAAAAGGAAATCATAATACAACCTAGACTATCATATACATGAGGCATAAAGCAAGCCATATACCTTATCCCTCTCTGATAAAGACACGTGCCCATAGCTCCAGCGTGTTCCACGCACATTTCCTACCCAAACATCAAAACCATGATCTGCAAGGATGAAGCCCAATGATTGTTCTGGAGCATTTAGAAACCATGCATCACCTGCCTGATCATATTTCAAAAATTAACATAAATAAATCGATGTTTACATTCAATCAGTTGATTCAAAATTTCAAAAAGAATTCTACACTCAAAGGGGAATTAAAGAACCCTCCTAATGAAGAAAATCTTTGACATAATGTAAATGTCTATACCATAAAAAGCACAGTTTTAACAAAAATTAGAAGCATAACTTGAAAACTCTGCAAATACTATAATTTGAAATGAGTTACAACACTTTGATACCTTGCATGTTCAAATACCAAGAAAAATCTGATGATTCTCTTATGAGGAATTCAGTCCACACTAATCAGTATTACATTGGGATGTAAATCATGTTAAGTGACTAATCCTGTCATGAGCTTATTCTCTTGGCAAGAAAAAAAATAGTGTAAATATTTTAAAACAAAATAGGATCACCAAAAGATCATGAAAACTCAGTCAGTGTGGCAATAGAAAAAACAGAATTCTGGAATTTAAAAAAAATATTGCATCATCATCCTAGAAACATGTCTCAAGCTTGTGATTATTCCAAGTGAAGTTCACAGAGCTCACCCTTTTTGCATTCTGATATTCTTATAGTTCCAATTCCAAGAGAATCCTTTTTAACCAAGTCATGAGTAAGCTTGAGACACTAAAATTATATTAAACTTTCTGCCTACTCATATAAAACAATATTGTACCTTCAGAAGCTATAATTCATAGATGCAAAAGTCATTAGTTCAAGGAATTTCTTCTAAGATTAAGTAGGCTAGCCTCAAGCATCAGTAAATAAAGTTAGCATTGAAAGAAGTAGAAGCCTTATCATCCTGCCATAAATCTTATTTTTTGACTAAAGAAATTACAGGGACATTCTATTTGACCCAACCTATCAACCAGATATGCAGAGACACACATTTTTTATATTTGTGGTGCCTGTGTCATTAATCGTGCAACAAATCAGGTTCTGCTATCTTTTTTATTACACAACTACATGTTTAACACAACAGCAAATTGAACAGCTGGTTTTCCTAGCAAACTACAATAAGTCATTGCAAATATGAATGGAAGTTCTGTGAAGAAATCAAAAAACTATTTTAACTTATTCATTCGCTAACTATGTGATGCTGTACTATATTCAATACCTCATCAACACTAAACATGTAGCTATTTATAACGCATCAAGGTCATTTTTGACTTTTTCTTTCCTTATTGTGTTTGCATTAGGAATAATTTGAGCAAACGTAATGTGAAAGTTCACCATGAAGAGCCCATGCTGAAGCAGAACTGGAGGACCGCGTTCTCCAGCATAACCAGGACGAGAAGAAGAGACACGGTGAAGAGCTAACAGGTAACCATCCTTTGTTTGAATCTGAAGGTAATAGAAGAATCGTCGGTCAGCAAACCGAATTTAAACTACAGATAACGAAACAAGAGTATCAAGACGAAGGGAAGAAAGCAAAACCCTTTTAAGTCTGTCATAATTTTACTCCAACTAACAAAATTTAGGAAAAGTATAATAAAACATTGACTAAGATACATTCAATTTCCACCCTTCAAACTTTAGAAAATAATGTTACAGATATTCTGCAGAGAAAATCAGCTAATTGATGAAATTTGTACAGTTCTTCAGTGATAAAATGTCCGAAGTTTTGATATCCGAATGTGTTTATCGTTTGAGCTCTCTAAAAAGTTGTAATGTTCCAGCAGTTTCGTTCCTAGCAAACAAACAGTGCCTTGCAATAAAGAAACAAGGGAGGCAAGCACCGTGTACTCCGAGCAGGGGTAACCAGCCGGGAGAATAAGCTGCACGCACAAGCTCTCATCCGGCGATCGGAGGAGGTTGTCGAAATTTTCCGGCGAAGTCTTGGCGAGGTCTACAAAGATAAGGGAGACAATGGCAATTGCTGTGACTGCCGCCAACAACCTCGCCATGGGAGATTGAGTGGGCGGGAAGGAATGCTCCGCGACAGCAGGGCCTATGATCCCCGGAGCAATATAGTTGGATTACTTGGGAATTAGGATTCAAAAGATGAAATACTTGCGTTCTTGACAAGTAGCCTACGCGCGGTTGAGAGCGAGTGCACTATTATTAAATTACCATAAAATAGGATTGGATAGTATATTATAGAGGATAAGAAAAAATTTCGGACCATACCATATCAGCAAACAATGACTGCTCACCTATATATATATATATATATAATATATATATATATATATATATATATATATATATATATATATATATATAGTTTGATAATAAATAGTAAATATTTTGATCGTTTGAATATATTATTTTAAATTCAATTTTAAACTATGTATATAAAATAAATAAACATTTGAACGATCTTAATTTTTTTTAAAATTTAATTTAAGAAAGGAGAACCTAACATTGATTTTAATAATATTTAAATTTTTTTAATTTTTATGATAGAATAATATATAAAATTTAATAAAAATAAATTAATTAATATAAAAGTGGAGAAAATCACTAGATTTTATATAATAAAATGTTTTACTATTTTTTTAAATTTATTTTTGACATAAATGAATTTTTATTTTATTAATTTTATAAATGTATAAATTTAGTATTTCTATTTTAAAATCAATCAATATTACCTTTGTACTTTTAATAAAATATCAATCTCGCCCTTACTGAATTTTTTGAAAATTAAAAAGGTAACATTGGTTTATTTTAAAATTGCATTTAAGCTTTTATTTTCTTTTTATTTTACTAAACTCACAAAATGGTCTATAAATTTATTAACTTATTTAATTTTAGTCCTAAGTTTTTATCATTATACTAGTGAATCTCTGAATTTATACAACTCATAATACGTTAATTCTTCTGTGATCTTTCTCACAAATGATGTCTAATCAACCATAACACTTATTTGGGTAATGGAGGAGGTTTGGACTGAAATGGTTTTGTTTCTTTAACTTTTATTTTTAACATATTTTAGTCTGTAATAATTTAAAAAATAAAAAATATGTTCATTTTATCTTATTAAGTTATTACTTGGTATGTTAATTCATTAGATACCTTCTTCTACTTTAATTTTCTATTACTATTATTCATTTTATTTTTATTAAAAAAATATTTTGTCTCTATAAACTATGACATAATTTCAATTTTAGTATATCAACTTTAAAATATTATAAAACACTCCTTCAGTCCTTCAGAACAAATAAAAATATTAAATAATTGTGACCTTTAATGTCCTAATTATACATAAGCAGGTGGTATTTTATCTTAACACTTAAACTCCGTTTTTGTATGTTTTATTTAAAGTTTGATATTAGCAACATTCAATCACCATTAATTTTCAAGGAAAACACTATTTTTATGAAAAGTATTCGAATTTGGTTTTCAGGATGTGGAAAGAACAAAATTGAAAACAAAACTCGTGCGCAGGTGGTGTTAAGGTAAGAGACTACAAACTCCAAATAAAATTAGTTTATTACTACGTTAGAATACTCATGTGAGGAGGAAATTTTTTTTTGAAAATCCTAAGTTGAGCATTCACAAATCTAATTGGTCCGTTTTCAGCTCAAGACAATCTTGGTTTTTGTCACTCAAACATGACATGGTCCCTTTTGGTTTCCAGGTTTGTCTTAATAAAATTGTGAAATATGTTTTAGTCTTTTCATATATCTTTGTACATACTAGAATCATGTTAGAGTTAAGATCCTCAAGATGTGAAGTTTTGGAATATTAATCACTCTTCACTTCAGTAACTACATTGAACCTTTTTGTACTGTTCTATGTTTCAGTAATACAAAGGTTTGTCCTTGTCCATGGGGAAAATGCTGCTTCATAAGATGCCAGATTTGCTTATTTTGGCATTAAAGTGAGAAAGAAAAACAAGCAACACATTCAGAATGAAAATATGCAACCACCAGCTATAGTATAGAGACCAAAATCAGTCAATAAGTGTTGGCCCAATTGATAAGATCGAGTTATGTGAAATATAATGTCTTTGGATTCTATCAATGATACATCATTCTCATTGCAAAAAAGAAGTTAAATCCGAAACCTTTGAAGTTATTACTAACTCATCAAGAGCATCTCCTTAACAATCACATTCAGTTATTATATGAAATCACACAAAGAAAATGAAAGAATAGCATCTACTTTGTTAGTGCATATCCGAATTCAAACAAGGCATTGTCACAAGTAACATCATTTAGACATTGTAAAGATCTACATTCAGTGCCCCTGTATTCTCAAGAGACGGTAACAAAAAAATTTCTATGAATTTCTATATTCTACACAACTATGAGCATTCTTGCAGATACTAATGCAAATTGTAACTTGATTTTGCTGTCAAAATGCATGGCAATCACAAAGACTAGCCCATGTTTCTGTGTTTCAACACTATTAATAGATCATAGACAGACCCTGAGCTTCTTGAGGGATGCAAGAAATCATAGTGTTTACTACACAGGAAGGAATGAAACTGGTGACTAAAACAAAAGCTTATGCCAACATTGTTACAGTCAAGAAATCAATAAAAACAGTTAGGATTCTGATCAGTTTTCACCATGTCTTCACCAGAACGGATTCCTGTTTTTACATGAACAGATATCCAGGGTAGGTTTTAACACACCTCACTTGTGCTCGTTCAGTACCTTCAACTTATTTTGAAAGCTTTAGCATCAGTTGTTTAAAATTTTAAAAGCCATTAGCTATACTCAATTGACTCATAAGAATCTAAATGTTGACAGAAAAAAAAAATCAAGAATTATCTAAATATATGTTAGTTAAAGTAAGAAAGCTTTCTAGTAATACAGTAATAAGTACATACTACATACTACCATTTAATTGAAAGACGTTTATATTAAATAGATGATACATGCCACATTTAGGAGAAGTTAAATCTTAACATAATATCCTAAGTCCACACTCCCACTATCCTTGGAGGTAAATGGTTAATATTAACTAAAATCTCACAGGTCTCCACAAAATTATAATTTAACTCTTAGATTTAATTTGGTCCTTCTAATTTGCTACTAAAAATAATTTAATCAATCTAGTTTCAAATTTAAGCAATATTGTCTCGCAATTTTGCTCATTAAAACAATTTAATCCCTCTCTTGCGAATTAAAGCAATTAAGTACATTTTTTTTGAATAATTAGAAGGGCAAGGTTATTCTAATTGAAACTAAAAGAATTAAATTTCTGTTACAAGCAAACAATAGAGAAAACAAAATTGCTTTAAGACTATATGGACTAAATTTCTGTACAAAGCAAATTAAGGGGACTAAAAGTGCAACTAAACTTGTAGGTACTATTTCAATAAGGACAGCCCTCAATCATGGTTATCTTATACCTAACTGATGCAAAGCTTGCTAGTTGACACATCCCAAAATAACACACTAAAATAAAAAGATTGATCTGAGTATAAAATTTGTACTACATGTTGAGTAAGATATGAAAGGCAATGTGCACTAATGAGGAAACTACAATGATAATTAAGTAATGTCACCGCGTGGGATGAAAAAGTAAGATTTTATTCTTTTATACATAAAAATATCAGCAAGAGAGTCATGTAGCACACTCTTAACCAAAATGATCAGGAGATCTTACATTGGAAAACCCAATATAATGATGTAAGTATAGATATAACAAAACCTTGCCATGACTAGAATTGCTGAATTGCTGAAACAACTTCAGTAATTCCTTCAAACTTTCTCCTTTCCTTGAGAATCATCTTAGCCAAATCAAGTGCCCGACGTTCACAGGTGGCCCGTTTAGTTGCATCAGTAATGGATTCAAAATCTTCAACATGTGCCACACCAACAATTCTCCTGTCAATCAAATAATTAAAAGTAAAATGTTAACCATGCTACTTGTAAAAAGGATTCAAATTATTTTATGCATTCATTTTACATGAAGGACCAAATTTTGTGTGATATAACTGATCAACTAGCATCAGGCCCAACGCTAGTCCAGACTTGAAACCATCTACAAAGAGATTTGAGCAACACTGAAATTCACTTGACAATACCTTAGAAGACTTTATTCAAATTCTTTGTGAATATCATATCATGCTTCTCAGACAATGCAATATGAGCTGCTATTCAAAGTTACAGTCCCGTGAAAGAGCACAAGGCAATACAAAGAAGGTTGAGCAAACATGTTGCAGTACAAGGAAATATAGGTTAAGAAGTAACAATTAGCACTAAGGTAGGGGAATCCTCAACCAAAGATGAGTGAAAACCATCATAGATGACTCGAACATGTAACTCTGGTATTCAAATGTTCTCTTTCAAGAGAGAATCTTTTAAAATTAATTCAAATAAATATTCCTTGAAGTTAAGAAGGATAATTGGTTAATGGAGAGAGTAAGGCTATATGCTTGGTTGGAGATTCAAATGAACAGTTGGAAAATAGCAATGTATTTGGTCATGATAGAGTATAAGTTAACATTATCTACCTGCCCAGTTACAGTCCAACTAAAACTGAAATGGATTAGGTACAAGTAATAATATAAGAATCAATATAGTTGTACAAAAACTAAACCAGAATGAATCCTGACTCCCAACCCCCAAAAAATAAAGTAGCCTTAGATTAAATGCATAAAAATAAGCCACATCATAGATCCAGTTAGTCACACACACATACACACAAAAACAAAAGTCTGTCAGATTTTTAAGATAAACTAAAATCATAGATATGGTGAGTCTTATTTTAAGAAGGGACTGAATCACTATAAAATTGGAAAATGGAAATCTGAGTGATGAAAACATAGAAGAAACAATGCTTAATTGATGACTATGGCAAGTAAACGAAAAGATGTACAGAATGGAAAATTAAACCAGCCATCACATATTGCTAAATAATTTTGCAATTGAACTAAAGGTAAGAAAACTGAAATCAGAAACACATGGAAATTATATATCATTATGGTAAAAATAAGAAAAACTGATATGTAGTCTCACCTTATCATTTTGGCAGCACCAAATCCAAGAGTGTCATGAAACAAATCTGTCATGTATTTCTTCTGTACAAGCAGCTGAACCTCAGGATTGTTATAAATTGCAGGAAGATATGCCTCACCAGGACCTTTTTTATGCTCATCCCAAAGTGCAATAAATTTATAGTGAAAAAGATTCCAAGTGTCTTCAATTGTCTTAAGAATCCACTCCTTATATGCCTGCATGACATAGTTTGTTTAGACAAGTCCTACAGCATTTTTTCCCTTTAAATCAATAGTCCCCAGCAATTACAAGAATAATAATTACATGCCAAGTTTCATTATGCCATTCATCCGGCAATGTAATTGAAATAACTAAAAGGAAAATCCCTTCCAAATAAAGATGAAGACGTAACAATAGATGAACACTATCATACAAGTCAAAGAAGAAATTAAAGTGAGTTTCAACTAAGTATTGTTAGTTGTTAGTTGTTACTAGTATTTGGCTAAAACAGTTTATGGTTATCTGAAGCCATCTCTAACTCCTTTCAGATCGTATAATTTTGTCACCTCTTCAATTTCAACTCCCAGAGTTCCTTCTCTTGATCACAACAATAGTTATGCATTGGATAACAAAGCACCAATTATTGACACTACACACACAAAACAGAACAATAAAAGGTAGTTCAAAACCATAAATACCTCAGAAGACAGAAGATGTAGGAAACTTAATTGATGGTGCAAGAAAGACGCTGGGAGAGAAGTTAGATTATAGACATTAATAACTACTGAGTTCAGACAAGTGTAAAAATCAGGGCCACAGAAGATATGTATTAATAAGGACTTACTTTTCGATCATTCACTTGATCAGCATGTCCATCTTGAGCAAAGAAAGCCAAAATCAAGTTTCCCAAGAAGGCTCCAACGTCAAAACCCATCGGTCCATAAAATGCAAATTCTGGATCAATAACTTGAGTCGATTTGTGAGTAACCATGACAGAACCAGTGTGTAGATCTCCATGTATTAGTGCCTGGGCCCTCTCACAGAACCTACAAGAATATAAATTCTCAAAGAGGAACAATCAAAGCAACAGAACTGCTGCACGTTATGTTAAAAATTGTACTAGCTCTAATACTTGGATTTCAGCTCGGCAACTTCAAGCTTCAACAGATTGTCTTCTCGAACAGCCTCAGCATCACCATCAAGATAAGGTGTGGTCCAACGATTATATTGAGAAACTTTATAAGGGTCAGAGAAAATAACCTGTTCGGTGAGCCTGCATAACTCCACATTCCCACAAAATTCGGCAACTGCATAAAGCCAGTGTGTATTTAGGCTTTCAAGCAACATGCCTTAAAACTCCATCTAGAAAAAAAAATGTCACCAAAACAGGTGTTTTCTCATGAAAAGTTTAAGGCAAGTGAGCACAGACAACTAAACAAATGCACCCCTTTTTTCCAATACAAAACTTTTCTAAATGACCACTTTCAAGTCTCTTCTCATTTAACTTTTAGGCTAGGTACCAGATATAACAGAATCAGAACCAAGTAACTTATATAAGAGCAGTAGCAGGAACTCTATGAAACCCAGGCCAAGAATCAAGCAGTCTATGAGAATTCTACAGTTCAATTATGCAAATAAAAATTTGTTCCAATGACACGGAGAACGTCATGCATTATAACAGCAAGGTTTTTCTAAATCCAACAGTTAAATTTACAGTAAACTTAATGCTGCATGTGGCGCAATAAATAAAGAAAAGTGGTGGGGATAGATTACCATCCCTCTTGTGCTCAGTAGTGGTACGAAAAAGGAGAGACGTAAAGAACAGTGTCTTGGCCATGTAATCCGCCATGTGTTCTGCCAATAATGGGTATTCAATTCCAGCAATCAACCCTTTTCTCAGAATTATATGTGGAGGCTCAAAGTAATGCATGCCAATCAAAGACATTGTACGGTCAAAATGATAAACTTCTGGGACATGCTCGGGGCTTAAGCGACCATGTTCTTTAAGAGCCAGTGCCTCAAAATATGCTCTCTCTTTTGTCATAGGCCATGATTCGCCTATGCAACGAACGTATGGGAGAGCCTACATAAATAACTAAACACTTCAACCCACTTCATCCAAACAATCCAAACATTTATTGGAAAATTTTCAACATTTTTAAACATACTCTTCCTCTTCCCACTCAAGGAAGGCAATTAATAAAACGAAACCACACTGTCCAAAAATTAGAAACAAAAAAAAAAAAAAACACTTTCTCAATACCCACAAACTTTTCAACGACTGAAGCTAAATAAAATCCTTACCTGTTTGATGACAAAAGAACCGGCGGAGTTGATGACAATGAAGACGAAGTTGAGGTTGCCATCTCCCACTTCTTTGACCGTTATGTCATCGAACTTGTTCCCAAGCTTCGAAGACAGGCTAGGTGTAGCCTTTATGTATTCAATCAGCGATTTCTCATCCAGCGGACGGAACTCCGAAAAAGCCATTATGGACAGCGACGGTGACCGATGATACCGGCGGCGATAATCGGCAGTGATGATTGTAGTAGGGTTTTAAGGAGTGGGAGGAACAAGCTCGCTTGAAAATTAAAATGGAATCTTCGTAATTTTTATTAAAGGGTGAAGGGTACAGTGTATGACTATGAAGTGTGAACCAGAAAGGGGAAAAACAGTGAGCAGTGAAGAGACATTTGAGAGGGAACTTGGAGATGCAATGAACCTGGTCGTTATTTCATTAACCAGATGTGAAAGCGTGAACTTTCAACCATAATTTATCAGCCATTTGGGTCGTTGTCATGGAATAAAGGACCATAATTATGAACGAGAATACGAAAAAATAAAAAGACAAGGAAAATATTTCAGAAAATAAAAATAGAAGAAATATTTTCATCATTAAGAAAATATTTTTTTATTTTATTTATTAAAATTATTTTATTTTCAAAAATATTCTCAAGTTAAAATATTAATAGATATAAAACATTTTTATTTATAAATTAATTTTTAATTTATTATTAATATATAATATTTTATTTATTAAAAATATTTAAATTATAATATATAATAAAAATAATTTAAAATATATTATTTTTATCTTGTATTATAATTTAAATATAATTAATAAAAAAATTATTTAATGATAATACATTAAATTATTATTATTTATTTATTAAATTAAACTTTCATGAAGGTCAAATAAATGAATTTATTGTTATTAAAAATAATAAATAATTTCATTAAATATTCATTATGAGATAATAATTTTAAAATTAGGATATTCTTTGAAAAACTAAAATGAAAAAACAGAGCACCGAGGGATCCAATTAAAAATAAAATGTCCATTTTTTAAAAATTAAAATTGTAATTCTAAAAGAAATAATAAATTTTCGAATGAGAAACAAAATCTAATTCTTTAGAGAATTATTTACAGGCCTTAAAGTGCTGTCTTTTCAAATTATATATCAAATTTTAGTGTAAATAATTTGTATGTATTATTATAAATTTTTATAAACTTGTCTAATTTTGAAATAGATTAATATTTTTTTCCTTAAAATTTTTGTGAATAAGAAAAAAAAAATTCAATCGTAAATTAAAAATAATAATAAATGAATAAGATGAATAAAATACAAAACAATTTATATGCTTGCACAAAGCATGCCTTCATAGTTTTTCCCCCTTTTGTCAAAGCATTCACTGCTCACACATCATACACATAGCTTGCATGTATTTAATATTGTTTAATTTAAATAATGTATGTGAATTAATTAGGGAAAATTAAAATAATTTGAACTAATTATTATTAAGAATTTTACAATTCTCGTTCAACATATTTCACAATCAACTTATTAATTCATGGTCTAATAAATGGAAAAAAAAAACAATTCAATATGAATTATAGAATTTATTTGTGTGCATACTTAGAAATTTATTGGATATATATATATATATATATATATATATATATATATATATATATATATATATATATATATATAATTCATACTAATGAATTATTATAAAAATTTTAGAAAAAATGAGAATTTTTGTGTGTCCTTTTACTTTTATGAAAAATAAAGACGGAAAAAAAATCTCTTACAGTGAAAAATGAAAACGGGAGTAGAAAAAAAGAAGCATTTTTGCATGATAGGACTCACTTAATCATGGGGGGTCGGGTTCGGGTCGATATGTCTAGCCTAAAATAATATAGAATTTACTGAAACGCAGATGCTTGATCTTCCGATCCATCTCCGTCTGAAAACTGCAACGTTCCGCAAATTTCTTGAAAATGTTGGCAAAACAAGACGGGAAACTATTTCTACCGGTAGAGTGACTGTAAAAGTAACTGTTACTCAAGCACCATTACATGGTCAGAAGAGAGCAGATGAAGTGGAAAATGGGGATAACTATTTTGGCAGAATAGTCAAATTGGCCAATTCAAGTATGTAAATTTTACAAAATTGATTCTTTATTTCTATTGGAAAGATATTGTTAAGCTTCCAAAACCAAATTGAATTCTATAGATATAGATAACGATCAGGTTGGTCCATTGCACCCCATTTCCCCCTCTCACTGCCTCCTCTGTCAACTTCATCCTTCATAGTCATACCTTACACACCTCTTCCTTTTAGAAAAGTATAAAGAAGAAAAATTCCATTATGATTCTCAAGCAACTTGGCTCCTCCCTCTCCTTAAAATCCTGCTACTATCACCATTGCCGTTTATCGCCGCCGGTATCATCGGTTATCCTCTATACCCACAATGACTTTTTCAGAGTTTCGTCCGCTGGATGAGAAGTTGCTGATTGAATACATACAGGCTACCCCTCTTCTGTCTTCGAAGCTTGGGAACAAGTTCGATGACTTAACGGTCAAAGAAGTCGGAGATGGCAACCTGAACTTTGTCTATATTGTCGTCAACTCCGCCGGTTCTTTTGTCATCAAACAGGTAAGGTTGTTTACTTAACTTCAGTCGTTGATCGAAAGTTTTGATCGAAAAGTTTGAGAAAATCTTTTTTTTTTCTTTTTTTTTTTGTAGTTTCTAATTTTTGGACATTGTGGTTTCATTTTGTTAATTGCCTTCCTTGAGGAGGAAGAGGAAGAGGATGCTTAAAAATGTTGCAAATTTTTCAATAAATGTTTGGGTAGTTTGGATGAAGTGAGTTGAAGTGCTTGGTGATTTATGTAGGCTCTCCCATACATTCGTTGCATAGGCGAGTCATGGCCTCTGACAAAGGAGAGAGCGTATTTTGAGGCACTGGCTCTTAAAGAACATGGGTGCTTGAGCCCCGATCATGTCCCGGAAGTTTATCATTTTGACCGTACAATGTCTTTGATTGGCATGCGTTACTTAGAGCCTCCACACATAATTCTGAGAAAAGGGTTAATTGCTGGAATTGAATACCCACTATTGGCAGACCACATGGCGGATTACATGGCAAAGACACTGTTCTTTACATCTCTTCTTTTTCGTACCACTACTGAGCACAAGAGGGATGGTAATCTAGCCTCGGCACTCTTTTTCCAATATTGCACCACACCCTTCATTAATTTTACTTTAATTTGAACTTTAGGATTTAGAAATTATGGTATATATTAACCTCGCAATTATAATGCACGATGTTCATTTATCTTCTACATTGCTTGACGGTGTCACTATGCCTTTGATAACATGTCCTTCGGAAAATTGTTGTTTACTTAACTGAACTGTAGAATTCTAAGATTGCTAGATGCTTGTAATTTGTTCCATAGAACTGCTGCGGCTGCTCTTATAAAAATTACTTGGTTCTGATTCAGTTGTCTGTACATTGCCTGTTTTTACTTACTGCGAATTACCTTATCTCAAACTCTTTTTCAGAAAACTGATACAATTAATGACTACCTCATTTGTGATTTTAAGAATATAATTGGTCCTTACCCCTGTTATTAGTATAGATGGATCCTTAAGAATTAATACTTGTTGCTTATAAGCTTAAATGCATATTGGCTTTATGCAGTTGCCAAATTTTGTGGGAACATGGAGTTATGCAGGCATACTGCAAAGGTGGTTTTCTCCGATCCTTATCAAGTTTCTCAATATAATCATTGGACTACCCCTTACCTTGATCACGATGCTGAGGCTATTCGAGAAGACAATATGTTGAAGCTTGAAGTTGCTGAGCTGAAATCCAAGTATCATGACTACTAGTACATTTCTTTCCATAATATGCAGCAGTTTCGTTGCTTAAGTTTGTTCTTTTATGCATATTTATATTCCTATAGGTTCTGTGAGAGGGCCCAGGCTCTAATACATGGAGATCTACACACTAGTTCTGTCATGGTAACTCGTGAATCAACTCAAGTTATTGATCCAGAATTTGCATTTTATGGACCTATGGGTTTTGACGCTGGAGCATTCTTGGGAAACTTGATTTTGGCTTTCTTTGCTCAAGATGGGCATGCTGATCAAGTGAATGATCGAAAAGTAGGTCCTCGGTACTGCTTATCTTCTGTGGCCCTGATTTATATGCTTGGCTGATTTCAGCAGTTATTAATGTCTCTATTTTAGTTTCTCTCAGAGTCTCTTTCCTTCAGTTTTTTTTTCTCATTGTCACTATGGTTTTTGGAAAGCGGCTAAAAAGCCTTCAGAAGTTCTACATATCTTTATAGATCTTGAGGCATTCATGCCATCAATTAAGTTTCCTACGTCAGCTGCCTTCTTGCGTATTTATAGTTTTGAACTACCTTGGATTGTTTTGTTTAATGTGTGTACTGTCAATAAATCGTGCCTTGTTATCCAATAACCCAATATGTCACCATTGTTCTGATCAAGAGAAGGAACTCAAGGTGTTTAAACTGAAGACGTGACAATATTATACTATGTGAGATCTGAAAAGTCTTTGAGATGGCTCTTGTGAACTTGTTTAGCCCAACACTAGTAACCTGACTTGGTTAAACTCGCTTTGACTTCTCATCTGACTGACTGGTATTACAGTGTTTATCCATTGTTATACCTTCATCTTTATTTGGCAGGGAGTTTCCTTTTAGTCAAGTTAGTGCAATTGCATGATGGGATCAGTGACATTATGAAACTTGGCATGTAAATCATTATCCTTATATTTGCTGGAGACTATTGATTAAAGGAAAAAATAGTTGTAGGACTTGTCTAAAGTCTAAACACACTAAATCATGCAGGCATATAAGGAGTGGATTCTTAAAACAATTGAAGACACTTGGAATCTTTTTCACTATAAATTCATTGCCCTTTGGGACGAGCACAGAAATGGTCCTGGTGAGGCATATCTTCCAGCAATTTATAACAACCCTGACGTTACACTACTTGTACAGAAGAGATATATGACTGATCTGTTTCATGACACTATTGGATTTGGTGCTGTCAAAATGATAAGGTGAGCCTAAATATAATAGATTCTTATTTTTACCACAATTATATATAATTTCCATGGTTGCATGATTTCTGAGTTTTCTTACCTTTGGTTCCATTGCAAGATTATTTAGTAATATGCCATAGCTGGTTTAATTTTACAATCTATAGACAAAGGTTTTCAAGCATCAAAATGCTTTTATAACTAAATAGCTCATCGTGTGCATATTTTGTAATTCCAGACTGCTTTAGGCGATGCACATTTTGTGTAAAGATATCTGTATACTTGCTATAGTCATCAATCAAGCATCTTTCCTTCTACGTTTTCATCACTCAGATTTGCATTTCAAAATCTCACTGTGGCTCAGTCCCTTCTCAAAATAAGATCCACTAACATTCTTGGTATAATTATTTGACTCACAGGAGAATTGTTGGTGTGGCACATGTTGAGGATTTTGAATCCATTACTGATGCTAGTAAACAAGCTACCTGCGAACGCCGGGCACTTGATTTAGCAAAGATGATTCTCAAGGAAAGAAGAAAGTTTGAAGGAATTAGTGAAATTGTTTCAGCAATTCGGCAATTCTAGTCATGGCAAGGTTTTGCTATCTATATATATTGGATGTTTTCCAATATAAAATCTCCTAATAATTTTGTTTAAGGATGTACTGTATGAATTTCTTGTTGTCAACATTATGTATAAACGACTAAAATTTTACTGTTTCATCCCTCTGGGCATTGTGACCTAGCTAATTATGCTTTCAGTTTCCTCATTAGTGCACATCCACTGTTATTTATACCTCAGCAAGTACTGTAGTAAAATGTTATGCTCAATAATCAATCTCTTATATTCTAGTTGGTTATTTTTAGATGCCTCTATTAGCAAGGTTTGCATCAGCTAGGTATAAAATCACCATGATTGAGGGCTGTCCTTGTGGAAATAATACCTGTAAGTTTAGTTGCACTTTTAGTCTTCCAAATTTGTTCAGTACTGCAATTTAGTCTCTATAGTTTTAGTTAGAGCAATTTTTTCTCTGTAGACTATTTGTCACAGGAATTTAGTTCTTTTTGTTTGAATTAGATTAATCTTATCTTTCTAATTATTTGGAAAAACAATTAATGACTTAATTGTTCTAAGTGACAATAGAGGGATTATACTGTCCTAATGAGCAAAATCAAGAGACAATAGTGCTCAAATTGAAACTTGATTGATTAAATTGTTTTAATGAGCAAATTAGGACCAAATTAAACCTAGAAGTTAAATTGGAATCTGTTGTGAGCTGTGAGGATTTGGTTAATAACAATAAATTAGCTCCAAGGATAGTGGGAGTGTGGACTTAGGATAGTATAGTAAGATATAACTTCTCCCCGTAGTGGCATGTGCCACTATTTAATAACAATCCTTTTTTAAACAGTAGTAAAGAAATTTGTTACTGTAATCCTATGATTTTTGTCACTTGAACTATATATATTTGGATAATCCTTGATATATATATATATATATATATATATATATATATATATATATATATTGTCAACATTCAGATTATTATGAGTCAAAGGAGTACAACTAACGTTTTATAAAAAATTAAACAACTGATGCTAAGGCTTTTGGAATAAGTAGATGATGCAATTCAAAGTATTTAAATTAGCACAAGTGAGACTTATTAAAGAATTTAGTGAAGACACTGAAAATAGATTTGAATCCCAACTGTTTTTCTTAATGGATCAGTAGTAGAAACTTCAGCACTAGCCTTTTTTAAATAAAAAAAATTAATCACCAGTTTCATTCCTTCTTATTTACTAAACACTTGCTTATGATTTCTTGCATCCCTCTAGAAGCTCGGGGTCTGTCTAAGATCTATTAATATTGCTAATTTTAAAGCACAGCAACATTGGTTAATTTTTGTGATTGCTATTTTGACTGCAAAATGATTACAATGTGTGTTATTGTTAGCTAGAATATTCATCGTATCGCAGAAATTAGGGGCTTGTTTGATTCTGTTTTTGTTTCTTTGTTTTTAAAAACTGTTTTTGAAAATTATGTTTAAAAGTTGTTCTGTAAAATAAAAGTAAAAAAGATCTGTTTGATAAACTGTTTTGAAAACATGTTGTTTTTTGCTTTTTCGTATTCTGAAAACAAAAATAGGAAATAAAAACAACTTTTCCTTATTTCTGTTTTTTTGTTTAAAAAACAATTTGTTTTCAGAATTTGTTTCCGAAACAACAACAGAAAACAGTTATCAAACGAATTTTTTTGTTCTGAAAACAACTGAAAATAGAAAACAGCTTTTAAAAACAGAAAACGAACAGACACTAGGGGCCTGTTTGTTTCCAGTTTTTAAAAACTGTTTTCTGTTTTCAGAACAAAAAAACTCGTTTGGTAACTGTTTTTTATTATTGTTTCGGAAACAAATTCTGAAAACAAGGGGTGTGTTTGTTTTTCAGTTTTAAAAACTGTTTTCTGTTTTCAGTTGTTTTTAGAACAGAAAAACTCATTTGGTAACTGTTTTCTGTTGTTATTTCGGAAACAAGTTTTGAAAACAAGTTGTTTTTAAAACAGAAAAACAGACATAATGAAAAGTTGTTTTTGTTTCCAGTTTTTGTTTTCAGAAGAAGAAAAACAAAAAACAACATGTTTTCAAAACAGTTTATCAAACAGATTTTTTTTACTTTTGTTCTACAGAATAACTTTTAAACATAGTTTTCAAAAACAGTTTTTAAAAATAAAATAAAAAACAAAAACAGAATCAAACAAGCCCAAGTTGTTTTTAAAATAGAAAAACAGAAAAGGGAAAAGTTGTTTTTGTTTTCTGTTTTTATTTTCAGAACAGAAAAAGTCAAAAAAACAACATATTTTCAAAACAGTTTATCAAACGGATTTTTTTTATTTTTGTTCTGCAGAACAATTTTTAAACACAATTTTCAAAAATAGTTTTTAAAAACAAAAACAGAATCAAACAAGTCCTAGATTTTTTTTTTTCAGTTTTCCTCTATTTTCTTAGCATATGGGAACATGAATGTAGAAATAAAAAAATATCTCTACAATGTCTAGTGATGGTTCTACTTGTGATAATTCCTTGTTTGAATTGGGAGATCCTCTAATAAAGTAAGTGGACAAATTCAGTTGTATATATACTATTCTATCATTGTCAATATTTGCCACTTTGCATGAGTCTGTTTGGCTCCCCGATTTCTGTGCTTCTAAAGTTAGTGTTGGAGAATCTGTGGATCAAGTTTCCCATTGATAGTCTTTTATGTCATTTTAACCCATGTTTTAGTGGAGTAAACTGTGATACAATGGAATATGATCATTATTTAAGGTGGCTTAATGTTTCATATCTATAGAAAAAGTAGTTCTGCAATATCAATGGCTGTACTAGTGACTAGTGATAGTTTTTTCAGATTGTGGAAGCAGGAAGCTCCAATTGAAGAAGAGCAATTTGAGAGGATATAACAATTTGAACTTAAAAAAGTAGTTGGAAGAAATATTATTAGCATTAGTATCTAATAAAGTAAGTGGACAAATTCAATTGTATATATACTATTCTATCATTGTCAATATTTGCCACTTTGCATGAGTCTGTTTGGCTCCCCAATTTCTGTGCTCCTAAAGTTAGTGTCTGAGAATCTGTGGATCAAATTGCCCATTGATAGTCTTTTATGTCAACCCATATTTTAGTGGAGTAAACTGTGATACAATGGAATATGATCATTATTTAAGGTGGCTTAATGGTTCATATCTATAGAGAAAGTAGTTCTGCAATATAAATGGCTGTACTAGTGACTAGTG
Organism: Gleditsia sinensis; assembly: GCA_037074535.1. Lineage (NCBI taxonomy): Eukaryota > Viridiplantae > Streptophyta > Magnoliopsida > Fabales > Fabaceae > Gleditsia > Gleditsia sinensis. The sequence goes on from CM073463.1 coordinate 3,747,381, forward strand.
TTAGAGATTTGTACCACAACTTTTTAAGTGCATTCTTTGCAATGAGATGAATGCAAGGGGCTAATTAGACCAAAGCGAGTGTGTTGGTAGATGGAAAAGGATCCTTTCCAATATTGCACTTGGTGTAGTTGGGGAGAGAGAAACAAAATAATTGGGGCTAGATGAGTATTGCTCAAGTGGTCTTCACCCATTTCTTTTGCCTCTCTCCTTCTGTATGAGATGATGTATGGGAGAAATCTCAGTCCATCAATGAATCCTACCACCTCAGACAATTGAATGCATTTTAATGGGCCCTATAAACTTATTATCTTCTTTTTTATGTCAAACAAATAAATTTAGAAACTTAAGACAAAATCTGACGTTCTCAAGGTAAACAGAACATGTTATGTGTTAGTTACAATCAATGATCCTAGGGGCATTCATCAATATAACTATCTTTGAATTATTACAGAATACATATATATTATATTATTCTCACAAATACTGATAATCCCCTATTTGCCGTAAGCAACACCATCAGTATTTTGCTGTGGAAATGCTTCAGTATGAAGTATGTGGCAGAGCTCAGCATTTGCCTGGTATCATCTGTGCCTACTTAAACCGCATTCTGCCAGAATTGGCTCCAGCATTGTTGTATACAACACGAACATAGTCCACTGCCTTACTGTCATGAACAGCTGCTAGAGTTAGTAATAAGCAGAAGACATGCATAAGGTATAAAGCCATTCTTGTTTCTGGAAGTTGTAGTTGGATTTTGCCCAATATGCGTGGAGTGCTCTTGGGATTTTATAATGTTTGGTAATGAAAATTAGGCTCAAGGTGATGCAATAACAGATATTTTATTTTCTTCTCCGTCTTCTTTTGAAACTGAAAGGCCCATCCCACCTGGATCCCGCTCAACTGAAAATAAATGGATTTAATGCTAAATGGTATTGTAAAATCCACTGAGAAAGTGGACTTTGATCAAGTCAAGCTGACATGCATAATTGCCCCCCCGGAAAGGAAAAATTACTATCAAGCGGACAATCAATGCCGTAGTCCTTCCTTCATCCCTTGGCAGCTTTTAGGAACAATAACTCCATTTATTTTTCTTTTTTAGTGCTAAAGACACATTATAAGCAGTTATCGGGAGGCAATTATGGAGACAGACTTATTTATGTTACGAGATTGAAATACAAATCATCTTATTCTTTAAACTAACTAAAATGCATCAAAAGACTAAGATGATTTGTATCTTCTGTACGTTTTGTCGTGTAACCCTGGGTTATAGTTTCTATGGGGTGTGTACCTTTCATATTTTGTTTCGTAGAAGTGTGGGCTCAATTAGTCTGCGTGTATTTTTCTGCCTTATAATATCTTCTGTATCTCCTGACTTAGTGCCTGTTTAATGATATCTCCTTTTTGACAAAACAATATTTATAGGTCTCTCCAGTTCTTCTTTTTTAAAGTTCTAAATAACATATGCAATGAAATTTAAAATCGGCAATTTTGCTGATAAAATAAGACAGATAGACTAACATGAACTCCATATTTCCATTAAAAGTAGTCATCTGCAGACATTTATGCAGAAAACTGTCTTATGTAACGAGAATACAATACACATCATGTTATGTCCTTTTGCTCTTATTCTTTAAACTAACAAGCTCTTATTGGCTAATAGAATGCCTCTAATTCCCATATTTGGCCTTATACCCTTTCCACAGCTGATCCACAGTCTTCCCAAGGAGCTGAACAAAGTACTGGTCACTATAACCAGTTCTCATCTTCTTGTTCAGTTCTGCCACAAACCCGTTTCTCAGACTGTTACAGTAGTCCAGAAAATGAGCTGTAATATCATAACCCTGGTCCCAACTTTCCCCTTGCCCTGGTTTCCTCCAGTTGCTAGGTGCATAGCCTGCCTTAAGCCTCACAAAATCTGCTATTCCTTCAATCAATCCACCAGGAGCTTGGCTATTCCCGTTCCACTGCCATACGTGGGTCATTTCATGATACAGCACCCCAGTAACTTCCCTTCTCACATCCCCAGAATAGCTTCCAACATATTTTGAGCTGAGATGAATCTCATTATTGGTAGTATATGCAACTCCATCCTTGTCTTCCACAAAAAAGCTTACCTTCTGCACATTTTTTCTGTCTGCAGGGTTGTTTTGCTGCTGGAAGATCGTCCATATGAATTGGGTTGCAGAGTCCAGTGTTTGCTTGGCATACTCTGCGCCTATCTCGTTGCGGAAGCGTATGCCACCAGCAGTTGTAATAGCATTGTTGGTGACAGTGTATTCAACTGCTTGTGTTCCTTCAATTGCTGCTAGAATCACTAGTAGCAAAGAATAGATATGGATGAATTGATGAACCACCATGGTTATGCTTGGAGGTAGCTCTTGTGTTTGTTTCTCTTGAAGGTCTTGTAGTTTGTGGTTACAAAAGAGCTATGTTATGGTTTTTATAGGAAGATACCAGGTAAACAACTACAACTTGCATCGTGCAAGTTGGTGGTCATCTCACCGTCCGCTGAGCTTGGTTTTTTCACAGGAAATTGTTGTCTTCTTTTTTTTTTTAACTAGAGTTGACTACTCCAACTTCGACATTTTTCTCTCACTTGACAAAATTGAAAAATTTTAGCCGCACAATTTCATCTATTATAAAGTTGATGAGTGACAAGGTGTGGTTGGTGTTGAGTCTTCCCTTCATTGACTTTGAATAGACCCACTGTGCCTGTCAGCAAATTAAATGGTCTATTTATGTAGGTTTGATTATTAGCCTTTCGGACGTATTTGACGGGACGTTTAATATACAATAAAATTTAGTGTTTTTAAAAATTATTATCAATAAAAATAATAATTTTTAAAAATGTATAAATTGTGTTTAATTTATTTTTAAAATTATTAAGAATTTTTAAATAAAATTTTTTTAAAAAATATTTTACTTTTATGCTTATTTATTTTTAAATTTTTTAAGAATTTGTATATATTTTTTAAAAATATCTTTTATTTTTATAAAAAAAAAGTGAGTAAAAAAAGGAGATGAAAAATAAAGTGAGAGAGAGAAAGAGATGAAAGATAGTTAGAGTAAAGAAGTGGAGTAAAAAAAAAATATTATTAATATTACAATTATAATATTAATGAATAGTATATTTATTTTTTAATATTATAAGAAATTTTTTAAATTTATAAGAAATTAAGATTCTCATCTCCTTATAAAAATTATTGTATGAAAAAATTGTTAAAATATTATTCTTAAAAATCTTAATTTTTTAGAAGATAAATTTTTAAAATTTGTATCAAATATGATAATTCTATTTTTTTCATATTAAAATTTTCAAAAAAAAATCATGTACAAAAAAATTCTTTAATTGTCTTGTAGTTAATTAAGGTACTAAATTTTGTTTCGAAATACTATTTTGGTGATTGCAAAAATAGAAATATTTTAAAATTTTCATAAAAATAAATATTTTTTAAAAAAGTTTCAAATAATTTTAAACAATAATTTTTAAAATTTTTTAAACAATTTTAACATAATATTAATGATATAGATATATAAAATTATGTTAAAATTAATTTTTATATTTAAATAGTAAATAAACATGCTACAATAATGAAAACTCTAACTCAAATTTCAACATTATTCAACAACAACTTCTCTCTTGTATCTATCTCTCTATTTTCTTAACTCTTTCGTAACATCTATCTTTAAGTCTCTCTCTGTCGACTATGATTTTATCTCTATATTCAAGTACATTTCTCTCTCTTTGTCTCTCAATCTATCTTTTCATTATTTTTGTAGTTTTTTCTTTAAGATGAAAGACAATAAAAAAAAGTAATGCCATGAGAATGAGAGAAGAGAGTAAAAAATTGACAAAGATGTCATGATTTGTAAAAAAAAAAATATCTTAGTGTTGGATGTAATGTGATATTACTTTCATCTACTTTCAAATTGTTAATTTTTTTATTTTTCAAATTGATTTGATACTTTTCTATCGAAACAATTCGAAATCAGAATATTTTTGTTGAAACAACTCAAAATAAAAGTATTTTCGTCGAAACAACTTGAAACAAGAATATTTTCATTGAAACAACTCAAAATAATAGTTTTTTTTATTGAAACAACTCGAAACAAAAATATTTTCATCGAAACAACTTGAAACAAAAATATTTTTTCCGAAAAATTTTACAACATAATAATTTTAATCAAAATGACATAATTTTTTAACAAATATTTTGTTTCGTTTCGATAATTCTATTTCGTGTCAATGATTTTAAAAATAAAAACATTTTAGTCGTTTCGATAAAAAAAATTAGTTCTTTGACCATATCTATTCTAGGTGGGACTCTTAAGTGCTGCTAGTTTAGAAGGAGAAGAAATCAAAAGGACAAAGGAAATATTGAGTATGAGAAAGATCTAAAATCATTTCCATATCTTTGGCAGCCATTCCATTGTTATTGTGAATATATACAATTATAAACTGGATACACAAACTTGTCCCAACTTCAAATGGAGAGATGTTTAGGTATATTGGGTTTATAAAAGATTTGTAATAAATTATAAAAGACATATAAATATGTTTAAAGTAATTTTTATTAAAAAAATATATTTGAAATTTTTATATGTATTTTTTATAATTATCTAGGTCTATTTAAAAAAATTTGATACAATATTATCATTATATAACATGTTACTATCAATTTAAAAATAACTTTTAGTGTTAGTACTTTTTTTAATAGATCACAAATCATAACATTTAACAATTACATATAAAAACTTAAAATTTATAAAAGTTTTATTAGAAGCATAATAAAAGAAATAATTATAATTTAATTATGCATTTCTGAATATTATAAAAAAATCATAAAATAAGAAATTATACATCTCCTAACCCTTATTAATCAAGAGCATAGAAGAAGTACAATAAATTTTATTAAAATATAACTAATTATAAATCTCAAAGAATAATAAAATAAATCATTCAAAAAAATAACATATCTCTTAATTTTATTTAAAAATTAAGACTTTTAGTATGATTCTTATTTAACAAGAAAAGAATAATTTTTCTAAAAAAAAGTAGAGTTTTTTTCTTCTTCTTTTTTTATTTGTTTGGAGGGGGCGGGGTTTGCAACAGAGAGAAAAGAAAAGCTTCTCAGCTTTCTTATCAATCATTAAGGGCCCGTTTGGTTGGATAGAATAAATTTTAATGAAATGAAAAAAAGAAAGGAAGAGGGAATGAAAAAGAGAATGGAATGACATTACCTTGTTTGGTATGCGATGGAAAAAAAGAGGTAATGTGATATTTTATTATTTGATTAATAGATAAATTGAAATAATAGAAAGATAAGATAAACAAAATGATTAAATTAATTTTAATATAAAATAATTAAATTAATTTTTTTAAATAAAAAAATTTAAAAAAATAGATTTTTTTTAAAATTCCTACAAATTAATCTTTACAAAATATAATCAAATTAATTTTTTTAATAATTAAATTAAATTATTTTAATAAAAAAATATGAAGTTAAGTATTATTTTGTGATGGAATTTTGGATTCCATCCATTATTGGAAGGAATCCATTTTCCATCACATGATGGAATGGAACATTCTATGGAATGTTCCATTCCATTAAACCAAATGATGAAATCCTATTTTCCATTCCACATTCTTTTCCATTCCTGTCAAATCATTAAATTTAATAAATAGACACACAAAAATAAATTATTTTACATTCATACAAAATTAAATATTGAGATCTATAAATAAAAAATAAAGATAGAATAAATAAATTCTATAATTTTTAAAATTATAAAATAAAGAATTAGTATTATAATTAAAAAATAAAAATATAATACACCTCTTAAATTTTAATATATTAAATATTACATATTAAAAATAAAAAATATAACTGATATAATAATAAAATAAAATAAAAAGATACATTTTAGAGAGGTAACACATCTCAATTTCTTTCAAATATCTTTTATATAATAACAAATTCGATGTTGTAATCTAATTTTTTTTTACTCAAATTTAATTTGTAGATTTGAATAAATAAAATATATTATTTGAAACTTTGATATATTTTTTATGAAAAAAAAAATTTTAATGAAAGAAAATATTTTTTTAAATAAAAAATAAATATTTTAAAAAAAGAAAATCACAATAAAAGAATGAGTAGAGACAAAGAGAAAGAAGAAGAAAATAAAGAGTGAAGTTCTGCCCGGTCTAGCGTTCTCTGCAGGAGGTAAAAACATGTGTGGCTAACAAGACTACGAAGTTGTTCTGTTTTATGTTGTTGGTAGAGACACTTTGGGCTCCTATGTCAACATATACGGAGTGGACTCTAAGGGCCCGTTTGGATAGAACCATTTATAGCTTATTACAGCTTATTACAGTTTTTTTACATTTATAAGCACTTTTAATAGTGTTTAGATCCGGTTAATTAAGCTGCTTACTGATTCTAAAAAAAGCTATTTTGAGTTTATTTGATAAGCTATATTTTGAAGCTTCTTGAAAAAGCCTACTGCAAAAGCTAAAATGAGATGACCGGGAAGCATTTTTATATATTACACGGACAACTGTGCCCTCTGCTCTTCACACGTCTATTCGATCCGCTCTTGCGTGCATACACAAATTTAACTTCAAAACCCTGAGCACGATTCTCTGTGAACCTTTGCCATGGATAGCCTTCAAGCCACGTACAGAGACGAAGATGATGAAGAAGACGATGCTGCTCCCACCGCCGACTGAAGCACAGAATGACATCAAATTGGAGCCTGACCCCTCCGATGAGCTCTCTGAGGAAGAAGCAGCGTCCGACGGTTCTGGAGACCCTAAGAAATCACCGAAATCCAGAAGAGAAGGAGAGAACGAGGAGGAAGACGAAGACTCACCTCCTAAAAAGCAAAAATAGCTTTCTTCTCTGACGGCCCAACATGCGAATGAGGAGGAGGAAGACGAAGACCCACCTCATATTGAAGGTTTCTTTTGCTTGTAATCCATGTAGTGAGCTCTTCCGCCACCCAAGCGTTGCATGACGGTGAACCATTTCTCTCCAAAGAAGTCTGCAACGCTTCCATCATATGTTCACCACCGTAGAAGTCTGCAATGCTTGGCGAACCATTTCTCACCATCATGCATATGCCGGAACAGATGGCGTGCAGTTTGCAAGATAGTGAGCTCTACCTTCCCAACTAAACCTGGGCAGCAAGGGAGCCAGAGGACGCGAGCCACTCCGTCTTCGGGTGAACTTCAGATTTTGTCCATTCCCCACGATATGTTTTCTGGTGAGATCCCAGTGAGTCTAGTGAAGCTTCAGCTGCTGGAGGTTATTGAGCTTCAAGGAAACAACTTCTCGGGGAGGTTGTTGCTTTCACGTTTGCAGATTTTGTGGGTACCAAGAGCGAATCTTGGTGGAAGGTTGCCCAGTGGCTGGACAGATTCTAGCCACTATAAATTATTTGAAGGAAAAGCTCATGAATTCAATTCAGGAGAGAAATAAGAAGCATTGATGTGTGTGTCTTTTTTATATAATAATTTTAACATAAGCGAAGAGTGTTGTTAATTTTTCTTGAATTTTTTTCTTTAAAAGATGTGCATTTTTTCAATTTGTTCACAAAAGTTTTAAAATTTTCATTTTAATCTTTAAAAAATATTTTATTAAAAAAATATTGTCACATTAATCTTGTTAATAAATTTAATTATTTAACTAACCTTACTTGACCTAACAAGTAAAGTAATGGAAATTTTTTTAAGTAAATCACATTAATCTTGTTAGTATGATATACTGTGATTTACTCAAAATTGAAAATTTTTCATTTGAGCAAGTGATGAAATTTTTTTTCGAGTAAATCACTAGCATTAGACAAAATATAATATACCAAATTATATTAAATAAGCTCTTAAGTAACTACAACTACAAACAACAACTAAACATTAAATTTATTAACAAAATTAACATAAAAACAATAGTTACCCAAAAATAAAAAAGTATAACATAAAGACATTTTTTGAAAATGAGAGTTTTTTAAAAACTTAAAATTAAAAAAATTAAAAGTCTATTTAGTTCTTTTTTTTATTATTTGAAACAATTTTGTAAAATAGTTTTTGTAAACAATTTTGACAAAAAAACCTGTTTGGAAGATTAATTTTAAAAACCAAAAAAATAAAAGAACTCGTTTGAAATATTTGTTTTTAAAATATGGTACAAAATTTTTATATTTAATTTTGTAATAAATTTAATATAAACATAAAATAGTAAAAGATCTTAACCTTGAAACTTCAAATTAAAAAGTCCTAAACTTTAAATTTCAAACTCAAAAATCTCAAATCTATAAATTTAACCCTAATACCAAAACCTTATATTTTAAATGCTAACCTAAACATCAAAACCCTAACCTCAAATATTAAATCTCAAAACTTTATATTTTAAACTCCAAAATCTAAAATCTAAAATCTAAAATTTGTCTGTTTAAGTGTAAATTTAGATAGAGTGTAAATAAACTTTATATTTTAAACATTATTCTTAAATTTTATATTTTAAATAGACAAATATTTTAAGTATAAATTTTTTTTTCAAATTATAACAAAAATGCTTATTTATCCAAACACAATCTTTAATAAGTGTTTATTAATGTCTATTTCAGTAATTTTCATAATTATAAGCACTTATATATTATTTATCCAAACAGTTTAAAAAGAGTTTATAAATTTTAAAAGCATTTTTATCAATTACGTATCCAAACGCTAAATAGCTTAATTTAAAAGGAGCTTATAATATAAGAGCTTTTCACATAAATATTTTTTTAATAAGTCCTTAAATAAACTATTTATCTAAATCGGCCCTACAAGGAGGAGCATTTGTAGCTTCTAAATTTCCAAAAGCTTCTAACTTCTTCCAACGTGAAAACTGTATAAAAAGCATAAGCCGATCTCAGTAATGTTAGCACCTTTTTATTTTTTGGACAAAGAGTAATGTTAGTCTTTTTATTTTTGGACGGGCCGTAATGTTAGTACTTGAATGTCATAAGAATAGCAACCATTTACTGGGTCACCTTAGTCCAGAAGCACAGTCCAAAAACCCAATCCAAATCAACCCACGTCAAGATGTTTAGTCCATTTTATTCCAATCAAATGTGCAGCATAAATTTACCAGAATGCCCTCTGAATATCTGTTGACTTACTGATCTTATAAACGGGCTCCACAATTTCACAGTATAATTCTTACACATTTTGAATAAATTTTCTTTCAAATTAATGTCAAGATGGCTCTCTCTAATTTGACCTTTGCAATCTTTACTAGAGCCATCCCTTTGGCACGGTACTAACCGCCTTCTTCCCTACAAGAATGCTTGAAACTCGTTGGCTCAACCTAACACTATAATACTCAGTTGACGTATTTACTATTTACCATTTACAAAATACTCTAACAATGAAAATGTCAGCAGCTGAAAGTTCTCAACTAAGCATAAACAATACAACTTATTGCTAGTAATATTTTTCAAAATATGATAGTAATTATGAAAACTCAATGTAAGAAAATTACTAACAACATTAGACTATTAAGTCTCATTTCGTGTATTGTATAAAATTAAATAAAATAATAACTTTATACAATATTTGGCACACTCAAATAATTGTACAATATATTAGATTTTTTATATTATTATTGAATAAAATTGTACACTCAGAGAGAGAGAGAGAGAGAGAGAGAGAGAGAGAGAGAGAGAGAGAGAGAGAGAGAGAGAGAGAGAGAGAGAGAGAGAGAGAGAGAGAGAGAGAGAGAGAGAGAGAGAGAGAGAGAGAGAGAGAGAGAGAGAGAGAGAGAGAGAGAGAGAGAGAGAGAGAGAGAGAGAGAGAAATTAAAGACTAAAAGTTTTGTACAAATAATTTAATAATAAATTTATTTTTATATTTATTTATTGATTTAACATCATATTATCATTAAACTATTTTATAGTCACGATCATTAGTGTTATTATTATCACCATTACTATTATAGTCATACTATTATTATTGTTATCATCACTATCACCACTATTATTATTTTGTCATAATTATTATTTATGTCACTATTAATATTATTATTGTTTTTATTACTATTATTATTATAATAGTATTGATGTCACAGTTGTCACGATTACTAGTGTTATCATTAATCTATTATTATTATTATTATTTTATGGTCACTATTATCTATCGTAACTATCAAAATAGTTTAGAAAAATCTTAAATCTTATAAACTTGCTTACTATTAAACCTTGACTTCCTTGGTAGAACTTTCCTTATTAACATCTTTAAAGCTTTCAAATGGACTCTTCTGCTCAGTTTCATCAGGAGAAACATCTACAAAAGCTGTAATAGAACATGTATTAGGAATCTTAACCGGTAAAAATTCAACAATCATACAAGTATCCAAATAATGGAAAATGACATCATCAGGTATCATCTCTGCCACTAATAAATACAACCCCATGAAAGTTTTCCATCTTAACTTCTATTCCCAAAAATTCCAAAAGACATTTACATAGTTATTAAAAAATGTAAATTTATTTATTTTTTCAAATAATTAAATCCTACTTCCCCTTTGTAATACTTTTTCTTCATTCTTGATTCCAACTTTCTACATTTTAAACTGCCTTCATTATCCCAGCTTCTACCCGATTTTTCTTCCACGCATGTTCAGTGTGTGCCAACTCTATAGGCACATGATTTGCAGCCAATCATACTAGTATGCAGGCACGGCGTAGCAAATAATACAAACTAGATGATATAACTTTGCACTTACTGCAAATTACCTTATCTCAAACTCTGCTTTAGAAAACCGATACAATTAATGACTACCTCATTTTTTATTATAAGAATATAATCGGTCCTTGCCCCAGTTACTGGTATAGGTGGATCCTTAAGAGTTAATACTTGTTGCTTATAAGCTTAAATGCATATTGGCTTTACGCAGTTGCCAAATTTTGGGGGAACGTGGAGTTATGCAGGCATACTGCAAAGGTGGATTTCTCTGACCCTTACAAAGTTTCTCAATATAATCATTGGACTGACCCTTATCTTGATCGCCATGCTGAGGCTATTCGAGAAGACAATCTGTTGAAGATTAAAGTTGCTGAGCTGAAATCCAAGTATTATGACTAATACATTTCTTTACATAATATGCAGCAGTTTGGTTGCTTTAGTTTGTTCTTTTATGCGAATTTATATTCCTGTAGGTTCTGTGAGAGGGCCCAGGCTTTAATACATGGAGATCTACACACTAGTTTTGCCAGGGTAGCTCGTGAATCAACTCAAGTTATTGATCCAAAATTTGCATTTTATGGACCTACGGGTTTTGACGCTGGAGCATTCTTGGGAAACTTTATTTTAGCTTTTTTTGCTCAAGATGGACATGCTAATCAAGTGAACGATCGAAAACTAGGTCCTCGGTTCCGCTTATCTTCTGTTATACCTTCATCTTTATTTGGCAGGGATTTTTCTTTTAGTCGAGTTAGTGAAATTGCATAATGGGAACAGTGACATTATGAAACTTGATATGTGAATCATTATCCTTATATTTGCTGGAGACTATTGATTAAAAGGCCCCACCTAGTGAAAAAAAGTTTAGTTGTTGTTGTTTGTATTGATTAAAAAAAAATAGTTGTAGGACTTGTCTAAAGTCTAGACACTAAGTAATGCAGTCATATAAGGAGTGGATTCTTAAAACAATTGAAGACACTTGGAATCTTTTTTACTCTAAATTCATTGCGCTTTGGGACGAGCACAGAAATGGTCCTGGTGAGGCATATCTTCCAGTAATTTATAAAAATCCTAACGTTAAACTGCTTGTACAGAAGAGATATATGACCGATCTATTTAATGACACTATTGGATTTGGTGCTGCCAAAATGATAAGGTGAGCCTAAATATAGTATATTCTTATTTTTACCACAATTATATATAATTTCCATGGTTGCATGATTTCTGAGTTTTCTTACCTTTGGTTCCATTGCAAGATTATTTAGTAATATGTGATAGCTGGTTTAATTTTACAATCTGTAGACAAAGGTTTTCAAGCATCAAGCCTAATACTTTTATAACTGAATAGCTCATCGTGTGCATATTTTGTAATTCCAGACTGCTTTAGGCGATGCACATTTTATGTATAAATATCTGTATACTTGCTATAGTCATCAATCAAGCATCTTTCCTTCTATGTGGCTCAGTCCCTTCTCAAAATAAGATCCACTAACATTCTTGGTATAATTATTTGACTGACAGGAGAATTGTTGGTGTGGTACATGTTGAGGATTTTGAATCCATTACTGACGCTAGTAAACGAGCTACCTGTGAACGTCGAGCACTTGATTTAGCAAAGATGATTCTCAAGGAAAGAAGAAAGTTTGAAGGAATTATTGAAATTGTTTTGGCAATTCTAGTCATGGCAAGGTTTTGCTATCTACATACATTGGATGTTTTCCAATATAAAATCTCCTAATAATTTTGTTTGAGGATGTACAGCATGAATTTCTTGTTGTCAACATTTTGTATGGACGACTAAAATTTTATTGTTTCATCTCTCTGGGCACTGTGACTTAGCTAATTATGCTTTCAGTTTCTTCATTAGTGCACATCCACTGTTATTTATACCTCAGCAAGTACTGTAGTAAAATGTTATGCTCAATAATAAATCTTTTATATTCTAGTTTGTTATTTTTAGATTCCTCTATTAGCAAGCTTTCCATTGGTTAGGTATAAAATCACCATGATTGAGGGCTGTCCTTGTGGAAATAATACCTATAAGTTTAGTTGCACTTTTTATCTTCCAAATTTGTTCAGTACTGCAATTTAGTCTTTATAGTTTTAGTTAGAGCAATTTTTTCTCTGTAATCTATTTGTCGCAGGAATTTAGTTCTTTTAGTTTGAATTAGATTAATCTTGTCTTTATAATTATTTGGAAAAACAATTAATGACTTAATTGTTCTAATTGACAATAGAGGGATAATGCTCAAATTGAAACTTGATTGATTAAATTGTTTTAATGAGCAAATTAGGACCAAATTAAGCCTAGAAGTTAAATTGAAATCTGTTGTGAGCTGTGAGGATTTGGTTAATAACAATAAATTGGCTCCAAGGATAGTGGGAGTGTGGACTTAGGATAGTATAGTAAGCTATAACTTCTCCCACTGGTGGCATGTACCATTATTTAATAACAATCTTTTTTTAAAACAATAGTAAAGAAACTTGGTACTGTAATCATATGATTTTTCTCACTTGAACTATATATATTTGGATAATCCTATATATATATATTGTCAACATTCAGATTATTATAAGTCAAAGGAGTACATCTAACGTTTTATAAAAATTTAAACAACTCATGCTAAGGCTTTCAGAATAAGTGGATGATGCAATTCAGAGTATTTAAATTAGCGCAAGTGAGACTTATTAAACCTTAAGAATTTAATGAAGACACTGTGAAAATTAACCTGAATCCCAACTGTTTTTTCTTAATTGCTGAGTAGTAGAAACGTCAGCACAATCTTTTTTTAAATAAAAAAAAATTAATCACCAGTTTCATTCCTTCTTGTTTACTAAACACTTGCTTATGATTTCTTGCATCCCTCTAGAAGCTCAGGGTCTGTCTAAGATCTATTAATATTGCCAATTTTAAGCACAACAACATTGATTAGTTTTTGTGATTGCTATTTTGACTGCAAAATGGTTACAATGTGCGTTATTGTCAGCTAGAATGTTCACCGTATTGCAGAAATTAGATTTTTTTTTTTCAGTTTTCCTCTGTTTTCTTAGCATATGGGGTACATGAATGTAGAAATAAAATAATATCTCTACAATGTCTAGTGATGGCTCTACTTGTGATAATTTCTTGTTTGAATTGGGAGATTCTCTAATAAAGTAAGTGAACAAATTCAGTCGTATATATACTATTCTATCATTGTCAATATTTGCCACTTTGCATGAATGTGTTTGGCTCCCCAATTTCTGAGCTTCTAAAGTTAGTGTTTGAGATTCTGTGGATCAAATTGCCCATTGATAGTCCTTTATGTCATTTTAACCCATATTTTAGTGGAGTAAACTCTGATACAATGGAATATGAGCATTATTTAAGGTGGCTTAATGGTCCATATCTATAGAGAAAGTAGTTCTGCAATATAAACGGCTGTACTAGTGACTAGTAATAGTTTTGTCAGATTGTGGAAGCAGGAAGCTCCAATTGAAGCAGAGCAATTTGAGAGTATATAACAATTTAAACTTAAAAAGTAGTTGAAAGAAATATTATTAGCATTAGTATATAGTATTAGGGGCAATTTTTTGTGAACTGAAATGTACTAGTAATTTGTCTAGTTGGTATTGTTATTAATTGTGATGAATCGGAATGTTTTCATCGAATACCAGTACATAATTGATGCCATATGATTTTCTACTGTTAGAGATTTGTACCAGAACTTTTTAAGTGCATTCTTTGCAATGAGATGAATGCAAGGGCTAGTTAGACCAAAGCGAGTGTGTTGGTAGATGGAAATGGATCCTCTCCAATATTGCACTTAGTGTAGTTGGGGAGAGATAAACAAAATAATTGGGGCTAGATGAGTATTGCTCAAGTGGTCTGCACCCATTTCTTTTGACTCTCTCCTTTTGTATGAGATAATGTATGGGAGAAATCTCAGTCCTACCACCTCACACAATTAAATGCATTTTAATGGGCCCCATACACCCAAGATTGCATGGGATTTATAAAGTATGAGCACTGATACGGACACAAACACATAGACACGACTCATATTTTAAAGTATCTATACTTTATAGCATTGGAGGCATCTTAGAATTTCTGAGTTGCATGATGGTTCAACTATAAAATGGTCCACTAGAAGGGACGCTCCTAATTGTTTACTAGTAGTTTCAAAGGTTTGGGGTTTAAATCCATCGCAATAAGAATGATCTGTAAAAGATAGAACGAGTTCATGGGGTTATTTTTATTTTTCGTTGACAAAAAAAAAGAAGGAAATTATAACTGAGAGTAGTCTGCTATAGCCATGAATTTCAGGGTGTGGCCTGTCCTGAGATCAAGATGCATGGTCTTGGTCTTCGGATGTAAATTGGTGCTTGTTGACATTGTGGAAGTGTTGTATCTTTTTCTCTTGTTTACCTTTATGTCAAAACAAACGAAATGAAGCAGCATAGTCTCAATTGGCAAGAACAAACCCTGAGAAATAAACTTGCTATCTTTTATGTCAAACAAATAAATTTAGAAACCAAGACAAAATCTGATGTTCTCAAGGTAAACAGAGAACATGTTATGTGTTGGTTACAATCAATGATCCTAGGGGCATTCATCAATATAACTATCTTTGAATTATTACAGAATACATATATATTATATTATTCTCACAAATACTGATAATCCCCTATTTGCCGTAAGCAACACCATCAGAATTTTGCTGTGAAAATGCTTCAGTATGAAGTATGTGGCAGAGCTCAGCATTTGCCTGGTATCATCTGTGCCTACTTCTTAAAGCGCATCCTGCCAGCATTGGCTCCAGCATTGTTGGATACAACACGAACACGAGTTAGTAATAAGCAGAAGACATGCATAAGGTATAAAGCCATTCTTGTTTCTGGAAGTTGTAGTTGAATTTTGCCCAATATGCGTGGAGTGCTCTTGGGATTTTATAATGTTTGGTAATGAAAATTAGGCTCAAGGTGATGCAATAACAGATATTTTATTTTCTTCTCCGTCTTCTTTTGAAACTGAAAGCCCCATCCCACCTGGATCCCGCTCAACTGAAAGTAAATGGATTTAATGCTAAATGGTATTGTAAAATCCACTGAGAAAGTGGACTTTGATCAAGTCAAGCTGACATGCATAATTGCCCCCCCGGAAAGGAAAAATTACTATCAAGCGGACAATCAATGCCGTAGTCCTTCCTTCATCCCTTGGCAGCTTTTAGGAACAAATAACTCCATTTCTTTTTCTTTTTTAGTGCTAAAGACACATTATAAGCAGTTATCGGGAGGCATTTATGGAGACAGACTTATTTATGTTAGGAGATTGAAATACAAATCATCTTATTCTTTAAACTAACTAAAATGCATCAAAAGACTAAGATGATTTGTATCTTCTGTACGTTTTGTCCTGTAACTCTGGGTTATAGTTTCTATGGGGTGTGTTGTACCTTTGTTTCGTAGAAATGTGGGTTCAATTAGTCTGCGTGTATTTTTCTTCCTTATAATATCTTCTGTATCTCCTTAGTGCCTATTTTTTTGACAAAAAAAAATATTTATGGGTCTCTCCATTTCTTCTTTTTAAAGTTCTAAACAACATATGCTGTGAAATTTGAAATCGGCAATTTTGCTGATAAAATGAGACAGGTAAACTAACATGAACTCCATATTTCCATTATAAGCAGTCATCTGCAGACATTTATGCAGAAAACTGTCTTATGTAACGAGAATACAATACACATCATGTTATGTCCTTTTGCTCTTATTCTTTAAACTAACAAGCTCTTATTGGCTAATAGAATGCCTCTAATTCCCATATTTGGCCTTATACCCTTTCCACAGCTGATCCACAGTCTTCCCAAGGAGCTGAACAAAGTACTGGTCACTATAACCAGTTCTCATCTTCTTGTTCAGTTCTGCCACAAACCCGTTTCTCAGACTGTTACAGTAGTCCAGAAAATGAGCTGTAATATCATAACCCTGGTCCCAACTTTCCCCTTGCCCTGGTTTCCTCCAGTGGCTAGGTGCATAGCCTGCCTTAAGCCTCACAAAATCTGCTATTCCTTCAATCAATCCACCAGGAGCTTGGCTATTCCCGTTCCACTGCCATACGTGGGTCATTTCATGATACAGCACCCCAGTAACTTCCCTTCTCACATCCCCAGAGTAGCTTCCAACATATTTTGAGCTGAGATGAATCTCATTATTGGTAGTATATGCAACTCCATCCTTGTCTTCCACAAAAAAGCTTACCTTCTGCACATTTTTTCTGTCTGCAGGGTTGTTTTGCTCGTGGAAGGTCTTCCATATGAATTGGGTTGCAGAGTCCAGTGTTTGCTTGGCATACACTGCGCCTATCTCGTTGCGGAAGCGTATGCCACCAGTAGTTGTGATAGCATTGTTGGTGACAGTGTATTGAACTGCTTGTGTTCCTTCAATGGCTGCTAGAATCACTAGTAGCAAAGAATAGATATGGATGAAGTGTTTAACCACCATGGTTGTGCTTGGAGGTAGCTTGTGTTTGTTTCTCTTGAAGGTCTTGTAGTTTGTGGTTACAAAAGAGCTATGTTATGGTTTTTATAGGAAGACACCAGATAAACAACTACAACTTGCATCTTGCAAGTTGGTGATCATCTCACCCTCTGCTGAGGTTAGTGCTTTCATAAGGAAATTGGCTTCTTCTTTTTTTAACTACAGTTTACTACTCCAACTTTGACCCTTATTCTCTCACTCGATAAAATTGAAAAATTTTAGCAGCACACTTTCAATTATTATAAAGTTGATGAGTGACGAGGTGTGGGTGGTGTTGAGTCTTCCCTTCATTGACTTTGAGTTGACCCACTGTGCCTGTCAGCAAATTAAATGGTCTGTTTATGGAGGTTTGCCAATTTTGAAGGGAAAGAAATCAAAAGGACGAAGAAAATAGAGTATGAGAAAGATCTAAAATCATTTCCATATCCGTGGCAGCCACTAGCTGCTAGTCTCAATAGCAAGAAGGCACTTTATTTTAGTGCATAGTTTGAAATTGTGGCTTCCATTGTTATTGTTAATGTGAATATATAAAATTATAAAAAAATATTTGGTCCATCGATAGATAATAATTTTTTATTTATTAATAATATTTAAATCACGACACGTGATAAAAATAATAATTTTTTATCTATCAACGATATTCAAATCGCAACACGTAATAAAAATAGTAATTTTTAAAATTATTTTTGTCATGTATCATAAATTAAATATTGTTGGTGAATAAAGAATTGTTTATCATCTATATATCAAATACTAACTCTAAAATTATAAATTGAATACACAAACTTAAGAAACTTAAAATGGAGAGATGTTTAGGCGGTTTATAAAAAATTTGTAAATCGGGTTAATTATGAAAGACATATAAGTATGTTTAAAGTAAATTTTATTAAAAAATATATATTTGACATTTTTATATGTAATTTTATAATTATCAAGGTCTGTTTAAAATTTTTTGATACAATATTATAGTTATATAACATGTTACTATCAATTTAAAAATATCTTTTAGTGTAAGTATTTTTTTGTAATAGATCACAAATCATATCATTCAACAAATTTATAGAAATTAAAAAAAAACAACTACAGTTCAATTTTACATTTCTAAAAATAAAAAAAATCATAGAAGGAAAAAAAATACATTTTTTAACTAGTATTAATTAACAGTATAAAAGAATTATAATAAATTTTATTAAAATATAATTGATTATAAATCTCAAAGAAAAAAAAAGAAATCATTTAAAAAAAAGTAATATACCTCTTAATTTTTTTTAAATTAAAATTTTTATACATGAGTTTTTTTAAAAGGAGGAGAACAATTTCTCTAGAAAAAGGGTGGGATTTTTTTGCTGGGGGGGGGGAGGTTTAGTTTACCACTGATAGAAAAGAAGAGCTTCTCAGCTTTCTTATCAATCACTAAGATTACTCCAATAGTGTTAGTACCTTCTTATTTTTATTTTACATATTATTAAATTCAATAATCAGTCACAAGAAATAGCAGCCATTTGAGGGTTATGTTAGTACTTGAATGTCATATGAAAAACAGCCATTGGAGGGTGTAGTCAAATTATTGCTGATATTCTAACTTTTTTTTTTGGACAGGCTTGATAATATTCTAACTGGGTCACCTTAGTCCAAAAGCACAGTCCAAAAGCCCAGCCCAAATCAACCCACGTCAAGATGCTTAGTCCATTTTATTCCAATCAAATGTGCAGCGTAAATTTACCAGAATGCCCTCCGAATGTCTGCTGACTTACTGATCTTATAAACGGACTCCACAATTTTCACAGTATAATTCTTACACATTTTGAAGAAATTTTCTTTCAAATTAATGTCAAGATGGTTCTCTCTAACTTGACCTTTGCAATCTTTACTAGAGCCATCCCTTTGGCACGGTACTAACCACCTTCTTCCCTACAAGAATGTTTGAAATTCGTTGGCTCAGCCTGGCACTATAATACTCAGCTGACATATTTACCGTTCATTTAGAAAATACTAACAATGGAAATGTCAGCTGAAGGTTCTCAACTAAGCATAAACAATATAATTTATTGCTAGTAATATTTTTCAAAGTATGATAGTAATTATGAAAACTCAATGTTAAGGAAATTACTAACAACATTATACTATCAAGTCTCATTTAATATATTGTACACAATTGAATAAAATAAAATAATATAAACAAATACAATCTAATTTTATAGAATATTTGAGACACTCGAAGAATTGTACAATATATTATATCCTTATATTATTATTGTATAACACTATACATTCAAAGAGAGAGATATATAAGTTAAAGATAAGAAATTTTATAAAAATAATTTAGTAATAAAATTATTTTTATATTTATTTATTGATTTAACATCATATTATTATCATTTTATCATATTGACAGTATTATTATTGATATTATTACTAATATCATTATCACTATAGTCATATTATTGTTATTGTTATCATCATTGTCATCACTACTATTATTTTATCATGACTATTGTTATTGTCACTGTCACTATTAAAATAATATTAATGTTGTAAATTCATAATTATTACCACTATTAATGTCATCATTAGCGTTATTATCATTGTTGTCTTAACTATTATTATTTTTATTATATTCACAAACACATAAATACTTGAGACTTTCTCTCATAATATATAACCCATTCAACAAGCTTTATATATGAATCTCGTACGAGGGTTTTTTCTCTATGACCTTTCTCTCTAACCTCGGATTTCTGAGATTTGTCGTAGGGCTGTGCTATTAAGCATTTCATTACTCATGGGGTACTTAACCTCGCGGGAAGACTCTTGTTTCCATAGGGCATTTGCTCTAGTTATTTGCTTGCTTCTTGAGGATGCGTGCCCTATTGCTAGGCCCCTACTTGAGCCCCTAGGATGTGCTTATTGGGAGTAAGTCTGTGCTCTTTGCGGCACTCAATAGAAGATTGTAGGATAGCTTTGTCTCTCTGAGCCTCTCATCTGGGTTTCAACAGCACATCAACTCAGCCTAAGGTCTTCATTTCTCTAAAGTTTGCACCAAATCTTGGGTACTCAACTCTAAAGACCTTGAAGATGCTCTTGTTGGCTCTCTGTTCCCTAACTCAACAAGTCTCTGCTTTAGAAGCCAATTATTTCTCAAGGCACTTTATGTTCCCTCTTTTTTCTTAAGGTTTTCTGAGCGCTCATTGCTCTAGCTAAGACTTTATGAAAGATGTTCCTATTGATTTTGTCTCTAGCCTAAACAAATCTTTCCAATTGTTTCTTTTGACAGGTACGAGATGGGACGAAGAGTATGCTGTTATGGCTTATTTTCTGGAGTGCTGTAATGGGATTAGAGATGGGTTTGTTTGTGAGCTTAATGCTATGATGAAAGATTATTACAGTGATGATTTTTTTGTGAAGTTGTTAGATCAAGAAGAGTGTTGTTTCAAAGCAATAATGTTGATAATTAAAATGATTTCCTTAATATATTTGATATGTTCATACTGCTCTGCTTTTCTTTGCTTATATTTTATTTATTCTTTTGACACAAATTTTTTGTGGAATTGATAAACTCTACAACAGTTGTTACTCTCAGTGTGTGAGTGTTTGATTAAAGGCATTAAAACAGATCGACTAACTCGATTCAACTTTTGTGGACTTCAGACCTACCCCAAGATAGGCTGTTATTTTTGGCAATGCAGTCTAACCATTTTTAGAGTTATGGGTTGAGCTGGTCCAACCCATAATTTTCTCTTTTACCTCGTCCAATCTCCCTTTCATATTAGCGCTGTGCAAGAAGGCTACCGTCCTCTTTATTCTTCTTCTCTTGAAGCTCGAAGGTTTTACGTATTTTTTATTCAAATTTATAATACTGAGTTTATATTTATAATTAAGTTTAAATTTAAATAATAAAAAAATTAAATCTATAATTTTATTCTTACAATTGATTAGAAGAATCTTAAATATAATTAACTTTCTGAGAATGTTAAGAGTTTTATTGCTTCTCTAATTATACATAATTTTATTCTTTTTTATGTTATATTAAATGTGTATTTAAATGTTGAAATATAATATTTAATATATTTAATTTTGAGAGATGTATTACATTTTTTTAATCACAGTATTAATTTTTTTTGTACTTTCAAAAATTGTAAGATTTATTTATTATATTTTTATTTTTTATTTGTTGATTTTAGTGTTTGGTGTAATTTTTATCATGAATAAATGTTGTTCTCCACTTATCCAAAAAAAATCTACAATTATTGCACTAAAAAAGTCAAAACTTATCCCTAAAATTAGTAATTTGATTATGATTAGAACATAATCCAACCTTTTAGAATTTCAGTGAGGATGCAGTAACTATTTGCAAATTCTCAATGATAATTGTAAAATATTTTTCCTCCGGCGCTGTTCTGCAAATTGAAATTGGGGGAACAGTAAAGACTTTTAGGGTTTTTTTTTTTGGACAAGTTTTAGGGGTTTAAAAAGTCCGAAAGATCGATGTGTTAAACAAAAAAACCTCTGGTCCATTTGGTTTGGTCTGACCCAATCCCAATAACCAGTGAACTAGGTCCGGAAAGCTTTTGATTAAAATATATTAACTATTATAACATATTAAAAAAATATAATATTTAATATATTAAAATTTAAAAAGTGTATTATTTTTATATTTTTTAGTTAAAGTATTAACTTTTTTATTTTTTATTTTTAAAAATTATAAAATTTATATTTCAATACTTAATTTTATATATAAATAATAGTACTTTACTTAAAAAATAAAAAAAAAAACTAACCCACAAAGTCCATTTACAGGGTTGGGATGAGTTGGCCTGTAGATCAATTATATTTTAACAGCCTTATGTTTTTTTTTTTTGCATTTATTAGCAAATGGAATCATTTACATATTTTGTTAGAAAGTGAAAAATAATTAAAATTATTTGATGTGCAAAAAATCACTTTTTAAAAAAAATTGTTTATGGAGGATAATTAATAGACAAGTCTCTTCCAAGATGTAACAGAACCTTTTAAAACTTTTTAAGTGTTGTTTGATTTATAAAATATTTTATTTTTAATAAAATTATATTTTGGATAATGTCATTTTTAGAAATAAAATAAATAAAAAATTTTAAAAATATATTTGATTGTCACTTTATTTTAAAAAATAATTTTTTGTATTATTACTAAAAAAATTTAAATTTAATTCAAGTGAAATATTTTTAAAAATATAATTATTATTTTTTAAAAATATCCTTAAAAACTTTTAAAATAAAAAAAATTATAAATAATAGAACAAAAGAGTAAATAAATAAATAAAAAAATTTCTTGACAAAAAAAAGATTTTTTATTTAAATTTTAAAATTTAAGAATTAAAATTTAAAAGAAAATTCAACATAAACATAGGCTTAATTTGAGTATATAGCTTATTTAAGCACTTATAGAATAAAATTTTATGTAAAAAGCGCTTATAAAAGAAGATTTTTTAAATTAAATTATTTAACATTTGAATACATACTTGAAAAAGTAATTTATAAATTTATAAATTTTTTTAAAACATTTGAATATAATTTTGATAGAAGAAAAAATGTGAATGATATAGTTTTGATAAAATTTTAACTTGTAAAAGTACAAAATAGCTTTTTGGTCATATGAATTTAAGTTTCTATAGAGACTTTTTTCAATAAGTTTAAAAAATTGATTTATGAAATAAGTTAAAATTAATTTATTGAAAATTGATAAGTTACTTATTTAAATTTATCTAAACACTGTTTTTTTAACGTAAAAACACTTATACTGATAAATAAATTCTAATAAACTATAAATTCTGTTATCCAAATAGGTCCATAGTCCACTGCCTTACTGTCTCTTTTATTTAGAGAATTAGCAAGAAAACAATGAAATTACTAATTTGAACAATATTACTGCAGTGCAAAGAACATATGTTTGTTAACTTTAAACACCGCAATAATAAACAAATGAAAATTTAATCGTACAGTGAAACTAAGCAATGACCCTTTTACATCCATTCACAGATTCTCATGAGCGAAGAAAACAGTTCCAGAGGTCACCTGCGCACCAGTGCGTATAGCAGCATCAACTATGGAGGGACCATTCAAGTGTAATTGAACCAAGCTGGAGGTGGGCCGATATGTATGGCCTCGTCAACCGAGTGGACGTGCAATGAATCCTTATCAATGTCACTGTAAATAGCAACAGTTTGAATTCCGAACCTCTTCTTGGTCCTCAAGATTCTGCAAGCTATTTGCCCCTTTGTTGGCTATTAGAATTTTATCTATGCGTTGTTGAGTGACTTTCTCCTCTGCTAAGGACAAGTCGGAAAAAGCTCGTATTTGGACGTGTATTAGAGAGAAGCATCTGGTATAAGCTGAACTGAAAAAAAAGCTGAGTTGGTTTTTTTTTTCTTTCAGTTATGTTAAGTAGGAAATTAATTGTATTTTTTGTTATTTTTCTTCTGTTCTCTGAACACTATAAATAAGTGTCAAAGCCTTTTGTATCAAATCATCTTTTCATATAATAAAGAAATATTTTCTTTTTCTACTGTAAATCAAATATGGTATCAGGATCTTGTCAATTGGAAGATGATTGGATTAGCTAAGAAAGTGTCCGGTCTGTATCAGCTTGTTTCACCTCAGTTACAAGTCTCATCTATGTCTTGTGCTGTAAACAGCTCTTCTCCTAATATGTGTTCTTCAAATATCTGGCATTTTAGATTATGCCATATTTCTGTTCCTAGAATGCATGTCTTAAAACAGCTAGATAATAATATCATTGTATCCACTATAGATCAATGTCATATATGTCATTTTGCAAAGCAACGCAAGCCTTCTTTTTCTTTGAGTTTTTTTATGTCTGAATCTTGTTTTGATCTCATTCATATTGATGTTTAGGGACCATTTCCTGTCATTTCTCATTATGGCCATAAATATTTTCTGACTGTTGTTGATG
Source organism: Gleditsia sinensis (assembly GCA_037074535.1). Taxonomy (NCBI): domain Eukaryota; kingdom Viridiplantae; phylum Streptophyta; class Magnoliopsida; order Fabales; family Fabaceae; genus Gleditsia; species Gleditsia sinensis. The sequence continues at coordinate 3,771,571 of CM073463.1, forward strand.
ACAAGAGTAGGTATACTTGGTTGTTTTTCATGAAGAATAAATTTGAGGCTAGACAATTGGTTCAAAATTTTTGTTTCATGGTTGAGACTCAATTTTCTTTTAAAATAAAATGTATTCGGTCTGACAATGCACATGAGTTCAATATCCCTGATTTCTATAGTTCTAGAGGTATTCTTCACCAGACCACCTGTGTATATACACCTCAACAAAATTCAGTAGTTGAAAGAAAACATCAAAATCTTCTTAATGTGGCTAGAGCTTTGAAATTTCAAGCCAATTTACTTACTATTTTTTGGTCTGATTGTGTTTGTCATGCTGTTTATCTCATCAATAGGACTCCCACTCCCATTATTTCCAATTTTACTCATTTTCAATTGTTATATGATAAACCTTCATCTTTTTCCAATTTACGTGTTTTTGGTTGTTTAAGTTTTGCCTTCACTATCTTTCATAAAAGAACCAAGTTTGATAGTAGGGTTGTAGCTTGTGTTTTCTTAGGCTATCCTGCTCACACCAAGGGATTTCGTTTGTATAACCTTCAAACTGGGCATGTTTTTCTTTCCAGAGATGTTTATTTTTATGAATTTTCTTTTTCCTTTCGTTCTTCTTCTCCTCCTTCCCTTTCCTCTTCTGATTTTGTTTTTCCCCAATTTTCTTCTCCACCCCTGGTTGATCCATCGGAAATCCTTCCTTCTTTTAACTCCTTCCCTCTTTCTCATACTAATTCCCTCCCTGCTTCTTCTTCTCCACCTCCTATACCTATTTCAGTTGATATTCAGACACACTATTCTATTCCCTGCCCTTCCCGAAGGTCCACTCGCCCTCATCAACTCCTTGCATATCTCCATGATTATCATTACACTCTCCCACACACACATTCCACTTCTGCTTGTGTTTCTATCCATCATCCCATTTCTACATATGATTCATTTCATTGTCTTTCTCGACCTCATAAAGCCTTTGTCACCCAAATTTCCTCTCATAAGAAACATAAGACATACAATGAGGCTATCATGTATCAAAACTGGAAAGATGCCATGCAACTAGAAATCTCAGCCTTGGAAAAGAATCATACTTGGATTCTCACTTATTTACCCCCTGGACAGCATCCTATTGGTTGTAAGTAGATTTTCAAAACTAAGTATAATGCTGATGGCACTATAGAGAGGTATAATGCCCGGTTAGTGGTTAAGGGTTATACACAGCAGCATGAGGTTGATTATCTTCTTTTTCTCTTGTTGTTAAAATTACTACAGTCAGAACTCTTCTTGCACTAGCTGCTATTAATCATTAGCATTTGCATCAACTGGATATAAATAATGCTTTTTTTCATGGTCACTTACATGAGGAGGTCTATATGATATTGCCCCTCGGGTTTCAATGTGCTGATTCTACTAAAGTTTGTAAATTACTCAAATCTCTTTATGCTTTAAAGCAAGCTAGTAGGCAGTGACATGCTAAGCTGACTGATGCATTTCTTTCCCATGGTTTTACCCAATCAGTTTCTGATTCTTCTTTATTCATTAAGAGAGATCACACTTCCTTTATAACCCTGCTGGTATATGTAGATGATGTTATATTGACTAGCAGTTCATTTTCTTTGATTATTGAGGTTAAAAGTTTTTTGTATACTGCTTTTAAGATTAAAGATCTTGGTTCTCTGAAGTTCTTCCTTGGTTTTGAAATTGCCTGCACTAGTACTGGCATCAATTTGCATAAGAGGAAGTATACTCTAGATCTTCTTGCAGAAACTAGTTTTCTGAATTGTAAACTAGTCTCCACACCTATGGTAGTTTCTCCCAAATTTGCTTCTCATCAGTTTTCTGCTTTGACTAACAAGACTTCTTTTAGAAGATTGGTTGGAAAACTACTTTATCTTTGCCATACCAGACTTGATATTTGTTTTGCAGTTCAACACTTGTCACAATTTTTAGAATCTCCTACGGCATTTCATCTTCAGCAGCTGCACAGAATCTTAAGGTATCTCAAAGGCTATTCAGATCAAGATTTATTTCTTTCAGCTACTTCTTCCTTGCAATTGAAAGGATACTCTGACTCAGATTGAACTGCTTGTCCCCAAACTCAAAAATCTGTCACTGGTTTTTGTGTTTTTTTGGGTAACAGTTTGGTTTCCTGGAAAACTAAAAAGCAGCCAACCATTTCTAGATCCTCCTCTGAAGTAGAATACAGGGCTCTTGCCTCTCTTACTTGTGAAATTCAATGGTTAAAGTGTCTTCTTCATGATTTGTCCATTGATCATTCCTCTCCTGCCTTGGTTTATTGTGACAATCTTTCTGCCATCCACATTGCCCAGAATCCAGTTTTCCATGAAAGAATCAAGCATATAAAAATTGATTGCCATTTAATCTGAGAGAAGCTTCAAGCTAGCCTTATTCACCTACTGTCTGTTTCTACTTCTCATCAGCTTGCAGATTTTCTTACTAAACCTGTTAGTTCTTCTCAGTTTTTACAGTCCATCTCCAAATTGGGCATTCAAAATCTTTATGCTCCAGCTTGTGGGGGGGATATTAGAAAGAAGCATTATAGTATAAGCTGAGCTAGAAGAGAAGCTGAGTTGGTTTTTTTTTCTTTCGGTTATGTTCAGTAGGAAATTAGTTGTATTTTTGTTATTTTCCTTCTGTTCTCTAAACACTATAAATAAGTGTCAGAGCCTTTTGTATCAAATCATCTTTTCATATAATAAAGAAATATTTTCTTTCTCTGCTGTAAATCAAATAACGTGGAAGGGTCTTCTGTTAGGCTTTCTACGGAGAATGATGACAGAAGCCACGGTTTGGACCCAGACCACAAAGAGTTTGAGCTTGGGAAGATCGGATAGAGAAGGAAGAAAAGAACGACAAAAAGGTCTTTGTGTAATCAAAGTATTTGTCTTCCATCGAATGTTGACCAACTTTTTATAGTGGGGTGTTTTTATTTTTTATTTTTTTAAAAAATAGACTTAATTATTTTTTTTAAATATTACAATTTAATTTTATTATAATATATAATATAAATTTAATACTTTTAATTTTAATAATAAATCAAAATTATTTTTATATTAAATTTATTATTTATTAATATGTTATGTTATGCTTTCATTGTGTGTTTGTCTAAATATAAATATAAATATAAATATAAATAAATAAATATACATATATATATATATATATATATTAATTATGTGTTATGATTAATTATTTAAAAAATTATATTAATAAAAAATTTAATGAGGTGATAAATTAAATGGAAATTTTTTTTTAATTTATTCATTAAATTAAAAAAATTTAATTAATGTATTTATATAAATTAAAAAATTAAAATCATAATTGAGTAAAAAACAAAAAACCTATTCGTCTCAACGTGCCTCCCTGCTGACTAAGGCTCTGTTTGGATTGGCGGTAGAGCACCCAAAATCACGTTTCAACGTGATTTTGGCAGAAGCAACAAAATGTTGCTTCTGCCAAAATCACGTTGCAAACGTGATTTTGGATGCTCCTGCCGCCAATCCAAACAGGCTCTAAGCATACAGACAAACCAAATCAGCAACAATGCCTTATCCCATTATCCATTCGGAATGGGCCTCACGTTCAGATGCTTTGTTTTACGCAGCCCATTCATGTGGTTTCTAAAACACATGAGGTGGCGGGCTTTTAAAAAAACTGGATTAAAACTCCAAGAAAGGGTCTACGAGTAGCCGACATAGATGTGTTACCACTGACCAAAAAAAAAAAAAAAAAGACGTAGATGTGTTACCTACTTCATTTCAATTTCACTCTCCTTCAAAGGCAAGGTATATTTTACAAAAGAAAAAAAAAACTGCGGCTTCGTACAAATATCTTGGCAAGCCTTATGCATTTGTTTTTTTAATCTCCTTTATGTTTGTGTTAACAGTTCAACTTCTTTTGCTTGGGTGGGTTCTTGTAAAAGGTTGAATATGTATCTTGAGAAACTTTTTAGCTTGGGTAGTTTAAATATATTGTTCTAATTTAGAATAAATTTATTTAAATAAAATATATTTATTTCGACTATCTCAATTTTTTGATAAATTAAGTTGAAAAACTAAAAATAATTTTTGTGAAAAAAAAGGTACATCTTACGAATAAAAATAAAATCTGTTAAGATAATTTTTTAAAAATAATTCAACATCAACACACCTCAGGATGCTTAACCCATTTTATTCCAATCAAATGGGCAACGAAGCAACTTAAATTTATTAGAATGCCCTCCGAATGTATGTTGATTTACTTATCTTATAAACGGGCTCCACAATTTTTACAGTATAATTCTTACACATTTTGAATACATTTTCTTTCAAATTATTGTCAAGATGGCTCTCTCTAACTTGACTTTTGCAGTCCTTACTAGAGCCATCCCTTTGGCACGATACTAACGGCCTTCTTCCCTACAAGAATGCTTGAAACTCGTTGGCTCAGCCTGGCACTATAATACTCAGTTGACGTATTTACTGTTCACCATTTACAAAATACTCTAACAATGAAAATGTCAGCTGAAGGTTCTCAACTAAGCATAAACAATATAACTTATTGCTAGTAATATTTTTCAAAGTATGATAGTAATTATGAAAACTCAATGTAAGGAAATTACCAACAACATTATATTATCAAGTCTCATTTCATGTATTGTATAAAATTAAATAAAATAATATAAACTAATAACTTTATACAATATTTGGCACACTCAAATAATTGTATAATATATTAGACTTCTTATATTATTATGGAATAAAATTGTACACTTAGAGAGAGTGGTATAAGTCAAAGATAAGAGATTTTGTACAAATAATTTAATAATCAATTTATTTTTATACTTATTTATTGATTTAATATCATATTATTGTCATATTATCAACATTATTATTAGTGTTATTACTATAATTATTACCGCTATAGCTATATTATTATTATTATTATCGTCATTATTATTATCACTATTATTTTGTCATAATTATTATTATTGTCACTATCACTATTAAAATAATATTGATATTATAAATTTATGATTATCACTACTGTTAATGTCATTATTAGTGTTATTATCATTGTTGTCATAACTATTATTATTTTTATTATATTCGCAGACACACATAAACACTTGAGCACTTTCTCTCATAATATATAATATATAACCCACTCAACAAGCCTTATGAATCTCGTACGAGGGTTTTTTCTCAATGACCTTTCTCTCTAACCTCGGATTTCTGAGAATTGTCATAGGGCTGTGCTATTAAGCATTTCATAACTCATGGGGTACGTAACCTCACGGGAAGACTCTTGTTTCCATAGGGCATTTGCTCTAGTTAATTACTTGCTGGCTTCTTGAGGATGCGTGCCCTATTGCTAGGCCCCTACTTGAGCCCCTAGGATGTGCTTATTGGGAGTAAATCTGTGCTCTTTGCGGCACTCAATAGAAGATTGTAGGATAGCTTTGTCTCTCTGAACCTCTCATCTGGGTTTCAAAAGCACATAACTCAGCCTAAGGCCTTCATTTCTCTAAAGTTTGCACCAAATCTTGGGTACTCAACTCTAAAGACCTTGAAGATGCTCTTGTTGGCTCTCTGTTTAACAAGTCTCTGCTTTAGAAGCCAATTATTTCTCAAGGCACTTTATGTTCCCTCTTTTTCTTAAGGCTTTCTGAGCGCTCAATATTGCTCTAGCTAAGACTTTATGAAAGATGCTCCTATTGACTTTGTCTCTAGCCTAAACAAATATTTCCAATTGTTTCTATGAGAGCTCTTAACTACCTTAATTACTTCATTGAAATTGATGTAGGAACAAAGGGTACGCCTATAGCTGGGCTCACCTCAAACAACATTATTTCTTTTAACTCTGATTATATTCAAAGGTTCAGTGGTGATGTTAGGATAGAGATTACGGGGATTCTGTACCATGAAGCCATCCATGTATGGCAGTGATCCGGGAATGGCGAGACTCCGAAGGGCCTAATTGAAGGCGTTGCGGATTATGTGAGGCTAAAGGCTGGGTTTGCATCACCTCGCTGGGATCCAAGAGGGACAGGTAAGAGATGGGACGAAAAGTATGCTGTTATGGCTTATTTTCTGGAGCGCTGTAATGGGATTAAAGATGGGTTTGTTTGTGAGCTTAATGCTATGATGAAAGATTATTACAGTGATGATTTTTTTGTCAAGTTGGTAGAGAAGATTGTTGATCAACTCTGAAATGAGTATAAATCACAGTTGGGGAATTTGTTTTTGAGTTCACACTGGCAACAGTATGAACATATTTTCATGTTATACTTTGTTCAACTCTGGAATGAGTATAAATCACCGTTGGGGAATAAATGTGATTCTTCATTTGTTAAAAAAAAAACACTACAATTATTGCACTCAAAATTCAAAACTTATCCTTAAAATTAGTAATTTGATTATGATTAGAACATAATCCAACCTTTCAGATTTTCAGTGAGGATGCAGTAACTGTTTGCAAATTCTCAATGATAATTGTAAAACGTTTTTCCTCCAGCGCTGTTCTGCAAATTGAAATTGGAGGAACAGTAAGGACTTCTACGGGTTTAAAAAGTCCAAAAGATTGATGTATTAAAAAAAAGAAAAAAAAGAAAAGAGAAACCTCTGGTCCATTTGGTTTGAAAAACTTTGATTAAAATAGACTTATATATATATGTCTTTATATATATATATATATATATATATATATATATACATATATCTACATATACATATATGTGTATATGTATCTGTGTATATATATATATATACATAAAACTCTTCTTTTAAATTTGTTCTTATTATATTTTGGGAAAAAAAATTTGCACGATGTTCAAAACTTAAATGTCATAATCATATATTCACTAAAAAAAAAATTTATACATTTGACAATAAAAGTAATAAAATAAAAATATTTAGTTATGTATTATATTAAAAATGTGCATATGTTAAAAAAAATACTCTAAGGAAGCAAAACATATTTTTTTGGGTCAATAAAACAAAAAGTAGTTTTGTTGTGATTATAAATTTTTAACAAAAGGTAGTTCTTAATAAATTTAGCATAAGTTTCACATTTCTCTATATAATTTTACAAATATTTAATTGTCTTAATTTGAATATCATTTTATTGTTAAAATTAGTTTTAATTTTTATAAATCATTTAAGTTAAAAAATTATTGAACTACTTATTGAATTTGAAAATTTTAATTATGATAAATATTTAATCATCTTAATTTGAGAATTAGAGACGAATGACTTTTGTCTCTAACAAATAGAGACGGAATTAGAGACACAAGTTTTAAAGACAAAAATTTTTCGTCTCTAATTTATATCTTTAAATAAGTATTTTACTAAATAGAGATGGATTTAGAGATAGAAAAATTTCATCTCTAAATCCGTCTCTGTTGGACAAAAGTTACAATCCGTCTCTAAATTTAAAAATCTGTCTCTATTTGAGACGAAAATATTTTTGTCTTTAATTTCTGTCTTTAAATAAACTTTTTCTAGTAGTGAAAATTAAGTGTACATATATTTATTAGAAAGATATGTCTTTTTTGCTGTATTATGAAGTATTTTTACTTATTTATTTTTAAGTTTATTTTTAATAAATTTTTTTAATTTAATTTAATAAAATAAATATTTTAAATGACTTTTTATATATTTAAATGAAAATTTCAGATTTTTAACAAATTTTTATATTTCTTAAGTTTATTTTCTTTTTAATTTTTAAAGAATATAATTTCTTAAATAATTTGTTCAAAATATTAAAATTTAAAAATATATTACAATAAATTCAAAAAGAAAATAATCCAATTTTTTTTAAAAAAAAATTTTATTTATAAATTTATTTTCTATTTAAAAATAAGACTAAACAAAATTTCTGGCATAAGCTTTTTTTTTTCTTCTATAAAAATTTCTTCTTCTATGGTAATTACAGATAAAATAATATTTTTATAATTTTTTAATAGTATTCTATAACATAAAATATAAAAAATACGATTTAAAATACACTATATTTCATAAAAAATTTTATTTACCTCTTTTGACTTCATATTTTTTATTTTCTAATAATAAACACCTATACACACACACAAATATATATATATATATATATATATATATTAATCAAAATTATATTACATCCAAAATTAAGTCTATATATATTTATTGGGAAGACATATTTTTATTTCTTACAATAAAATATATCTACTCATCATTTATCTTTTTTAACTTTTTTTTTTATTTCATTTCACTTTTTTCTTTTCTATAAGTTTTTTACAATAAAATCATCTCCTATATAGAAAAGAATCTGTACATCATGAAAATAAAAATTATAGTCAATTATATCAACTAAAAATAATAAATTAATGTAAGAAAATATTTATTTCCATTCCATCAACTTATTTCTACAAATTAAACGGGATTTAAATTTTTTTAAAAATTATCTAAATTCTAACTAATTTTATTAATAATTTAAATATAATTTCAAAAATTAGATATAAAATGAGAGATACAAAATTTATATACACAATTTATATATATATATATGTATGTATGTATGTATGTATAGATACATACATATATACACATATACGAACATATTATATACTACATAATCATTGTGACCAAAATTATATTATATTCAAAATTAAGCGTACATATATTTATTATAAAGACATGTCTTTATTCTTCAAAAATGTTTATTTTTTTTTTAAATTATTAAATTATTTTTCATAATATTAATAAAATATATCTACTCATCAATTTTGAAAAATGTTAAATGAAAGTAAATATGAAAAATTTGTAAAATAAAATATATCTATTCATTATTTATATCTTTTAACCTCTTTTTATATTTCATTTTACTTGTTCTTTTTTTTTTAGAAGTTTTTTAAGATAAAATCATTTTCTTCATAAAAGAGAATATGTATATCGTGAAAATAAAAATTATAGTCAACTATATAAAACAAACAAAATAAATTAATATAAGAGAATTTTGATTTTCATTTCATCAATTTATTTTTACAAATTAAACGGGACTTAAATTTTTTCAAAAATTATCTAAATTCTAGTTAATTTTACTAATAATTTAAATATTATTTCAAAAATTAGATATAAAATGAGAAATAAAAAATTTATATAAATAATTTATAGATTAGAGACGGAATTGGAAAGAAAAAATATTCCGTCTCTGAAATTCCATCTCTAAATCCGTCTCAAAATTTTTTTCCACTGTTTACGAATTTAGAGACAGAATTAAAGACGGAATATTCTGTCTCTAAATTTAGAGACGAAATTGGAGACGGATTTTTAGAAAAGGAAAAATTCTGTCTCTAAATTACAAATTTTTCATCCGTCTCTAACTTCTCAAATTCGTCTATTTCTGTCTTTAATTTTCGTCTCTAAATCTCCTTTTTCTAGTAATGAATTTTGAAGGGAAAGAAATCAAAAGGACGAAAAAAATAGAGTATGAGAAAGATCTAAAATCATTTCCATATCTGTGGCAGCCACTAGCTGCTAGTCTCAATAGCAAGAAGGCACTTTATTTTAGTACATAGTTTGAAATTATGGCTTCCATTGTTATTGTGAATATATAAAATTATAAAAAAATATTTGGTTTATCGATAGATAATAATTTTTTATCTATCAGCGATATTTAAATTGCGACATGTGATAAAAATAGTAATTTTTAAAATTATTTTTGTCACGTATCATGATTTAAATATCATTGATAAATAAAAAATTATCCACCACTACTAACTTTAAAATTATAAATTGAATACACAAACTTCATATGCAGAGATGTTTAGGCATATTGGGTTTATAAAAGATTTGTAAATCAGGTTAATTATGAAAGACATTTAAAGTAAATTTTGTTATAAAAAATATATTTAACATTTTTATATGTAATTTTATAATTATCAAGGTCTGTTTAAAAATTGTTGATACAATGTTATAGTTATATAACATGTTACTATCAATTTAAAAATATCTTTTAGTGTAAGCATTTTTTTGTAATAGATCACAAATCATATCATTCAACAAATTTAAAGAAATTAAAAAAAACAACTACAGTTCAATTTTACATTTCTAAAAATAAAAAAATATAGAAGAAAAAAAATATATTTTTTAACTAGTATTACTTAACAGTATAGAAGAATTATAATAAATTTTATTAAAATATAATTGATTATAAATCTCAAAGAAAAAAAAAAGAAATCATTTAAGAAAAAATAATATACCTCTTAATTTTTTTTTAAATTAAGATTTTTATACATGAGTTTTTTTTTAAAAGGAAGAGAACAATTTCTCTAGAAAAAGGGTGGGATTTTTTTGCTTGGGGGGGGGGGGGGGTTTGGTTTACCACTGATAGAAAAGAAGAGCTTCTCAGCTTTCTTATCAATCACTAAGATTACTCCAATAGTGTTAGTACCTTCTTATTTTTATTTTACATATTATTAAATTCAATAAACAGTCACAAGAAATAGCAGCCATTTGAGTGTTATGTTAGTACCTGAATGTCATATGAAAAACAGCCATTCGAGGGTGTAGTCAAATTATTGATAATATTCTAACTTTTTGTTTGGACAGGCTTGATAATATTCTAACTGGGTCACCTTAGTCCAAAAGCTCAGCCCAAATCAACCCATGTCAAGATGCTTAGTCCATTTTATTCCAATCAAATGTGCTGCGTAAATTTACCAAAATGCCCTCCGGATGTCTGCTGACTTACTGGTCTTATAAACGGGCTCCATAATTTTCACAGTATAATTCTTACACATTTTGAAGAAATTTTCTTTCAAATAAATGTCAAGATGGCTCTCTCTAACTTGACCTTTGCAATCCTTATTAGAGCCATCCCTTTGGCACGCTACTAACCGCCTTCTTCCCTACAAGAATGCTTGAAATTCGTTGGCTCGGCCTGGCACTATAATACTCAGCTGACATATTTACTGTTCATTTACAAAATACTCTAACAATGGAAATGTTGTGAAGGTTCTCAACTAAGCATAAACAATATAACTTATTGCTAGTAATATTTTTCAAAGTATGATAATAATTATGAAAAATCAATGTAAGGAAATTACTAATAACATTATACTATTAAGTCTCATTTAATGTACTGTATAAAATTGAATAAAATAAAATAATATAAACTAATACAATCTAACTTTATACAATATTTGAGACACTCGAAGAATTGTACAATATATTATCCTCCATATATTATTATTGTATAACACTATACACTCAAAGAGAGAGAGTCTGAGAGATATAAGTCAAAGATAAGAAATTTTATAAAAATAATTTAGTAATATAATTATTTTTATACTTATTTATTAATTTAACATCATATTATTATCATATTATCACATTGTCAGTATTATTATTGATATTATTACTATTATTATCGTCACTATAATTATATTATTATTATTGTTATCGTCATTATCACCATCACTATTATTTTGTCATATGACTATTATTATTATCACTGTCACTATTAAAATAGTATTGATATCACGATTATCACCACTATTAATGTCATCCTTGTGCTATTATCATTATTGTCTTAACTATTATTATTTTTATTATATTCACAAACACATAAATACTTGAGCACTTTCTCTCATAATATATAACCCATTCAACAAGCCTTATATATGAATCTCGTACGAGGGTTTTTTCTGTATGACCTTTCTCTCTAACCTCGGATTTCTGAGATTTGTCATAGGGCTGTGCTATTAAGCATTTCATTACTCATGGGGTACGTAACCTCACGGGAAGACTTTTGTTCCCATAGGGCATTTGCTCTAGTTATTTGCTTGCTTCTTGAGGATACGCACCCTATTGCTAGGCCCCTACTTGAGCCCCTAGGATGTGCTTATTGGGAGTAAGTCTGTGCTCTTTGTGGCACTCAATAGAAGATTGTAGGATAGCTTTTTGTCTCTGAATCTCTCATCTGGGTTTCAAAAGCACATCAAATCAGCCTAAGGTCTTTATTTCTCTGAAGTTTCCACCAAATCTTGGGTACTCAACTCTAAAGACCTTGAAGATGCTCTTGTTGGCTCTCTGTTCCCTAACTCAACAAGTCTCTGCTTTAGAAGCCAATTATTTCTCAAGGCACTTTATGTTCCCTCTTTTTCTTAAGGCTTTCTGAGCGCTTAATATTGCTCTAGCTAAGACTTTATGAAAGATGTTCTATTGACTTTGTCTCTATCCTAAACAAATCTTTCCAATTGTTTCATGAGAGCTCTTACCTACCTTAATTACTTCATTGAAATTGATGTAGGAACAAAGGGTACGCCTATGGCTGGGCTCACCTCAAACAACATTATTTCTTTTAACTCTGATTATATTCAAAGGTTCAGTGGTGATGTTAGGATAGAGATTACTGGGATTCTGTACCATGAAGCCATCCATGTATGGCAGTGATCCGGGAATGGCGAGACTCCGAAGGGCCTAATTGAAGGCGTTGAGGATTATGTGAGGCTAAAGGCTGGGTTTGCATCACCTCGCTGGGATCCAAGAGGGACAGGTAAGAGATGGGACGAAAAGTATGCTGTTATGGCTTATTTTCTGGAGTGCTGTAATGGGATTAAAGATGGGTTTGTTTGTGAGCTTAATGCTATGATGAAAGATTATTACAGTGATGGTTTTTTTGTCAAGTTGGTAGAGAAGATTGTTGATCAACTCTGGAATGAGTATAAATCACAGTTGGGGAATTTGTTTTTGAGTTCACACTGGCAACAGTATGAACATATTTTCATGTTATACTTTGCTCAACTCTGGAATGAGTATAAATCACAGTTGGGGAATAAATGTGATTCTTCATTTGTTAAAAAAAACACTACAATTATTGCACTCAAAATTCAAAACTTATCCTTAAAATTAGTAATTTGATTATGATTAGAACATAATCCAACCTTTCAGATTTTCAGTGAGGATGCAGTAACTGTTTGCAAATTCTCAATGATAATTGTAAAACGTTTTTCCTCCAGCGCTGTTCTGCAACTTGAAATTGGAGGAACAGTAAGGACTTCTACGGGTTTAAAAAGTCCAAAAGATTGATGTATTAAAACAAAAACAAAAAACGAGAAACCTCTGGTCCATTTGGTTTGAAAAACTTTGATTAAAATAGACTTAACCATATGCTAACCCACATTGTCCATTTACAGGGTTGGGATGAGTTGGCCTATAGATCAAATCTATTTTAACAGCCTTACATTTTGTTTGCATTTATTAGCAGATAGAATCATTTGCATAGTTTGTGTAATAGCCTAAATTTAATAAAGTCTAAAGTAAAGAAAATTTTTAATAATAGAGATAATTTTGGAAATAGAGATAAAAACCGGTGGAAATAATTTTATTTATCACATAGATTAAAGAATTACAAAAAAAATATGAGAATTTATGTTTTGACGCGTACTTTTTATGTTTTTTAAATGATAGTATTTTACTATAAGAAAATATATTTTTATTTATTTAAAAATGATTATGTTTTGTTAAAAGTAAGTAAACTTTTAATTAAAAGAAGTAGTGTTGCTTAAATAATTATACCAGCTTCTAATGAATTTTTATGGTATTTTTAGAAATATTCTTTCTTTTAATATGAATAAATATATTTATTTTGAAATTTTTTTTATAACGATTTGTATCAAGAAAAATTATGATTTAAGAGTTTAACTAAAGATTTATGAGAATGGAAATTTTTAAAAATTTTTGGGATATTTTATGATGAAAAATGGAATTTATATTTTATAAAAAAAATTCTATTATTAATTATTAAATAATTATTATTATTAAAAAAAAGAAAAGGATAATAAATGGAGACAAGGTGGAGGCATACGGTTCTCTGTAACTTTCGAAAGAGAAATCGAGAATTTCAAATAGTGAGTGAATAGTAATATACAACTTTATCTCTCGATCTGAAGTGTCTATTGGCTTCCAATCTCAAAACTGAAAGTGTTACTGGATTCAGGACAAATAATACTTTAGTTTTGACCGATCAATTTTTTAAATCAGCCGTTGAATCGCCGTAGATCTGAAGTAAAAAATCTCGGTAAAAGGTAAATTCTGAAACTCTTACTTAGAAATCTCAAATTAAAAATCTGACTCCGTAGATGGATTCAGAAGTTAGATAAACATTAAGATATGAATTCGTTTCGGTGATTTGGTAAAAAATTTTGTAACGGTGAATAGTAATTTCTGACAATGAATAGTGGTGGTGATTAGTATTTTCCGGTGGTGAATAGTATTTATAGCGTTGAGCGAGCTCCTAGAGATCAAATTTAGCAAATCTGAAGTTATTTTCAAGGTTTTTGGACATTCCGGACTCGATTTTGAAGTTTATTTTGTTGAATTCGGATAAAAAACAAGGATTTTAAGGGTATCCAACTTTGTACCTCAAATTTGTTAGTAGATAATGTTTCCTATGGCTTGTTTTTACTCTTCTTGAACTTTACATTGCTAAATGAGTATGTTTACATATTATTTATACTTTCATATGTTTCTGAAATGGTTTGAAATATCTGAAATGGTTGAAATATGATATTTAGTTCAAGAAGAGTATGAATTTTGAAATGAATTTTGATACATATTGAACATGTGATATTAAAATGTATTTCGTATTACACAGCAAAGAAATTATGTTATGCATGTGACGTTGATACGCTTACCTCGGATATGGGCATGATTATATGTTTCCTCTGATTGAAAAGTTTTGACAGATAAATATATTGAGACTAAAAAGTCTATTTTATATTGAGAATTTTATACTAGATTATATGGCATATGTGCATATGGTATTTTTTGTGGAAGAATCATATTGGAAACACTATCTACTAACATCAGGTGATATTAGCCCTGGTGCGTACCTTGATTGCCTCAGCTAGCAGGGGAGGTGGTGCTAACCTCGTGTGAGGGACAACACACGGGAGATTATATGTGAAGGAGAGCAAAATACCTCCTATATATGGGCGAGGTGCCAGTTATATGATGGCGAGATGCCAGTTATATGAGATGTTATTTGCCTTCCCTTGCTGTATGCTTGGGAAAGACCTATACAGAGTCCCTTCGCATGTCCTCTTGAATGGCAGTAGGGCAAACTTCAGCGGGATGCTGAGTTTAGGCAAATCCTATACCACTAAAATACGGAAGGGGTCAAATTCTAGTATGGTGGTTCTGATATGAGATCCTCCAAATAAGTTATATGAAGAATATTTAATGCATAACACTATTTGATAAATGATTTTACAGTTTTGTATATAATTTTGAATATGAATATGAATATGAATTGTTAAAAGAGATGTTTTGAAATGCGGGTCCCATATGAATGTACTTCTAAATGTAACTTTTCTTTATGAGAAATTTTGAAATGAAAAGTACATCCATATGTTGATCTTAGAGGTTATAGGAGGTGTTATCTGCTCACTGAGTTGTAAAACTCACTACACGATGTGCATCTATTTTTTAGATAAAGACACAGAGTTTGGTCCAACAGCCACGTGATCGATTAGGGGTCGTACTTCAGTGGTGAGCCTACATTGTTTCTAGGCTCTCAGTGTTTTATATTGTAATATATTTGTACTCTATAGTTGCTTTGAACGTCACAGGCATGATCGTGGTTTCCACTGTAAACCTGATATATATAGACTTGGCATGTATAATTAATAATATTGTTAATTTGTAAACGTGTTATAATACTCAGATATGTGATATTGTGAGATTAAAGGCAAATAGATAATGATAATGTTATCGGATATTAAAATATTCACGTTCCTAAAGTAGGGGCGTGACAAGTTGGTATCAGAACATTAGGTTTCCCTGTGATAATCAGAGCAAAGGATTCTTTAGTAGGACCTTTAGTATCGATATGAGCTAGACATATTTATACTTCAAGTGCTGCTGAGGGATTCTATTGGATATCATTTTCCATTCTATTCTAAGTCTGTAAAGCTTATAGTATAAGGTGGCTTGAATGTGATAGTATCTTAAAAAATGTTTTATTCTGTAAAGTAAATGATGCCGCCAAGAACTAGAACAGTTATAACATCTGTTTTTTTTTACGATACGCATGTTAAATACGCCATATGTATAAACACAATATATATATATATACACACACATATTTATCACAAACCTCATACATGTTATAATTATACAATACAACATTTCAAAATATAATATACATGTTTACATATATATTACAAACCTCATACATATTATATTTATACAATACAACATTTTAATACATAAATAAGAGTTTTTATACAACATTTCACCCTTGAATTACAAAAGGTGAGGAGGTGGTGGTAACATCTAAATCTCCATCAGTTACGCCATTTTGTGTTGCATCTCATTTCTTTTTATCTGAACATAACACCACAATAATAGTGAGAACAAAGGTTCCCAGTAGACTTAACATAGATAAAATATGATGAGAAAATAGGAATTATGTTCAGCTGTATAAGCTACAGAAAAATATCAAGATTTTGAGATAAAATCATAATTTTTATTTATGCATAATTATCATACTACACATGCACTAAAAGTCTTTTTCTTTAATGCTCAGCCCTATCACGGCTTTTAATTTACTCATTTGCTATATGTTTAGTGACCGATCGACTACAGTCACAATAAGTGATCAGAGAATGTGAGTACATCACCTTCCTGCCTCTTCACATTACCACTAACACCTGGTTGGAGCGGCCCTCCCTTGGCTCACTCAGGCTAATAGGGCGTCTCCTACTCGGTACCATATCAAGCTATACAACCCGTCGATAATCATCCATACATATAAATGTATATATATAAATTTATATTCATCAAATACAATACATAACTATCAAGCAACTCGTCATAAGCTTTACGCTTGCCATTTAATTACTTTCATAATATGATACAACATTTTTATACCAAATGATTAATAATCATTCATCACATACCAATATTCAATATAATTTATTTTAAATCAAATAAAGAAAAAGAGTAATTTGTGATACCAAAATTATCATTTTTAAAGTATTTTTCTTGAATATATGTTTCCTAAAAATATTACAACAAATAAGATTATTTTTAGGCATAAAATAGTGAAAAGTATGATAATCCAGCACCCAACATGGCCTGGCCATGTTCAAGACACGGCTATGTTTGAAAAATACTTCAAACATACTTATAAACAGCTCCGAACATGGCCTACCCGTGATGAAGCAACCCAGAACACGGCCTGGCTGTGTTCTGTGACCTTTCTTCACTTATTACATCATATCTCCCTCATACGAACTCCGATTGAGGTGATTTCAAATCTTATAGGAAGATAAGACAATTATCTACAACTTTTATTTTTATATTTTCTTCAAATTCTCTACATATTATTCCCAGAAAATTATAATAAAAACACTTATTTTTACTATCCTAAATTTCGACCTCTGCTCCATTAATCAGCCATATCTCTCTCACATGTACTCCAAATTAAGTAATTCTAAATCCTATAGATCCATGCGACATATATATACAATTCATATGTTGACCATTTCTTTAAAATCCTTACCGAATTTTCCTAGAATTCCAAAAACCGAAACTTCTCCAATTATTCCGAAATTCAGCTTAATTTATCTTCTCCTTTGATTTTCTTTTATATAATCCCATACACCCAAATGCATGTCCAAACATCCAAAATAGAATTTCATATAAATATCCAGACCACATGTTATCCAAAATCACATCTAAACAAATCTAAAAATGTATATATAATCTTTTACAAAATTCATTAATAAATGTTAAACCTACCTCAAATTCTTTTAAACTCGGTGCTTGAATCCTACCACCCAGAAATTCCTGATTTCCTTTTCCTCTTCTTTCTCCTTCTTCTTTCTCTTCTTCTTCTTCCTCTTCCTCTTTTTCTTCTTCATTTTTTTTCTCCTCTTCCTTTTCTTCTCTTTCTCCCGACACTCATTTCTCTCCCTCACAATTATCGCTCTTTTTTTTTCCTCACCTTCCTCCCTTATAATAATTAAAAAATTTACTACCTACCCATTTCCCACGTTTCCCCCTTCGTTTGGTATGTTGGAATAAATTTCAGTGGAATGGAAAGAAGAAACGAAGAGGGAATGGAAAAGAGAATAGAATGCCATTACCTTGTTTGGTATGCAATGGAAAGAATTAGGTAATGTAATATTTTATTATTTAATTAATAGAAATTAAAAGAATAAAAAGATAAGATAAACAAAATGATTAAATTAATTTTAATATAAAATAATTAAATTAATTTTTTACAAATTAATTTTTACAAAATATAATCAAATCAATTTTTTAAATAATTAAATTAAATTATTTTAATACAAAAGATTTAAAGTTAGCATTATTTTATGATGCAATTATGGATTCCATCCATTATTGGAAGGAGTCTATATTCCATCCATTCCATCGTACCAAACAGTGGAATCCTACTTTCCATTTCAGATTCCTTTCCATTCCAGCGTACCAAACAGGCACTACTATCTTTCATTATTTACAAAAAAAACCATCCTAAGAAATTTACATAAATGCCATCTCAAGGAATTTACATAAATGCCATCTTAAGAAATTTACATAAATGTCATCTTAAGAAATTTACATAAATGCCATTTCAATTAGTATCATAAGAAAAAATCGGGGATGTTACACTTCTCCCCCCCTAAAAAAAAATTTTGACCTCAAAATTAAAGGTTTACCTGTCTTCAAACAGTTGTGAATATTTCTGTCTCATGACATCTTTCCTTTCCCATGTGGCTTCTTCCATTGTTAAACTCTCTCAACCTACCTTCACCAATGGAATGGTTTTATTTCTCAACTGTTTCACTTCTTTATCCAGAATTACTATCGGCCTCGGTCGGTAGGTTAGATTCTCGTCTACAGCTATTATTTCTTCTTGAATTATGTGGAGGAAGTGCAATCTGATATGCCGATAACCCTATCCTTTTCAGAATTTGATAAGGTCCTAAATATCTCGGACTCAATTTCTTAATTTTCATTGCTCGGCCAATTTCGATAATAGGAGAAATTTTCAAGAACACATGCTCACCTTCTTGGAATTGTATCGGTCTCCTTCTCCTATCGAAATAGCTCTTTTGTCGACTCTGAGTTGTTCACATTTTATCTCGAATTATCTGTATTGTTTGAAAAGAAGAAAGATGGCAGTTTGAGATTGTGTATTGATTACAGGCAATTGAATAAGGCTACTATTAAGAATAAGTATCTGTTGCCTAGAATAGACAATCTATTAGATTAATTAAAGGGAGCTACTATTTTCTCTAAGATAGACTTGAGGTCAGGATATCATCAGATCGGAGTTAAAGAAGAAGACATTCCCAAAAACAACTTTTAAAACTCGGTATGGACACTAAGAATTTTTATTCATGCCTTTTGGGGTCACAAATGCATCTGCAATCTTTATGGACTATATGAATCGCATTTTTAGACCCTACTTAGATCAATTCGTAGTAGTGTTCATAGATGATATTTTAATCTACTCTAAGAGTGAGGAAGAACATAACCAGCATGTAGCATCCTGTAATTTTTAAATATTTTTCTTATAAATTCTTCACCATACATATATGTATAGAAATGTTCTAATATTAATGGAATAGGTAAAGAAAGAAAATCTAAGAGGAAATATTAGAAATAAACATGCTAAAAAAATGTGAAATTCTTAGGTAAGGAAGATAAATTTTCATGAATTAAAGGTCTTAAAATTTCAAGAAGATTGGATTAGGGTAATTGTTCCTAATTTAAGAGTAAAAGTTACTAAGTTTAGTATCTCCACCCATAAATTGGGCTTTTACCTATGGACACTTCATATAGAGTTTTTTCACTTCAAATAAGTTTCTAACAAGCCCATTGGATAACCTAAGCAAGAAATAAAACATAGATTTAGATTAAGATATAGTAATTGGACCAATAGTCCAAAAATTATGAAAATGTGACTAAGCCTTCCAAGAAAGGTAGAATTTTATCCAAAGCAAAGAAAATGGGTAAGAATAAGCCCAAATCTAAGAGGAAAAATAAAATAAAATAAATTAGGTGACGATATAATAATAATAATAATAATAAAGATTAGGTTACATGGCATTAAGACAAAAATTCAGCAAGTGGTGTGATTCTACATTCATCATTTAGGCAAGTGGCATGATAATACAAGGCTTTATGACAAAAATATCTATATCCTACACTCATAATTCTAGCAAGTGGTATGATAATACATGGCATTAGGACAAAACATTCCTATCCCACACAAATAATATCAACCAAATAATGGAGATTCAAGAGCTAGAAATTTGCCACCTAAAAAGGCAAACCTATCATACTTGTTTAAGACAAAAGAAAATGGAAATGAATCCCTAAATCAAAGGGATCTTGTCCCTTATCTTAAGAACATATCATAATTTTTAAAATACAAATCTCATTTTCCTATGCATATCTTGACTAAGGAAGATGAAGACAAGAACATAAGTTGTTTGTTTTCCAAAAATTCAACAAAGTGTATCCTAATTGTGATAAGGTAGACCCATGATCATGAAAGGTGAATTATTTGGTGGTCTATATAAGAAAATCCACCCTTACAACATTAGAATTTCGTTCAAGTGAGGGAGAGAAAAAATAGAAGCAAGGTAGAGTGAGGAAAGGAGAGGAAGAAAGGAAGAAAGAGGAAAGAGAAGTTTAGGGGACTAAGTGCTCCAGGTAAGTTTAACAATATTTCTTTTTGAAGAAAATTTTAAAACTTATAATATTTATATGAGATTTTAATTTTAGAACTTTGATGATTGGTCATGGATGTTGCTATATCATGTTACATATTGATCTTGCATGTGATGTATGTTTGAATACTTAGGTTGGTGTAGATAGTCTTGCATGGGTATGGCAATGGGTGACAAAATTTTAAACTTCGGTGTTTTAATTTCTGGGAACACTCTATAAGGAATTAAAATAAATTGTTAACATAAGAATTAAATATTTATGTGTCACGGATTTTTAGCCACTGAAATCATTCAATTTGGAGTCCATATGAGGTAGATATGGTCTGATTAGTAGGCAAAGGTCAGAAAATGGTTCATCGGAGAAGAATATGTTAGGATAGCTTCTGTATTTTAATTTCTGAGAATTATCTGTATGGAATTAAAATAAATGGTTAACATAAGAATTATAGATATGTGTGTCACGGATTTCTAGCCACTGGAATCATTCAATTTGGAGTCCATATGAGGTAGATATGGTCCGATTAGTAGGCAAAGGTCAGAAAATGGTTCATCAGGAAAGAATATGTTAGGATAGCTTCTGTATTTCAATTTCTGAGAATTATCTGTATGGAATTAAAATAAATGGTTAACATAAGAATTATAGATATGTGTGTCATAGATTTTTAGCCACTGGAATCACTCAAGTTGAAGTTCATATGAGGTAGATATGTTCCGATTAGTAAACAAAGGTCAGAAAATAGTTGATCAAGGAAGAATATGTTAGGATAGTTTCGGTGTTTTAATTTCTGGGAACATTATATAAGGAATTAAAATAAATGGTTAACATATGAATTATAGATATATGTGTCACGGATATTTAGCCATTGGAATCACTTAATTTGAAATTCGTATGAGGGAGATATGGACAGATTAGTAGGTAGAGGTCAGAACCTACCCGAGAAGAAATAACCTGTACTTTGAAGGAGTAATATCACCATGATATCTTAATATTTCGTTCAACTGTTCAACATAATAGTTTTAAATAATTGTTTTATCTTTAAATTTACACTAAGATCACCTACATCATAGTTAAATTGAGGGAGTTATGCTCTGATTAGTAAGAGAAGGTTAGATAGGAAGAAAACCTGCATCAAGAAAATAAAGAAATAAAATTAATATTTAAAAAAGAAGATGAATCTTATAAATGAAAATAATAAATGACTAGTATAGCCATAGCCATTGCCATTGTATGAACTTCTTACCATCTTAAGTGTAAAATTCTGACATGAAAATATTTTATAAAGTGATATTTGAAATAGTTATGTTCATGACATGATTACCAATGATTTATGGTAATAGTTATATTTTGATGAACATACTTGTTATTGAAAGCATATTTTTGGCTATCATTGTGAAAAGAAAAGAAATAAGTACGGTTACATGGCAATCTGTGTGGTGCACTAGTAGGGGACGCTCTACCAACAGTTATGATCATGTTAATGAGAAAAGAAAGAGAAAGTGGGTCATGTCGGATGGAGCGAAAAAAGCCTGTACCGGAGAGTAGAGGATACTCACCCTGATCGGGGTAGCTTGAAATGAGAATAAGTTGATAGCCATCATATGATATTCTGAAAATAGTTAATCCTATCATACATATCATTACTGTATGATTCTTATGTGCATAGATATAATGCATTCATGTGACTAAAGATATTTTCTGTAGTTTATACAGCTGAACATGACGTGATGAACTATATTGATGATGATTTATTGTTGAACTTACTGGGATTTATTTCTCACTATATTTCCATATCATATTCAGAAAATTAGTTATGCAGCTTTTTCTATGGCTCTGGCTTTTAGTGCATATTGGATCGAGTTACTTTATGTTAGGCATATATCAGAATCAAATAAGATGTTTGTGGTCGAATTGGCTCAGATCCCGGTGAAGGTGCAACCACCCGCACCTGTATCTCCGGAATTGGTCAACCAAAATAAACAAGATGTAAATATCTATGTGTTTGATATGTTGCATGTACGTTTTGATTAATGACGTGTATGTGAACTCGATATTGTATAATAATAAAAAGAAAAAAAGGTTGTTACACAGCATCTTCGATTAGTACTTCAAGTCTTGAAGGAAAAAAACTTTTCGCTAAGTTGAAAAAATGTGAATTTTGGCTGGAAGAAGTGAAGTTTTTGGGTCACGTAATTTCTAAAGATGGTGTATCAGTGGATTTCAGTAAAACTGAAGCAGTGCTGAAATGGGAGAGACATAAAACTGTGACTGAAATTAGAAGTTTATTAGGTTTAGCAAGATATTACAGACAGTTTATACAACGATTCTCTCAAATAGCTTTGCCTTTGACTCGATTGACCAGAAAGGGAAGTCTCTTTAATTGGATTGAAGAATGCGAGAATAGTTTTCAAGAGCTTAAAGTCAAATTGACTTTTCCACCTGTTCTAGTTGTTCCTAACCCTTCTGGATGCTTTGTAGTCTATACAGATGCTTCCAAGAAAGGTTTAGGTTGTGTTTTGATGCAAGAAAGTATGGTAGTTGCTTATGCGTCTCGACAATTGAGACCGCTTGAGGAGAACTATTCTACTCATGATTTAGAGTTGGCTGCAATAGTTTTTGCCTTGAAGATGTGGAGACACTACTTGTATGGAGCTGTATTTGAAATATACAGTGATCACGATAGTTTAAAGTATCTCTTTGACCAAAAAGAATTGAATATGAGGCAAAGAAGGTGGATGGAATTCATTAATGATTACAAATTTGAATTAAAGTATCACCCAGGGAAGGCAAATGTAGTAGCTGATGCGTTGAGCCGGAAGTCGTTGCATTTAAGTCAAATACTGATAAAAGAAATGGAACTAATTGAGAAATTCAGAAATTTAAAATTATCAGTTATGACTGTCCCTGGTAGTTTGATTGTTAGTGAATTAAGAATTAAAAGTGACTTGAAGACTCAGATTAAAGAAACGCAGACACATGATCAATTTTTACAAGATCGAAGAGATCAGCTTGACTTTGCAATGTTAGAGGATAGAATTATTATGTATCGGGACAGAACATGTATACCACAAGGAGAGAATTTGAAGGTTAAGATTCTAGAAGAAGCTCATCAAAGTAAGTATACAATCCATCCAGGATCTACAAAAATGTATTAAGATTTGAAAAGATTATACTGGTGGCCAGGAATGAAGGGAGACATTGCTGAATATATGTCTAAGTATCTGGTTTGTCAAAAGGTGAAGATAGTATATCAAAAACCTTCTGGGATGTTACAACCTTTAGAAATCTCTGAGTGGAAGTGGGATAGTATATCTATGGATTTTATTGTTGAATTACCCAAGACTCAGACAGGTCATGATGCGATATGAGTAATAGTTGATAGATTGACAAAATCTGCGCACTTTTTACCCATTAAGAAAAACTACTCGTTGAATAAGTTGGCCCAGTTGTATATGAAGGAAATTGTACGGTTGCATGGAATTCCTAATAGTATTATTTTAGATCGAGATCCTCGATTTACTTCCAGATTTTGGAGAGCACTACAAGAAGCTTTTGGTACTCGTTTGTGTTTTAGTACTGCATATCATCCTTAAACAGATGGTCAAACGGAGAGAACTATGCAGACTTTAGAGGATATGCTAAGAGTGTGCATGCTAGAGCAAGGAAAAGGATGGGATGGATATCTGTCACTGGCTGAGTTTGCGTATAATAACAGTTATCATTCTAGTATCGGAATGGCACCTTATGAAGCTTTGTATGGTAGGAGATGTAAATCGCCATTATGTTGGAATGAAGTGGGGGAGAAAAGGTTATTAGGCCCCGAATTAGTACAACATACTTCTGAGCAAATACAGATAATTCGAGATAAAATGCGAACAGCTCAGAGTCGACAAAAGAGCTATTTCGATAGGAGAAAAAGACCGATACAATTCTAAGAAGGTGAGCATGTGTTCTTGAAAATTTCTCCTACTACCGGAATTGGCCGAGCAATGAAAATTAAGAAATTGAGTCTGAGATATTTAGGACCTTATCAAATTCTGAAAAGGATAGGGTCGTCGGCGTATCAGATTGTACTTCCTCCGCATTTATCAAATCTGCATGATGTGTTCTATATTTCTCAACTTCGAAAGTATCTACCAGATCCGTCGTACATAATTTAAGAAGAAATAATAGCTGTAGACGAGAATCTAACCTACCGACCGAGGCCAATAGTAATTCTGGATAAAGAAGTGAAATAGTTGAGAAATAAAACCATTCCATTGGTGAAGGTAGGTTGGGAGAGTTTAACAATGGAAGAAGCCACATGGGAAAGGGAAGATGACATGAGACAGAAGTATCCACAACTGTTTGAAGACAGGTAAACCTTGAATTTTGAGGACAAAATTCTTTTAAAGGGGGGAGAACTGTAACATCCCGATTTTTTTTTCTTATGTTACTAATTGAAATTTATTTCTTTCAGAGAGGATAACAGATTTTGGATCTCATAGGAGGATTAAATTATTTTTACTTAAGTCAAATAAGATAGTATGAATGGTTAAAATAGCATTTAATTTATGTAATTTATGGGGATGACATTAGTGTAATTATGGATGATGGCAATGGCATTTTGGAGATAAAGAGGTGGTAGGTAGGGGATAAGTAGGGAAAAAATAAAATAAAATAAAATAATGGGAAGATAAGAAGGAGAAGGGGAGGGAGTGACGGAGGGGAAGAGAAGAAAAAGAAAAGGAGAAAAAGAAGAAGAAAAGAAAGAGGAAGAAGAAGAAAAAGGAAGAGTAAAGAGAAATCAAGGAATCAAGCACCGAGTTTAAAGGAATTTGAGATAGATTTAACATTTATTTATGAATTTTGTATAAGATTATATATACATTTTTAAATTTGTTTAGATGTGATTTTGGATAACATGTGGTCTGAATATTTATATGAAATTCTATTTTGGATGTTTGGACATGCATATGGGTGCATGGGATTATATAAAAGAAAAGCAAAGGAGAAGAGAAATTAAGTTGAATTTTGAAATAATTGGGGAAGTTTAGGGTTTTGGAATTCTGGGAAAATTAGGTAAGGATTTTAAAGAAATATCCAACATATGAATTGTAGATATATTTTCACGGATCTATAGGCTTTAGAATTACTTATTTTGGAGTTCATATGAGGGAGATATGGCTGATTAATTGAGCAGAGGTCGAAATTCAGGATAGTAAAAATAAGTGTTTTTATTTTAATTTTTTGGGAATAATAAGTAGAGAAGTTGAAGAAAATATAAACATAAAAGTTGTAGATAATTGTCTCAGCTTCCTATAGGATTTTAAATCACCTCAATCAGAGTTCGTATGAGGGAGATATGATGGAATAAGTGAAGGAAGGTCACAGAACACGACCAGGCCGTGTTCTGGGTTGCTTCAACACGGGTAGGCCGTATTCGAGGATGTTTTTTAAGCATGTTTGAAGTAGTTTTCAAGCATGGCCATGTCTTAAAGATGGCCAGGCCGTGTTGGGTGTTGGATTATCATACTTTTCACTGTTTTATGCCTAAAAATATTCTTATTTGTTGTAATATTTTTAGGAAACATATATTCAAGAAAAATACTTTTAAAATGATGATTTTGGTATAAATGAATTATATTGAGTATTGGTATGTGATGAATGATTATTAATCATTTGGTATAAAAATGATGCATCATATTATGAAAGTAATTAAATGGCAAGCGTAAATCTCATGACGAATTGCTTGAAAAATACTTTTAAAATGATGATTTTGGTATAAATGAATTATATTGTGTATTGGTATGTGATGAATGATTATTAATCATTTGGTATAAAAATGATGCATCATATTATGAAAGTAATTAAATGGCAAGCGTAAATCTCATGACGAATTGCTTGATAGTTATGTATTGTATTTGATAAATATGAATTTTTATATATACATTTATATGTATGGATGAATATCGACGGGTTGTATGGCTTGAGACAGTACCGAGTAGGGGACGCCCTATTAGCCTGAGTGAGTCAAGGGAGGGCCGCTCCAACCGGGTGATAGTGGCAATGTGAGGGGGCAGGAGGGTGACGTACTCACATTCCCTGATCACTTTTTGTGACTGTAGTCGATCAGTCACTATGCATATAGCAAATGAGTAAATTAAAAGTCATGATATGGCTGAGTATTATAAAAAAAAAATGAATTTTTAGTGCATGTGTAGTATGATAATTATGTATAAACAAAAATTATGATTTTATCTCAAAATCTTGATATTTCTCTGTAGTTTATACAACTGAACATAACTCATGTTTTCTTATTATATTTTATTTGTTAAGTCTACTGGGAACCTTTGTTCTCACTATTATTGTGGTGTTATGTTCAGATAAGAAGAAATGAGATGCAACACAAAATGACGTTACTCATGGAGATCTAAATGTCAGCACCACCTCCTCACCCTTTGTATTTCAAGGGTGAAGTGCTGTATAAAGACTCTTATTTATGTATTAAAATGTTGTATTGTATAAATATAACATGTATGGGGTTTGTAATATAGATGTAAACATGTATATTGTATTTCGAAATGTTGTATTGTATAATTATAACATGTATGAGGTTTGTAATAAATATGTGTGTGTGTGTGTATATATATATATACATATATATATATATATATATATGTATACATATATATATATATGTATATATATATATATATATACATATATATATATATATATATATATACATATATATATATATGTATACATATATATATATATGTATATATCTATATATATATATATAGATATATACATATATATATATATATATACATATATACATATATGTATACATATATATATATATATATATATATATATATATATATTGTGTTTATACATATGGCATATTTAACATGCGTAATGTGGAAAAAAAACTTATGCTTGTAAAGAGAGTTTTCAGAAATTAAAGGAGTGCTTAACTACAGCCCCAGTCTTTACCATTTCTACGGATACTGGAGACTATGTAGTATACTGTGATGCATCTAGAGTGGGCTTAGGCTGTATGTTAATGCAAAATGGAAGAGTAGTTGCTCATGCATCCAGACAGTTGAAGAAACATGAACAGAATTATCCCACCCATGATTTAAAGATGGCAGCTGTAGTATTTGTTCTAAAGATTTGGAGACATTACCTGTATGGAAGAACTTGTAAGATTTATACAGATCACAAGAGTCTCAAGTATATTTTTCAACAGAAGGATCTTAATTTAAAACAAAGAAGATGGATGGAACTACTGAAAGATTATGACTATACGATTTTGTATCATCCAAGCAAAGCAAATGTAGTAGTTGATGCTCTAAGCAGAAAGTCCATGGGAAGTTTGACTCATATAGCAGAGGTGCGACGACCATTGTTAGAAAAAATCCATAAGTTAAAAAGTAAGGGGATAAAGTTTGAAGTAAAAGAACCGGGAATATTATTGGCTCATGTGCAGCTCCAATCTTCCTTAGTTGAGCAAATCAAAGCCGATCAAAACAAGGATACTAGTTTGTTCAAGATTAAGAGTGAATTAAAGGATAGCAAGGATTCTGAATTCTCAGTGGATACTGAAGGGGTATTAAGATACGGTAGACGATTATATGTCCCAAATTTTAATGATTTGAGAAAACAAGTTTTGGAGGAAGCACATCGATCTACATATACCATACACCCAGGAGTGACAAAGATGTACCAAGACATGAAAGAATTGTATTGGTGGGATGATATGAAGAGGGATATTGCGGAATATGTTTCCCATTGCCTGATATGCCAGCAAGTGAAAGCTGAACATCAACGACCCGCTAAGTTAAACCAGCGAATAAAAATACCAGAATGGAAGTGGGAGAGAATTACTATAGATTTTATCACGAGATTACCAAAGACTCCCAAAGGAAATGATTCTATCTAGGTCATTATAGACCGCATGACAAAGTCAGCACACTTTCTACCTGTAAAAACAACCTACAACGTAGCTTAGTATGCAAGGCTCTACTTAAATGAAATAGTTAGGTTACATGGAGTCCCTATATCAATTATATCTGATCGAGGGCCGCAGTTCACGGCATGATTTTTGAAAGCTTTTCAAGAGGCATCAGGAATGAAGTTTGATTTGAGCACAGCTTTTCATCCTTAAACTGATGGTCAGCCTAAGCGTACGATTCAGATTTTAGAAGACATGCTCCGAGCCTGCATTTTTTTTTTTTATGGAAGTTGGGATATGTACTTGTCTTTAGCTAAATTTGCGTATAATAATAGTTACCAGACTAGTATACAGATGGCTCCATTTGAAGCTTTGTATGGTAGACGGTGCAGATCCCTCATTGGATGGTTCAAAGTGGGTGAGACTAAACTTATAGGGTTAAATCTTGTACAAAAAGCTTTGAACAAGGTAAAGCTAATTAGAGAAAGGCTACAGGCAGCTCAAAGTAGACAAAAGGCATATGCTGATAATAGACAAAGGGAGTTAGAATTTTCAGAGGGTGAACAAGTGTTCCTGAAAGTCTTACCTATGAAAGGAGTGATGTGATTTGGAAAGAAAGGAAAATTAAGTCCTCGGTATATAGGTCCTTTTGAAATATTGGATAGAGTAGGTGCAGTGGCATATTGCATAGCTCTGCCACCAGAACTGAGTGATGTTCATCAAGTTTTTCATGTGTCTATGCTACGAAAATATTTACCGGATCCTACTTATGTCATTCAACCCCAAGATATTCAATTGAATAAAAAGTTGACATATGAGGAAAGGCCTATGTGCATTGCTGATCGGCAAGTGAAAAAGTTACGGTCAAGAGAAATTTCTATGGTTAAAGTGATATGGCAAAATCACTCTTCTGAGGAGGCTACCTGGGAAAGAGAAGATAATATACGCACCAGATACCCACTTTTATTTAATTAATGAGGTTAGTGTTTATCTGTCATTACTGTGATGAAATTCGGAGACCGAATTTCTTTAAGGGGGGAAGAATGTAATAGCCGTAAATTTAATAAAGTTTAAAATAAAGAAAATTTTAAATAATAGAGATAATTTTGGAAATGGAGATAAGAACCGGTAGAAATAATTTTATTTATAACATGGATTAAAGAATTACAAAAGAAATATGAGAATTTATGTTTTGGCGCGTACTTTTTATATTTTTTAAATGATAGTATTTTGCTATAAGCAAATATATTTTTATTTGTTTAAAAATGATTATATTTTGCTAAAAGTAAGTAGACTTTTAATTAAAAGAAGTATTGTGTTGCTTAAATAATTATACCGGCGTCTAATGAATTTTTATGGTATTTTTAGAAATATTATTTCTTTTAATATAAATAAAGATATTTATTTTGAAATTTATTTTATAACGATTTTTATCAAGAAAAATTATGATTTAAGAATTTAACTAAAGATTTATGAAAATGGAAATTTTTAGAAATTTTTATGATGAAAATGGAATTTATATAAAAGAAAATCCTATTATTAATTATTAAATAATTATTATTATTAAAAAAGAAGAAGAAAAGGATAATAAATGGAGACAAGGTGGAGGCATACGGTTCTCTGCAACTTTCGAAAGAGAAATCGAGAATTTCAAATAGTGAGTGAATAGTAACATACAACTTTATCTCTCGATCTGAAGTGCCTATTGAATTTCAATCTCAAAACTGAAGGTGTTACTGGATTCAGGACGAAGAATACTTCAGTTCTGACCGATCAATTTTTCAAATCAGCCGTTGAATTGCCGTAGATCTGAAGTAAAAAATATCAGTAAAAGGTAAATTCTGAAATTTTTACTTAGAAATCTCAAATTAGAAATCTGACTCCGTAGATGAATTTAGAAGTTAGATAAACATTAGGATATGAATTCATTTCGATGATTTGGTAAAAAAATTTATAGCGGTGAATAGTGATTTCTGACAGTGAATTTCGGCGGTAAATAGTATTTTTCGGTGGTGAATAGTATCTATAGCGTTGATTGAGCTCCTAGAGGCTAAATTTAGCAAATTCGTAGTTATTTTCAAGGTTTTTGGACATTTCGGACTCAATTTTGAAGTTTATTTTGCTGAATTTGGATAAAAAATGAGGATTTTAAGGGTGTCCAATTTTGTACCTCAAATTTGTGAGTAGATAATTCTTCCTATGGCTTATTTTTACTCTTCTTGAACTTTACATTGCTAAATGAGTATGTTTACATGTTATTTATACTTTCATATGTTTCTGAAATGATTTGAAATATCTGAAATGGTTGAAATATGATATTTAGTTCAAGAAAAGTATGAATTTTGAAATAAATTTTGATACACATTGAACATGTGATATTTAAATATATTTCGCATTACACGGCAAAGAAATTATGTTATGCATGTGACGTTGATACGCTTGCCTCGGATATGGGCATGATTATATGTTTCCTCTGATTGGGAAGTTTTAACAGATAAATATACTGAGACTGAAAAGTCTATTTTATATTGAGAATTTTATACTGGATTATATGTCATATGTGCATATGGTATTTTTTGTGGAAGAATCATATTGGAAACATTGTCTGCTAACAGCAGGTGATGTTAGCCCTGGTGCACACTTTGATTGCCTCAGCTAGCAGGGGAGGTGGTGTTAGCCTCGTGTGAGGGCCAACACATGGGAGATTATATATGAAGGAGAGCGGAATGCCTCCTATATATGGGCGAGATGCCAGTTATATGATAGCGAGATGCTAGTTATATGAGATGTTATTTGCTTTCCCTTGCTGTGTGTTTGGGAAAGACCTATATAGAGTCCCTTCGCTTGTCCTCTTGAATGGTAGTAGGGCATACTTCAGCGGGATGCTGAGTTTAGGCAAATCCTATACCACCAAAGTACAGAATGGGTCAAACTCTGGTATGGTGGTTCTGATATGGGATCCTCCGAATAAGTTATATGAGGAATATTTGATGCATAACACTATTTGATAAATGATTTTACAGTTTTGTATATGATTTTGAATATGAATATGAATTGTTAACAGAGATGTTTTGAAATGCGGGTCCCGTATGAATATACTTCTGAATGTAACTTTTTTTTATGAGAAATTTTGAAATGAAAAGTACATCCATATGTTGACCTTAGAGGTTATAGGAGGTGTTATCTTCTCTCTAAGTTGTAAAACTCACTACACGATGTGAATCTATTTTTCAGATAAAGACACAGAGTTTGATCCAACAGCCATGTGATCGACTAGGGTTCGTACTTCAATGGTGAGCCTACATTGTTTCTAGGCTCTCAGTGTTTTATATTGTAATATATTTGTACTCTAGAGTTGCTCTGAACGTCACAAGCAGGATCCTGGTTTCCACTGTAAACCTGATATATATAGATTTGACATGTATAATTAATAGTATTGTTAATTTGTAAACGTGTGATAATACTCGGATATGTAATATTGTGAGATTAATGGCAAATGGATAATGATAAGGTTATCGAATATTAGAAGTATTTACATTCGTAAAGTAGGGGCGTGATAGTTTGTTAGAAAATAAATAAATAAAATTAAAATTCTTTGATGTGCAAAAAATCACTTTTTTAAAAAAAATTATTGTTTACATACATAATAGAAGAATAATTAATAGACAAATATCTTTCGATAATAAATTTTTTATTTTTAAGTGATGTGTAATTTATAAAATATTTTATTTTAAAAAATGAGATAAATAAAAAAATTAAAAAAATATATTTAATGATCACTTTTCTTTTTTTAAAATAATTTATTGTATTATTATTAAATTTTTATTTTTATGTTTAGTTTATGTGACATTTTTTTAAAAAATATAATTATTTTTTAAAAAATATTTTTAAATTAAAAAAATGATAAATAAAAAAATAGAAAAATAAAATTTGTTGTTGACCCAAAAAAAATATTTTTTATTTAAAATTTAAAATTTAAGAATTAAAATTTTAAAATTAAGATTAAAATTTAAGATTGAAGGACATAAAATTTTTTGTACTTAATTTTATATATTATTAAAAAGAGAGGACAATTAAGTTATTTTACGTAATAAAATTTTTTAATTTTGATGAAAAAAATTTATTTCCACTTTCTTAGGTGAAATTTTTTTTTTCTTCTTCTTTTTATAAATTTTTATTTTCAAAAATAAAATTTTATTATTGATATCAAACAAAAAAAAATAACCTCACTTTCTCATAAATTTTAAAAGATAACTTGTACTATATGAGAAGATATTATATAGGGTGAAGTGGCACCATTTAATACTTATAATTTTTAAATTTTGTTCACCAATTATGTCTATTAAAATAAATAAGGACTTTAAATATAACTGCTTTTGGAAAATTATATTAAATCAAGTTCAAATCATTTAAATATAAATTAATAATATCTTTTATCATCATTTTAAACTATATTCAGTATTTCAATATCTTCAAAATACGAAGGCATGCATGGAATGATCTTAAAAGTTTTGAAAGATGCAAAACAATGTTGGGGCGAACCTCTAAATTGTTTACAGTACAAAGTTCTCAAACGCACATAAGTAACATTCTTAAAAATCTTTAATTCTATGAACTAAATGCTTTATCAATGTGAAAAGTAAAAAAATAAGTAAAATATATAATAAAATATAGAATAATTTTTTAATCATACTAAAGCTCAAAACAAATTTAAAGTTTTTTATCAACATTATGAAATAAATTAAAAAATAATTAGACCATAAAATATATGATATTCGTTGTAAAAGATAACATACTACAAGAATTTTGATTTAAGGTGATGACTTTTAAAGTCGTCACTAAAAATAATTTTTAATGATAACTTTCTAAATTACCATTAAAAGATGACATTTATAGTGATGACCATACAAGATCGTCACTGAAAATTACTTTTTTGGTGGTGATTCAGTCAGGATTGCCACTAAAAGGTTATCAGTTAACACATTTCAGTAGCGACTTAAATTATGTATTTAGTGACAACCTATAGTCGCCACTGAAAAGTAAGAATAATGTAAAAAAAATATATATATATAGACATGTATCTTCTTTTAATTGCTTCAAAAAATTAATATTTAAATAATATGGACATGTATCTTCTCTTGGCGACCTATAAGTCACTCAACACTATTAAATAATATTTAAATTAAAAATTTAGAACATGATTAAAATTTTAAATTATTCAAAAAAAAATTATATCAATTTGGATTAATTAACTCGATTTTATAAAATTTCATAAAAAATTACACCTTCATCTCAAATTAATTTAAAATTATTTTAAAAATTCACTTATATAGCTAAAATTTCCAATCTAATCTAATTCATTTAAAATGATTTATTTGACAAAATCTTAATAAATTTAGTCAAATTAATCAAATTATATCTCATAATAGACTCTGTTTTTATTTCGTTTTTCGCCTTATTATACGGAAAGACGAACTCTCTTTTTTTTTTTAATTTAAATGGTTGTGGGCCCCATTTGAGGAGAGAGCCACCCGAC
Source organism: Gleditsia sinensis (assembly GCA_037074535.1). Taxonomy (NCBI): domain Eukaryota; kingdom Viridiplantae; phylum Streptophyta; class Magnoliopsida; order Fabales; family Fabaceae; genus Gleditsia; species Gleditsia sinensis. The sequence goes on from CM073463.1 coordinate 3,805,768, forward strand.
ATGCCACACGAGCTTGAATTGGTGGATATGGATGAAGGTTTAGATAGAGATTGAATAGCTAGCTCCTCCACATATTGCAAAAAAGGACAATGTAAGGACCAATAATAAAATCATACTTCAATTTGGGAGGAGAGAATTTAAAAATAAAGAACGCAATTAATTACCTAAGAAAAAAAAAGTTCCTTCAAACTGGGGGGAAAAATAAAGAGATATAATTGATTCGATACTGTTTCATTAACTTCCCACAACTACCTTTACACCGTGTTGATGACCAACAGTGTTTTTTTTTCCTTAAAAAAAAAAGGGTGTACAAAAAAAACGTATATAGCATAAATTTAGAACAAAATCTTTTTTATTCTAATTTTTATATTCAATTGTAATTATTTCAATATATTAACTTTTCAATTAACTCTTTAATTTATTTAATCCATTGCTCTTTGTTCTTTCGATTTAAACTAAAAATTAATTTTAATTTTAATTATAATTATGTGAAATTATCAAAATATCTTTTGTTTATATTGGGATATCAAACCATTTTTTAATAATTTCACAAATTCTAATTCAGATGATAGGATAAAACCTAATAAAATAAACAGATTAGGAGATCAAACGTAAAAATTAATAGATTAAAGAAAAATTGTAAATGAGGATGGATAAATTTTAAAGGAAGGAAACGTAATTTTCCCAAAACTTTGATATGCTACATCGATCGAACCAAAACCAACTAGCCTATAATTCTTTTACAAGACACTAAGTGCAAGCCCGAGTAAGTAATTAATGACTCTTTGAAGAACAGCTTCTTTAATTTCCTACAAAATCCTCAAAACCCTTTTGTTTAAGCTTTGGATATCAGAGTTGTCAAATATATGTATATATATACATACACACACTGCATCTGTAGAAGAAAAAGAGAAAAAGAAAAGAAAAGTTGAAGATGACTATGACTACGACTTTCATCAATGACCTCGTCCTCTGCGGCTTGGTCCGGAATAAGCCTCGTTGAGTATTAAACTTGCGAAGGAAGGAGACGTAGGTTGATGTTTCAGAGGTCTCGTGCCCTCAACATTCATGCAGAAAGAGAGCAAGAGGAAGAACATGACGATGGAAATGGCATTAAATGCCACTGCAAGAGAGTAAGTACCCTTCATTCTTCTTCTGAAGATGTTGTTGTAAGCTGCTTCAGACTCGAACAAGTTTGAAACGGTAATAAGCAACAAAACCAAAAGGAAGGATTTGGAATGGGTCGGAACAGAAGGAATGTTGGTATATATAGAGTGGGGGATATTAAATTAGAAAATTAAGTCGTGTTCTTTGACTTGGAGGGTTAAGGTGGCGGAGTTGCAAGGTTGCCTTTTTCTTCTCTTGAGTTCTAAACTTAAAAAGAGTTTGAACAAGTAAAAAAGAAAAAGAAAGAAAAATTAAATTACAAGTTTGAAACAAGACTTTGCCAAAAATAAAAAATAAAAAATTACTTATAATTATAATTTTTAAAATTAATATATAATTTAAATAATAAAAAATAAAGTGTAATAAAATAAATAAATTAAAATAAGTTATAATTAAATATAAATATCAGAATAAAAAATGTGAATCGAAACGCAGAAGCACGCGTTTCTGTTGAATATTGAAGCCTTTATAGGTAGTACGAAGGAGGACATGGGGAATAAGTCAATTTGAAGAATGAAGAAAAATAATATTAAAGTGGGTGGGTGTGGGTTTTCAATTTGATTTGGTTTTTTTTTTAAGAAAATAAAAAAGAAATTTGTTAAGCTACCAAAAAGTCTTTGTTTGACCTTTTGCTCCGACGGAGTTGCCTTTAGTCATTTACCACCAAAGCAAGCATGAGCTGAGACGGAGTTTGTCTCCATTTTTTAGATTCACCAACCCCCCCAAAATGCTTAACTTTCTGTTCCCATTGTTATGTAAAAGTATTCTAATAACTTGGATTTTTTTTTATTGTGTTTTTATTTTTTTATTTTAAAAAATTATGTTTAAAAATTATTTTATAAAATAAAAATAAAATAATTCGTTTGATAAATTATTTTAAAAATATACTATTTTTTATTTTAAAATGTTTTGAAAATAATTTATTGTTAGAATTTACTTTTAAAATAACAATAAAAAATAATTTTTAAACGATTTAAAAAAACAAAAAATTATTTTTAAAAATAAAAAATAAACAGGACCTTAGAACATAAAAAACTATTTTCTCACTTAAAAATAATTAATTTTTTAAAAAATAATTTTTAATTTAATTTCTTAAAATTTTATTTTATTTTAAAAAATATTGTGACATTCAGATATTTAATAATTTATTTTACTAATCAAATTAATTGTAGTTTGTCTAAACTACTTTCTCATTTAAGTTACATAAATTTTTTGTTAGATCATATTAATGTTTTTTAACATAATGGTATTAAAAATTGTTTTGATTATATAAAAATGGACTTGCAAAGATATATTAAAGATTATATAAAAAATATTTATGAATTTTCATCTCACTTGAGAAATTATGTTAAAAAAATTATTTAAATTAATCTAATTTCACTTAAAGCTTTTTAATTAAATCGGTCACAATAGCATTCTAAAAGCAAAAATGTGGAAAAAAAAAAATTCTGCTAATATTAGGTGAAAATCAAGCTCTAAAGTCTAAACCAACTAACGAGTTTCCTACGCACATACACTGCCTACCCTATACGGACAAATTAGCAATTTGGGAGGCAGAAGTTGTTTACTTTTTTCACCTGTCCACGCACACACTTTTTGAGTTTAATATAAACTAATAATTTAACTTTTAAATTTTTTAATACATGAATCAATTTTAAAATTTATTAAATATTAATTATTTTAATAATTTTTATAATAATTAAAAATATTAAATTTGAAAATTAAAATTAAATAAATGTATAAATTTAAATATTAAATTATTATTTAATTTGATAATAGAATCGACTTAATATTTTTAAAATTTATAAAAGTTTAAAATAAAATTAAAAAAGTGAGACTTTTTTAAAATAAAATTATTAAAATAAATAAAAATTTAAAATTTAAAACACTAGCTTTATCAATTTTAATCTTGGGCCGAGCTGTTTGATAATGACGGTGAGGAGGAGTAGAACAGGTGCGTGCTGTCATTTTCGTTTTTCATATTACTACCAAATCTTGGAAAAGGCTACCCACCATGCAAGCGTCCCTCACCTAACTACAAAATATTATTCATGTGTTTCTTTTTTCCAATTTTTTTATTTGTTTTTTTATAATATTTTTCATATGAATTAATATTAACCCCAAAAAGACAAATTTAAATTTTTTTATTATGTTTTAAGCATATTATGTGTACTTAAAATATAGTCAAACGCAATCTTTTATTTTTTTAAAAATACTCTTAAATTACGTTTTGTTATGTTTTGAGTATAATACACAATATTGTACCTAAAACACAGTAGAGAATTCGCATTGACAGGCCTCAAATACTTGCACATTTTTCTTCGAGTTTTGATTTTTTTAATATAATTTATCAAAAATAAAAACTTTATCTTGGAGATCAAGCTTTGAGTTTTGACCTTGTTGCTTTAGAATGCAAACCTGAAAAATAAATTTGACCAAAACTCTGCCACCCACTCCCTCCCCGTCCACACGTAATGGACCAAAAAATTTAAGGCATATTTATATATCATCGCGAAAAATGACCGAGTAAAATACGCACAATAAAATATTTTTAAAGTTCATTTAGCCAACGCAAGTTTGATTGAACGGATTTAGTTTAAGATTTTATATTTTTTTATGTGTAAAGTTAGAATTTCTCTTTTACTAAATAATTTTACTTGATGGTTAATTCTTTTAAAGAGATCTTCAAAGGTCTAATTGAATGATCTCCTTTAAATATAATCTCTTGGATTGAGTGTTTATATGCCTTTGTGAAATTCTAAAATATATTATTGAGGTTCTTATCGACAATTTAAAAATAATTTATTTTTTATTATTAATGGAAAAACTTTTAGTGGCTCTGTTTGAAAACACTTTTTGTAGGTACCTAATCGTTGAAGATAATTTCAAGTACTTAGTAAAGTTACCAAAAATTACTTCAACTATTAATATTATTAATAAATGAAAATTAATTTAACTAGTAAAGGTTTGGGCACATGCATTTATAAATTAAATTAAATTCTCACCATTTACAATATTTTTTTAATAAACGATATATAAATATTATTAAAATTTATGACATATCTTAACTTTAAATTAGAATAACATTTTTTTTCACTCTAAATTTTTTGAATAAAAATATTAATAATATCATTTTTAAGTTTTATGAAAAAAATGATTAAAGAATAACTTTAAAATTCAATTTTAAAAAAATACAAGTAGAAGCATTATTGAAAATAATATCTAACTCAAGATGAGCCTCATTGTCTTCACTTAATGGTATTGTCAAATAAGTTGGACTCTGAATCTTTGAAGTCCATATTATTTTTTACCCTTCATATAAAATTACAATTTATTTTTTAAAAACTATTACTAATTTGAGTTTTGTCTTAAAACAATATAATATACAGTTGAATCTTTACTTCTTTTTTTAAATTTTGGAATAACCTTAATTCTTTTGAGTCGTTAAAAGAATTAAACTAAATCTAAATCTAAATAAAATAAAATTTAAAGTAAAATACACGTTTTTTGTTATTACAACTTGAGTCATTGATAATTTTTAAAAACCAAGAATTAATTTAAAAAATTATTTTTTTAAGTTTGTTTGCATTGGACAAAAGATTTTCCAATGACTTCATCCCCCTCCTATAAACAAAAGAAATGAAAAAAAGAAAAAAAAAAGACATAAAAAGGTCAAAATTTATCCAATATATAAAGATAGTACTTAGTTTACAAATAAAAAATAAAGTTCCCATCAGAAATCAACGTGGAAAGAAGAGTTTTAAATAATAATTTAGCTACAAGAAGGACATGTGAAATGGGCACAAACAAAAATGAAACAATTCAAGCCGGATTTAATTGACAAGTTAAGGTGTTTTTTAATACAATATTATATAACGTGATGTAATTTTCTAGAGTATTTAAAATTATCTACCAAAATACTTGTTTGAACTTTGAACAAATAAAGTCAGAATATTACGAATAAGGAATTTTGCAAATACATATATCTTGAGTTGCTGAAATTCAATTCCTTTGCATTCTGAAGGTCATCAATTAAACATTACCTTAGGAACTAACTGATGCTCAAGTTAATCGCAGGAACGCGGAAACTCAAGCATTAATACAAGCCTTGATTAGCTAAAGGCACAAAAGTAGTTGATATTGAATCTAAAGCATTCTAAGTCTCAAAGGGCGTGCTTGGACAATCCAGTACTTCCAAAAGACTGGGGAACTGGGTTTGAACTTTGAACAGGTCCATTCAGAGCATTCTGATAGTGTGATAAACTACATCCATATCTATAACTGTATGTCGAAAGTCAGTAGTCTGAGCCACAGTTTGCAGTCTCTTTAAGCTTCACACAAAATGTCTTCCTGAGTCTGAAGTCTAGCATATCATCCTTGGTACATGGAAATCAGCGGTCTAAGCCATAGTTGGCAGTCTCTTAAGGCATTAGACCGTCTTCCAGAATCTGTAGTCTGCAAGCCATAGTTGGCAGTCTCTTAAGGCATTAGACTGTCTTCCAGAATCTATAGTCTGCAGCCCAATACTTAAAAAATTAAGTCATATTATGTCAATACTGAACTTTAAATTATATTTATACATTACATAGTTTGTTGTGTTGCAATGTTTGTATCGTGGTAGTCCCAAAAAAAAAAAAAAAAAATTTATCCTGCCATGTCTTGCATCAATATCAGTATTCGTGCTTCTTAAATAGCATATCATCTTGAGTCCATCAAAGTGAGCGGTCTAAGCCATAGTTGGCAGTCACTTTAGGCTTCAAACCACATCTTCATGAATTAATAGTCTATAGTATGCCATCCGGGTCCATATTCACAAGTCAAACATTATTAACGGAAGTTAAAAATTAAAACAAATACACATCTTGCACCTGATGACCAATAAAGTGGTTAGGGACCAAGCCAAACCAAATTAAATCAGCGCCACTCGAGGGGAATATAGTTGCTGGGTCAAATCAAATGTCCTCGCTTCAAGTGAGAAATGGTGCAAGTACCTAGCAGTTTACATCAATCACGTTTTTCCATTTGACTGAAAAATGAAATGGCGTTAGTACCCAGCAGTTTACATCAATTGACATTTTTCCATTTGACGGGAAAACTATGTTCCCAGTATGACTAACTTTCAGGAAATTTAATTCATCCTCTACCTTTTGCAAGTCTGACTCCATCAAAATGCATATCATCACAGGAATTGCTGTCTGTCCATTTCATTGTGACCAACCCTGTCCATGGACAAAGACAAAACGGACATGTTAAAAAGTAACAATGATTAAACATGTAAAATTGATTTTTTGAAGTATTGAAAGCATGCAGCACATGAACAGTGAAAAATACAAGATTGGAGAACAATAAAGATTTTACAAAATGGGACATGATAGGAAGGTTTCACAACATTGGGCATGATCCTGGTTGCATATAGGAATATCTATCTAAATTCATATCACCTCAGACCCCTGGGACCACATCATGCAAAATATTACCCACCATCTAATGCTCAATGCTTTACATTACCAATCTCAACACCAGCAGAAAGCTCAAATGCAGCATATATTATCCCACGAATGGCAATCAGGTAAAAAGACTCAAGTAATAATGATGCACCATTCCATCCATACTTGAAAAAGGTAGCATCAATCTGTAGAAAAGATTGTCCTAGACTACTAGTTAAATCCTGGTAAATGAATCAACCCTCCCTCCCACCCGCTAAAATAAATATACATTGTGATTGTGATTATGAATAGACAGAGATGAATAACTCTAACAATACCTAACAATCAAGAGTACCTCCAATAGCCGACAGTGACAAATGATCTCTTTATGAGATAAGTTGAAAAGAAGCAATGAAATGATCATACAAGCATACTCTCAATTAATTCTGCTACTATTATGGGAGTTTTCCAACAAGATGACAAAGGGTGCTCTTTGATGGAACCCCTACTATTACGTGCTGCAGGTACTCATGACAGAAAAGGGCACCTATTGGGTGATAGAAACAGAAGCCCAAGATGGATGGGCAGAGAGTAGTGGAAGGAAAGTATCCCGAGGCCCAAGTCCTGGTTGGTGAATGAAAGAAAGGAAGTATCACGTGGGAAAAGAGAAGTTGGTTACTGGGAGAGGAATGAGAATGAGGTGGCAAGAGAGAGAGATAGAGAGAGAGAATGGACTTGAGGAAGGATTCGGTTAAGGAGAGAGGTGGATATAAGGTGGGGTAGAAGCAGGGGAGAGGCATGGAAGAAATGGCATAGGGAATGAGGGGGCTGCTGGCTGCTTGGTGCCAGACATTGGAGTGTTCTGTGCTTTTGTTTTTCCTTTACTTTTTGCATTGCTTTCTTGCTGTGTCAGTTGTTTCATCTAGACCAGAATCTTTTCCTAGTGAGCTCTGGTTTATTTTGTTATTTTCTTTACAATTTCAATATTGATTCTAGTAATTTTCTACTACTTTCTTAGTGTGTCTTAGAAGGAGATCTAGGTCTTCATTCTTACAAGTTGAAACTTTGTGACAATGATGCCAACTTCTTCAACTATTATCTTGAGTGTTGCAACCAGAAACTAAAGAATTCCAAAGCCCTTGATGAGAGATGAGGCAATATGTAAGGCCCAGAAGTTCTATGGCTATCAGGCATCTGCGTAAACAGTCCCCAGATCCATCAATATAAAGAGGCGGAGTTGGATCGGAGAGGCAATGAAATTACAAACTAACTACTAGTATCAGAGCAAATCAAAATGATAAAAAGTTCACATTGCTCAACAGACCCATTTGGTAGTCATAATGCTTAACTAAACCTGGTAAGTAGACATAATTTCAGCAGAAAATAGTAGACAGTTAGAATAAAAACACAGTAAAATGCAATAAGCAACAATCTGTCTAGTCATAGAAATAATTGAAGGTAAGATAATGGAAAGGAAAATACCTATGCTACAAAATACAAAGAATGAAGTGGCAAGCTGTTGGGATGTTGCATAGTGGACACAAACCTATAAAAATCATGAAAAACAACAAAGGACAAGTTCATATCAAGCCCAATGCTGACAAAGCTTTGCTATAAGTAAAAATTGTTATTGTTGAGACTTGAGACCTAAGTTAGAATTGATAAAAAAAATGGGAGAGTTAGTACAAGACATGAAGAAGATTAAATGAAATATAAAGGAGTTCTGCAATTGAAATTGCACAGCATACAAAAAAAAAACCAAAAAATAATAAATACTGAAATTTATGAAGGCTAATATGTCTAATAAGACCAAAGGATGACAAAGGAGTCATGGACTGAGCAGCTAACATTGTAAAATGAAATATGCATATACAATGCATAAATTAAAGAATCAGTGGTGTATCAAGTAAATGCAACATCTACAAATTTGAATTTAAGAGTGATCAATTACCTAACTAGTTGTCAAATACACATCCACAAATTAAGCACATATACCGCAGACATTGTATAGTCAAGAGCACACTCTGCAGGATGTCAAATTCTCAATGTTGGATGGCAACGGTTGAACTGTGACCTCAAACAGTTAAACCGAAGAATTATTATGATGGTATAAGCAGGCTCCCTCCATAACAGTCATCAACAGCCGCCTACAGAGAGAGAGTCTGATATATATGAGCATGAATAAAGTGGAACAACACCTCAACTTCAAGATACAATTCATAAAACATCAATCAAGCTTCACATGGAAAAAGCATGCATCAAATCCCAATCAAACATGATTACTCCTTCAAACAATTTCAAGAAATGCAGAAACAAAGTAGACATGAGTCACTTGACATATAAGTTAACAGTGACTAGAATAAAATGGTGAAAAAGGCAACATATAGATAACATGGACTATTATTCTCAGGCATATATCTCAATATTCTGGTGCTGAAGTTGTCCTCTCTTTGACTAATTTCAAGAAAGGATGATAACCCAATACAAGTACTTAAAATCAGTGCACATCACTATTTCCTACATAAGACTAGACTTGTTACTCATTGGCAAAAAAAATATTAAAGTTCCATAGAGCATTAACATGTTTAAGGTCAAAGGAAAATTAGTCAACAAACACAAAATGAACAAATTGTGAACAAATATGGCTAGAGATAGACAACAGGAACTCAAGAATACAACTAAATATAGTTTTACAAGAGTAATTTATGTGAAGATTTTTAGTCAGGGACTACCAATTACCATCTCTCATTCACATATTTTGATATACACAAAGCAGGATGTCACTAAAGTTTCATCTTATTAAAATAACTCAGGTACACTCTCTCCCTCTTTTCCTTCTGTATGAATGTGTGCATGTTTGATTGATAGTCAGACAATAAAAGAGGAAGCAGGCATACCTGGAGGTATGGAAACACTATATCATACACTTGTTGGAAGACTTGTGACTTTTCTGCAAACCTGACACCAACCTTGAGTTACTTCAAAGAATGTCAAAAAATTGTACATCCAAAAAAAAATACAGTAATCAATATAATTATGAATACAACCACTTCTTTCATGTAATTCTTTAGGAACTGTGCCATTAGCCAAAAGCTATTTACGCAGGTCCAAATATAACAGCCAACCTGGATGAGGGACTACGTGACTAATTAAGGGAGGCATACATGTGGGTAGTTAGAGGAATGAGTTGTAAACAAATGATTGGCCAGCAATCTCTTTATATATTGAAAGATGTATGTAAGAAGAATATGAATGAAATCAGTATTTTCTTTCTTTCATTTTCAGGAGGTTCTTGCCCTCGAAGCAAGATCATAACAATTTGGTGCTTTCATAGAGTTGCCACCATGGCTAGAGCTTCTCAATCTACCGATAAATTAGAAACCACCCTCAGCAAGATTCTTGAAACTCAATTAGCCATTCAGCAAGATATGAAAACCATGTCCACCAAAATCTCCACCCTTGAAGCCAAAATAGCTGCCACATCTTCATCCTCTTCTGGCTCCACTACCTTCATCCCTTCACCTGCTCCTACACATTCATTTACACTTACCACCCTAAAACTTGATGTCCCCCGTTTTGATGGTTTGGATCCCCTAGGCTGGATTTTTAAGATAACCCAGTTTTTTGATGGTAAAGTGCAAAAGTCTCAGATATTTACCAAAAATCCTTCCAGAACTTATACATCTTGCATTTTTTTATCCATGTAAACACCAAGTTCACAGTTTACACAAGCTTTGCTAGAAATGAAGCCTAAAGATGGTGGGGTGTGCACACTGCCCATATGCAAAACATCCCACAAGTCACTTAACACCTCAAAGTAAACTAACTTCACTTAAAGCCATTGCTAGGTCTTTTAGCACAACCTCCATGATCAAGAGGATTAGGCTTAATTGAAAAACTAACTAAATGGATACTAATTTAACTTAACCAGAAAAACACATGATTAAGTATTATTCACAGACTTAAAACAATAAGCCACTAAATAGAACATCATGCCAACTAATACATTAACATACCTTTTAAGAAGCCGAAAACAAATATAAATCTCTTCAATATCTCGTTCGATCTTTACTTTGATATACTGCTTCAGAAGCTCACACATGATGTTAATAGTTTCATCTGAACTCTGAAGGGCTAGATCTAGCTGTCTGAATTCAGATACAGTTCGGTGAAAAACTAAAGATAAAGAGCTAGCCAGCCCTGATTTGTCATACATTTCTGCAAGTTTCCTTAATATTAAGCAATTGCTGACTTTAAACTTATCAACCCAATATGGAGGATTCCCAACCCAAAGACTGTCATTGTCATTCAAAACAGGATCAATTGATCCTAAATAATGCTCAGAAGTCTTGATAACTGAAGACTCCTGAGGGTTTTCTTTAAGAGGGGTCACGGTAGCATTAGAACAGAATGCTTGCCTCCTGTGCTCGGGAAGCTGCTCAAGGATGTCAGCTTTCAAATCCTCAGGCAACTGTCCCAACACTGAAATATCTACTTGACTTAATGAAGAAGGCATTAGATCAACTTTTTCAAAACTTGATATGTGAGGAACCTTGCTGTGGGCTCCTGCCCCAGAAGCTGGCACTGCAATTCCCTCAGCATCATGCTGCCTTGCCTGGCAGTAAATCATTAAATTTGTAACTGTATAGTTCTTAGGAAAAAAAATTAGAAGAATAACTACATATAGAAGCAAACCAGATTCATCATTTTCAATTTCCAAACAGTTAAAAATATGGTATTAACGGCAATAAGCCACCATCAAATAGAAGTCGATTGCTGCACACTGATACTAAAAACAGAGGGTAGATTCAACATAACCTATGGTTTATTTGACAATAAATGGAAGTCCTGCCTTAATAAGAGTGGACATAGGAATTACGAAATTAAGTTACAGTTGCAAGCCATCCCTACAACCTATTAAAATTTAAAATTAAATCATTTTGATTCAAAAAAACCAGAGGAAAAAAATATATGAACCCAATAAAATAACTAACGTGTATGAATGTGTAGCTGTAAAATTAACAAGTTGAATCAGTTTCTCAGAAAATCATAAAAGAAAAAAAAAGCATGAGATCCAATTAAACCAAAATAATGGTTATTAGCATATCAATGTGTGTATGTAAACTTAACAGTTTGGATCACTTTCTTAGAAAGAAAATAATAAAACCCCTCATATTTAATCAAACTAAAAAAACAGGACTAATTACAAATTAATTAATTATTTAAATTAGTGAATGACAGGAGAAGCATATGTAATAAAATAAAGCTATTTCAAGCAAAACTGATCTTTCCAGTCTCATACCAGGCGTAGGCCATGGAAAATACTAACCATGAAAAAGAGGGCTTTAAAGAAAACGAGAAATCCACAGGTTAATAAAAAAAAATACCTTATTTTCTAATCGTATCTTTTCTTGAGGAATCAGCTCAGAAAAAGGAAGTCCCTGTTCCTTGTTTATAGCTGCTAAGAAAAAAAATTTACAAGCATGTAAGCCATTTGAAACAGAAAGAAATTAGCTCTTTCGTTGTTCCAAAAACAAAGAAAAGAAAAATCACCTTCTTGTTGCTCCAAACACAAGTTTCCCAAGGAGCTAGTACTCTCACTTTTCCCTTTCCCTTTTGCAAGAAGATCAACTAATTTTCCTCCATAAATTTCATTTAATTCTGAGAAGACTTCTCGGGGAAGATTTTTTATAACTTCCACATCCAGGTGAGATAGAGGAGGTGGTGTTGAAATCTGGTCAGAACTAGCTTGTTCATTTACCATTTTACTGTCTATTTGAACTGAAGGCCCATCTGAATCTCTAAATGCCTGACCTGAAGTGTCATCCAAATTATGTTTTTCATGAACTGTAGAAAGAGAAACAACCAGAAGCTATTTTAATTAATACCTGCATCAAAAAAAATCTCAAAAATTGGGTGAGAGGGAGGGATAGGGAGATTACATTCATATATGGCTGCAGGAAAAATCATCTGAATTATAACATAACAAGTAACCACTGTTTCACAATAATTTCCATTACCTATAGAATAATTCTTTTCTCTCACACTTGCAGAACCTGAAGTAAGCCATGATTTTAATAAATTCTTTTCTGTACCTTCATATTAATGAAATAGATAAGATGTTAGATAACCAAAAAAAAAAAAAAAGTAAAGTTCATAAATGAAAAGCATCAATGGCATGAGGAGAAAAAGTTGCATATCTCAGCATAAAAAGGACAAAAATTTCATTTCTTTCTGTAATAGGGAAAATCAGTAAATTGAGTTGCACCACATGCATATGATCAAATGTCATGTTACAACATTAAAAGGTACCCCCAAATTAAACTCCACTTGGAATAATAAAGGTACCTTCAAATGTCATGTTACAACATTAAAAAGGTACCCCAAAATTAAACTCCACTCAGAATAATAAAGGTACCTTGCTTAGAAGTATCTACACCTTCAAGTCTGGAAACTTGCAAGCCAATACCTCGAATGTCCTTGACATCTATGTCAAATTATCAAAATGAGAAGATGATGTTTAAAAAATCAATTAAATATTTATTAAAAGATATGGAACCCCTGCTAAAAATCTCATGCTGAAACACTATTTACCACATTGAGGAAGAAAATATCCACAAAATTAATATATAAAGTTCAAAGACTTGGACTCCATCATCATGCAAGATATATATTTAGTATGACAAATCAATTATCTGCTTTTCAAATCATGGTCATTTGTTGACAATATCTAGCTTTATAAAGTATGCGAACAGATTCCAACCTACAGCAATTTGCCTTCAATAAAACTTTCAGTAATAAATCAAGGTCAATGCCAACTGTGATCTATGGGCAATGCTTGTAAAAATTATGAATTGCATGACAATCATCCTTACTATAGTGTGGTCATCTTTAAAATGACAATTTTGCTTTAATTTGGCCTTTCTCATCACCAAAAATTACCAAGAGCTTCCTTTTCAACTAGGTGCAGCTTTTCATTTAAGATGGAACTCATATTCATCCTATTCTACAAAGACAATCTAGAAGAAAAGGAGGGATATGATAATTATCTCCACTAATAGTAAAAAGAACCCAGAGGTAGTTTCATTCCCATTTTGTCTCAACAAAAGTCCACAAAGTTCATATCTCATTTGAATGTTTATTAAATAAATCAACAGATGTTACATGAACAGAAATGTAATTAAATTAACCTGAAATAGATCATTTGTTATTTATTATTATGCCTCCCTTTTATATCTCCACCTTCCTCACTTTTCTTGGTCCACATCTCCACTACCTTCTTTATTACCGCCTTCTCTATTTCACTTTCAATATTTTGTTTAACAAAATTATTCTTTCATTTTCTTTATGTGTACACTTAGTGTCTTCCTCACTCTAGTGTTGAAAGAAGCAAATGCAGGACACAATTACCTATAAATAAATCAACACATTTCAGAGAGTGTTTATTTAAAAGTTCACTTACAATATGAAAACCAATGACATCCAAGATTAAGCAGGACAGAGCTAAGTTACCTATGTGAAAAAGTCCAAAAAGCCGCTTTACTATTCTTTGGATCTCATCCACACAATCAGTAGCAAGTGGAATCTACTATAGAACAAAAATAGTCAGCCCTTAAAACAAAAATAACCTTAAAGAAGAACAATGTGAAAAAGTAGCATATACATAAAACACGTTCCCATATATACCTTAGCAGAGTGACTCAAATTTTCACAGTCTCCACAGCCCATATACTTTGCAGGTTCTTCAGCATCTTTTTTTCTCTTTTTGATCTAAGATCATATATCAGATAAAAAGTGAAAACTACAACCATCAGTTTGTTGACTCTGAAGATATAAGAAGAATATTATTATAACTAATGCATTACAGGTCCAGAAACAAAACATAACGTAGTTACAGAAGCTAAATAGCTCAAACAGGAAGCTGCTAGTTAAGTAATCTTAAAATATCCACTCAAGATAAATTGAATTCCACACCTTGAGGGTGAAAGTCCGCCCTTGCACTCCACAACCTTGTAATCGCAATGAAACTTCCTTGCAAAGGTTTATTAGGAAGTGTTCGCACTGGAATAACTTGTTGTCAACATTTTGATTGATTCAGGTTTGTAAGATAAAGAAATATAAAAGCTAATAGTGCATCAGAATACCAACATCTTTCATATCTTTGAATCTCACACCCCAGTTTACTTCAGCGCCAATAGACTTACTTTCCTGCAAAAGTGCAGATAATATCATCTTTAAGAAACTATGAAATGATAACAATGCATGCTCATTAGAAGACTGATAAACCTTTCCAGGTTAAAAGGAAAAAGAAAATAAAGAACACAACATTTGAATTAATAGGCTTAAAATTATACTGGCTACCAACCAGTGGCACATATAGTAATAAATCTCAAACATTACAATGACTGAGAACAGTATTATTTGTCATATTAACTTGACAATTTACATCCTTTAATCCTATTCAACTCTATCATTGTTAGTCAACCCAGAATAAAAACTGCAATAGATTGATTAAAAAAGGATACCTTCACACAAGAGATTGTACATGGCACCATGTAAGCAAAATAAGAAAGAGATTATCTGAATTAAGCGTCTCAGATCAAAATGAAGAGAACAAAAGAAAATCTGGATTTTAAAGAACAATATTCAGTTGAAGTAATGGCCTTTCATCCTACCTGAATAACCCCAACAAGTCGATTATCAATTCCTCTGCTATAGTTCCACAGCATTTCCCCAGTTTTCAATCCAAAGTCTTTCTGCAGGGAGTCCTGCATGCAGATACCAGAAAAGCAGATGCACAGTCTTGAATATTACGTGATCATGTTTCAAATTTCATACCCAGAAAGGAAGTGAAACAAAACTACAGATTATGCAAATAAAGATAAAAGAATGCACACGCCATTGTCCTATAAAACCAACTAAGCAGAACTCAAAAATTAGTTTTTGCTAATTATTAGATCAATGAATTAAATTAGGTAGTAGTTCTTAATCTTACAGGTCTAAAAGTGAAGCTTTTCTCCTCAGATTCAAGCTGCTTTATTTGAAATGTGAACTTATCATTTACTAATTTTCTCTCCTATATAATTTCCACAAATTCAATGAGTTCAAAACATCTTATTCAAAACGGTTTTCTTATAATTAAAAATCTTTTAGACTTCCATGCCATTAGCCATATATATTGCAACTTAAATGCAAAGCCATAAGTCAGATCATCAGCCCATGTCCTGATCAAGCTCAAGTTAAAAGTGAAATGTCTAACACCAATGAAAGGACACTCTAACAGAATGAAAGCAAACATTACAATTAGACCTTCAAAAGGAAAAATAACATAACTTTCAGAACATCAGAAAAAAAAAACAAAAGAAAATATATCAAAGCGAAGAAATAGTAAAACCTTGGAAATCATACGCAATTGTCCACAAGTGTGAACATTCCGCTTCTTCAACTTCTCCTCTAAAACATACCCTATTCCAGGAAGTGCACTGATTGGAAGTTGACACAGATGATCATCAACCTGAAAAAGTTAAACTAAATAAGCCAGAAAGGTAATATTTACAAATTCCACCCTCAACTACGATATCAAAGTCCGTCAGCTGTATGGAAGCCCAGATGATGTGAGATCTTGATTAATCAATGTCATCGCAAAGGGACATAGTGACATCAATACTTAAATTTTTATGGATAAGGAAATTGGGAGAGGGAGAGATTGCAGAGGAAAAAGTGGTAGCTTCTCATGTCCAAGAAAACTATAACAGCTAGAAATCCCACATGGCAAGGTAAGGTCAATGCACAAAATAATTTTTCACAAGTAGCTGGTGAATAACAAAATGAGTGGATCATTAAAATGTTACAGATAATCACCATAAACTCCTACTTTTGAATTACAAATAATGAAGTTGAGAAAAATTCCATGAGGATAAGCACCTCTGGTCTAGAAAGATAGAATTTCTTGGTCATGCAAAGACAAAGACTTCACAGAAAGATAACTTTCTCATGTAGCATAACATTATCTTCAACTATTTGTCAACAAAAAATTTATAAAACACATTAATTCACAATTGAAAATATAGAAATACATTAGCAGCTGTTAGCATCAGATAGTTTAATCTGCAAAATGCAAATACATGAGGGCAAGCAGAAAATTTTAGCATAAAATTCATGGAACAGAAGTCTTATGGGTACGAAAGACATAGGAAATTGGCTAATGATGTAGAAAGATGTAGGGACATTGTAACATGGCAATTCTATCAAAGCCCAACATGACTATATATGAATATATGATTTGAAATTTATCAAAAAGACAAACTTCTGAATAACAGCATACTCCAAACCTTACCCTCTCTGGAGTTATGTGATATTGACCATTTGGTTTTGCAGTTCTAGTAGCAATGCGAGCCATAAGCATGTTTCCAGCTATGCCAGCACTTGCAGTACATCCAGTGGTCTCAAAGATCTCTTCTCTAATTGATGAAGCTAAAATTTTAGGATCTTCACCCTCTGAAACTGTGACCTCCAGATATGCTTCATCACAGCTAACAGCCTACAGCAAGTAGCAGTTAGGCCATTAAAGACAAGCCAAAAAAATACTAAGTTGCACTTAAAGAGAGCCCAACCATAAGCATACCTGCACTTTGTTGCAATGCCGGTGCAATATACTATAAAATTGATCAGCTACCTACAAGTTGTCCAAATAACATGATCGCTCTGAAATTTATTGAAAGGGTAAAGGAGATATAGAAAAATATGACAGAAAATAATTCATCTGCTTGGTTAAGGCCTCCAACTATAGATGCCTGAATGCTTCTTACCTCCTCATAAGCTTCAAAGTTGTATGAAAAAATGACAAGGTTAGGACAAAGTGTCTTAGCATCTCGAACAAACATACCAGCCCTAATACCTAGCAAAGAGAGGAAGCATCATCTATGTACCAAAAGTCCAAAACTAATCCACAAAACGACAGTATAGCTGATTAATTCATATATAATTTAGCTTGTAACTAACCGTAACTGCGAGCTGGGTAGTTTGCAGAGGAAATCTCAGCAGTTCCTTTCGAATTATTTGAGTGACATACAGCTACAGGCTTGTCAAAAAGTTCAGGGTGGTTCCTGATAACTACTGAGACAAAAAAGCAGTCCTGGCACAGTATATCAGCATAAATTGACTAGCATTAAACCTCGGTGGAGATGGGAAAAAACAAAAAAATCATTCTTTTAAGTCTACTCTCATAGATTACCACAGGGACATAACCTATCCAAATCATTGGAAAATAGATTGACAGCAATAATTTATTTCAAACATCCTTGCAAGTGAAGCTTACCATGTCAACGTGGATAATGACTGTCCTCCCAGAAATAGCACAGGCATTAACATTTGAAATTTCACAATTAAACCCAGTAGACGAGATGGGAAAACGCTTTCGATACCGATTTCTCCATGTTCCTATGAAGTGTAGCCGCGAACTCTGCAGATACTAAACTGTTGTCATGACATTACAAAATAAAGGCACCGGAAGTGTAAACTATATGATTGATAATTGATGCTTATGTGAAACAGGAAATCATGAGGAAATAATGAACAAAACATGTTGATATCATATAACATATAATTCCACATGCTTAGAAATATTATGAAAAAACCAATATACTACCCAGAAATTACTTCTTTAATCTTTATTTGTCTCCTTTGCACTGATATGACAAAGTAAAAAAGCATCTGGTGGGTTTCAAACCTGTAATTTCTCCATCCACCTTATCTATGAAGGAGCAAAAGGGCATTACTTATTTTATGGAATTATTATTTACTCTAAAGTTGATTGCCAATATTTATTTTTTTTTTAAAAAGAAGGGCCAAAAAGGGCACCAACAAGACGCATCACATTTCACCATGCAATATTTAAATGCCAACATCTTCCAAATTTACTACCTTGAAATAATTTTCCACAAAATTAAGGTCTGTAAGGGTTGAATGACTTTGTTTAGAAGGCCCAATGGCCGCAAAACTTGGACATTCTTTTGAATTCTGGTCATCCAAGCAGTGGCTACTAGCTGATGTAGCAGGTCCTCGATGACTAGGTTCAAGTTCACTTTGCACATTGCTCTCATCTTTAATAACAGCATTGCTTCCTTCTACAAGTTCTACATCATGACTATTTCCTCTAACACTACTTGACTCTTCCATAGTAGGTGCACTACTGCTCTCAGAGACAGTATCATCAGATTCAACACCGGTTTCCTTCCTAAATCCAACCATGCCATCAAATTTGGGTGATTGTGTCTCCTTTGATTGGCCAAACCTTATAGATGAATCTTCAATGTCAGGTTCTACCTGACAAAGGGCATAACTAAAAGCATCCTCCGACATTTTATTACTTTTGGATGTGAAGAAAGCTGACAGTTTCGGTTGATTATTACCAATCTGATCAAGTTGGTAAGGCACCCCTGTTAAACACAACTTACGTCACTTGTTACATGATACCATAGAAAGAAAAGTAATATCATTTCCAAACAATGTATGAAGTGAATAGGCAAATAAATGAAAAAGGAGGACCAGACAGTAATACTTCAATTAGTGGAGAATTATTAGATAAAGCATTAGTCCTACTCTAAATCACATCCCGTGAAGAAGGTTTCATCACTCCCTCTGCTTGCCTAATCTTCGTCAACAATTAGAGGGTAGAGACTTGTCAAGAGAAAAAAAATTCACAGAATTTCAATAACTTACAGCTCAAGAGTCTGTTAGCAGCAACTGAGTCTAAAATCCAAGTGGGTTTCACAACTGGCAGCCCTGCACTGAAGGCTCTGTATTGGATCATCCAACAATTAGAATTAACTCAGTTAAGTGATTTATAATAATATGAATCCAACCTAATGATTTAGATGATGTCAAATCAAACCTCAAGTTCTTTATTTTACTGTTGGAAAGATTACTGCAGATGATATGTGTTACGTGATGTCTTGAGAAATAATTCTCAATTCTTCCACCATATGTTAACATGTAGCCTCGCAATTCCTGACACAAGCTTGTTATCAATATCATGCCATCTCTTTGTTTTGCCCAAAGCTATGAATAAATTAAAATTTAAAAGAAATGGCAGTTGCTTTTAGCCAAACTTTCAATTCAACCAAAGAACAAAGTTGTACAAGGAACACCCAGTACAGACTACAGGGTACAATAGCTACAGCTCCTTATCAGAACTTCCTCAGAATACTATCACTAACAGTCCATCTTGTACATAAATCCCCTAGTATTACATGGTAAATAAGCATAGGTAATTAGCTTATGCATAACATGCATTCTAGATAAGATCTTCTGAGCAGCAAGATAGTAACCATAGGCTCTACCCCCGTATTTCCAATTGTTGCATTCCCAAAGCTTTGGCTAAACGAAAATAAAGGAAATTTGATAATCACATTGGTTCCTCAAAACAGACAATGCTAAAGTGATATATGCATGTAATGTAGTGAAAAAGAAAATTCATCCACAGCATAACTTCCACCCTTTTTTTCATTTAAGTCCAAAATATATTTTCCCTTCCTTCAAGTCTCAGCAACCAAGAAGTGATTTAAGCAAAACCATCGGGAAAGAAAGAAAATAAACCTGGCTGGAAGGAACTGTGTAACCATCAACAAAGATTGACACTCCGCTAAATATAGGCTTCCCGGAACTAGAGCCACCAATAGACGTCGAAGCTTCAGTGTCAAACTGGTTATGAAGTTTCCGATTCTTCTCTACCATATAACTGCATTCAAAAAGTAGTCTAGCGTAAAATAATGGCACAATTTGTTGCATCGTTCCAAAATCCTGGAGAGGTATAAAACTAATATTCGCAGCTCCTCTCAATTTTGAATTATTTCAAATATACCGAAAACAATAAACTAATAATCACCGAAAATTTCGTCCAACAACAACAACACTATATTTTCTTCGAATAATGCAGCAGAAATGTACATGTTCCCTGTCTGAGAGTTGTCCTAACTTCTTCGAATTGAAATCAAATAAACAATAATTTCCTGAAGTTCTAGTTTATTAGCTCTCGAATTAAGTCCCGAATACGCATTTTATCAAAATTATCAGACAGAATCTATATTGATTGGAAATGCAAAATCTAGAATCAAAGAGCACCACCTGCCGAAATCTGAGAAGGCGGATTTACGGAAGGAGGAGCGAGAGGAGGAGACAGAATTTGAGCCCCAAGCGGCACCCAGGGTTTTCTGGTTGGTCTTCTTCTTCTTGTTAGTATCATTAGAACGATTAGAAGATGCTGAATTACTGAAACTCCGCTTTGAATTTCGGGAGAAGGATGAGTTTGCAGAGCGAGACGAGTCGAGACTCATCCTATTATTCTGAGGGGATGATGAAGAGTGCCCTGCAAGATTCTTGTTTCCTCACGAGGGCGAGGTCTGTCTAATTGCCTACACAAGGGCATTCAAATGAAGCGGCAAAATCAACGTCGCTAAATAGAGGTAACTTGGAACAGTTTGGGGGTTGCGTCGAGTTTCCTTTCGTACAGTGCAAACGACTACATGCGCTCTCGCCGTCGCCAATACATGAAACGGCAATAGGAAAAAATGAATACACACTGTTGGACTACGGACTACGGGACGGGCTCTTCAAATCAAATTGTAAAATCCAACCCAAATTCATGGGTTGATCTCTCTCTTTTTTTTATGTGTTGTGTTGTTTTGGTTTGAAACTTATAAAAAATATTTTGGGTTGGGAAGATTTGTAATTAATCATTTTTTAAAAAGTAAATTTATTTCTATTGATATTTGTTAAAATCATATTTACATCTATTTAATTTTAAATGAAGACGAAAATATTTATTAAAATTTATAAAATTTACATTTTTGTCTTTTTAAATTTTTATTAAAGCATATTAATCTCTTTTGATTAAAATTTTCACAAATATTAATTTAACATTTTAATAATTTATACTATATTAAATTAGACTATTTATATTTAAAAAAAAAGTGTATAAAATACAAATTTACTAATAACTTTTTAAATTGAGAACAAAATTTATATAATTTGAAATTAAAGAAAGTATAAATACAATTTTTAAAACTTTTAGAAAAAAATATATATAATTCACTCTTTTTAAATCAAGTTAATAATTATTTATGTTTTGTCCTTTATCATCATTATATTAAAAATACATTTGTATTAAATTAAGTGGTGTAAATCCAATAGTACAACTTGAGACCCTGCTCAGCTTGGTGGCCCACACTTGAAAATTTTCAAGTCCATTTTAACAATTTGATCAAGAGTGTATTTAATAAATTTAATAAATTAATTTATTATTTATTTAATTAACTTATAAATTTATTTAATTAAATTAGAGATATTTAATAAATAAATTTATTTAAATAATTTAAATTAACTAAAAATTTATAAGTTATATACTATTTAAAATAAAGTATAATTTATAAATTTTTAATTAATTTATAAATTTTAAGTTAATTTATAAATTATTTTTATCAAATAAAATTTAAATTTATTAAAATCTTTTACACTTTCTGAAGCGAAGGCAGTGTGTATAAAATATTGTATAAGTTAACATCTTAATCAATAATGTTAAAACAGTTTATTTTTATTTTCTAAACAATATATAAGAATATGAATATTTTGTTTTGTTTTATCGGGTAAAATCTTAACACACCTAACTTAGCGAGTAATAATTTGATTCAATAGTTAGACATCGATTACACAAAATAATTATTCATTGGTTTTATAAGAGAAAGGACATGTGGGTCTTGTGCTAGAGTGGGAGCTCTTCCATGGCTAACCAAGATCAAGTTAGCACAAGCCTCACGCTAAAGAAAGTACGTAATAAGGTAATTAGGTAATTGGTAAATCAAAGAAGCTTATTCATAGAATCTCAAATCGGTGAGCCCCCATGGGTATTCTAGACATTTTCATACTAACAGTGACAATTGTTGTCAGTTAAGTCACTTGTACAAACTTCACAATGAATTATTTAGAAATTAGATGTGTTCTTCAATATATATGTGTAGGAAGAGTTAAGCTAATGTTTAGTTTAAGAGAAATGAAGAGGAGAGGAAGGATATTTTTAAAATTATTTTATTTGTTTTAATAATTTAGAGGGGAGAAGAAGAAAAATAGAGGGACAAAATTCCATCATTTTTCTTATTTTCTTTTTCTCAAAAAATAAAAAGATTTAAAAAAAATTGTAGAATGATTAAAAAATAAGAATATCTTCACAAAATATTTTTAATACTCAAATTATCCCTCTTCTCTCATTTTTATTGTATATCTGTCTAAAATTAAAATGATATAATAGTTTTTTTTATAAATCAAATAAATAAATAAAAATTTTGTTCTTAAACTAAATCAAAGAAAAAAAATCATTCTCATTTTTTCTTTATTTTTTTCTTCTATTAAAGTTTCTACCTTCCGTCGACCAAAAACTATTTAAGATCAATTTGAGTATATATTTTATTTAAATACTTATATAAAAATATTTTATATAAAAAACGCTTATAAATTTTTTTTTAAATTAAGTTATTTAACATTTAAATATATACTTGAAAAAGTATTTTTTAAATTTATAAATTTTTTTAAAAATATTTAGATATAATTTTGATAGAAGGAGAGATATATGAGTGATATAATTTTGATGAAATTTTAACTTATAAAAATATAAAATAATTTTTTAATTATATAAATTTGAGTTTTCATAAAAATGTATTTCAATAAATTTAAAAAATTAACTTATAGAATAAGTTAAAAATAGTTTATATAAATTTATACAAACACTATTTTTTTTTAATATAAAAATACTTATATTAATAAATAAATTTTAATAAATTATAAATTATATTATTTAAATAGACCTTAAGATGTGGCCAATTTCTATGAGTCAAGCCTCTGCACGACCGCGCGCTTATTGAGCTCAATTATCTTACGTATTAAAAGAGTAGTTGGACATAAGGTTGTTTTATTCATGGTTTCGTCCCAACAACGCTCTCCTTCAGCAACTCTAGTGACGCGAGTCTTCGCTTTTCAACCGTTCATGGGGTTGTTGCGAGCTTGAGCAGCAGCACACCAACCCCTTCTAACATTTTTTGTATTTTGTTTTATTTCCCTTCTTTCTTCAATAGTAATGTTATTCTCTTTTTATTTTCCGTTGTGCTTGGCTTACTCCAACCTTTCTTCTCTCTTTGTGGGAGTTTGTCTATTTTTATTCAAGATATCTTCCCTTATGAAGAAAGAGTGTTGGTTTGTCATATGCTTAAGAGTGTTGGTTTGTCATATGCTTTATGGAGTTTTACACCCTACATCTTCTTATTTGTAAAGAAATTTTCAAATATTAGAATACAACCCCTCTAAAAAGGAAAAGGATACAAATTGTGTTGTCTTTACCATTTAATCTTTGAAATATACGTTGTATAACTTTAGGTAACAAATTCTATCGGGTGTGTTGCCCTGTTTTTACCTTTTTATGTTTTTTCAAAAGTGCGAACTCGAACAATTTATTTTTTTATTATTAAAAAAATTAGGTAAAAATTTTTTGAATTTTATTATGAGATTTTTTAATAAAAATATGACATATTAATTTTTTCTTTTAAAAGTCAATCATATAATATTGAACTATAAACAATTTATATGTTATATTTTTATTATAAAATATAATAATAAATACTTTAAAAATTACACATAAATTTTGCCAACATTAATGCCCCTTTAGTAATATCACTCTTTTGAGTTTGGAAAAAAAAAAGTTAAAATACTTTTATTTTGTCAATTGGTATCAAAAACACTTAAAAATGTGTAATTTTAATATAAAAATCTCACTATATCTATTTATTTAACTTTCACATCTTAATATAATATTTCAATTATCACATTTATAATGAATAAGTGAATATTATTTTTTTTTCAACAAAAATAGAAGTTTTTTAAGTCAAATGAGTTATCTTTTCAAAATTGTAATTAATACTTTTAGAAGTTAGTATTTGATCTATCTACAGTAAAATCAAATCATTTTTCATACTTTTAAATTTTTATAATTTTTCATATTACACAAAATAATTTATGGCTATGTTTTCGGTTGAATTTTTTCAAGACAACTCACTCTATGCCACACATTACTTACAATTGAAATAGCACCTGCCAAGAAAAACTTTGTCCAACTTGAAACACAAAAATCTTATTTTAGAACTTCGGAAAATAGTTTTTATTTGATTCTTTGCAAATTTATTTCACAATGCTTAATAATAAAAGAATCAAAATAAAAAACAGTATATTTTTGTGAATTATCAAAATAGAAATTTTGTTTTCTAAAAAATCCAAATTATGTTTAATTAGTAGTAAAATCAAAATAAAATAAAATTTCATTTAATTAGTAGTAAAAAAATGAATGAAAATAAGAATTGAAAATAGAATATAATGAAATAAAATAAAATATTATAAAATAAATTACGTTTGATATGTTATTAAAATAAATGAAATTTTTATTATTTTTCTATATTTGATATGTCATAAATTATATAAAAATAAAATAAAAAATTAATAAAAAAATAAAAATACTCTTTGAGAATAAAATTATTAAAATAATATTATTTTAATTTAAAAATTTATTTAAAAATAATATAAATAAAAAAATTAAATAGTAATATAAAAAATTTATTAAAAATTTTAAATATTACTTATTTTATGTTATTTATCAATAATAAATAATATTTTTTAATTTATTTATTTTTTAAAAAAACATTTATTTATTATTTTGCAGACAACAAACTACTTCAATAAGTGAATTTTGTAAAAAAAAAAATTATTATTTATTTAAAAAAAAACGTTATTTCTCACTGATTCCATTCATGTAGTGTGAGAATGCTTTCTTCCTACTATCAAGCAATCTCTGTGAATATTTCATAGGTTATGATTTTTTGTAACTAAACACTTTATTGAATGAAATATTTTAAATCCATTTACCAAACGGAGCATAATATCTGAACCTAACCGATAATCCTAGTTCAACTGTTTATGGCCTCCCCTACATAAAATTATTTCCTTTCTTCCATCTGTGGATGCCCTCACAAAAGGACCAAACCACCAGATCTTGTATAATTGAAGACAAAAATTTATGACCCTGCGCTCGTACCCCATGTGGGAACTACTCGTCCTTCTCCTGTTAGTTTTCCTTCTCATCTTTCCACCTCCATATAAGCTGTCATACGGAGTATTACTCCAATTTGGAGAGACAGGGGAGGAGTCCTTGATCGACCCATCTTCGTTTACTGCTTCTTTGTGGTTGACGATACGTTATTCTCCATAGCTGGTAACCAGAAATCAGCCCCATTGCTGTTAGCCACGTGAATGGCGGTGGTGCGTTCCACTGGAATAAGGCACAGTCCTTTGCTCCTCAACTCTTTCTTTGCTTCTCCCTTTTCATCTACTTCCCCCTAAAATAAGCATACACGGTCAAAAATACTATATCATCACCAGTTAACATGAACATAGACAAAATCATATTTTTGCAAGAATAGGTAAATTTTATTTTCAAAAATTAGGTAAATTTTAATTTAATTTTCTAAAATTAAATTTTTTTAATTTAATCTTCCATAATTAAAAATATTTGTAATATCAATTTTCGTTATTATTTAAAATTTAATATCAAACTTAACTATTCGTTGAAATTATAATTTTTACTACAATTATTTAATTTTATCTATAAATTATCACTCATTTAATATGACTTGACACTTATAGACAAAAATCTTAATTTTATAATCAAATTAATTTTATTTAAAAATTATTATTACAAATGTCAAATTAGTATTAATTAAACTTCAATTCATATAATAAATTAAATAAATATGATATAAAATTACTATGATAGTAATAGTTTAAATTTGACATCAAATTTTAAATAATGATTTAATTGAAGGTTTGTGCAAGAATTTTTATTTACAAGAGATTAGATTTAAAATTTATCTATTTGTTCAAAATAAAAATATAATTTTTTTTTATATTTTATCATATGGTATTAATGCCATCTCACATCTTCTATTTATGTCAATAACTATGCCTCTTAAAATTATTATACTCAAATATTACATATTTTATCCTAATGTGATATCAATATTGTATTGTGTCTATATCAATATTGTTTTTGGGTGCAAAAAATGGTAATAAAAATAAGTTGCTCATGTAATATTAATACGCTAATGACATGTTAAAGATCTTATAAAGTTAGGGCAGAGATTCAATCCGACAAACTACTTCTAAGTCTATTCTCAATGAAGGGCAAAAAGAGACTACTCAGTTAACCTTTTGAGAAATCAAACCCATGCACATGAAGATACAAAGGCGTTATCCGAATCCCTAGTTGAGTCTAACCATTTGAGTCAAGAGAGGTTGACTCTATATCAATATTAGTATCTGGTGATCTTAGGTTTCTTCAAATAGCAAAGTTGTGACAGTTTGACTGTGCTCACTGGCCATGTAGAGCTGCCCAACCCAGGTCAACATTTCAAATAAGGGTCATTTGAATTTTACAGTATTGTCACAATCAAGCTGCCCATGAAACTCACCCTCTAATTAGACATAGCTTACTTGAATCGTCCATGGTAGCAGAAGACAATTACTGGGATAATTAAAAAATAAATAAATAAATTTTGAAACATAGCAGAATCTGAGAATTATGATCAAAGGTAGGACTCACAGGTGGGTGGTGATGATGGTGATCGTGATGGTGTGGTGAGGAAGACAAGCGTTTCAGGTAAGGGGAGCACAGGACCTGAACTTGGTCATGAAGAAATCTTATATAGCCCATGGCCTCGTGAAGAACTGAAGCTGTATCTGTCTGCATTACCAATATCAGATTACAAGCATTTATCCGTCAGACGCTTATCAAACAAAAATTCTCATATTCTGTTCTATTAGTACCAGATTTCATTCACCTTTCCAAAGGGAGAAACAAGCTGTTGTAATGCTGCAATTCGTTCCCCAAGCTTCTCCTTCCTCTGCTATTCCAAATATAGACATTAATACAGCATCAAAATGTACATTATAGAGAGGGACATGCAAAATTGCAAACCATCAATTCTTGATTTTCCTCACCTTTATGTGGCCATTTGAAATGGGGTTCCCTGCTTTGGTCTTTTTATGTGGTCTATGGCTTCCAATTTCTACTGTGGGGACTGATTCTGTGCATTCTTGTCCAGACTCATTTCGCTTTTTCTGCAAATTTAAGCAAAACGAGGGGGAAAAAAATTATCGACAACATTCACCAGGTTCCTTCTGGACTTATAGAAAGGTACCATGATAGAGACTTTAGACTTAGAGAAGGATCTGAAGCTGCTATTGCTGCGGTTGCAGGAAGAAGCAGAGGAAAAATCACTAGAAGTGATGACTTCAGAAAGCAAAAGCTCCCCAGCGTTTTGATAGTTCCCAAAACAGAGCATTCTGGGTATGTTCTGAGTTGAAAAAACAGTTGAACAGTCAAGTGTCTGTTCCACATCAAGACCCGCATCTTCATCATCATCATCTCCAAAGAGTAACTGAGAGAAACTAGCTCCTGTAGTCATATGGTCACCTTTAAGTTCCTGGTTCTCCATTAAAAATGCCCAGAAACGGAACCAACTAACAAATTGAAAGAGAGAATATGAAGAGGTTCTTGGGAGAAGACAAACGTGGAGTGATTAAGAGAAGGTGCGGCGGTAGAGTGCTGTTTAGGCACACAAATACTAATCACAAACGAAAGAGAGTACATGTGAGGTGATAAGATACGATCAACTCAATTAAAAAAATTATTTTAAATTTAATTAATTTAATTTTTTTGAATAATTCAAATATACTGTTTGATTTTTTTTAACTTAAATTTTATCAAATCGAGTTATTATTCTAATCAACTTGATTTAATTTGATATTTTACTCACTCCTAAAGTATATAATTAAAAAAAATATTTTTTTTTATCTCTTAAATAGTGTTATTATGAAAAATCAACTTAATAAATTGAATTTTTATTAAGAGATATGATTTTAGTTCAAATAAAAATTTTAAGGGTAAAAATAAAATCTACGTAGCTTTGAAGTCCAACTTTCTATAACAGAACCCCAAATTTTAATATGATAAAGTTCTATAACCATGTGTTAGTGTAACAATGTTGTATTGGTCATCGTACCTCTGTAAACTCGAAAAGAGAACCTGGGTAGTCGGGGGCGAAGTCGATTCGGACTTGGGCTGAGCGGATGACTGGGCTATTTCCAAGGATGGCTTTGGTTTTCGGCGTATACGGTCAAATCCCACCTGACCCGAGGAAACCGTGGTTTCGCCCTTCGATGCACCACTTCCTGGTAGGGACGAGAATTTGAGTTATTCAATTTGATATAATAAAATTTAAATTAAAAAAATTAATATTTAAATTTTATCAAAATTTTAAATTACTTAAAAATTTTAATTATATCACGTGCTAAATAAAATTGGTTGAGTCTGATAAAAATATTTTAAAAAAATATTTGATCTAATTTTTTAAATTAATTTTTTTTAAAAAAATTATTTATATTAATTCATTAATTCCATTTTATTCATTTTAAATAATTTTCTTTGAGTTCAATTGAATTTTCAAATTACCCACATTCTTACTTTTTAATTTTTGGTTTGGACTCAAAACACATTAATATTGACTCTATCAATTTTTTTTAATAATAAAAATATTTTAAAATTATTTTACGTGTATTAATATTAAACTTTTTTTTATCTAATTTTAAAAATAAACTCATTACATTAATTTAATATATTTAAAAAATAAATATTTCAAATAAATCTCAAGTTAAACTCAAATATATATATATATATATAGAGAGAGAGAGAGAGAGAGAGAGAGAGACCACACAGTTTGATTTTTTTTTTTTTTGTCTTGTCTTAACTGTCAGAATCAAAATGCTGAATGTGTCCATTTTTATTTGCTAAGCACAAAGTATTAGAAATGTAGTTAAATAAAATATTATATTATTATAATTTTTTTAAAAAAAAAAATCCGTACAATTATCTCTAACTCAGCTGGCAGCTGCAGAGTTTAAAGAAAAGATAAAATTTAAAAGTAGCTTTTTTAAGTGTTTAAGTATCAACTCTTCAGTTGATTTAGACATGAGAAGAGATTTTTTTGAGCCCAGGATGCAGCGCTGTCCATATGTTTTATTTTTATTGAAAAGACTAATAATAAACACACACCATATAAAAAATTTAATATAAAATAAAATAATTATAAAAATATATTTAAGAATATCAAATACAATTTTTAATAAAATTCACAATAATATGATTGTATTTTAATTTGTAATTAATTTGATCTATTCTCTTTAATAAATTATGTTTATATATTATGTACTTTGGCATTTTATATATTAAAAAAATGAATATCAAAATTTATGTAAAAATTTCAAGATTATTCAATTTTTTTTTAAGATTATTCAAATGAGAATATTTCTGTTTGTACTAAAAGAACAAATTTAAGGACTGAATTAATTGAGAGAATGATTTTTCTTTTTATTAACACCAAATTAAACATCACTACAAAACAGTCCGCAGCATGTGGGGTGCCACAACATTCCAATCTGAACCACAAACCCAACCAACCACATAGTCATAATCGTGGGGTGTGATCCTCGTATATATATATATATATATATATATTATTTCGTAGCATTGTTTCCTCTTAATAAAGTTGATTAATGAGATTCTTTACGGTTTTTTAAAAGTTGATATTGTAAATTTTGAATGAAAAGCACGTATGATTCAAAGTTTAATTAATAGTTTTTATTATTTTTATTTTTATATCAATTAACAAAATAATTTAATATATTTATAATAAATAATTTTTATTCATTAACTATATTTAAATCGTAATAGATAATAAAAATAATATTTTTTAAAATTATTTTTATTATATATCATAATTTAAATATTATTAATAGATAAAAAATTATTTATTTATTGTACGCTAAATATAAATTTTATTAATTATTTTTTTTTGTAAAATTGATATAAATAATTTTATTCTAATAAAATATAGATATTTTTTTTGACAAACGTACAGAATTTAAATCCAATTATTGAAAAGCAAATAAATGAAAATAAAAACCTATTGCAACCCAATTTGAGTTATTTTATCATTGTACATATTAATTTAATTTATTTATTTTATATTTATTAAAAATTAACATGAATCAATCATTAATATTTATTTTTTATATTTAAAATTATTCATTACGTGTCACCAAAAAAAACCATTTATTTTATATTTTTATAAAAAACAAAATTATCTATTTTTTTATAATAATTTTATTAAATTTTGAAACACCAATATCAAAGAGACTAAAGAATTTTTAATGTTATGATTATCTCTCTTCCTCTGACATAACTAAGATTATAAGAGATGTATGAAAGACAAACCAATTAAAGTTTGTTTTATTACCTCTTTTTTGTGATTCCCACATAATAGTAGAGATGAAAAGCTAGCTAGCTGCCAAGTCACCCCTTATACGTGTAAGACGCCAGACCCCGTAAACTAATTGAGACAAAAACTAGTTCTACGTCTGCAATCGCATCACATAAAAACACCAAAAAATGCATGTCAATTCATCGAAGATTAGAGATTCAGAGTAGAAAAGAAGAATCTGAGATACAAAGAGGAAGAAAATCAACTGTCATTAATGATTCTAACTAAAAACTCAAATAGCCTCTTACAACCACTAGTTCCTCATCCTTCCATGGGTTCCTCCACTTCCAAGTTGTCAATCCCATAATCATTCATTCCCTCCTTAAAACCCAGGTAGCTCTTCACATTTTCTCAGCCTCCAAACACCTACCCTAGGAGAAACCCATTCTCTGTTTTCATCAAAAGATGGATCTTTGGTCGTGGATTTGTGAGCTCCCCAACTCCGACGAGTGGGCCGAGTCAGATTCACCACCCACCATCTTTGAACTGGCGAGCTCAGGACCAGTTCAGGACGATTCAACTCGCTCCATTCATCTCAGAGCCGAGCGAACTTCTGGGTCAATCTCGGAAGCTGCGGTGATTTTCACAGTATGCTTACAGGGCTTTCACCCATTTAACGGGGAAAAGCCTCTCTGGGTTTCTGAAAAATGTCATCTTTCTCGAGAAAACCCGTTCCTTCCTTTGTTACTTCAGCTTCTCCAAGAAATCATATCCCTCTCACCCACAGCTCCCAATAGCACGTGCCCCAGGGCCCAGCTTCAGAAGCTCAAACCCGAGCCCATCGCATGGATTATGGACTCGCACTCACCTGAATCCTTCTCCAGCTTCTTCAACCTCGTCTTCATCGTACGCCTCTTCTGGCTCTGCGCTTGCGACGCACCTACCGAAGCTGGCTCCCTTTACTTCCAATCATTATTAGCTCCCGCGCTCGAAACGGTGTCGTCTAAGCTCGCCCCCGTTCTGCGAACGTTCTTAATCACAGTAGGGGTAGACACTGAGTTATGCTTCATGCGCACCCTCGGGTACATAATAGCAAAATGGTGCATTTTAAAAGAGGTAGGAGTAGGGTTGCAGGCGTTACTGCCGCCGCCGTCTCAGAAGCCGGGGTTTTCATATTCGGCGGAGAATCACGGTCTTTGGGTTCTGAAAGGCTACGCGCCGATGATGGTGATGAAATTGGCGCGTTCTAACAATCAAAAAAGTCAAATTCCTCGTATTAATGCTAAGGAGTCAATACTAAGGTATGCTCTTGGGCACCAGCAATTGGAGGCCCTTATCCAGCTGGAATATTCCGTTGGATTCTACGACGGGTTCATTCAAGTTCGTGCACGTGTGGACAATATACGCCTCCAAGTGGCAAAGCTCGGGTTTAAACAAAACGACGACGTGGAATACGCTGAGGAGAAACACTTCCCATCAAGAGTTCGGATCTGGGTGGGCCCGGAAGTCGGAGCGACCTACGTGTACGGGTTGAGCTTAGGCCGGTCCACAGAGAATAGGGAGAGGGAAGTGGAAATACAGAAAATGGTGAAGGGTAATTTTGAGAAATCTAAGCTTTCGAAGGCAAAAGCGATGGCAAAAACCTCGACGAGGAGCAGGACGAGGAGTTGGAGAATGGATCAAGACGCGGAAGGGAATGCGGCAATTTTCGATGCCGTTTTGTACGATAACATGACTGGTCAGGAGGTAGCAACGGGGAAACCGTATGGAGAAACGGGTGATGACCCGGTTCATGGGTTGAGGAGGCGATATGTCGGGGCAAATAGACCATTTACCAAAATCGGGTCAGTGGTACTGGCAGGGGATGAATACGGAGAGGAAGTGGGGTGGAAGCTAAGCAAAGAGATGGAAGGGAGTGTGTTGAAGTGGAGGATAGGAGGAGAATTTTGGGTAAGTTATTGGCCAAATGAGGCAAAAAATTCATATTTTGAAACCAGGTACGTGGAGTGGTGTGACGAGGTTGATTTGCCTCTGATTCCTGCGAAAATGACCATATGAACAGCCAGAAAGAGAGTGAAGAACTTTGTGTAAATATTCCAACAAGATTAGCCAGCTCGTAAGGTTTAGGTTATGATCTTAAGCATAAAATAGTTAATGATATGTTTTAGAATAAACTATTTTAATTAATGAAAAATGTATAAATTATCAATTTAGTGTTTTAAATATATTTATTATTATTTTAATTATAACATTTTTAAAAATAAATCAATTTAATCTTTAACATCAAACCAATAAAAGTTTAATAAAGTTGTGTACGTGGATAAACTTTGTCCAATATTATATGTCGACTGCTCGTTAAAGCTTTAAGCGAGAGCAAAATACACAATTTTTTTAAATTAAAATTGGAGATAAAATTAACCAAATTTTATTAAATAAATGTGAATTTTACTTTTATTTAGGTTTTAATAATTTATATCAATAATTAACAGTCAATGTTGAATAAAATCAATTTATATAAACAATTTTTTTGTTAACAGAATCAATTAAATTCGACCACTTAATAATCAAATTGGGTTAATTCAAATTAGATGAATAAAATTCACCTATTTTTACAATTTTGACTCAATGGAATAATAAATAATTTGTTTAGAATTAGTGACACAAAATTATAGTTTTGTTTAATTACTCTCCATTTGTTGTTACATGAAGAAAGATACAGAATTTGTTGTTATTAAATAAAAAATTATGATATTATTAAAATGATATAAATATATTTTTGAAATAAATTGATATAATGTAATTGACTTGACACTCTTAACAATTGATTAAAATTAAAAGTTCTCGTTTGTCAGGGACTCTAACTGAATTTGTTCTTGGTACATTGAGTTTAAATCTGAATTTTTTGGTACATTGAATTTTAATTTAAAAATTGAAAGTAATTATGCAGGAAAATTGGGCCTCATTTTTGGGCCTACTATGGGTCCATAATTACAGTGTTCCTGGGCCTTGAGCATTGGCTGGACTGTTTCTTGTTGTCTATTTTGTCCCACATTGTCTCTTCAGCTGCCAGGTTTTGGGCCAGGAGTGGTTTTCTGGTTATTTTCAGTAAAAAAAAAAAAAAAGGGGACTCGCTCGTCACTTCCTTCCTAATTGCTGTCAGTCTCCAAACTCTGCAAAAAAAAAGGCACCCAAAAAAAGGAAAAAATCACAATTGCTTAATTTTTTTTTATAGTTATGGATTTTTATTTTTTTTTAATTTAAAAGGTTCATTTTCTTGTATTGGTACCATACATTAAGAATTATACACTCCGAGTGTTAGAAAGTAAAAAAAAAATGATAGGTCTTTAGGTGTGAAAATCATTTTTTAAATAAATATTGCTTTTATACTCTTAAGGAAATTGGATAAGTCTTTTTCAAAATACAACAAAACCTCTTAAATTTTTTACTCTTGATAAAATAATTTGTTCGTCACTTACTAATTCAGCAACAACAAAAAAAAAAGAGAGGCACTTCTCTTGCAAAGTTTTTTCCTTTTATTCTTCTTGTTTTCATTCAAAGACTATTTCACGGTGGGGCAGCGGAGAGATACTATGCAAGAGCCAAGTTTGGGAAATTTGTGCTTTACTCGAGGAAGAACAGAGAGAGTCTGAAACTGGGGGAAACGAAATTGAACAAGAAAAAGAATAATAATAAAGAAAACAATTCATTTATGAGGAGAGGTAGATTGCCCATTCGGCCACCAACAGAGTATCGTTATCAGATCCTTTCTGTCTGAAAAAATCGAAATAAATATAAATAATCTTGTTTCTGTTTTATTTTTATAAAAAATTAATTAAAAAAATATAATTTTTTAACAAATAGATTCTTTAACTTTTATATAGTTTTTTAAGTTAAGAGTATGTTTGGTAAGTCAAATAAGTTAACTTATAATTTATTTGACTAATTTATAAATTTATTTGATCAAATTAAAATTATTTGATAAATAAACTTATTTTAGTAGTTTATAATTTTTTATCATACGCTACTTTAACTAACGTATAATTTTTAATTGATAACTTTTATATATATTTTTTTATCTTTATTATTTTATTTAAATTTCAACACTATATTATTCACAAGATAACATTATTTTTACTATACTCGAACAACATTTAAATTGCATACTACATGATAAATTTTTAAATATTGTTGATAGTGATATAAAGAATAAAAAATTAGAGGCATTTACTGAGATAAAAGAGATTTATAATAATATTACTAATTTATTGTAGGACTTTAGATGATATATTTATTTTGTATTTTTTGAAATTATATAATAAAATATAATTATTAACAAAAAATAATAAATTTTATATAAATATATCTTTTTGTGTCATTTTACATTTATCAACTAATTCAATAACTAATTTTATCAAACACTTCTAATTCAGTAAATTAACTTAACAGCTTTCAGTTAAAAATTAATTTTTTATCTTTCAGCTAATTTTTCAATTTTCAACTAACTTATCAGCTATTTTTATTAAATATAGTTATAGTATTCTTATATATTTATATTCAATATATATACTGACATTTAAAAAAATTATTTTAATATAATTTTTATTATGAATTAGGTTACAAGTTTAATTTTTTAAAATTTAAATACAAAATTAAATAAATTTTATTATAATTTACATATTGAAATCTAATTTTGAGATCAAATTAATTTTATAAGTATCTTATATCTAAAAATATATATGAGAACTTCACATTTTAATAAATATAATTTTATCTATTTTTATAAAATAATAATCGCACCATTTTATTACAACTTATAATCATCATATTAAATATAAAATAATTAATTATGAGTTTTATATAAAACACCTTCTGAGGATAATGTTGGAGTTGCTTCCTTATTTAATGAGAATAGTTTCAACAATTTAATTTGACCTAAATCATCCCTCCATCTTAATGTTTTGGAGTATTTTAAGTTATTTGATAATATATTATTTTGTAAAGATAAAAAAAAAATCCAAACGGATATTAAAAATTAAATTTTTTAAATTTAAATATTAAAAAAATTTAAAATTACACCAAATCAAATTAAATAAACACTAATTGATTTAATTGAATAGATTAAAATGTAATGTTAATTAGACTAATTTTTTGAGGTTACATCACAATAAATTATTAAATTAGTTTGTGAAATTTAATAATTTTAACATAAATAATTTATCTTTGATCTTAAAAAATAAAATAATTAAAATGTAATGTTAATGACATAACTTATTCACCGCCTTTTACCGTGGGCCAGAAAAATGCATTAAAAAAAGATGGTATTTACGAAGATTGACAATAAATCAATCTAGGTTCTCTCGTGATTACGTTGCAACTGTCGCCCTTAGCTTCGCTGTTTCAGCGTGTAAATTACATTATTGTAGTGCACGTACAAGTCGCGGAGAGAGAGACACACTGAGCGTCTTGAGCCTACCTTTTCTGCTCCTGTGGGGCTCCCTTCAAAACGAGCCGTGTCAATTTCAAAGCAAACCCATCTACTTCCACTCTTCGCACCGACTTATTATCACTCTCCTCTGTGATTTTTCACTTACTCTCCCACTCAGCGATACCATTTTCCTCTGCAAGTTTTGGCCTTTTTCGTTAATGGAAGATGCAGACTGGGTTCTGGTGCGAAGGCCCCCACAGAAAGACTTGTGGAACCCAAGTTCTGTTGATGCTCGGGATGAGTCTAGGCCTTTGAAGCTTACGTTTTCCGGGCCTGCGAAGCACTGGACCGATGCCATCCCCATCGGCAATGGCCGTCTCGGTGCCATGGTTTGGGGTGGCGTAGCATCGGAAACTCTCCAGCTCAATGGTAATGAACCAAAATTTTCTTGCTTTGAACTCTAATCGTGAAGCCTTTCGGTTCAGTAACTATTAGATTGAAATGTGAATGAAAATGAGGCTTTTAGAACATCAGGTTGTTAAATGGTAAATGCTAAATTGCTAATAGAGAGATTCTGCTGCCCTTTCTTTTTTAACCTCGTGAGTTGCATAACCTGCTTGAAGAGACTATTTTTGAGTATAATACTTCACTTTCACTGGTTAATGCTGCCGGTTAGAAGCTTAGCTAACGTTGGTAAATAAATGAAAAATAATAATTGAACCTTAATTGATAGTGATACTATGCAGTATAAGGGCACTGTAATTTGTCGCCCCGAAGGCTGACGAACACTGTCGGCGACAGAAATATTAAATTCAGTGTTTTGATTTGTCTTGGACTTATCTCAAATTAATAAAGTTTATTACTGGGACAAAATTGTGAAAAGCACGGAAAATTTGATAGGATGACCGCATTGTGTCTTTACTCTTTAATAATCCGTCAATCTTTTTAGCATATCCTTTAAGATCATCATCCAGTGCTTTCGTTGGGTCCAGTGGGAATTGGGAAGAAAAATCTGCTCTGCGAGTTCAATGTTTTGCATAGAGTTGGCGATACTACAGGCATTTACAGTCGTAAATTCATATTATTAAGATATTAAGGATAAGGTTATAATGTGCCATGCATAACGAAACAAGTAGCTCTCTTTTCCTCGACTATATATCGTACTACGTACTAAAGTCAAGATGTATGGTTCTTTCACAGAGGACACGCTTTGGACTGGAAACCCTGGCAACTACACCAACAAAAATGCTCCAGATGCACTGTCTGAAGTCAGAAAACTTGTTGATGATGCAAAATTCCCTGAAGCTACAGAAGCTGCTGTCAAATTGTCAGGAGATCCTTCTGATGTATGTAATACTGATTGATTGTATAGAAACTGTTGATGTGCATGAACAGTAGTTCTGAAACTTTTCCTCATGGTATAGACTTTCTAGTAGTGTAAATATATCTCAAAACTGGGTGCATCTTCTGTATATAGGTTTTGTCAGCTAGAGGCAGTTATTTTTTCTCAATAAAAAATAGAAATTATAGGGGTTCATAGATGATATTTGTCATCAAGGCTTTTAGATTTTATATACTGGAAAGCAAGGAAAAAAGGAAAAGTAAATAAATAAGAGATCACTGCTGTTGATAATGTTGGATATGTAATGAAAGGGATAATAACCCCAAATGCCAGATTGTTTTTTTCTCTTCCTTTTCCTTTATTTCTTTATGTATGCATCTAGGAGTGGGGATTAGAAAGAGGGAGACAGAGCTTTAGCAAGATCTTTTGGTCTGTTATGCATAATGATAATTTGTGACTGTTCTACTTAAGCTTGCCTCAGTTTTTAGCTCCCAAACACGCTAAAAATAATTAGTGCCTCATCATAGTGACATAACACAGACTAGTCACATGTTTTTATTCAATTATTGTTTTCATTCTTGGACTACCTACTTTTGTGCTAAAATGCATGCTTAATTGGTATTTGGTAATAGCTAAATTTATAAGTAGAGTTGTGAGATAAGGAAGCTTTATGCAATGTTAGTTTTATCTCTGACCATAATTTCTTGATATGAAGGTTTATCAACTTCTTGGTGACATCAAGTTAGAATTTGGTGATTCTCATCTTGCATATTCAGAAGAAACTTATTACAGGGAGTTGGATTTGGATAATGCAACAGCAAGAGTTAAATACTCTGTTGGTGATGTAGAATTTACCAGAGAACATTTTGCTTCTAATCCAGATCAAGTGATTGTGACAAAGATTTCTGCGAGCAAGTCACAGTCATTATCATTTACAGTGTCTCTGGATAGCAAATTACATCACAATTCACAGGTAAGAGGCCAAAATCAGATATTAATGGAAGGAAGTTGTCCTGGCAAGAGGATCCCGCCAAAAGTCAATTCAGATGACATTCCAAAGGGAATTCAATTTTCTGCAGTTCTTGATTTACAGATTAGTAATGGCAAAGGTACTATACGAGTTTTGGATGATCAAAAGCTAAGAGTTGAAGGTTCAGATTGGGCTGTTTTGCTTCTGACAGCCTCTTCTTCTTTTGATGGGCCGTTTACTAAGCCTGAAGACTCAAAGAAGGATCCTACTTCTGAGTCCCTAAACAAATTGAAGTCAATTGAAAATTTGTTGTATTCTGATCTTTATGCACATCACTTGGATGACTTTCAGAATCTATTTCATCGTGTCTCATTGCAGCTTTCTAAGAGCTCCAAGAGTGTCTTAGGAAAAAATGTTTTGGATATTAGGAAATTGAGCTCCTCTATAAGTAACATTACTCAAATTGGAGCTGGTGATACTGTTTCAACTGCAGCAAGGATCAAAACTTTTCAAACTGATGAAGATCCTTCCTTTGTGGAGCTTTTGTTTCAGTATGGTCGATATCTACTAATTTCTTGTTCACGTCCTGGAACTCAGGTGGCAAACCTGCAGGGTATATGGAACAAAGACATTGAGCCTGCATGGGAGTACGTTTTCCCTTCTCTGCTCAACTCCTTTCTAGGAGAAAAAAGTAATTTGTATGCTTATGCTTTAGCTTGTTGATAAGGTGGCTTAAGGTTTCTAGTGGGATATGGAATATCAAATTTATATCTAGAAAGTAGTTTCATCAAGAATTTGTGAGATGTAATTTGACTTTTTTTTTGGTCATCCAGTGGTGCTCCTCACTTGAACATTAATCTTCAAATGAATTATTGGCCATCTCTTCCTTGCAACCTACATGAGTGCCAAGAGCCATTATTTGATTACATATCCTCTTTGTCAGTCAATGGTAGTAAGACTGCAAAGGTAATTCCTTCTTTTCACTCCCTGCTTTATCTCTTGCTTGGCATATATGAGGGAAGGATTCTATGTTGCCTATCAGTGACTTTGTAATATACTATGAAACCAACCATTAGATTAGAACATCTTGCCATGTCTGTGAAACATACCCTCAGAATCCCTCCCCCTCCCCCAAAAAAAAAATCTACAGTAAAAGAAAAGAAGAGAAAAGGAAATTTCTAGTTTGTCCAGTAGCTGGCCTTCATGTATGAATTTTATATCTTCTATCCTCAAAACATCTTGTCATCTGATCCTGCATACAGGTGAACTATGAAGCCAATGGATGGGTTGCACATCAAGTGTCTGACATATGGGCTAAGACATCTCCCGATCGAGGTCAGGCTGTTTGGGCATTATGGCAAATGGGCGGAGCTTGGCTTTGTACCCATCTGTGGGAGCACTATACATATACAATGGATAAAGTAAGTTCTGATTTTTCAACAAATTATCTAGGCCTTTATGACTTAAAAAGTATTGACATTTGGCACAAAACTGATCTTGTGTAAAGGGCTGTGTGGGGCGAGTTAGCAATTTTAGCTCTCTCTGAGCTGTTGAATTTGCCAACATCAGGGACTAACTTTTTTAGAACTGAGTTGAGAGTTACCTGCATGCCAAACTACTCAGCTAAATTCATGGCACAACAATAGGTAAAAGTGAAAATATTGAAACATGTGATTCATTTCAAATTGTGATTAGGACTCTACATAAATAAAAGGGTGAAAAGAGAAAATAAAACCACTTCTTGTTGTTTTACTGACATGGTTAATTTCACTACTTTGAATAACATCTTGTTATCAAGGATCTTTTTAATAGATTTTTGAGATACTAAGGGATGTGAAAGCTATATTTATGGTCCATATATTTATGTACTTTCATTTGTAAATACGACTATCTATAAATCAGATTTGCAGTGTGT
The DNA here is from genome assembly GCA_037074535.1 of Gleditsia sinensis. Lineage (NCBI taxonomy): Eukaryota > Viridiplantae > Streptophyta > Magnoliopsida > Fabales > Fabaceae > Gleditsia > Gleditsia sinensis. The sequence goes on from CM073463.1 coordinate 3,846,417, forward strand.
GTGTGTATACAGATTTTAGATAAGTAATGGCTAATATTTCTTTTGTTAGGATTTTCTTAAAAATAAAGCATACCCTTTGTTGGAAGGATGTACATCATTTTTGTTGGATTGGTTAATTGAAGGCCGTGGTGGATTGTTAGAAACCAACCCATCAACTTCCCCCGAGCACATGTTCATTGCTCCAAATCAAAAGCCTGCTAGCGTAAGCTACTCAACAACCATGGACATGTCAATCATAAAAGAAGTTTTCTCTGCAATCGTTTCTGCTGCTGAGGTGAAACAGATCTCAGTACTCAAACCAATTCTAGTTCCTTGTTATCCTAATTTTATTGTGGTCACTAAAAGACTCTTACAAACAGGTCTTGGGAAGACATGATGATGCTATTATCAAAAGAGTAGTTGAGGCTCAGTCTAAGCTTTTACCAACGAAGATTGCTAGGGATGGTTCCATTATGGAGTGGGTATGCAGTTATATTTAGTCCTGTTCATTCCTTCCCTCCATATCTCTATTATGTCCCGTTGGCCAGTTTTTTGGCATATGATATTTTGTCCTGCTTTGTAGTGGCCAAGTTCTAATGTAGGCTAGTAATTGCTTGTAAGGTTAACACCCTTCTGTGTATTTGGCAGGCGGAAGATTTTGAGGACCCAGAAGTGCATCATCGACATGTTTCACACCTCTTTGGCCTCTTTCCAGGGCACACAATAACTCTTGAGAAAACTCCAGACCTCTGTAAAGCTGTGGATTATAGTCTATATAAACGAGGTCTACTATGAGAACTTCAAGAAGCTAAATCTTTTCACAAAATTATTTATTATGTTGATAAGCTATATTCTGGAAGCATTGGAACACGTGAATATTCATATGTAATTATTAATATTTAATTGAAAGAGACAGCAATATAAAATGCAGTGCAGTTGAGACCCTCTGCTGCCATAAAGTCTGTTTACTTAGTCTAGACGAGTTGTAATCTATGAAGCGTGATGCTTCAAAAACGAAGCTGTATCGTGTCCAACACTTGTATTTGATACAAGACGACACTTCAAATTGACACTGCATGTTTTGTATTGTTGCTGTGTCTTTATTGTGTCATGTCTCACTTCTTAGCATGTCATAGTTCTGAGTTAGGATATGCAGTAGTCAAATTAACAACTACTATAACTATGTTCAACTCAGGACATAATGTAAAGCTGTGCCTTTTTTGGTTTTAGTACCTGGAGAAATACAATAACAGTGGTTGATGTTCCTGCACAATATGTTACAGGAGAGGAAGGTCCAGGGTGGTCAACTACTTGGAAAACTGCACTGTGGGCACGTCTTCATAACAGTGAGCATGCATATCGCATGGTGAAACATTTAATTAACTTGGTGGACCCTGACCATGAAAGTGATTTTGAAGGAGGACTTTACAGTAACCTGTTCACTGCACATCCCCCTTTTCAGATAGATGCCAACTTTGGGTAAGCTTTTTATGTGAGTATGTACTCTACGTTTGTGTATCTTTGGTCCATTTTCATTTCTGCCATATAAAAGCTTATGATGGTTTAGTTACAGCAGTTCTGTTCAGAAAATTAGTTGTTGTGTGTTTGTTTAAGGCTTTAATCCTACTCCATGAATCTCTTGATTTGATTCGAACATCTCTATAATAACTATATTTAGCTACAATAATTGCATTCTGTCCAGATTATGGTACCCTAGAATCTCTTTCTTAATGTCTTGGATTATATTTCAAACCGAAGCAAAGCAATATAATGGAAAAGCATCTCCAAAAATTCAGTTTTTTGAACTGGATTCTTAACATCATGTTTTTTTGTTAAAAGTTCACCAAGCTGATTGGAAGATGTAAACCTAAAATTTGTGTATGGAAAGCTAGCTGTGATAATACTGCTGCCGTAGATCAACTATTTAGTTGTCAAGGACCATTTCAATTTAAAATTTGAAGCTTTTTATTGAAGTTCCATGAATGGTTTATTATTTTATTATAATATTTAGCACTTTTCTTCACACGAAAGCTCATTAGACTTACAGTTCAGACAAAAGCATAGGTCCAATATACTTCATAGAGACACTGGTGTCATGCCAGGGTGAACTTTCAATTGAAATTCCATGAATAGTTTTATTACAATATTTTACGGTGGTGAGAAAAGCTCTTGATCGCGCATTTCTTTTGGCTGGAAAATTACCAGGTTTTCAGCAGCAGTTGCAGAAATGCTCGTTCAGAGCACAGTGAAGGACCTCTACTTGCTTCCTGCATTGCCACGGGATAAATGGGCGAATGGTTGTGTAAAAGGGTTGAAAGCACGCGGTGGGGTGACAGTGAACATCTGCTGGAAAGAAGGAGATCTGCATGAGGTTGGCCTCTGGTCAGAAAGCCAGAATTCCAGAGTGAGACTACACTATAGAGGAACAAAAGTTTTAGCAAATTTATCTCCAGCTAGAGTTTACTCCTTCAATAACCAGCTGAAGTGTGTGAAGACATACTCCCTAACTGAAGTGAATCCTTGATTCTTATGGTCATGGATTCTTTGAAGAGCAAATTTTTTCCCAGACTTTCTAGTAATGGTGTTTATCCTGTGAAAAGTTAATTTTTCAGTATTTGAAAACTTATTTATAAGATATTTGAGCAAAAGAAATATGAAAATTTTGAAATTTATGCATTTTATGTGTACTAAATAATATAAGAATATTGATTTATTTTATATATTTTATGCTCAAATTTTTTATAAATAAATGTTCAAGTGCTGAGAAATTAGGATGTTGATATATTATACGCTACCTTAAAGAAACTTGCATTCTTTCTTATATATGGTCATTCATCAGGGGATTTGATGTTGCTTTTGGTTTGTTTGATTATCATAGCTTTTATGCTTTTGATGTTGGTAGAAGAGAATGGAAGATTTTTAACTAACCTTCTAAACTCTTAATTTTTTTTGTTTGTTATAATTTTAAGTTCTTCTAATTTGAAAATTTTTAAAGGGAAGATCAATCATTCTTTCTTAAAATTATATAATAATAAACTAAATTATTATAATTAATTATTTTGATGCAAGATAAATCTATAAAATTATATTATAGTCAATTATTTTCTTTTATTGAACTTTTTTAATTTTAAATATTCAAAGCAGAACATCTATTTTATTTCCTTTCCTCTTCTCAGTTTTTTTTTATTCTTTCTTTTTACCTCTCCTCTCTCTCTCTCTAACATATCTTTAGGCATGGAAGATATCTATTTTTTTTAATAAAAAAATAAGTGAAAGGTTAGGGATTTGTTTGATTTTATTTTTAAAAATTATTTTGTAAAATAAAAATTTTAAAAATTTATTTGATAAACTGTTTTAAAAATATGTTATTTTTATTTTTTTAGTGTTTTAAAAATAAAAATAAAAAATAAAATTTTTTTATTATTTTAAAAATAATTTATTTTCATAATTTATTTTTAAAATAACAATAAAAAATAATTATTAAATAAATTTTTTTATTTTAAAAATAATTAAAAATAAAAAATAAACAAACTCTAAAATTTTTTTAGTTTTAGCATTAGGTTTAAAACTATGTCACCACTTTTGGAAGAACATCAAACTTTTTGCTAACTACTTAAAGGTGGAGAGTGCTATTTCATTAATTTTCATGTACGTAAGTTTGCTACTACTACCTAATCATACTCATGTTATTATACTCTACTTCATACGTATGAATGTTCTCTTGACTTGAAGTCAATTTATTAATTTAATTTATTTTTATCAAATAAATTAACTTCACTAAAGAATTTCTTCGACTTTTAAAACTATAATTTTGTATTATTGTCTATTATGAATAAAAAAATTTAAGTAAAATTAATTATACTTAAAAAAATTCAAATTATAAATTATAAATGAGATCAATTTAATTCATATGTGAATATTTTTAATTAGTAACTATATTATTGAGTACTAAAAAAAATTTCTCTACATATTAATAATGTTACAAGAGAATTTCATAGTAAATATTTAAAAAGTATACTTAAATGTTTTTCCTTCACTAGATCAAGTAGGAAATGTTTGGATAGCTTGTAAAAGTTCTTGTTATTTGGGCTTGGATCATCTAAAATACTTTACAAGGTAAAATAAAAAAAATAAAAAAAAGACACACATAGATAAATTTAATATTTAAAGAGTAAATGAGACTCATCAATTCATAGGCAAGTCTCATAAATTGTATCTATCCCTCTTCAATTTCTTTTCAACTTTATCTTTTAAAGTTCTGAAGATTTCAGTCCCTTGCCATATATTTTTCCAATAAAAAGCAGCTGTCTTTTTTGTGTAAAAGTTTATTACTTGAAAGTTATGAATTTTAGAATTTTAAGTTTTAAAATAAATTAATAATCTAATTTTTAAATCTGTAAATTTATTTAATTTTATTTTCAAATTTTTTTGAGAGTACAAATCAATTTATAAAATTATTAATTTATTATATACTAATTATTTTCAAAAATTAACTTATATAATAAAAAAAATTAAAAACTGCATAATTTTAGAATTCAAATTGTTTTTTATTTTTTTTTTAATTTTATCCACATGTATCTTCTACTAAAAATAATTTTATTAGAATTGTAAAATTTTTGTTGTTAGAATTTTAACTCTCTTAATAATAGTTTGCTCCATATACAAAATTTAAATTCAAAATTTTGCTTAAAAAGCATTGAATATTTGCCGTGCCAACTATTATTAGTGAATTGTTTGTTTTATGGTGTCGCTGGTAAAAAATTTAGGCCTCATTTAGATAATAAAATTTATAATTTATTATAATTTATTTATTAATATAAATATTTTTATATTAAAAAAATAATATTTTAATAAATTTAAATAAATAACTTATTAATTTTTAATAAATTAATTTTATAAATTTATTAAAATTTTTTTTTATAAAAAATTCAAATTTACATTATCAAAAAATTATTTTATACATTTATAAGTTAAAATTTTATTAAAATTATATCATTCACCTTTCTCCTCCCATCAAAATTATATTCAAATATTTTTTTAAAAAATTTATAAATTTAAAATTTTTTAAATAATTTAATTTAAATTTTTTTTATTTATAATTTTTATATAATAACTTATTTTATAAATATTTAAATAAATTATATATCTATTCCCAAACTCAATTTTCGCTAAACGATAACGTTCTACGCACAAGGCAAACTCTGTCCAAAAAAAAAAAAAAACCCTCGCTAAGCCCCGAGTCTCTCCCAAACCCTTCCGCTTCCAATCTTTTCTTTCTCCATCGAGCCATAGCTACTCTCAACTACAATCACACGCACCCGCACAAAAATGGCATGGCGCTCTGGATCTCTGTCTCGCTCGTTGATGTCCACAGCTAGGGCTTCACTCCGCCCTTCTGCACCTTCGCCTCTTCCCCGCATCCGTCCTCCACCTCTCGCCGCTCCTCGCCTCCACTCCCGCCGCTTTTCGTTATCCGCTTCCAGGTACCATCCTTATTGCTCATTGCAGTGTTTTGCTTCCATCACTATCCCACAAAAAGTATAGTTTTGAAATGCTTCATGCGTAGGCTTAGTTATGCCTAATAATGGACAATTCCAGGCTGGGAGCTCAACACTTTCCAGGGCTTTAATGTTTTGAGATATAATTCCAGCCGGTGGTTTAGAGCATGTTTTTAATTTCGTTTACTTCGGGAATGCGTTCGTAGACTTTCATGCGAAGCTACAGATATGGACGTTCCCTATGGTTTCTTGCTTGTAATGGAGAACGTACTATAAAATAGTACGGGCTTAACTGCACTTTTAATCCTTCTAGTCTGTCCAATAAGGCACTTTAGTCCCTAGAATTTTAATTAGAGCAATCTTGCCCTCTAAAAAGAAAAATTAATTGAAGACAACCTTAAGGTCTATTTTTTGTGGCTTAACGAACTTTAACTATTGTCCCTTATAACTATTATTTTTAGGTTATTTAATTTAATAATTAGAGGGATAATATACTTAAATTAACACTAGAATGGTTAAAAATATCTAATGTGTAAATCAACTTGAAACTTTAGACTAGATGTGCAATTAAGCCAATAATGAAGTACTGTGCTATATTTTTGCTTATGTATAATGATAATCTACTAAGCATAGTACTTACGTTCTAATTTGTCTTATTTTTTCTGTATAGGAACTTGGGGGAATTGGGATGCACGCAATCCCTTATACCACTGCATAGTTCGATGGCTGCAACTTGCCTCTCATCACACTTTGCTGGCAATGCGCGCGCTTGTTGCGAGTTGTCCAATGGTACCTTCTGCCGTTCTTGTCAAGATCGCTAGTAGTCTATTTGTGAGTCTTGCTGTTTTAAGGACACTAAAAGAAATGAAGACAATTATGTGTATTATTAGTAGTGTTTTTCAGATCTGTCTCCAAAATGCTCATTTTTTTCCCTCATGAATCATGACCTCTCCAAATGCACAAGAGGACCCTAAATTGTGGGGCTAATGTACATTAAGGATTAGTAAGTGCTGTGTTGCTCACAGTGAGAGACAATGGGTAGAAGTTTGTAAGTCTATCAAGCTTGGTTGATATGGTGTTAAGATTCAGATTTATGGGTTGGAGTGGAAAAGATGGGTGATGCACAAGAGTGTAGATCATACAGTGGCACTGTGGCAGGAGAAGAATGCTGCACTATAGGTTCCCTTTTATTTTTTATAGTAAATTAACAATTTGATTCCTAAATTAATAAAATAACTTAATTTCAGTCCCTGAATTCTCTTGAGTACACAAGTTAATCTCCAAAAATATCAAACTGGTAGCATATTCATATTAGTCCTTGGGTTACTAATATGCAACAGCTTTAATATTTTCATGGACTACAAAAATAACTAAACTGCAACAAGGTGATAATTTCAAGGACTAATTTGTGCACTAAAGAAAATTTGGCGATTAAAACTAAATTGATCTATAAATTCAGGGATCATAGTTTTAGTTTACTCTATTTTTTAATTCAAAACTATGAATTCTATAATATTTTTAATTTTAATCCTATTTATTTTAAAAACCAATTTTACTTCCCTAGGTTATGCACTTCGACATTTTGTTGCATTGTCGCTCCCTTTTTTTAACATTTTTAAATTTCATCCAAAAAAAATTTAGAATTAAAAATCTATGTTCTGAACAGTTAATTTGTTGCAGTATCCAACCTAAATGGAAACCAGAGATGGTATTTGGGCTCATTTCTTTGCCAGCTTTTTATTTTTCTCACAATTTTGGAAATGCCATTACTAGTATTAGAAATTCGTAACATAAAATTTAGAGCCTTCCCATCACGCAGAAAAAGTTGAGGCTGGTTTTTTTTGGGGGGGGAAGGAGGGGGTTTGGGAATATGTTACCAATTTATTACATGCATAAATTTGCTACTTTCACAAATAGGAATTACATGTAAGAGTCGTCCTTGAAATTGGCTGTATGACTCCCTTTCTTCGGTTCTATTGATGCTAATAATTGGTTAACTCCATTCCTTTCACAGGTGATCCTGATTCCTAAGGTGGAGTTCTAAATCCCCACTGATTGTTATGTTTAAACTCTTTTAAATGGTCCCTTGATCAAGCTCCACACTCTTTGTTCTGAATCACGTGAACTTTTGTGCTAATGAAGTTGCTCCATGCATGAAATTCTTACTAAGAAGTCAATTTGAAAGCTTCATGCAGCTAGGAAATGGTTGTCAAAAGCTGCCATCTGTACTTTCATTTGAGGGATGATTTTAAACTTCAAATTTTACTAATTACCCTTGATATCAAGTCTTTTGTTAAAGTTGCTATGTTAGATTCTTTCTTAGTTGGAAGTGCTTGTTAGATGTGATCTTGACAAAGCAGCTGTTCATCAATTCCTGTTCATTGTGGTTTCAATATAAAAAATTCTGTGCCTGCGCAGATATGATTTGTGAAAATTTTCCTTTACGTAATATTCTGTTGTTGACAAGTGATCTGATCCGTGGTGTAACTTTCTGATGCTGCATAGTCCGCTGTACTTCTGCAGTTATATTTACAGTTTTCTTTGTTCGTGCAGTTACCTGAGGGAGCTGTTGGATCTGCATAGCTGCACTCAAGAATATCAAGGGTGGTTATAGAGGGTAGTATGAAAGAAATCTGTGTAGGAATCCTGACTGAAACTCTCATCTGTCGTGCTATTTCTGATTTGCAGGGAGGGCGGAACCTCCTTTGTCCTTCCTATTTGGGACAGCCTTCAAGAAGATTAGTTCATGCTTGACTTTGGTATCTGGTTTTGATAACAGCTGTACTTCGTTCTTCTGTTTCTTTTTATTGTTTTGGAATAAACTTTTGTTTCCTCATTGCTCACCTTGTGAAGAGGAAACGGGAATTGAACATAGAATTCAGAGAATAGTGTTAGCTGGGCACTTCTGAGTTCTAACATACCTTAAGGACTGACTTGAGGCACAACCAATAGATATATTAGAATGTGGGTGGGTGGGATTAATCCTTGCCTTTCAACATTGAGAAAATGCTTTTAGAGTCGAATTGATTTGTTTCCATAACCAAAATCCAAGTAGTGTCATCCACAAAGTATTGCGAAGGGTTCTGAACATTGAACTCATCAACAATACAATAGCCACTGCAGGCAAGAATTTAAAACATGTTCCCTCAAGTTTAGTAAGTGACTTTTGATGGGTTTTGTTGACAAATTGGTAGAGGGATAGAGATTTTGGTGGGCTTGTCTTGGGTTAGTGTGTATCTTTTAAAATTCCCAAACGTCAGATGTATCGAAAGGATAATACTCAACAGCATATCCAGTAACTAGTCAAAGTTCCATAACCAATTCTTTTCAAATATAACGTAATTTAGTGAGCAGAAATGTGCTATAACTCACTATAAGTATCGAAGACCCCACCTTCTGGGAGTGTATTTTTAAATGAAAAAATTGCACCGATTCCATAGTGGACAAATTTCTAAAGGGTAACAACCCAACTTCATTGGTAATCAAACTAGTCGGATTAGGTTGGAATTGACTCGGGTCCAATGACAAACCCTGCCAATAGAAGAAAAGCCACATCCAGCTGTGTTCTGTCTTCCAATTTTCAGTTTGCATACGGAGAACTATTCGCGTAGAGATAGTTAGGAAGAGATTCCGTTTTTTTTTTTTTTTTTCGGGTGGGGGGATTATAGAAGAAGAGACCCGAGGTCTTGAAAGTAGAGAGTAGGGAAAGGCCATTGATTATCTATTTGGACTTGTGTTTTGCTATGATTTAATATTAATTTTTTACATGACAATAGATGATTGAACTTCAAAAAATAAAAATAAGATTTTCTACATGCAGAATAAAACTTTTTATAGAACTCATTCAAATAACTTCAGAATTGCACGGCTAACGGCCTTCTTCTTGTTTTAGTTTTTTTTCCTTTAAAGAAATAAATAATGCACTATGTTCAAAGAAGGTAACATATAGATAAATTTTTTAAGTAATTTATTATCATATTAATAAAAATATAATATGTGAATTTTTTTATAATTTGACATTATAATATTGACTCTTTAAAATTTTTTTATGCATTATAATTTTATTAAATAATTTAATAAAAAACACCAATCATATAATTTTTTTGAAGATCTCCCCATTGTGATCTTTCTTTTTCTAACAATAATTGCATTTTTTATCGTCTTGTTCAGTCTGCTATTACCAAACCAATAAGAATAACCAAAACTAAAATTATCTTCTTTACTTTGAATTCAAATTTGGTTTGGTAGCAAGAAATTTAGTGATGAAATGAAAATTTAAATTTTATTTTTTTATTTAGCTGGTAAAATTTGTGAAAAATATAAATTTTACAAAATACTGATTATTTCATATAAAAGAATAGATATTACTTTAAAAAAACGAATAAAAAGTAAATAGGATAATAAGAAAAATTAAAATATTTATTTATTATTTTATTTTATTTATAAAATTAAAATAATATTATTTTAATAATTTATTTTTAAAATTTTTATTTTATTTATTTTTATATCATGTCAAACATAATTTTAATTATAATATTTTATATTATTTTCAATTTTCGTTCATATTTTTTCTTAAATTTTGAACCAAACGGTATGCCAAGAAAGATCACCCAATCTCCATCCTCCACAAAGCTGAGCTCTGATTGGTTGGTGAGGCGTGAACTGTGAAGAGGTAGGTAGCCGTGTAATTATTTTCTGTTATTTTTTTTTTTTTGGGAATAATATCAAATTTAAAAATTATCGGACATATATTATAAAGGCGAAGTATCCCCCCAATGACGTCTCTTTCATATACAGTGCTTTATAAATCAAATCTAAAATAAAGTGTTTAAAGATTTTAAACTTATTTAGACCACGTGAATTATTCCCCTGTTGAGGAACAACCTAGTACCGCGGACTAAGGAAAGTACAACTGGCCCCAATGCACTTAAGTGAATTTAGGTACATTGGATATTTTAGTTTAAATTAATTATAAATAAATATAAAAATACGTTGGAAGTTAGCTTCAGCTAAATGTCTTGTATTTATTTATAATTTATTTTATTTATTTAAATAAATTATTATTTTAATTCTTAAAAAATGTTAATGTCATTAATTTTAAAATAGACTAATAATTTAATATTTAAATTTATAAACATACTTTAATTTTAAAAATTATTAAATTTATTATTGTTAATTAAGAAATAACGATCAATGAATTGAAAATTTTATAAATTAATTTGTACATTTAAAAATATTAAAAAATGAAAATTAAATGAATTTAAAGATTTTTTCATTTAAGATTTCTCCCATTTCTCTAGCTGGAGCTGTAATGTTTGAAAAGTAACCCCAAGAAGCCCCAAGAAGCAGACACCCAGAGCACCATCTATAGTTTTCAACTTTTCATCAACCATTATTGGCAATAATAAAGGTCCCATTCTTCCCCCCAACGAGACATCAAAACATAAAGCAACGAAAAGCCAAGCCGACACCACAACTATTGTGTTCACAATTTGAAGCTTTATCACCCACTTCCTCAACCCTTTCCAACTGTAAGGTTACAATTGGATGAGAGTGAAGAGAAGAGAAGAGAAGTTTCATTGAATCTTTCTTTTTGTTTGAAAGTTTTAACTAAGCTTCCAAAATCTTTTAAACTCTTCTCTCTATTTTATAATTTGGTATTCTATTATTATTATTTTTTAAAATTATATATCAATAAACCTTTAACAAAAAAAATTATATATATATATATAATGTAAAAAATATATTTATAAATAAAAGTAAGTATAATTAGTTCAATTTGATTCAATTCATCTCAATTCAATAAAAAAAATTATTTTAAATTAAATTAATACGAATTAAATTAAATAAAAAATTTTAATTTTGATTTGACTATTTTGATATAATTTGATTAAATTTAAATAATTTAATTCAAATTAATTTAAAATTTATAAAAAATATAAAAAATCAAATAATTTCAAATTTTTATTTTTATTTAAATTTTATCAAATCAAATTAATATCCCGACCCATCCGAATATTTGCTCCTCCCACTCCACAGGTTCAGAAGTGCACCAACATGCACTAGAAAGCTGAGAAGTCAGAGGTAACTTTCCCTGACACTAAGGAATTTAAAAGGTGGGAAAACAAATCAATTCACATGGCCGTGCCAAAGTAGAGACATGCAGTGTCCATCATTAGGCCTATCGTATCCAGCCTACTCTCAAAAAGTAGAGCACATAGATTTGTTGCATGATGGGTCAGAAGCACAGCACACATGGCAGGCAGTTCAACCTTGTATTCCTATGGAAACTCCTGAGATGGCCAAGGGAGGTTGGAGCCTTACAAGGAGAAAATAGGAAAATAAAGGAAAAGATGAAAGTGGGGAATCCTAAGTTTGACAAGGCCAACAGGGAAGATGACCTCAGCATTGTTCTCTGAAAGCACCAAGCATCAATGGGTGGTGGAGTCACTGATTTAGAAGAGATAAAATAAAAAGTTTTATTAAATTAATTTTTTTCTCTTAATTTATCAAATTTTTAATTGATTTTCTAATTTATTAATCCTATTACATTTAATATCTTAAAATTTAAATTAAATAAAATTTATGATATTATCAAAATATTCTTATTTTTACTTTATTTTCTATATTCTCTATGCTTTCCTCTTTTTTTTATAGGAAGAGTATTTAGTAATTTCACATAAGTACAATTAAAATTAATGTCTAATAAATAATAAAAAATAAATACAATAAAACAGATAAATTAAAGAATCGATAAATTTAAAAAAAAAAATAGTGATAAAGTTCGACTAAGAAAAATAATCTTTCCAAAAGTAAAATAAAATCTCACTCCCTTTTCACTATGATACCCCCACCCGCACCATTTGGTTTTCCCTTCCAATAATCTATTCAAATTTCTGAGTCCCAGAACTCCTTCTGAGAGTGCGGGTAGAAATGATCATCAAGGAAGATGAAAGTGTTGTAACAGGCAAGGAACAAGCAAGCGAAGGGATGAACAGAGACAGGAACAATGAAGGAAGTGAACATCACAAACCAGAAGAGTGGTTGAACTTGAGTTTAGGAGGAACTCAGCTCTCAACACCAGCAGCAGACCCTGAATCACCACAATCAATATCACCATCAACAACTACCAAAGTCTTCTCCTGCAACTTCTGCATGAGAAAGTTCTTTAGCTCGCAAGCACTGGGAGGGCACCAGAACGCCCACAAAAGAGAAAGAGGAGCAGCCAGAAGATATCAATCTCAGACGAAGATGATGCCAATGATGGGTTTGTCCATGAATCCTCCCATGCTTGGGTCACTTCGGGTCCAACCCCATTCACGGGTGCACAAGCCATGCAGAGGTGGAACAACACTGGCAGCAGCAAGCTTTCATGATGCCTATGGAGGGTTTGGAAATGGAATGGGATGGACGGCCTTCGTGCCTGAGGATCAAATGGATCGCGTTTGGCACGGCAGCTTTCGTTTGGATACACCACAACCCCAACCACCACAAGAGTCACTCAAGCTTGATTTAGACCTTCGACTCTGAAAACTAGATATTGGCCTCAGCATGGAACTTCATCTTTCTTCTGAGCCAGTGGAGTTTGCTCATAATTTTAAGCATGAAACCAACGTAGGAGACCCAAGAAATAGAAGAGTCAACATCTCAGATTATGGTTCTGCATATTGATGCGCTAGAAGAATTATAAAGTTTACTCTCTAGTTATTTTGGCTATAGCACCAGAAAAAGCCAAACTAGAACTTCTACTACTTTTAGTTCATTGATGCTTAAAATAAGGCATGTTGCTGACTTTAGAAGGATGTTTTGTTTGCTTTACCTCATTTTTTTTCCCACCAAAATAAGTTTCAATCCTACGACATTAGTGAGAAGATGGGTATTAATCCAAATTGACAGGATCGCTCATATAAAATCAACTTTCATCGTAACTGTGTAGACCAAAAAAATTAAAAAGAAAAAGAAACAATTCGCAAGTGAATCAATCAAAATACCTAATGAAGCGATGCTAACAATTTTAGTGTTGCAAAAATAATATAAACATTTCCCTTCCTATTTGATCACTTCTACGTGCTCTAATATCCATATTTCTCTTTAAAATAACAAAATAATTGGGCTGTAACGGCCTCTGAATCATGAGACATCTAAAGTTGTACGAAGCAATCGTTGGAAACAAAAAAAAAATTGTATACATAAGACGACAAAAAAAAAGACCTGAAAAGTAGGTGTTGAAGAACTAAGCTCCTCTTAAAATTATCCTGAACGACCACTATGGAGGTACGCATGCTTCCTTTCCCGTCCCTTTTGTTTTCGTACAAAATATGATCAATTAATGTTACTACTTACAGTTTCAGCTGCTTTTTCCAAACAAGGCCATATCTCCAACACCTCAAAAAATTTAAAATCACAAATATAGGAAAAGCATTCGGAAACGCTTCAAGATTAGCAATTTAACACGCTGTCTACTATTACCCAGGTGTACACTGGTATGCCCCATGAGTCCACGCCATACAATGACCGGCATCATAAATCTACATAAGAAGCAACTGATGCCTTTAACAGCAATTGCAAAATATAACCATATTAATTCATTGTTTCTGTTCCCCACATACAATTCGAATCAGAAATGACACCCCCCCCCCCTTTTCCCTCTTCGTCCAGTATTCCTTTTCCTCCTAGGAGATGAACATGCAACCCATTCTTCGGTAAGGGATGCTAATTATATCCATGAAAGGATAGTTGAAGAATAAGAACAAGAGAGGAATTGACCTGAATCCTTTTTGCATTATGAGAATTTATAGCCTTACAAGTTAAGTCGAAACTGTAAGCTTTTGGGTCCTATGTATGACGATGGGGAGCCTCTGGCTGATGCTGCTAGGATCACTATAGGCAGCAGAATCCAAAGGGTGTCCTTTCTGCATCAAGTAACCAGAGAGAGAGAGATAGAGGTTAGTGCACTGAGAGAGACATTCAACCTTAAATTACGTATATATATTTAAATAACGGCTCTACCAAAACAACTATACAAGAAAAGAAAGCAAAGAAAGACTATCAACAACATATACAAATATAGCTTGATTACTACCGTCTGTCAGCTGCAAGGTGTTATAAGGGTCAGCACTGGTGATTTGTTCAATTGGACAAATTTGAGAGGGAAGAATGAAAATTAATTGAAAGATTACACATTTACTTCTATTCGATTAGAAAATAGACAAGAAAAATGAAGATATTTGGAAGAAAATACATTCAATGGAACCCACTTTTTCAGATTTGTCCACAGTCGACAGAGAGGAAATAAATGAGCATATTTGCCTGTGTGGGACATGATTCCACTATGTTTAATTCTACTGAATTTAATTTTATCTTCTTATTACATTAATTTAGAGTAAACCGCCCCCAGATTTTCTTTATTTTATATGAACTTGCCTCTATTTGAAAAAAACCATACAAACCACCCTTGAACAAATAGTGTTTATGAAAAATCAAGAAAGTCCAAGGGAAGTTCAAGCTGGGCTTTAGAGGTCAGTGTAGGGTCTTTCAAGGTTTCAAGGGAGATTTGTGTAGGATTTTTGAAATAGAGGGGAGGTTCATATAAAATCAGGAAAATCCAAGGAAGGTTGGAGTATTTTACTTGTTAAGTTATTATGTTATTCAAAAGGACAAAATGAAAATTGTACAAGCTTGAAACCATTTCCTTCATTTTATTTACAAAAATCATACAAAACATGTCATGATCATTTTTTAACTTTATCTTTCTAAGCAAACAATGAGAGTATTATAATATGCATCTCCTGGCTCAGCATAGCATGCCCTAGACTCCATATGAGCACTCTCTCTCAACTAGCTATTCATGACATTCTCCTTAGTTGCTGTGACATTGCCAACAGAACCATAATAGTCAAAAGTGAGATGTTTGCGATTATTTGTAGATACGTGTAATTCAGTCAGAAGCCAAAATCTATCCATTGACTAGTTATATTCAAGGCATTCTCCTTAGTTATTATGTCAAAATCTTGGCAATCAAAAAGAGAGATTTCTTTTGACATATTTCTAGTCTTCAGATGTATATAATTCAGTCAGAAGCCAAGTCAATCAGTTTTAGTTTTTCAGTTCTCAAAGCAAGAAACATAGAAACATAAATAATTCTTGGATCTTAACTATTCCAATTATTTAAGAATGACAAGTGTTATTGGAGCCATTGATATAAAATGTAGATTCAATAATGCTATCCCAGAAACTACTACAGCACTAGTATCCATGATCTTCTGCACCAAAAGAATAACAATAAATAATAGCAGTAGGCTCAACTTTTCAAACATTCTGTAAACCTAAGCATGAAGGGTAGAAACATTAGCTCAGGGTGGATATCCCTCCCCCCCTCTTGTTCCATCTCTCTGTAAGTAGCAACTACCAAAATGGGATTATCATTCTAACTTAAAGTAAGAAGCATGACAAGTGTGTGCATGCCACAAACTTACTGCAGACAGAGCTTGAAATGTAGACTCTCTCCAGCATGTCTCTCGAAGTATAATGGGATTTGCAGTGCCACCAAATATGCAATGCATACGAGTGTCTCTCAGTCTAATCAACACTCCATCAACTCTAAGCTGTTAGAGAAACGAGTCAACAATAGAATGATAATTTTAGGGAAGCGAGTATAAGTAAATTCCTATAAGTGTGTCAAGAGTATGGTAGATCATTTGCAAATTCCAATAACTTGTGTTTTGATATGATTAACAACGTGATTTACAAAATCAACTACACTAAATAAAATAACTGATGTTATAAATGGAGTTTCAGTCAAAAGGCTTCATGAAGAAATTTAGTATATGAAGAAGGAGTAGCTCACCCAGAATCGCAAGAGAAGAAACCAAGAACTTGGCATGACTCTCTATACAAACCAAGTAGTCATATCATCAGTCATTAGGAAATCTATTATTTCATACAGAAAAAATGAACTCGTAGCCAAAGACGAAAACAGTTGAATGATTACCACTTTTACAGTAAGAAGAGATACTCCATTATCAGCCAGTTCATCCTCATATAGGACCACCTGCTCATAATGAGGATTAATTTGTGACAGAAAGCAACTGTCATCAAGGAAGAAAATATGGACAATTCACTACAGATGAGACACGTAAAAATGAATACATTTAGGTTGATTCTGGAATAGCATTAACATATAGCAGATTTCACTAACCTACCTCATTCTTTCTGCAAACTAATAGCCTAATCAATCTTCTATAAGTGGAGCATAACAGCAAAGGTGTAATGGAGATTTTACTAAATTAACTGCCTTTTCATTCTTTCAATTAAGCATAATTTCCTAAATACTTTTAAAAAATTGCTTTGTCCACACATTAATTTATATGTAGAACTGCACAGATTGTGCACAGTTGTCATTTAAACTACTCACCTCATCATAAAAAAGTATAGGTTCTTTGGATGCCAAGGCAACTACATCAATTTGCTCCTTGCAGTCTTCCCATTTGAGATTGCCGTTTTCCTTAGAAACATCTCCATGCTACCAGGAAAAAGAAATCAAAAGGTTTAAAAACAATAACACAAATGTTTGTTATTCTTGGAATTTCTTCTAAAAGCAGCATCAGTTGCTTGAATACTCCCAAGTCAAGCTGCAGTGTCTAGCAGAAACTCATTCTACAAGCATCATCTTGTACATGTGACTTGCACAGAGAACTTAAGTGAAAGAACTTCGGCATTTAGGATGGCAGATTCAGTGCATGTTTGTTATACCCTTTGACCCCTTCTAATGTGATTCTTCAAAGCTCAAAATCAATTCTGGTACCTGCAGTATAAATGAAGAAGAGAGAGGGAGTACATACCTTATCTTTATCAATCTCAATAGTTCCACTTCCACAATAAGGCGTTGTAAATGTATAGTCATAATCTAGTATTACTTGCTGAGAGGGTTTGCTGCAATTTTTTTCCTAAAGAAAGTGAGAACAACAGCAAGATCTATTTGTCGGTAAACAAAGATAAACTGATAATAACTTAATTCAAAGAAAACTTTCATTTGCATCATATTCCTCAGGTGGGGAGAAAGCATCAAGCAATTACTAGGCGGTTGCATAAAAGATAATATATTTTCTAGAAGAGAAAGAGAGCAAGCCAATCTAAGCAAGCTTATAGAATTCAATAATATAAGGACCTAGCAGTGGACATATTTGAAACTTGGCAGACAACAGAAGTTCATAATTGTGTCTGAATAAACCTTACCTTCTAAACTTCCACTGTGCAGCTGCTGGCACTTCAACTGGTGGCAAGGCTTCCTGTTTCCAGCCACAGAGAGCATCAAATGCATTAAAATGAATTTTCGTGCCACTATTCACGTGTTTCAGAATCAAAGAGTTTTCCCCAAAAACCATTTCGGGTAAGTGAGATGTCTGGAGTTTCTGTTCCCACCTGAAAGGTAGCATCAATTCAATGCATTAAAAATTATAGGAAACTTGAAATTACAGGAAAATCAATGCAGTAAGATGAGTTCAACGGGAGACTGAAACCATGATAAGTGTAATGACTCAAATAGGAGAAATAGCTTAATGTGTACTTTCATGCACTGAATTAGGGAAAATACTGTTATTGCTCGACTTTCATGCTTAGCTATGCTTGTAATTAGTTACAGTCTTACAGATAAAGAAATAAAAGGAAAACCTAAGAAAGGAATTGGCATCAGTATAAATAATGAAATTCTTGTCCCCCGTGACACCTCTCTCTCCCCCCCATTTTCTTCTCTATCACGAACCAGAACTTTCTGGTTCATTGCAATAAACAACGACCCAGTTAAAATAAATAACTGAATGACAAATTTTGCTTCCAGAAACTAGAAAAGCAGTTGCGACAAATCAACAACGAAACCAAAAACGAATTGATTTACCTATAAACGAACGGTAATAGTTTCTAAAATTGGAAAATTGATGAACTAGGGTTAAAATTACTTACTCGTCGACAGTGGAAGAGTTGAGTATGGAGTGTTTCCGGGTTTCAATCTCCCAACCATGAATGCGAATACCACGTCCAACATCACCGGAGAAGAGCTCGGCACCGGCGGCTTTCAGGTCATTCTCGTCCACCTTCACTTCCATCTTCAATTCAACCACTGAGTCGTTTTCCCTCTAGTTTTCTTCGCTTCGGAGCTGATCAGGGATTTAGGTCCAAAATGGAATCTGGCGTGGAGGAGTCACGCGGCTTACTAATATAGTATAATTTTTAAATTTTAACCCCAAAATTTTGTGTTTTAAAATATTAGAGTTACAAAAAGAAAATATAGTCAGTGTTTCAAAAATGTTCTAGTAAGTTATATAATTAAATAAATAATAATAATTTAATATGCAACAATAACAAAATTGGAAGGCACTAAGGTGAAATTTGATATATTTGTAAGTTCTTAAAAACTTATTTATAAGATATTTAAGTATTAGAAATATTGAAAGAGAATAAATAATAGATTTTGGCACAAAGTTTAAGTTTGTTATTAAACTCCTTTGTGGTTTGTTAATTAATTATAAAACATTTAACTATTTTGTGATATTCTTCATTTAAATTTTAATAGTATAATCATCTTAATGTAAAAATAATTAAAGTTATAATTGGAAGGCACTGAATTAAAGTTATAGTTGACTTCAATATAATTAACTTAATTTTAATAATATTATTATAAAATTATAATAAAAGAAATAAATTATTAAAAAAAAAGTGGGTCAGTGCACGAAACTCTCACCTGGTGGGATCTGAACAAAAAAAAATGTACACAACTATACTTTCGCAAGCGGAAAAACTGTTTCTAGAATTTGAATCCGTGATCTCTAAACTGCAAGACAATAATTTTACCGTTACGTCAAAACTCAACTTCTAAAAAAATAAACTATTAACAACAAAATTATTTATTACTTTAATATTCACATAATTATACTCGTATAAGGCTCCATATAAACCTCTAAAATAAATTACATAAAACATAATGTAATTTGCTTTGTAACGCTCTAAACTTGCAAGAAAATGAGTTGCGACGATATACAAACTCAACAAAACTGTACACTCAGTATTCATCCAACTACAAGAATACTACAGAAAACAGCTCTGCCAGTACTTTGAAGATTGGCGACACCCTCCAATTCAAAAGGGATCAAAGGGTGACGAAGTTGAAATAACCCTGAGGAATTTCGGGAGATATTTTCGTTCCTACAGATAGAAACTGTTATAGAGATGTCATCCACTTCTAATTAGATAAATGTGAGATACTGAGATCTCGTATATAGTCAAGACAAGAGCAGATCAAACCAGAGTACCTTGGCTTGCGAGTCTTTCTGTTGGACAGTTCGTAAAGAACTTCCTCTGGCATTCAATTGCAAGTCACGCATGGCAAGAACACAACCCTTTAACTCCCTTGGCCACAATTGTGTACGGGATTGCAACGTTGAGATCTAGAAAGAAGGGTAAAATAAAATGAGGTTACTGACTCTACGTGCCAAGCTCAGTTTTCCTTCTTACTGCCACTTAACATGAAGCTGAAACAAATATTTTTGCCTTCTTTTATTCTAATGCAGCATCACCTAATTTTTAGTCCTACAACCTCTCTTGCCTATCACTCAACTTTGAAAATTTATTAGGTAAATCAAATCAATCATGAGAAGACACGTGAGCATATCAACCATACTTTCTAAGGAGACCTACTTTGACATGTTTACCTATCTTCTAGCTAATCCTGGAGTTCACAAGCAGGTCATTACCATGAGTCTATTCTCAGAAAAAAGTTGAGTGCTTCATACCCAAGGAATTGTCCGTGGATTGCGTGTAAACCTTGAAAGAAATAAAGCTGATGCTGCTGCAACTGATGGTGTAAACTGCACGCCCCCTTAGTCTAACAAGCTCAGCTCCAAAAGATAAGCTATGTATTCCAAGAAAACCTTGCCATCCTGTCACAGCATATCAATGAATTGGCAAAACACAGGAGTTAAATATTCAGTCAGAACTGGGGGCAAGAAAGTAAATATGAATCAATTCAAACAGTACTAGTGGCTATTCTACTGGTAAATTTCCTTGAGGAGCTTTGATGACCTTTCTGCAATTCAGCAAGAATCGGAAAATGCAACTTGTCAGAATTCATTCATTTATGTAAAATTAAGAAAATATATACAAGCTGCTATTTAAAGGTTGAAAATTATAATGAAGGGTATTTATTTTAGCATTCTTGCCTGAGAGAAGTTATTGCTGTAGGATATCAAACTTCAATATTTATTACATAGTTTTCATCCACAGTCATTTATCATTATTAGTGCAATGATGAATATAATCTAGTTTATCTAGATTCAAGTTGTTGTGAAAATTCAAATTATTTTTTCATCAATAATAAATTTAACAATGCTTGACAATGATAAATAAGAAGTAGAAAAACAATTAAAGAGAATACTAAAATTTGACGAAATTCAGTTAATTATGCCTACGTCTCCGAACATCATTACAATTATATTTCTCCAAAATAATACAAAAAAAAAAGATAAATTAAGCATTTTGAAGAGGTAGAAGGCTTAATATTTTTGGTGTTTTGTTTTTATAACTAATGAGAAGGTTTCCTTTTATAACTTAAGGTTTCTTCCCATTTCTCATAGATTTTCGAGGTAGGACTTTAAAAACCAAAAAAATAACAAATCTCCAACTTAGCGAATAAAGTTTCAAACAAAATTTTATAAACTCTTCTCTCACAATAATACTATCTCTAATAGTATTTTCGAATGAGCCCATGGCGCTATTTATCTTCAATCTTCACAATATTAATCAATTTCAAACAATGTTGAAACTTGATTGATGTTAACATTTTGGTCATCATATTTGCAGGATTTTTAACTGTTTGTATCTTTTGAAATAATATTTCACCTTCTTCAAAAATTTCTTTTACAAAATGATATCAAACATCTATATGCTTCGTGTGTGCATGGTTTAAATTGATTTTTTGCTAAACAAATAGCACTTTGATTGTCACAATACACTTTGACGTGTTTCTAACCAACTCCCAATCTTTAAGCAATCCTTGAGTCAAATAGCCTCCTTACAGCTATATACTCTACCTCTGTAATAGACAAAACAACTGTTGACTATAAAATATATTTCCAACTAACTAGTGTCTTTGCAAGTATAAACACATAACTGATAGTTGATCTCTGTTTGTTCAAATCACCAGTATAAATCACAATATCCAACTATCTGTGAAATGTCAAGTTTCGTACACACCATAGCATACATCAAGCTACTAACAATATTTGTACAAAGAATTTTTTCCATATATTCTCGTTCAGCATTATTCTTTGAAGATAAATCAACACTAAGCTGCATATGAGGAGCAAGCAGAGTACTCATAGGTTTTGACTTGTCATTCATGCCAAAACGTTGCAGCACTTTTTCAAATATTGTTTCTGTGTTAGATAAAGTTGTCCCAATCTTTTGTCTCTATTTATCTCTATGCCGAAAATCTTCTTAACTTCTCCTAAATCTTTCAACTCGAATTATTACTTCAATTGAGCTTTTAACTTCTCAATTTCTTCTTGATTCGCTGCCAAAATAAAAGAGAAGATCGATAAAAGATCCATCTTGTAGTTTGTATAAATATATATAATGATCATATTTGCTCCTTATGTACTTCTGCCCTAACATAAACTTGTCAAATCTCTTGTACTACTGTCTTGGAGATCGCTTAAAACCGTACAATAATTCTTCAAATTTGGATACTAAATTTTTTTTTCCAGCAACCTTAAACTCTTCTGGCTGAATAATATAAATTTTCTCCTCCAAGTCTTCGTATAAAAATGCAGTTTTTACATCAAGTTGAACTAGTTCCAGATTTAATTGTGATACCAAGGCCAATAAAATTCAAATGGAGAAATATTTCACCACTGAAGAAAAAATTTCATCATATTCAATTCTCTCCGTTTGAGCATAGTCTTTAACTACTAACCTTGCCTTGTAACGAATACTTTTGTTGTCAAAAAACCCTTTTTTTCATATCCACTTGCATCTAATAGTCTTCTTTTCTTTCGACAGACTTGCTAACTTTCATGTTTGATTCTTATGAAATGACTGTATCTCTTCATTCATAGCATTCCTCCACTTTTTATTTTTGAAATGCTTCTTGATAAGTGGTAGGAATTTCATCATTTAGTATTATAGATGCATGAACCACCATATCACTGAATCGAACAAGTTTGTATCTTATTCGTTGTGACTTTCTTACTGCAATTGATTTTTGTTGTCGTTAAGGTTCTTGGGTTAAAACCTTTTCTTCATTTAACTCTTCTTTTTCCATAAGAGCTTCTCCATCTTTAGACATTATTGAGTCAATTCTACTTTCAAACTCCACCTGTTGCGGAACACTATTGATATGTTGAATATCATCCTTCTTCAATATGATAGATTAATCAAAGGTGACATCCCTGCTAAAGATTATCTTTTTTGTTTCAGGACAACAGAGGTGTAACATCCTAAGTTTTTAATAATGTTAGATAAATCTAAGAAAAAATAAAAGATATATATGACCAAAAATTAAATTACTTAGTTATGGAACAATAAGGTATTTTAAAAAAAATATAGGTGACATATAATTAATAATGAATCATACAAATAAAATTCTTAAAATCATAATGGATGAGGAAATGATACAAATACATTTTTAGGACATCACTAATTTAGGATTAACAGTAAATTAAGGCAATATAAAACAATTAAGGAGCTGCCAAGTAGCACCACCAAAGGATGCTACCTTGCAGCCACCATACACCTTCTTCATTTTATTTCTACAAACCATGACAAAAGGGAAAGAAACCATGCACCTTCCTCATTTTGTTTCTACAAACCATGACAAAAGAGAAAGAAACCAAGTGCCTTCCTCATTTTATTTTTACAAATCATGACAAGAGGGAGAGAAACCATACACCTTCCTCATTTTGTTTTTACAAACCATGACAAGAGGGAGAGAAACCATGCACCTTCCCCATTTTGTTTTAATCAATTGTTCTTTTGTTCTATAAATACCAATGACAAGAGGGAATCTAAGATAGAAAGAAAGGAAGAGAGAAAGAGAGAGAATAACCAGAAATTTGAGAGAGGAGATGCTTAGAAATTGAGAGAAATCTTCTTTCCTTCCTTCACCTTGTGGCAGTGAGAATGAGAGTTTGAATGTTGAAAAATTAAAACTTTACCCACCATTTTTCTTATAAGAACAGAGCTAGGTGTGCAAGGGAAGCCAATAGAAGAAGCTAGCTGAAAAGTTGGCACAATAGAAGTGTTTTGCACAAGGTAAGTTTGCTTTCTTGTAAAAATTTGATTTAGAGTTTATTATGTTAATTTTAGGTTCTGTATGGATGAATTTTTTACTAATAATTATATAAAATCTAAAGATATGTTTAGCAGAGAAGTTATAACCCTATGTCTTAGCTTTCTATAGCCTTTAGAATCATATCAATCGAATTTAATATGTGAGAGTTATTCCCCAGTGAGTGATGAGATGTCAGAATCGGGTATGGAATTTAGAATAGTGATAATAGTTTCGGTTTTTGAATTTCTGGGACTAATCTATTAGGAATATGAAGAAATGATTAACTTACAAAATGTAGATATATGTCTCACGGTTAAATGGCCACTAAAAACACCCAATTTGGAGTCCATATGAGTGAGTTATGTTCTGATTAGTGAGTAAAAATCATAGAGCACATAAGGATTAGGTTTGAGAACACAGAACCCTTTTGCATCTAAAAACTTGGCTTGGTAAATTGAGTAAATGACTTTTAAATTTTTTATTTTTTGGTAAAAAAAAGTTTTGAAATATTGATAATCAATTCTGAAAATTTTTGTGATTTTTGAGAACCTACAAATATGACATTTGCAATTAAAACACTGTAGAGGAAAAATCTGCTGGACAGCTTAAGCTGTTAATGGAAATACTAAACATTAAAGAGGTTAGATTTTTAATTTTCACATAAAAATTTTATTACATGTTACTAAAATACTAACTAAGGTCCCCACCAAATTTGAAAAAATTCTGAGCAATTTAAGACATATAATAAAATATATAAGTTTTGTGGGACAGGAAGTGAGTCAGAACAGATCAAAATTAGGGACAGCTATAACAATGACGTTATTTGAGGGGTCAAATGAATTATAATTTACTTGAAATTTCTATGGTGATTATATAACATATCTAGGATATTGTATATAAAATATCACGAATTTTAAAGAAATTTTACCATCTAAAGGAATGGAAAACAGAAGAGAAATGGAACCAAAACCAATATACATTGTTCTGAGTTAAGGAGGTACTTCTTGGGGTGAATGGAAGATTTAAGGGTTGAGAAATCCAAGAAATCAAATAGACATGTAAAAGAACTTCCATGCAAAATTTTAGAATTTTTGGAGAACTTTTATTATATTTAATAATAATTCTAAAACTGAACAGAATCACAAGTCTTTTAAAAGAACAAGAACTCTTAAACTAGAGATTTAAGATTTTAGATGCTCATATGCATGCATTAATCAAAGGTTTTTATATGTTTTAGTTTGAGTAGCTGGTTGTAACCTTAGCAGTCTTGAAAAGGAAGTGATTGTGCTGGAATTGAGGTAGCTAACTTTTCCTTAAAATACTCTTTATGTTTATAATTTTGAATTTATCAATTTCACTGGTTGCCTAACTTTTATGCTATGATAAATGATGGTCTAAAGATATGTTATGTATGCATTCTCGGGAATTAAGGGGTGCCTAAAGTGTGACAAGTAAGCCTCATTTCCTCTACGTATTGGTCAATAATAGGATATGCATAACTCTTTGTAAGTATGGGACTGCATTGGGTAAGTAGACCAAAATGTTATGGGTGCTTATGTTTCAGTGAAATAAATTGAGATGTTTTAAGAAATATAATGTATATTGTTTTATAAACTTTTTGCTAACTACTGAAATTGTCATCTCATCTTTTTATATTTATATAATCACATTTCAGGTACTCCAGTAAGAAGTGAGCAATAAAATTCCTAAGGTTGACCCCTTTGATTATAGATATCGATTATATATTTCTAGAGATGTAATATATGTGGGATGGCCTAGTCAAATGCTATGTCCCTTTTTAATAGCACATAGTTTGATGAAAAGTGTACAGTTCTATTGGCTTCCCTTGCACACCCAGCTCTATTCTTATAAGAAAAATGGTGGGTAAAGTTTTAATTTTTCAACACTCAAACTCTCATTCTCACTGCCATAAGGTGAAGGAAGGAAAGAAGAATTCTCTTAATTTCTAGATATTTTCTCTCTCAAATTTCTGGTTATTCTCTCTCTCTCTCTCTCTCTCTCTCCCTCTTCCTTTCTTTCTATCTTAGACTTCCTCTTGTCATTGGTATTTATAGGGCAAAGAAACAATTGATTAAAACAAAATGGGGAAGGTGCATGGTTTCTCTTCCTCTTGCCATGGTTTGTAAAAACAAAATGAGGAAGGTGCATAGTTTCTCTCTCTCTTGTCATAGTTTGTAAAAACAAAATGAGGAAAGTTTATGGTTTCTCTCCCTCTTGTCATGGTTTGTAGAAATAAAATGAGGAAGGTGCATGGTTTCTCTCCCTCTTGTCATGGTTTGTAGAAACAAAATTAAGAAGGTGCATAGTTTCTTTCTCTCTTGTCATGGTTTGTAGAAACAAAATAAGGAAGGTGCATAGTTTCTCTCCCTCTTGTCATAGTTTGTAAAAATAAAATGAGGAAAGTTCATGATTTCTCTCTCTCTTGTCATGGTTTGTAGAAATAAAATGAGAAAAGTGTATGGTTTCTTTCTCTCTTGTCATGGTTTGTAAAAACAAAATGAAGAAAGTGCATGGTGGCTGCAAGGTAGCATCCTTTGGTGATGCTACTTGGCAGCTCCTTAATTGTTTTATATTGCCTTAATTTACTGCTAATCCTAGATTAGTGATGTCCTAAAAATGTATTTGTATCCTTCTTCCATCTATTATGATCCTAAAAATTTTATTTGTATAAATCATTATTAATTATATGTCACCTATATTTTTTTTTTAAATACTTTATTGTTCTATAACTAAATAATTTAATTATTGGTCATATATATCTTTTACTTTTTCTTAGATTTATCTAACATTATTAAAGACTTAGGATGTTACAAGAGGCGATATCCTTTCACACCAGTTGTGACCCCCATAAAGAGCATTTTCTTAACTCTTAGATTCAATTTCGATTTCTTCACATGATAGTACACAGCAGAACTAAATACTGATAGAAGTCAGTTTTCAGATTTATTCTTTGTATTCAACATCTGGTATCAGAGCGTGACTTCAAAAAAAAAAACAAGAGAGAAAAGTGAGTTCCAGTCAAAACAGAGAGTCTGTGAGGATGGGGTCAGAAGGAGGAAATGGCGGTTTCTCTTAGCCCTATATTCCCCAGTTTGATGGGGATTATGATCACTGGAGCATGGTCACGGAGAACTTGCTTCGATCCAAAGAGTATTGGGCAGTTGTGCAAACTAGCTATACTTTGCCCGCTGAAGGAACAAAGATGACTGCTGCACAGAAGAAAACAATGGAGGAGATGCAGCTCAAAGATTTGAAGGCTAAGAATTACTTGTTCCAATCATTGGACAAGTCAATTCTGAAGACTATCTCAAAGAAGGAGACGTCTAAGCAACTGTGGGACTCCATGAAAATGAAGTTCCAAGAGAATGCTCGAGTGCAGAGAGCACAACTTAATTGTCTCTGCAGAGACTTTGAGGTTCTATCAATGAAACAAGGAGAATCGATCAACGATTACTTTGGATGAGTGATGGTAGTTGCCAATGAGATGCGGAACTATGGAGAAGACATGGATGATGTCAAGATTGTAGAGAAGATTATGAGAACTCTTATAGATAAATGGAACTACATTGTTTGTTCCATTGAAGAAGCAAAGAAATTGACGAGCTTTCCGTGGATGCACTGCAAAGCTCACTTCTTGTTCATGAACAGAAGTTCAAGAAGGAAGGAGACGAAGAACATGCCCTGAAGGTGTCATATGATGAAGGAAACGGTGGCAGAGGACGAGGAAGAACTGCTTTCAGAGGAGGAAGAGGCAGAGGCAGGGGTCGTCAAGGCTACAATAAGGCGACCGTAGAATGTTACAGATGCCATCAACTAGGACACTTTCAGTATGAGTGTCCTAATCTAGCAAAGCAAGCAAATTACGCAGAACTGAATGAATCAGAGGAGATGGTACTGATGGCACATGTGGAGTCATTTGGGGCAAGTCGAAGTGATGTGTGGTTCCCAAACTCAGGTTGCAGCAACCATATGTGTGGCAATTCATCATTTTTTTGTGACCTGGAGGAAGGATTTCAAAGAGATGTCAGATTGGGCAACCACATGAAGATGAATGTGGTTGAGAAAGGAAGTATAAGATTGACTCTTGAAGGAGTCATTCACGTTGTGCAAGAAGTATTCTACGTGCCTGAATTGAAGAACAATCTTCTCAGCATTGGGCAGTTGCAAGAAAAAAGGTCTTGCCTTTTTTATCAAAGACAATCAATGCTGGATCTATCATCCCATGAAAGGCCTCATCTTTCAGAGCACAATGACAATAAACATAATGTTTATTTTGCTCTCGTACATGTCTTCACCCAAGCAAGAAATAAAGGAGAGATGCCTCCAAGTAGATATCCAAGACTTAGCTCAACTATGGCATTGTAGATATGGCCATTTAAGCTATACAGGCTTAAAGACTCTCCAAAACAAAGACATGGTGAGAGGGCTACCTAGTCTTGGAGAAACCAGAGAAGTATGCACTGAGTGTCTGAAAGGGAAGCAGCACCGAGAGATCATTCCAAAAGGAGCCATGTGGAGAGCTACAGCAAGATTGGAACTCATTCATGCTGACATATGTAGACCGATCTCTCCTGCATCAAATGGACAAAAGAGGTATATCATATGCTTCATTGATGACTTTAGTAGAAAGGCTTGGACATATTTTCTTGCATATAAGGCTGATGCATTTGCTATTTTTAAGCAATTTAAGAATTGTGTAGAAAAGGAGTCTGGTTTGTCTGTTAAATGTTTGAGAACAGATCGTGGTGGTGAATTTACATCAAGTGAGTTCAATGATTATTGTAGAGAGAATGGCATCAAGAGGCAACTAACTACAGCCTACACGCCACAGCAGAACGGAGTTGCAGAGAGAAAAAATAGGACTGTGATGAACATGGTTAGAAGCCTTCTTGTTGGGAAGGATGTGCCTAAGAATTTCTGGTCTGAAGCTGTGACATGGGCAATCTATGTGCTTAATAGATGTCCTACTTCAGCAATGAAAAGTATGACTCCCGAAGAAGCTTGGAGTGGAGTGAAGCCCTCTGTTGAACACTTCAGAGTGTTTGAATGTTTAGCACATGCCCATGTGCCAGACGCTCGACGAACAAAACTTGAAGATAAGAGTAGAAGTTGTGTTCTACTTGGGGTAAGTGCAGAATCTAAAGGCTATAGACTCTATGATCCTATTTGCAAGAAATCATAATCAGTAGAGACGTTGTTTTTGAGGAAGACAAAAAATAGAGTTGGGATAAAAGCTATGAAAAGCTGATCAATCTCGAGATGGAATGGGGAGAAGTTGATGCAATTGAATCTGAGGAGGCAACAACAGCAATTGAAATTGAAACTGAGGAGGCAACAACAACAACCGACACTGAGGAGGCAACAGGAGGTGATGAAACTACTAGTGATGAGATTGTCGTCTCTGCTACTAGAGTAGCTCCTGAGACTTCCAGCACAAGAGGCAGGCGTAATAGACGAGCACCATCATGGATGAATGATTATGTTGGTGGTGCCAGTGATGAAGGTGAAGAAACTCAATTTGCCCGGCTCGCCGACTCTGACTTTGATCTGATCAACTTTGAGGAAGCAATAAAAAGTAAACAATGGAAGCAAGCCATGAATGATGAAATAAGCTCCGTCGAGAAGAATAGTACTTGGATTTTGACTGACCTACCAGCAGGAGCTACAAGCATAGGTGTGAAGTGGGTGTACAAGACAAAATTAAATCAACATGGAGAGATCGAGAAATATAAGGCTCGTTTGGCTACAAAAGGGTATGCTCAGCAACATGTGATTGACTATGAGGAAGTATATGCTCCTGTTGCACGCATGGATACAGTGCGTATGATCCTGGCTCTTGCAGCTCAAAGAAGCTGAACAGTTTATCAGTTAGATGTGAAATCAGCTTTTTTGCAAGGAGAGCTCTCAAAAGTCTATGTTGAGCAGCCAAAGGGCTATGAACTGAATAATGAAGAGAGTAAGGTCTATAAACTCAACATGGTAAACTTTTGATTCAGTAGGATAGAGTCATACTTCAAGGCTATGGGCTTTGAAAAGGATGCGAGTGAACAGACGTTGTTTACTAAAGTCAATCAACATGGTAAACTTTTGATTATTAGTTTGTATGTTGATGACTTAATCTATACCGAGAATGATGAAGAGATGATGCAAGAATTCAAACAGTCTATGATGAAAGAATTTGATATGTCTGACTTGGGAAAGATGAAGTATTTTCTTGGTATAGAAGTGTTACAGTTTGATGATGGGATATTTATTAGCCAAAAGAAGTACGTGAAAGAAATGCTAAAGAAGTTTGGCATGGAGGAGAGCAATTCTGTGCTTAATCCCATCATTCCAGGATCCAAACTGCACAAGGACGATGATGGTGTCAAAGTAAATGGCTCACTCTACAAGCAACTTGTTGGAAGTATGATGTACTTAACAACCACACGGCCTGATGTGATGTATGCAGTAAGTTTGATCAGCAAGTATATGTCCAATCCAACTGAACTTCATCTTATGGCAGCCAAGAGAATTTTGAGGTACTTACAAGGGACCATTAGCTATGGGATTCTCTACAAGAAAGCTGGAAACGGAGAATTGGTTGGCTTTACTGATAGCGACTACGCTGGGTGTGTGGAAGATAGGAAGAATACGTCTGGATATGCCTTTCTTCTGAGTGATGTAGCAGTGGCCTGGTCCTCTAGAAAACAACCTATTGTTATATTGAGTACGATAGAAGCTGAATTTGTAGCTGCTGCAGCCTGTTCCTGTCAGATGATATGGATGAAAAGAGTGTCGAAACAGCTTGGTTATGAAGGCAGTGACAGTCCGATTATCTTTTGTGATAATTCTTCAGCAATCAAGCTATCAAAAAATCCTGTAATGCATGGCAAGAGTAAACACATCGATGTAAGGTTCCATTTCTTGCGTGACTTGGTGAACGAAGGAGCTGTACAGCCGAAGTTCTGTGGAACCAAACAACAGATTGTAGATATATTTACTAAGCCGCTTAAGCTCGAGATATTCCAGGAACTCAGGAAGAAACTAGGAGTTTGTGATGCACCAAAGTAAACTAGCAAACAGTCTAGTTTAGAAGGGGAATTGATAGAAGTCAGTTTTCATATTTATTCTTTGTATTCAACAAATACACGTAAGGAATCATAATCAGTAACAAGTTTTTCAGACCAAACCTCCAAATATGTTTTACCACCAATAACAGTTGATGGTAAACGATTAATAAAATGGCTTGCATATCTCATAGTCTCGGCCCAAAATTGTCTGTCTAACTCAGCATTGAACAACATACATCGAACTATTTCTAGCAATGTTTGGTTCATGTGTTCTACGACCTCATTTTGTTGTGGTGTATTTCGAATTGTGAAATGTTTCACTATACCTTTATCTTGACAAATTTTATCAAACGGATCACTTCGATATTCACCTCCATTATCTGTTTTAAACCGTTTGATCTTTTTGTCAGCCTGAGTTTCTATCATCTTTTTTCACTTAAAAAAACAATCTAACACTTCATCTTTTGACTTCATAGTGTACATCACACCCTTCGTGAGAAGTCATCAACAAAAGTAACATAGTAGTGTTTGTGTCCCAAAGAAGCTATTTTAGAGGGATCCCACACATCAAAGTGAACATAATTCAGAATACCCTTGGTATCATAGATTGCAGTGCCAAATTTCACTCTCTTCCCATTATACAATGCTCGCAAAAATTCAGCTTACAAGTTTTGCACCTTTTAATAATTCTTGTTTTGCCATAACTTTTCATCTAAATGCCCCATTCGCATGCGCCACAATTTAATTGCATTTGACCCTTCATCATCTAGAATTGTAATTATAGCTGTCCCAACAATTATACTACTATCATAATAATACAAATTATTTTTCTGGGTGCCTTTCAACATCACCAGAGTTTTAAAGACTATTTTCATAACTCTATCTCTCATTGTGACAATTAATCCTTTGCATTTTAAAACTTCTAAAGAGATGAGATTCTTCTTCGTATCATGTACATACCTAACCTCTGTCAAAACTCTAATAGATCTATAATGGATCTTTAAATATATTGAATCGATTTCAGTTGTTTCACAAAATGTGTCATTGCCCATGTAAATAACTCCACCATTTATTTCTTTAAATTAAAAGAACCACTCTCAGATTTGACAAATAGTTGTTTGACTCAGTATGTAGCCAACATATTTGTCATATTCGAGAATAGTTCTTTGAGTTTACACAAATAGATGGTGGAGTTGTTTACATGGGCAATGACACATTTTGTGAAATAATTGAAATCGGTTCAATCTACTTAAAGAACCATGATGGATCTACTAGAGTTTTGACAGAGGTCAAGTATGTACCTAATATGAAGAAGAATCTCATCTCTTTAAGAGTCTTAAAATCCAAAGGATTAATTGTCACAATGAGATATAAAATTCTGAAAATAGTCTTTGAAACTCTGGTGATATTGAAAAGTACCAAAAAAATTAATTTTTATTACTATGATGGTAGTGCAATTGTTGGGACAGCTACAGTTACAACTTTAGATGATGAAGAGTCAAATGCAACTAAGTTGTGACACATGCGAATGAGATATTCAGGTGAAAAATTCTTACAAATTTTGGTAAAACAAAAATTATTGAAAGGTGCAAAAACTTGTAAGCTGGATTTCTGCGAGCATTGTGTGATGGGAAGACAGAAGAAAGTAAAATTTGGCGCTGCAATCCATAATACCAAAGGTATTCTGAATTATGTTCACTCTTATGTGTGAGGTCCTTCCAAGATAGTTTTTTTGGAAAGAAAACACTATTATATTACTTTTGTTGATGACTTTTCTCTAAGAGTGTGAAGTCAACAAATCACTACAAGAAAAATGAGATTTAACGACGGTTTTTTAGTGGTTTTAACAACGATTTTAACCGTCGCTAAAACCTTTAACGACGGTTTTGAAAACCGTGGGTAATCCGTCGTTAAACCATATTTAACGACAGTTTTAGAACCGTCGTTAAACCATATTTAACGACAGTTTTAGAACCGTCGTTAAACCATATTTAACGACAGTTTTGGAACCATCGTTAAATATTTTTTTTGTGGCGCTGTTTTAGCAGCAGTTTTTTAGCGACGGTTCAAAACCGTCGCTAAACCTATCTTTTACTTTAACAACAGTTTAAAAACCGTCGCTAAACACTTTTGTTTTTAAAATGAAATCAAATAGTCAATCCTTTAACCATGGACAGAGATTAGGCTACACCTTTTGTCTTTTGCTTATAGATTGTTAGTTTATTTTAATATTTTTTTAAGATTCTAATAATTGTATCTCCAATAATAATAATATCTATAAAAACAAATTTAACAATAAAAAATTGACTGAACTTTAAAATTAAAACTGATATTTAAATAGAGAGAAGATGAGGGAAAAGTATTCTTCACAAAAATTTGCATCATTGTTGCTTCTTCGTGGAAAAAATAGAGACAAAATAAAGAGAGAAGCATTCTTTACAACAAATCCAGTAGCCCAATCGAAAGGAGAAACCTTCTCTAAATGAAAAATAATGGAGGGAAGATGAGAGTGAAAAATGAGAGAAAGATGTGTGAGATTTATAGAAAAATTAGACTATTTAACGACGATTTTTAAAAATTATCGTTAAAAACGTGCCAAAATTAACATTCAAATAACAATTTTTAGCGATGATTTTCTAAAAACCGTCGTTAAAAATGCGCTAGAATTAACATTAAAAATTGACGATTTTAAAAAATAACAAAAATTAACAATACTTAACGACAGTTGTTTAAAAAACCATTGCTAAATAAAGACAGCATTTTAAAAACCGTCGTTAAATTTATTTAGCGACGATTTTTTTAATAACCGTCGCTAAATAACCACGGTTTTGAAAAACGTCGTTATTTTATGTTTTAGGGATGGTTTTTTTTAACCGTCGCTAAAATTCTGTCGCTAAAACCTATTTTTGTTGTAGTGAATAAAGTGTTAGATTGTTTTTTTAAGTAACAAAAGATGATAAAAACTCAGGCTGACAAAAAGATCAAACGGTTTAGAACAGATAATGAAGGTGAATATTGAAGTGATCCGTTTCATAAAATTTGTCAAGATGAAGGTATAGTGAAACACTTCACAGTTCGAAATACACCACAACAAAACGAGGTCGTAGAGCACATGAACTAAACATTACTAGAAACAGTTCGGTGAATGTTGTCTAATGCTGGGTTGGATAGACAATTTTGAGCCGAGACTATGAGATATGCAAGCCATCTTATTAATCGTTTACCATCAACTGTTATTGGTGGTAAAACACATTTGAAAGTTTGGTCTGAAAAAATTGTTACTAATTATGATTCCTTACATGTATTTAGTTTCATTGCGTACTATCATGTGAAGGAATCGAAATTAGATTTAAGAGTCAAGAAGGCGCTCTTTATAAAGCTCATTACTAGTGTAAAAGAATACCGCTTCTAGTGTCTTGAAACCAAAAAGATAATTTTTAACAACACCTTTGATAAATCTATCATATTGAAAAAGGATGACATTTAGCATATCATAGTGCTCTGCAACAGGTGGAGTTTGAAAAAAGAATTGACCCAATAATGTATAAAGATTGAGAAACTCCTATGGCAGAAGAAGAGTTAAATAAAGAAGAGGTTCCAACCCAATAACCTCAACAGCAACAAAAACCAATTGCAGTAAGAAAGTCACAATAAGTAAGACACAAATTTACTCGATCAGTGATATGGTGGTTCATGCATCTATAATACTAAATGATAAAATTCTTACCACTTATCAAGAAGCAATTCAAAGTTCCGAAAATAAAAAGTGGAGAAATGCTATGAACGAAGAGATGTAATCTTTTCATAAGAATCAAACATGAAAACTAACAAGTCTGCTAGAGAGAAAGAAGGTTATTAGATGCAAGTGGATAAATGCAAAAAAAAAATATTTTTTGACAAGAAAAACATTCGCTGTAAGGTAAGGTTGGTAGCTAAAGGCTATGCTCAAATAGAGAAAATTGACTATAATAAAAAAAATTTATCCAGTGATGAAACATTCCTCCATTAGAATCTTATTGGTCGTGGTAGCATAGTTAAATCTGGAACTAATTCAACTTGATGTAAACATTATATTTTTACGTGAAGACTTGGAGTAGAAAATCTATGTGACTCAACAAGAAGGGTTTAAGGTTGCTGAAAAAGAAAATTTAGTACGCAAACTTGAAAAATTATTGTAAGGTTTGAAGCAATCTTCAAGACAGTGATACAAGAGATTTGACAAATTTATGTTATAGCAGAAGTACACAAGGAACAAATATGATCATTGTGTGTATTTGTACAAACTATAAGATGAATCTTTTATCAATCTTCTCCTTTACATTGATATGTTGACAGCATCAAAGAATCAAGAAAAAATTACGAAGTTGAAAGTTCAATTGAAGCAAGAATTCGAGATGAAAAAATTAAGAGAAGTTAAGAAGATTCTCGGCATGAAGATAAGTAGAGACAGAAGATTCAGACAACTTTGTTTAACTCAAAAACAATATTTAAGAAAAGTGTTGTAACGTTTTGGTATGAATGACAAGTCAAAATCTGTGAATACTTCGCTTGCTCCTCATATGCAACTTAGTGCTGTCCAAAGAATGATGTTGAACGAGAATATATGGCAAAAATTCTTTATACAAATGATGTTGATAGCTTGATGTATACTATGGTGTGTACGAGACCTGATATTTCATATGCTGTTGGAGTTGTGAGCAAGTATATGCATGATTTTAGTAAAAGACATTGACAAACTGTAAAATAAATTCTACGGCATATTCGAAACATCGTGGATATTGATTTGGTATTTGAGCAGGATGAAAGAATTGGTCAATATGTAATTAGATATTGTGATTATGACTATACTGATAATTTGAACAAACAGAGATCAACTATCAGTTATGTGTCTATACTTATAAAAACACCAGTTGCTTAGAAGTCTACTTTACAATCAACAATTATTTTTTCTACTATAAAGACAAAGTATATGGATGTTATAGAGACTGTTCAAGAAACTATTTGATTTCAAAGATTGTTTAAAGACTTGAGAGTTAGTCAGAAATACGTCAAAGTATATTATGACAGTCAGAATACTATTTGTTTAGTAAAGAACCAAATCTACCACATGCACACATGAAGCATATAAATGTTCGATATCATTTTGTAAAAAAAAATTGGAAGAAGATGAAATACTACTACAGAAGATTCAAACAGTTGAAAATTCTATAGATATAATGACTAAAGTGATGATATTTATCAAGTTTCAACATTATTTGAAATTGATTAATATTGTAAAAATTAGATATAGATAACGTCATAACCTCATTTAAAGATATTACCAGACATAGTAATTTTGTGAGAGAAGAATTTATAAAATTTTATTTGAAATTTTATTCGTAAGGTAGAGATTTGTTATTTTTTTTACTCTTTAAATCCCACATTGAAAATCAGTGAAAAAAAAAAAGACCTTTAAGCTATAAAAAGAAATCTTCACATCAGTTATAAAAAAAAAAAAAACACAAAAAATCTTAAGCCTTCTGCCTCTAAGAAGTAAGTTTATATTCTGTCTTTTGTATTCTTTCAATCAAATATAATTGAAACATGAGGACGCTGAAGAGGAACGAGGGAATGATGCCATTACGAGGCAATAAGCATGGAAGAAACACCGAGAAGCTGAAGCCTGTTCTTATTGATAGCTCGAGAAGATAGGAATCTGTTCAGAATATAATTATGAGAAGTTTTAGTAATTTAATCTACGTAGTCACGTACCATTATTACCTACTTTTAAGAAGTTTAATATAATTATGAGAAGTTTTAGCAATTTAATCTACATTTCAGAATTTTCAATTAGTAGAACAAAACAAGGAATATTGATCCTATCTCTCAAACGGCATAAAAATCAATTGACAAATCCGAATAGTAAATAAGTGATCCAAAATATAAAACCATACAGGAATTCAAACACTCAAGGGCGCCGAAAACCCAGAAGCCTAACGTCAAGATGATTCGAAGAACTAAAGAAAATTAAACCCATAACGAAATGAAGCATGAGCAAGAAAGCCCTCAACTATTATTATTATTATTATTTAAAGATTAGCCCAAAGCAATGCCCAAAAAAAATAAAAAAGGGACAAAAAGCAAAAGAACACTCTTTAGCTCTAACCCATGAAAATGCATGCTTCTATATGAATAGAAGACGAGTAATTCAGCGCAATTTAGCGGATTTACAGAACTCACAGCAGTCTCGTCACTTGAAGTTGAAGGCTTCTCGTCTCTCATTGCCGGTTTCGGTGTTTCACACATAGGACTTGTGGACGCGCAGCTTTCTGGGTCATCCATGGGAGACCGAAAGGGATTCGCCTTTTGAGTCTTCTGAGAGATTGCCAGGAGGAAGTTGACTCCTAACGCTTTGAGCCTCAGCCTCTTGGTGTCCCGCATGTCAATACGGCGCCGTTTATTTAGTGTGTTTTTTTAGTTATTTTTTTAAACCGAGCCATCCTATAAATTAGTATTTTGTATTTTATTATAAGTTTTAATAATTTAATCTAAAAAATAACAAATTGCAACGAATTGCTAGTTATTTAAAGGCCTAATATCTTCTTTATCATTTAGTATTTTTTATTTAATTTTTGATTTGATTTATTTCTTTTGCAATTATATTTTTAGTTTTTATACTATTTGGATCGTGAATAAATTGAAATACTATATACTTTTTAAAATTTGAGTGGCGAAGTTTAC
This sequence comes from Gleditsia sinensis, assembly GCA_037074535.1. Classification (NCBI taxonomy): domain Eukaryota; kingdom Viridiplantae; phylum Streptophyta; class Magnoliopsida; order Fabales; family Fabaceae; genus Gleditsia; species Gleditsia sinensis. Next base: position 3,884,006 of record CM073463.1, read on the forward strand.
TATTAATGTGGGTTCCTAAATCATGTTAGTAAGAAAAGTTACTATTAATGTGGGTTCCTAATTAAAAGTCAAAACATAGTCAAATAAGTCCTTTTTAAAAAAAAAATTATTCTGCAAAATACTTTAAAAAATTTAAATTCATTAATAAAAGGCTATTTTGATTAATTTCTCAATGAGAAATTATTTCCACTCCATCATTTCTTCTTCAGTTCACTTCATAAAATCCAAAGCTTACTATCGAAATAAGTAGAATGCAACTGTATATACTTAAGCAACCTTCGGTGTCCTTATAATGAGATTAATGTTACCCATGACTTTAATTTTAGATTTTAAATTATTAAATAAAAGTTCATAAATAAATTATAATTTCTAACGCCATTCTTTTACATAAAAACCAAAGTACTTGATTCAAAGAGCAAAGAGAAGGAATGATTATGATTTCAAAAATAATGACTGAAAAATCTCAATAAAACTAAATATAATTTATTCTAATTATTAATTAAGACACTCCCCTTTATTATGATTCCAAAATTAATGACTGAAAAATTACAAAATCCAATTGGATCAGAATCTCTATTTTTAAGTGTTGTTCCATATGGATTTGACCTTAAAAGAGAATTAAACAGTGTGAAAACGTGCAGGCACATAGTAATATGCTATCAGTTGTGTGATTTCCTCCTTGCCTTCGTATAAACCTCCAAAATAAATGGCACAAACAAGCCTCAAAACAAGCACATCCAGTAATGTAATTTGCTTTAGAAGGCTCTAAACTTGCAAGAAAACGAGTTGTGACAAGGTACGAATTCCAGAGATCTAATCATTTATTATAATCCAACAAAACTGTACAAGAATTGATATGATCAGTATTAGCAGTCAAATTCAAAAGGGGTCAAAGGGTGACAATGTCGAAATGATGCTGAGGAATTGCGGGAGATATTTTCGTTCCTACAGATAGAAACTGTTATAGAGATGTCATTCACTTCTATTTAGATCAATGAGGGACACTGAGATCTCATACATTGTCAAGACGAGCAGATCAAACTAGATTACCTTGGCTTGCGAGTATTTCTGTCGGACTGCTCTTAATGGACTTCCTTTGACATTCAATTGCAAGTCACGCATGGCAAGAACACAGTCCTGTATGTCACTTGGCCACAATTGTGTACGAGATTGCAACGTTGAGATCTAGAAACGCGGCGAAAATATAATGAGGTTACTAATTCCAATTGCCAAGCTCAGTTTTCTTTCTTACTGCCACTTAACATGGAGCTGAAACAAATATTTTTGCCTTATTTTACCCTAATGCATCATCACCTAATTTTTGCTCCTACAACCCCTCTTGCCTATCACTCTGCTTTAAAAATTTCTTAGGTAAACTAAGTCAATCATGAGAAGACACATGAGCATATTAAACACACTTTCCGAAGAGACTTACCTTTAACATGTTTAGGCAGGTCATTACCATTAGTTAAATAAATTATCACAAAAAAGTTTTGAGTGCTTCATACCCAAGGAACTGTCCGTGGTTTCCGTGTAAACCTTGAAAGAAATAAAGCTGACGCTGCTGCAACTGATGGTGTAAACTGCTGGCACCTGTAGTCTAACAAGCTTAGCTCCAAAAGATAATAAGCTAGGTATCTCATTTCCAAGCAAAACTGGGGATCCTGTCACAGCATATCAATGAATCAATAAAACACAGGAGTTAATATTCAGTAACAACAGGGCACGGAATACAGTAAATATGAATCAATTCAAACAACACTAGTGCCCAGAGTACCGGTAAATTTGTTGGAGTAGGTTCCATGAACTCTCTGCGATTCGGCATGAATTGGAAAATGTATATTGTCAGAATTCATTCATTTGGGTAAAATTAAGAAAATATGTACAGAAAATACACAAGAGCTGCTATTTAAAGGACTAAAATTATTATGAAGGGCGTTTATTTAAGGCATTCTTACCTGAGAACAGTTATTGCTGTAGGTATGCTGAATTCAAACTCCAATAAAAACACGATTTTTCTCTCCATATATACTACCTAGTATTCATCCACATGGTCATTTACCATTATTAGTGCAAGGATGAATGAAATCAAGATTCAAGCAAGTCTTCTCAAAGGTTTAAAAAAAGTGCAGACTAAGAACAAAAAACATATAAGATTGTACACCTCTTCGGGGGTATACGAGTTTTCTGTCATAGAGCAGAAGGTTTGAACAGTAGGTTTACTGATCTCTTCTTCGTGCTTCCTGTTACATTAAATTACTAAGAATTAGCATGGAGAAAACATGACGATGCTTTGAAAATTTAAAGAGGACTTGAGGGACTGATGCCATTACGAGGCAGTAAGCATGGAAGAAACACCGAGAAGTTGAAGCCTATTCCCATTGATAGCTCGAGAAGATAGGAATCTATCAACGTAAGATACAGTGAGATAAAGGGTTCCAGAAGTAAACTCATAGGCCTCTGCAACAAATACTAGCCAATCCACTAGAATTTCCCGCAGTTTTGGTAAATCATCGCTGTGAACTATCTCCGTGCCTAAATCGGGAAATAGCCTTCTATTCGCATTCTGAACCATGAATTATGATCATCATATTTTACAATGTGGAGAAACTGAAGTACTAAACATCGATGAAAAAACCATAATCTATATATACAAACAAAAATTGAGTCAATATATTATTAAATTGGATAGCATGAAACAAAGATGCCTAAGTTTTATTATTACATCAAAATCAACTAAAGTATAATCTGTAAATGAATACTCATCAGGGGCATACAGTCACAGATAAGAGCTCAATTCAGAATAACTTACACAGTATACACAGAGACCCAATACTATAACAAGAAATGGAGATTTCAGAAACAACCTTAAGAAAACCTACTCCAACACAACCAAACCTAAAAGAATACCCACTTGGACATTTATCGAACTCTAGAGCACAAGTGATCCAAAATCTAGAACCATTCAAGAACTCAAACACTCATGGGCGCCGAAAACCCAGAAGCCTAACGTTAAGACTCAAGATGATTCCAAGAACTAAATAAAATTAAACCGATAAAATTAAAATTTCCCACTATTATTTTAATACAATTATGAGAGGTTTTAGTAATTTAATTCACATGGTCATGTACCATTATTACCTACTTTTAATTTAATTCAATCTACAGTTTAGAATGTTTAATAAGTAGAACCTAACAAGGAATCTTGATCCTATCTCTCAAACAGCATAAAAATGAATTGACAAATCCGAATAGTAAATAAGTGATCCAAAATCTAGAATCGTACAAGAATTCAAACACTCAAGGGCGCCGAAAACCCAGAAGCTTAACGTCAAAATTATTTCAAGAACTAAGTAAAATTAAACCCATAACAAAATGAAGCATGAGGAAGAAACCCCTTAACTATTTTTTTTTTTTTTAAGAATAGCCGAACGATCAGAGGAGGGCAAAATCTAATGCAGAAAGCAGTACCCAAAAGAAAAGGGAAAAATAAAAAGAACACTCTTTAGCTCTAACCTATGAAAATCCATGCTTGTATATGTATAGAAGACAAGTAATTAAGCGCAATTCTGCAGATTCACAGAACTCACAGCAATAGTGAAAGTGTTATCGGGTTCACTTGAAGTTGAAGGTTCAGGCGATTCACACATAGGGCTTTTGGGCGAGCTGCTTTCGTCGACATCCATGGAGAGTGAAAGGGATTCACGTTTGAGTTTTTGAGAAAATGCAAGTAAGGAAGGTGACTCCAACGCTGAGTCTCCGCTTCTTTATTCTGTTGCTAGCTTTTCAACTGAAAATGCCGCGCATGCCAATACGACGCCGTTTCTTTAGTTGATTAATTTTTAAACTGAGCCACGTTAGCGGGAAAGTAGCATAACTCAACATACTTTAATATAATTATTATAAGTTTTAATAATTTAATCTGAAAAATAACAAATTGTAATGAATTTATAGTTATTTGAAGACTTAATATCTTCTTTTTACTTTATCATTTAGTATTTTTTTTATTTGGTTTATTTCTTTTGCAATTATTTGTGGTTTTTATAAAAATAGTAAAATATTATACTATTTGGATCATGAATAAAATGAAATACCATTTTTTTTTTAAAATTAAGCAACAACAAAAATGAGTAGGAGAGTTTACTACTGGTTCCTAAGTCATATTAGTCTAAGTAAAATTACTATCAACGTGGGTTCTTGATGAAATGTCTAGAAATAGTCAAATAAGTTTTAAAAAAATTCTTTTTTTTTTGGACATTTTTTTATAGTTATTATGAAATGAATAGAGAAATAATAGAAATGTATGATTAACGGAGAAAGAGAAGAAACAACAAATAGTAATTAACTTCGATTTTTTTATGTATTTAGTTTTGAATATAATATAAATAGGCAAAAATGCATTTTTTTATCTTTTAATTTTACATTAAGTGTTACTTTAGTCCCTAATCTTTTTTTTTTTTTTACCTTCATCAATATTTTACAACTTACCAAGTATTAATACTATAAAAATCCTTATTATTAACTTTGTTTATTTATTTAAAGAAAAATGCTGATATAATATTATAGATATTCAACTCTGTTTATATAAATTGACAAATGTCATGTTAGATATCAAACTCAAAAAACTCAAAATGCACTATTTTTAATGTTAGATACTATGTGCGCTTTGGCTCTCAAGAGAATTTCTAACATTAATAAATTACATCCAATGTGACATTTACCGGTTTGCATAGACAAAATAAGATACTCAATGTCAAATTAGCATTTTATACTAAATAAATAGATATAGTAAATGATAAGAGTGCCAATTAATAAATTACAAGATTTGAACCCAAAAAAAAGCCCCCCAATTTCACATTTTTGCTCACACAATAAACTACCAAAACATTTAAAATAAGAAAAATATTCAATAATATTCAGATCGCGACATGTAGTAAAAATAGTATTTTTAAAAATTATTTTTATCATGTGATATAATTTAAACATTGTTGATGGATAAAAAATTATTTTAAAAAAATACAAACTCTTTAAAATAAAATAAAATAAAAAGTACTTTCCTGGAATGATTCTCCTTCGTTCGCCTTTCCCTCAAATTTTAAAATCTCAATGCCCATTTAGTACGTTGGAATAAATTTTAGTGGAATAAAAAGAAAAAAGGAAGAAAGAATGAAAAAGAAAATAGAATGCCATTACCTTGTTTGGTATGCAGTGGAAAGAATTAGGTAATGTAATATTTTATTGTTTGATTAATAGAAATTGAAAAAATAGAAAAATAAGATAAACAAAATGATTAAATTAATTTTAATATAAAATAATTAAATTAATTTTTTAAAATAAAATTTTTTTAAAAAAATAAATTTTATTTTAAAAAAAATTCTTACAAATTAAATTTCACAAAATATAATTAAATTAATATTTTTAATAATTAAATTAAATTATTTTAATACAAAAAATTTAAAGTTAGTATTATTTTATAATAGAATCATGGATTCCATCCATTATTGGAAGGAGTCAATTTTCCATCATATAATGGAATGGAGCATTCCATGAAATGTTCCATTCCATCCATTCCATCATACCAAACAGTAAAATTCTACTTTCTATCTTAAATTTCTTTCCATTTCAACGTATCAAACGGGCTCTCAATGATAAATTGTTTCCATTCCATTGTCTCTACTTCAATTCTCTTTATTATTCATTTTCTAGACATAGTCCAAAGCTTGCTAACTTTATTTTTATTTTTTTTCAAAATCCAAAGGTAATTGTGAAATAAGTAGAATCTGACGGTATACCATTATGCAACTCTTAATGTCTTTGATAATAAGACTAAGGTAAGTTTCTTATGAATAATTTCAGTTCAAAATTTTAAATTATTAAATAAAAAATTTTCAAACTTGAACTTTGAATAAAGCATATATCCTCCATATCTTATGCTCAACTTAATTTTGATTAAGAATATGGAAGCAACAAAGGTCAAGGATTGAACTCTTAATTACATGATCATAATGGTTCTTACACAATGATAATGGCTATTTTAATTCAAAAATTAAGGTGAAAATTCATGAAAAAAAGAAATTCAAAAAAAAAATGCAAACACCCTCCTTCAACTTTGCATTGGTTACAAACACATTTTCAACTTTTTTTGGTTTTTTAAGGTATTTCCATAGGTTACTAACAAAGATTCTCTTCCAACAAATATCTACTTATTGAATTTATGTCTTATATTTAAAAATATAACTCATTTATTATTATATATAATATTTATTGATAACATTTTTCTCCAACTTTAAAAGTCAAAAATTAATACTTTAACAAATTTTCAACGACAAATATTTAATACATTTCATTTTCCATTAATAAAATTAATTGATATATCATATTTTTTTCATATGACATCTTATTATTTGAGATTATATATTAGGGTAGGACCACAAATTTATGTATTTTAAGACAAGTGATATAATAATTTATTAATAAAAATATATACTAAAAATGTTAAATGTGAGTTAGTGAGAGCTGAGGAGGATAACTTCTCAATTCCAAAGTTGAAAGGGGTTTATAAACAAGATGAACTAGTAACTTGATGACAACTAGCAAGCAAGATTTTTCCAAATATTGTGATGCAGATTAAATCCTGACACGAACACAATTAAGATTCAAATATTATTTCATCTGTATTTCCTTTTTGTATTGCCAGTAACCTCCTCTTACCCGAAGAAAAACTAACTTGGGTATGGAATGAGGTGTTTGTGAATGAAGTAATCTTAACTTGGGTATTCTCAATTAACATTTTCTTTTCCTCTTCTTCATTTTGTGACCACTTTGCACTTCATGAGCTCCTGAAGAACCAGCAGGAGGCTCTGTTGCTGCACTATCAACGTCAGGATTTGCATCCAATGCCTCCGAATTTGACTTATGCTTCCTCTTTCTAAAGCAGGGGGTTTTCGATTTTTCTCCACTGCACTCCTGGGAAACCAATTCACAGCCCCTCTCCTCCTCACCACCAATTGGCCCCTGATTTTCAGCTTTGCTGCTAGTAGCCTGCTCCAAAGCATTCCCACCTGCGCTTGCTTCCACATGCGATGAATTCCGAAAGCTCCATCGTGTATTCTCAAACCATTTGCTAACCTGAAAGTGAAAAGGAAGGTTAAATTCAGAAAACTTGTTAGTTGAAAATGCATTGACTGCAATAACAATGCTAAAAGGTATGACCTGCTGGAAAGTGAGTCCAAGTTCTTGTGCCAAGCTTTCTTTTGTGGCTCGAACTGGGTACTGATTTTCTTCAAAGGACTTGTAAAGCCTCTGAAAAAACAAGAACAGTCACTCTAAAGTAAAAGGCATGCAAATAATTAATAATATCATGATACGTGGGGTATGCAAATTTGAGACTTGGTTGAAATACAATATGAACAATAAATTAATTTGCCAACAAGATTTAGAAGGTAATAAACCATTACCTGAACTACAGCTTCCCCCAGCCTTCTGTAAGTCGAAGATCCAGGTTTTTTATCACTAGAACAAGCATTCCCAGAGACTTCAAGTAATTTATCTGTATTCTCAACTTTATTCTGATGAGTATTTCTATTAGGAGTATGTGAAGTTTCTTTCTGCATATGGTCCACCGTAGAGGCTTTGCTAGTGAGTTTCTTTCTTCTACTTGCAGTAGCAGTGTCAGCCCAATCTTCATCATCACTAGTATCAGACTGAACGTTTTTGTATGTCTCCTATAAGGAACAAGATTGTTTAGTTGTTTAAAACTCCGAGAGAGGAAAATAGCAATGGATGGGACAAGAAATAACTCACTCCCAACACAGTCCCAGCGACAACTTTTACTATTTACTGTAAATGAGAAATGTAGACCGTGCACAGAGTCACGGAATCATATAATATAATAGAATCTAAACCTTATGCCATGAAAAGGAACTCACATCATACAGTTTTTTGTAGTCCAATCTTTCCACGTGTCTTTTCCCAGAAATAGGAGTGGAACCCTCTTGGCAAGGATCTGGTTCTAGTAAAGTTAACAGTTCATCAGCTAGAGTTTGCTTCTTACCAGCTTTACATCTTTGTCTACCTGAACCTTTAAACTGCTTAATATCATCCGAGGAGGCAGATAGAGGATCTTCCTCTTGTCCAGCAGAGAGCTTGTTATCCTTAATTAAAGCAGCAAGATCCTCGGAATCAGACGTGAAATCGCTGCTTGAACTTTCTTCTGTGTCTTTTTTGTCAGGATTTGGAACATTAGTATCATAATCATCATCCACTGAATCATCATAAGGAAGGCCCAAGCACTTATCTTCTTTACGTTGATCTTCCAATTTTTCAGAAGCAGAAGCATACTCAGATTCACCAGAACTTGATTCACCTCCTTCCATCCTCTTGTCTTCTGGAACATCAGGATTATAATCATAATCATCGTCATCGTCATCATCAGAATCATCTGAAGGAAGTCCCAAGTTGTGATTTACATCATCTCCAGCAACAGCAGCTGCTTCAGGAAAAACCCTCTGAACAAGGATAAGGCAGATGATGAGTAAAGGGAAGATCTAAAAGTAGTAACAATTACGTGATGGAGAAATGACAAAACTTGTTCACTGACCTCCCAAGTGTCACTAGCAGAGAGACTCGTTCCAGAAAATTCATTTAGGAGTTCGACACAGTCATCTTTGCAATCACATCCAGGGCATAGCCAACTCTCATCGTCAGGTGGAACTGTATGCCAGAAAAGTACATACATAAATGATAGAAAACTCATCAACACTAAAGTGAACTATCAACATGGTGGCCCGGAGATTACTGTTTTCAGTTAACAGTGGAGGTTCCAAACAGAACTGGTGAAATCCACGGTCGCAAGCACCATCACAGAGTACTATATCATTATCACTGGTCAAGTCTTTGGACCTACATTTTGCACAGAATATCTGCCACAGAAAATTTCAAGTTAGTATCCACAAGTCCAAAGCTCAAGTCATAGAATTATGGAGATAATCAAAGTATCATCCTACATCTTCGCTGCCTATCTCTCCTTCAGAATCAAACAAAGATTCTGGAAGCCTTCCTTCAGAACACAATGTATCCAGATGTCGAAACAGATCCCTGATTTTTAATTTCCGTCTAAGTATTTCTGACTTGGCCCTTTGAAGCTCCTTCTCGGGCTTTAGTTTTTCAATGCTGCATAATTACGACATGGTCAAGAAACTAGACATAAAAATTGAAAAGCTCAAGGCATTTAAAAAGTTTAGCTATCCCCAATTCATTATATGAATTCTGTAGTGGTTCTCTACCAGCATCAAAGGCTAAGATTCAAGTTAAAAGCGATTACAAGTTAACCAAAGGATATAGTAGGGGTACAATGTGCACACCTGCATCCTTTCCAGCCCTCAGCAGAATAAGCATCGATCAAACTTTGCTCGTAGCTCACTCGTTTTAATAAATATCTTAGGTGAGCTCTGATTCTTGAAAATTCATCAGTGATTCCCTCTCCCTCTCCTAGTCTCTTTTTCCTCTTCTTCCTCCCTTTTCTCTTCTCTCCATCATTTATTACATTAACCAGATTACTATTTGATTCAGGTGACTTAGTTTTTCCTCTTGTCTTTGACCGCAAAACTCTGCCATTGCTATATAATGACCTTAGCATGTATTTCTTCTTCAATGATTTGGATCTTATTTTATTTTTGCGCCCCAACTGTATATGAGTTGCCATAATTTTAGCAACATCTCCAGATGGTGTATCTAATTGTTCATTCCCATAACTCACGGTCACTTGAACAGGAACTAATTGCATTGGGTCTTTAACAACAGGGAAGCTGCCAACTGCATCATTTACTTCTACAGGTTCATTTTGAACATTTTCGGAGGCCGGTTGAGATTCATTAATTGATTTATCATTAGATAAACAGCCAGAAACTTGTTCCAAGGGACTTTGTTTAAGGCATGAACCTTCTCCAGACCCGCAACTCTTTCCTGACTCACATTGAGGTGCTGCGGGTTGTTGAATGACAGAATGTCCAGTCATATTGTCAGAAATTTGATGATATTTTTCATCAATAACAGAGCTAGTTACCACTGTGCCAACCACCCTTTGTTCCCTGTTTAACTATTCAAAGCCAGTCTAATACAATCCAAGATGTGCAGTCCCGGGATTGAGTTTATGCATCTCTTCAAAAATACTGTGGTTATGGCATATCAATTTTCCAGTTTGATTACTTATTCAGTCAGGGTTAACAACCATTCCCACAGCATTGGCCACCATAATAACCACAAACAGAAGAATCAATCCAGTGGGAACCTTTTCTACAATGTATCTCGGCATATAACGATGCATATACTCAGCTGGAGTAACAACCAAAATCTCCTGTCATCTAACTAATAAACCCAACTTTAATTTGCTCGCAATGAACAGCCCTACAGGGATGATGTAAAGAACAAAGCTCGCCCTTTGTAGCTAGCAGCAGATGTGCAAAAATTAGTAAAATGTTGATTGAATGTAACTACTATAATCATAAATGAACTATAACAGGATGGAAGTGTAGTAACATAGATAGTGGGACTGAAGTAGACATTTACCAGTAGCTATCCTGAAAAAACAAATCAAGGGATCAATGTAAAATCTTAGTTGAGTGTGAAACTTGGGGCAACAAATGATATGGGGAATTCAAAGTTCAAACTCTAACTAGAAACACTATATGCTAAGCTAAGCTCCAGCTGCTACCCCTCAAATCTGTTAATATAACGACTTTTTCATTGTTGAGACTTGAGAGAACGAAAGCAATACTAGTAGGACCCAAGAAAGCAAGTAGAGATGTAACCAACAAGAATGCCACTATCTAAACTATAGAGCTAAGTTTACTAATCCTGAACGTCAACAACGACAAAAGAGAGAAAATTTGAATTTTTCTATGCTCAAGACTATTAGCCATTGGAGAACCAAACCCTCTACCCAGAAGAGGGAAATTAAAAATAAATAAAAAAGTAAAAAGAAGAAGAAGAAGAAAGGAAAACGTTTTTCTGAAGTTTAAATGATTTTGCAAAGCTTCGACTAGTTAAAAGAAGAAGGAAAAAAGGCCAAAAACAGAACAACCCAGAGAATAAAAAACATTCCTTTCTAACGAATAATGAAGAGTTAGTCACGTAAAAAACTTACGTTATCGTTATGAAGCCCCCAATGACATAGTTTTCTACGCAGCTAACGGGAAGGAGAAGGGTTGGATCAATGGGGTGTGAGTTTGTTTCGTAAGAGTTCTGGGCATGCACTGAAAGAGAGAAAAAAGCGGTTGTTTGATACCCCCTCCAAATCTGGGCCACCATTGTTGCCCCAATGTTGCCAAAGGTGAATTGGTGGCTACGTTACGCTAGCGACATTTGCGTGTATGAGTGTGCCATTTCATTCTATTTATTTCCTGATGCCGCGGAGGGGGCCGCAACATTCTGGGTTCCAAACCCCGTACAACTGTACGACTCACTTTTCTTACTCTAGTGTCTCTTATGTATTTGCATTTAAGAAATATTACAGTAAAAAAGAAGAGGAGGAAATTTATATAATAAATTATATATTGTGTATTATTGAAAAAAAAATATTGTGTATTTTAATTTTATATAAAAAATTAAAAAATGAGACAAAATATTTTATAACAATAAAATATAATAAATTATAATTTTTTGGCCCAACCTAGCATTGTAGACTTGTAGTCACCGTACCAACACTAACTAAAATCAACTTTAAAGAATGATCTCGTGAAATCCCGTACGTGACCATCACATATTTGTTAATTTTTTAAAATTATGTTATAAAAAAAATTGAAATTTTTAATAAAACTATTTGTCTTTAATTAAATTAAAATTACAATAAATAAATAATTCTACAACTAGCCAGCAATCAATATACAAATTTAGATCTTCTAAAATATTTTACAGGATAAAATTAAAAATATATATAATTTAATAAATATATAAATAAGACCTATTAATTTAAATATAAAGTTATTAAAATTTTAGTTTATATGACATTTTACAATCAATTTAAAAGTAAGAATAAATATTTAATAATATGAAATTAGTTATATAATATTTAAATAAATTATCTATTAATATAGTATTTTATAAAAAAATATTAAAGATATAAAAGTATTTTATTTTTGAATTATTTCATTATTCGTTATTATTAAACAAAATATTACTTAAAAACTTTCTCACAAAGTTTAACTATCTCTTTAATCTGAATTTGATATAATAAAAAATAAATTTAGTTTCCCAATATATATTTTTTATAGATTAAATTTGTAAAATAATAATGTTTTCATCATTTTTTTATGTATTAAATATTTTATTTAACTCATTAGTTTACAAATAAACAAAACATAAGTACTATGCTTTTAAAATAGATTAACTCTGAGAATATATGACAAATCGAGAAAAAAATTACTTAAAATATTATCAGGGGGCCAATTTCAATCACAAGGGCAATCAAAACGACAGCGGGGAAATTTCGTAGCGGCTCCCCAAAAGCCGAGTATGTCTCCGATGCGCGTTGACTCGAGTCGTATCTGGCTCGCCCACTCGCTGGCACACGGAAAACAAAACGACTTAGTAATAGAAGTTGTCGTTGACTCGAGGAGCGCACGTTGGAAACAATTCACTCTTGCCTATCGTCGGGAATCGGCAAATCCACCAGTGACAATGTTGGATTAGGAAATATCCACGAAGGCGCTGGCGCATTCTAGGGCTAGGGAACTGTGTGGTGGCACTTCGTTGGGATCCTCGTCCTAAATTCTTCTTCTTCACGTGCCTACGTGTTTTCTTCTTCCATCATTGCGTTGACCTTTGACTGCTACTACTACTCCTCCTCCACCACCACGTGACCCAACACTATTCCACTTTCCCTCTCATTTCCCTCCCTCCATGTTTCCTCCACTTTTCAAGTTTGATACTATTTTCTTAACCTCGTTTTCCAACACCTTTTCACTTCCAATTTTATATTCTCATGGTTTTTTTTTTGCCTTAATTTTTTATTTTTTTTTAGGAATATTTTTATATTTTAAATATAAATTTAATTTTATTCAGAATATTGAAATCATTTCTTTTACAAATATATTTTTACTTATTTTATATATACTCTATATTTAATTTATTTATATAAATATAATCATTATATGTTTGTACTTTATAGTATATAAGGGTGTGTTTGGTTTAACAGTGTCCAAACGTGATTTTGTCCGAACTTAATTTTTGCAGAAGTTATCTTTGGGTTGCGGTGGTCAAACTCTCGTTTGAAGAGAAGAAAACGAGTTTTTAAGCCCTCCCACTGCCTACCCAAACATGCACTAAGTCCTTTATACTTTAAAATACTAAAAAATTGTGAATTTATATATCCTCTATATTTAATTTATTTATACAAAATACAATCATGTGTTTGTACTTTCTAGTATACCAGTCTTTTATTTATATTTTAAAATAAAGTAAATAAACAAGTTATTTTTTAAATTTATAAATTCATTTAAATATATTTTTTTAATTTTTTTGAGTGTATAAATTAATTTATAAATTTTTTTTTCATATTATTAATTTTACTAATCTTTAATTATATTAAATTTCTTTCATATAATTATTCTTTTCAAAGATTAATATGCAACAATTTAATGTTTTGAAAAATTAATTAAAAATTTAAAAATTAAAGTTAAGTAAGTCTATAAATCTATAAATTAATTTATTAATTTAATCTTTTAAAATACTAAGATAATTTGTGGATTTAGCAATCAGCATCATTGTGTTTCAAACTTATCAAGTTAGCAACAAAATGAGTGAATAATTTTTTCGTTTCACTCTCTTTCTACAACGCTTTCTAGAATACTCTCTATCATGGAGACTAAGCATAGTCATTCTCCATTCATACACCAACTAAGGTGACACTTTGTTTTTGCTTCTTTTAATAAAAATAGTAAGAAAAATATGTTACTTCAATATTATAAGTTAAGATTCTATTATGATATTCGAGATTACTTTTTAATTGTACATTTATATCTGTCAATGATAAATTTTGACTTAACAATAATATTATTGTTTTATGACCTGAAAATTATGGGTTCAATTTTTAAAAATAATATATTTGTTTGTCAAAATAAGATTGCATATATTTAATATTTTTAAACTCGAGAATCTCATGTATTAATCTGTCTTTTTATTTATCAAATTCATAACACTTATATTTGACACTTTAATAAAATAATTAACATAAAATTTATCTATTGAAAAGTAAATGAAAACTTATCTTAAAAGTTAAGTGTTAAGAAATCTACCAATACAAGTTTTTGTATTAGAAGAATTAGTATAAATACTGGCCAATGCTAAAAAATTAAGTGCTAATAGTATAAATAACTATAAAAATTTTATTAAATTTTTGTTTTTAGCCAGAGGTGACACTATGGTTTAGGAGTGAACAAGAGTTCGGTTTGGTTCGGTTCGATTTTAGGGCTCAACCAAACCGAATCGAACCACCAAAATGCTATAAAAAATAGACTTGATCGATTTAGTTGGGTTTTATTAACCCAAATCAAACCAAACCGTTAAACAGCAGTTCGATTTGGTTCAATTTTTTAAAAAAAAAATTGTCAAATTTTTTTGATTTTTTTGAACTCATTTTTTTTTTATCAATTTCAAATTTTTGTTTTGACTCAAAGACTAACCTTTAATTTTTGTATTAATTTTCAATAGAGATGGCTAAATTTAAAAAAAAAATATGTAAAATATTTTTAAAATATAATAAAAATTAAATTAAATTATATAAAATTAATATTATATATATAATTCAGTCTAGTTCGGTTGGGATAGAAAAATGAATCGAACCAGTCAATTTTTTTAAAAAAAATTAAATAAAATCAATTTTAATTAGTTTAATTCAATTTTATCGGTTCGATTTTTGTACACTTCCACTGTGATTAACCATTAAACCTTATATTTAATATCTAAATGGTCTTGACTTAATTATTAATAATATATACTGGCCAATGGACAATAGAGAATTAAGATAATTAAGAATAAGAATGATTAGCGAAAGGATGAAGGAAAGGTGATTAAGGATGTAGCAGTTTTTGTGTCCAAATTTCCAGCGGAAACTGAGCGCTGAGTTGGAAGTACGCAAGTTGTGGAGTACGGACATATACGGCCAGCTACACAGATTCGAATTGCTTCTCGCAGAATAATTACGTACTTCCATTTGCAGCGAAAGTACGTTTTGCTTGGATGAGGATCCATATATTGAAAGAGAGAACGAGATTGTGTAGTGTACAATTTTGTACGGTAAAATGAGGGGTATTATACTATAATATGGCTTTTTCCTCATTTGTTTAATTATGAATGTTGTATTATCCACGTTTTTATATCTTCAACTGAGCTCAATGTCTAATATATATATATATATATATATATATAATAAATGAATATGATTTTTTGTGTGCATATTAATGATTTTGTGACATTGAAGTTAACTAAAAAATATAGAATGTGTTTGGATAAAAATATTTTTAATTTTATTTCTTAAAATATATTTTTATTTATAAGAAAGTAAGATTGTTTTGTAAATTTAAAAAATTTATTCATATTTTTTTTAGTTTAATTAACATAAGTGGCTATAAATATAACTTAATTTTTTAGTTTTATTTTTTATAGCTACGATATTATTTTAATTTTATTTAATAATCATGATAGATTTTCTTTTAAAATTATAAAAATGTCATTAATTAGTTTTTGAAAATATTGACAATATTTTTTAGACTTTTTCTTTTTTAAACTTATTTTAAGAAATGTTTTCAGTTTTTTTTTAAATTTTTATCAAAAAAAATTTCAATGGTTTCTGTTTTCAATAAAAATAAAAATAGAAAAAAAAACATCAAATTAAATGAAATTTGAGAATCTAAGTTTACATTTTAATTGAAATTAAATGAACTAAAAAAATAGAATTTTTTTAGTATGTAAAAATATTTTAAATTTTAAATTTTATTTCTTAAAATATAGTTTTATTTATAAGTTTTCATTGTTTAGAAACTAAGATTGTTTTGTGATATTAAAAATTTATTCACAAGTTATTTTAAATTTTAAATTTTATTTCTTAAAGTATATTTTTATTTATAAGTTATTTTGGTATGCTTTTTCTTTGTTTGAATTTCAAAGTGGGTAGAAGAATAATACAAAATGAAAATAATTACTTTATTTGGAAACAATAGCAAATATAGGAGAAAGAAAATAATAAGAATCTTTAACTTTTTTTATTACATAGGAAGTTTATGATCTAAAGAGAATGAGTAGGGAAAAGGTAAAAGACAAAATTAAATCCAAAATATCAAATTTTATTTTAATCTTAAAGACTGATTAGGCGTAAATAAAAATATTTAACTTAAATCATATTAAAATTAATCTACATATATTATTAATGAAAAGAACGTAAATAAAAAAAAAGAATATATGATAATAATATTTTTAAATTCACATAATTATCCTCCTTAACATGCTATCGCAACAAAATTAATAATAACACATAGTTTTAAATTTTTTTATTTTTATTTATCTCCTCACTTATATGACATATAAACAAGAGATAATTATTTAAATTTTTAAATTTTTAATTATTTTTTTAATTTCATTTTTCTTACTTTTTTTTTCTCTATTCTCTTTTTGTTTCCAATGAATATCGAGCTAATATTAATTAGTCTAAGAAGATCGTTAATAACTTAATATTAATTTTTGAAAAATATTATAAGAATAAAATTATAAATAAATTAAATTAATGCAAGAGATCATGAACTTTTAAAATTATCTGACAAAGAGTTTTAATTTCGAATAAAAATTATAAACACACCCAATTATATATAATTAAGATGCAGTCTAAGGAGATTGTCTACCAAATTGGGAATTGTTACTTTGCCTAGAAGATATTTAGGAGTTAAACAGGGTAATTAAGTGCCTAGAATGGAACACCAAGAAGAAATAAACTTGAGATTAGCCCACAGATTAATTTAATTAATTAATTAATTAATTATTAACAGTAACATTATAAAACGCTAGAGACTCGTTACATGTTTATTGCTGTAGTTTGGTGCTTTGTCGTCCAAGCTGTACATTGGAAAAATCAATATATTAATTAATTAATTAAATATTTAATTTATTATCAGTAGACTTTAATTTTTATTAATAAAAAATCAAACACTGTATTTATCTGTTTAAATAAAATAAAAAAATAAAAATAAAAATAAAAATTTAGAGTCTGTTTATTTTTTAATTTTAAAAATTATTTTATATTCTCAATTATTTTTAAAATAAAAAAATTGATTTGATAACTATTTTTTGTTGTTATTTTAAAAATAAGTTCTAAAAATAAATTATTTTTAAAATAAAAAAATAAAAACAATAAAAAATTATTTTTGTTTTTCATTTTTATTTTCAAAACAGCAAAAAAAAATATGTTTTTAAAATATTTTATTAAATAAATTTTTTTTTATTATACAGAATAACTTTTAAATATAATTTTTAAAAATAATTTAAAAAAAAAAATCAAACAAACCTTTATTCTTTTTATCTATCTTCCTGCACCCTTGTCGCTGCCCCCAACCAAAAGAAAATTCCAGAAACTGAGATGAAGCTCCAAATGAAAGGATTCAAGCATTTGCAAACACAGAAAGGATGCCCTTAGTGTGTTGAATCTTGGTGGGAATATTATAAACGATTAAAAAATGGACTGAGTTTGATTTTTATTTACCCACCTTTTCTTCTTGTGGGCTTCTAGATGGTCTAGATTCTTCTTTTCCTCCTCATCATTTTTATTTCTTACTTCTACTCTTCTATTTAGTTAAAACTCAACTAGTTGTGCAGCTTCTGCTTCTACGTTAGCCATGGCTTCTTTGATTTGGACCCTCATCTTTGTTTCTAAAATTTTATTTTGGTCTGGGCGGCATTCATGGTGAAAAAATAGAGAAAAAGAAAAGGAAAAAAATTTATTTTTATTTAAACAAATAGATGACAACATTTGATTTTTTACTATTAAAAATTGAAATTTACTTACAATAAATTAAATACTTAGTCTTCATCATTAATAATATGTTAATTTATAGTAGAAAAAAATTAGTCAATTTTAAATATATCTATATAAAATTATCAAAATACTTTTTTTTTATAAAATATAAAATAATATATCAAATAAATCGATAAATATTTTAATTATTTTACATAATTATCATTAAAGTTAATATCTAATTTAAATTGTAAAGAGACAAAATATAATAAGAAAAATAAATTAAGGAATAATTTTAAAAATTAATAAAATAAGGAAAAAATTACAATTAAATGCAAAGATTAGAGCGAAAATAATAATAGTTTTGCCTTGTTTTTTTTGTTTTTTTTTTATGTAATTAAGCAAAAATTCAAATGTCATGATGAAATAATAAAATAACCGTTGCCAAAAGAAGAAAAAAAAATTCCCCCTTTTGGGGTTTTGCTTGACTAAATAGTTGTTGACAGCTCAAGGTCGTCGTCTCCTTCAAAACTAAACCTAAAAAAGCGAAGAAAAGAACACTAGCATTTGGTATATTCAAATCAAAATTCTTCAGTCTTCGCCTCCATTAATTTGACCAAGACTTTGGGGCTACGAAAATAATGAGACCAGACAAAATTCCGCAGCCCCAGGAAAAGTAAACTAGATTTTGGGGCTGCTTAGTGAGTTGGATGAATGCTTAATTACTCTGGATTCATCACTTTTGGTCTCTTTTTTTTTTTTCATTTGACAAAATATGGTTCAACTGGTTTGAAGATACTCAAATTAAGACTTTATTTGGTTTGAAGATACTCAAATTAAGCTTTATAGCTTTTTATTTGGCCAGTATTTAAGTTTAAAATATTAAAATAATCATTTTCTTGCACTCATTAATTAAGAAATGAAAATAAAGCAACAAAGTTGTGTAATTTAGCCAAACTTGATTTTTATTTATTTATTTATTACATATTAATTCTAACAATTATTTGTCAAATGGGAAAAATTAAGAGTCCAATTTATTTTTAATTGGTTTTTAAAAATTAGGAGTTGGTTATGAAATAAGAACGGTGCGTTTAGTTTTCTAAAATATTTTTTATTTTTATTTTCATTATTTTATAATTATATAATTATATTTTTATCATTTCATAATTATATAAATAATAAAAAATTATGTATATATTTTAAAATAATTGCAAAAATTTTATTTTTACAATATGTTATAATACTGAAAATTTTAAAAACGTCTTTTTATATTTTTATAATTTTTAACAATTTTAAAAATGTTTATTAAAAATAATAATAATAAATTTTTTTACATTTATTTTAAATTTTTATTTGCAAAAATTTTATTTTTACAATATGTTATAATACTGAAAATTTTAAAAACGCATTTTTATATTTTTATAATTTTTAAAAATGTTTATTAAAAATAAAATAAAAATTTTATATTTATTTTTAATTTTTAGTTAAAATAAAAATAAAAAATAGTCAAAACAAATAATCTCCAAGTCATCTATTGACTGAGCTAAATTAAAATTTGAAAATAAATAGAAAAAGACAAAATACAATGCATAAGAAAAAAAAAGGGGGGCAGGCGATGATTTTTGAATTTTAAAATTGTAATTAATTACTAATTGTTTAAAATAGGGAAATTTTGAAGACTAATTAAGAAGGATAACGAAATGTCGGTTTGAGGCATGTTATTATAACTTAGATTCCAAGGGTTAATTAATTAGGCCATACCATCCATGATTGTGATGCTTACTAGCCGTCTTCCTAGCTAGCTCTCTTCTTAATTAAATTAAACATATATAGTTTTTCTTAATTAATTAATTAATTAATTAATGTCTTTGTTCGTTAATTAATCATGTCACTCCATTATTTAATCCTTCCCTTACACTCACTATTAAACAAATACACCGGCCTACCCAACACACTTGGTATTCATTTTTATTTTTGTAATTGAGAGGTTATGTCCTCTAACTATATATAAAACAGAGTAGAAAATTATGGTGGAGATGATAATGTAAATGTGCCATTATATCTTGTTATAAGTTTAAATACTAATTTTGTCAATTTCTCAAGGTCAAGCCACAAGGACTTTCTTTGTGTATGTACTGAATCATGTGAGAGTGGTCTATCTTCAATTGGATGAAAAAATGAATTGGTTGAAATAAATTGTAATAAGAGTCAGTATTTAGTTTATCGTTGGTAGACAATTTTTTATTTATTAATAATATTTATATTATGATATGTAATAAATATAATTTTAAAAATATTATTTTTATCACGTGTCACGATCTGAATATTATTGATGGATTAAAAGAATTATTTATCGATGATAAATTAAATTATTTTTCTTGCAATAAATACTACTAGACCACAATGGAATTTGACAAGTGTTTTACAGTTATACATTTTGTGAGAATTCAAATTTTCCTTATTTTAAATTGATTTTTTAATATCTAATCTTTTGAATAGGTCTGTGCCCATCAATTAATAAATTTTAACTCTCTGCAGATTTTTATACTAAAATTTTAAATATATAAATATTGAAAATTTGACATACGAATTTTATGATAACGGTGGTGCCGACATCTTCTTATATCAAAATATTGAGACTTTCATTTTAAAAAAAGAAATTTTTTGAATTAAACTAATCATAGCGTGGGACTTTTTTATTTGTAAAAAAAAAACATATAAAATAAATAAAATTGGATATAGATATATGAAGAAGAAATATAGGAACTTTCAGTGGAAATGAGGCACACGTGATTGGGGCAACATATTTTATGTTGTTCAAATCTTGTGAATCTTGTGGCGGTTGTTCTTCGCCGCTGTGTTAAAGGGAATCGTTCTCCCTCCCTCCCTCTTCCAACTGTGCGTTCAAAACTAATTTACTAATTAATTATTAATTAATTAATTAAACTCTTTGGATTAATTTGCTTATAACTTAACTAACTAACTATAGTTAGATAGAATAATGTGTCCCTTCACCATAAGCGACGGACCCGGATGAACCTCTTCCTCTCTCTCTCTCTCTCTCTCTCTCTATACTATAATAACATTGGGTTTTAATTAGTTGAGATGATTAACTCTAATTAATTAATTAGCTGAGATTTAGCTCATTTAATGGATGATTATTTTAATTTTGGACTGTTCAAATAGATGAAGTCCAAAACATATTTAAACTCAACTAAGACTACCTACAATTTAATATTCTTTAAATATAAAGATGTGATTTGTACTTATTCTATTAATTCAGTATTAATTAATAAAACTTTAAAATTAATTTAATGACAAAGATATAGTTTTTTAAAAATTTAAATTATAAATTATAAAAATTTATTTAAAAATTGACTAAAATTATAAGAATTAATCGAATAAATAAAAAAAATAACTCAGAGATTATCAATAAAGTTTGAATTTTTTTTTATGATTTTAGTTTTTATTTAAAAAATTTTTAAGGTAAGATGAGTTGATAAAATATTTTTATAATATAAAATTATATTATTTTGTTATTTGACTGAATTATAAGCTTAGTATTGAAATTTTCAAAATTTTAATTCTTTGTTAAATAAATTTCAAAATAGGTTTAAAATTTAATAAATTTATTAATAAAATAAAATAGTTTAATTTAAATATAAAATAATTAAACCTAAATATTGTACTTAAATTATGATCAAGCACAATATTGAGAAAAAAAAAGTACAGTTTTAAACTTTCAAGGTCTTCGAAAATCCAAAGGAGAATGTTTTTCCAAACGCAGGATAAAAGTACAGCTATTAATGAACTGACCCTTCTGATTTTTGTGTTTCATATATATGTTTTCTCTTTTTTTTTTATTTTTTTTTATTATATATATATGAAGTTTCATATACATGTTAGCATTAATTAATAGAGCGGTGGCTCCCGTAAAAACCAAGTAGGTAATAACGACTTTAATTTTTTAAATTTGTAAATTTATTTAATTTATATTTTTAAAATTTTATATGAAAATTATTAATTTATTATACATTAATTATTTTATTAATTTTTTAAAAAATATAAAACTTATTAAAAAAATAATATATAACAAATTTAATATATATTATTTTCTTTCATGAAAATTGTTCATGGAACAGGCCCATTGATTTTTTTTTTACTTTTTATATTGTTGTTAATTTATTTTATATATATATATATTTTAATATTTTTTAACAACAAATTTAAACTGTCAAAGATTAACTCATAATAAAATCCAGACATATTTCAACAAAATCATATAATTTTTTTATTAAAAAAGACTGTTTATAATAAAAATTAAATTTATACTTTATAAATAAAATATTTGAATTATTATCAGTTAAATTAATTTTTATTGACAAAAGCAAATAGTTATCGTAATACAAACAACTTCTCTTTGTGGCACAATTAAAATTTGTATGTAAGAGATAGAGAAGCAAAAGAAGAGAAATTGGTTACATTTGTGTCACGTGGAAGGGGTTGCAATAGGAAAGGAGGAATTGCCCGGGACGCCGGCATCCCATCACCATCGATGCCCAACATTTTTACCTGAAACGGGCCTTCTGGTTGGCCTACGCGTATTACCTTCCAAAACCATTAAAACGTGTTCTCTCTAACCCTCGCTGACATGGCTTTGCCCCTAACCCCACATGCCTCCCTTCTTTCTGCCTTTCTCTACGTGCTCTGGCCCCCACCTGCCCCCTCCTCTCCCGACACCACCCTCCCCCACCCCCTCCTCTTTTTTTTTTTTTTTTTTTTTTTTTTTTTTTAAAATTTTATTTATTTTTATAAATATGAAACTAATTCAATTTATAAATAAATATATAATGAATAATTACTCATATAGTTACATGTTTTAATTTTAATTATATCACAGTGAAATTGTAAAGAATTTTTTAAAAATATTCTGAAGAAGGTATTTAGTTCAATAAAATTAAAAAATATTTCTAATTGTAAATCAAAGAAAAAATAAAATATTTTTTATCAATTTAAAAATAAAAAATAAATTTTGTTTAAATGGATTTAAAAAATAATAATAATAATCCGCGGACACCACTATAGCACGTACTAATGGTCCCGTCCGTCAGCTAGCTTGCTTGTAAGTCCAAGCCTCCCTATTGTATTAGGCACCTCGTAGGTCCCACATGAATGACGTGGCTCCCCGCAACCCCTCTATATAAATTTCCAGCTCCCACTCCTCCCTTCCCACTACACCACCTCTTCCTCCTCCTGCAAATAATTGCAGAAACTCTCTCTTCTTCTCTCTTTCATTCTCAGACTCTGAATATTTCTTCACCCCAGAATTTTAGAACCTCTTCTTGTAAAAATGGCTGTGGATTCAACAATTTCGTCTCCACTGGGTCCTCCTGCATGCGAGAAAGATGCTAAAGCACTTCAATTCATCGAAGAAATGACCCGAAACGCCGATGCCGTTCAAGAGAAGATCTTGGCTGAGATTCTGACCCGAAACGCCGACACTGAGTACCTCAAACGCTTCAAACTAGGCGGAGCCTCTGACCGAAAGACGTTCAGATCAAAACTCCCCGTCATCACCTACGAGGACGTCCAACCTGAAATTCAACGAATTGCCAATGGCGATCGCTCCGCTATCTTATCTGCTCACCCAATCTCGGAATTTTTAACAAGGTCAGTCTCATCATGTTCTTCAAAAGAACAGGGGAAGTTGAAAATTAACTTGAAAATTTCGAAGCGAAATCGTAATTCTAAGCCATTTTTGTTGTGGAAAATTTCAGTTCTGGAACTTCAGCTGGTGAAAGAAAACTCATGCCAACTATCAAGGAAGAGCTGGATCGTCGCCAGTTACTATATAGCCTTCTCATGCCAGTGATGAACCTGTAAGTTCCTTCTCGAAAGCCCAAAATTAAAATCGCCGCTAAAAAAAAAAAATGTATTTAATGGCATGTGCCTTTCTTTAACGTTTCAACTTCAACAACTAACCGAACTCGTTCTCTGGTTTCTTTTTTAATGGAACAGTTATGTACCGGGTTTGGACAAAGGCAAGGGGCTATATTTTTTGTTCGTGAAGTCCGAAACAAGCACTCCGGGTGGGCTCTTGGCCCGCCCGGTTCTCACCAGCTACTACAAGAGTGACCATTTCAAGACCCGACCCTACGACCCGTACTCGGTCTATACTAGCCCCAACGAAGCCATCTTATGCCCCGACTCCTTTCAGAGCATGTACGCCCAGATGCTCTGTGGACTCATAGAGCGCAACCACGTCCTGCGTCTCGGAGCTGTCTTTGCCTCCGGTCTTCTCCGTGCAATTAGGTTCCTCCAGCTCCATTGGCCCCAACTTGCTCACGACATCCGAACCGGAACTCTGAATTCCAAAATCACCGATCCGGCAATACAAGAGCATATGACGAAGGTGCTAAAACCCAACCCGGAATTGTCCTCGTTTGTTTCCCGGGAATGTTCGAAGGATAATTGGGAGGGAATTATCACCAGGGTTTGGCCAAACACCAAATATCTGGACGTGATTGTGACGGGTGCTATGGCTCAGTACATTCCCACACTCAATTACTACAGCGGTGGGTTGCCTCTTGCCTGCACCATGTACGCCTCCTCCGAGTGTTACTTCGGACTCAATCTCAACCCCATGTGCAAGCCTTCTGAGGTTTCTTACACGATAATGCCCAACATGGCCTACTTCGAGTTCCTGGAGCATGAACCCGGATCGTCCGGGTTCGCTCGCGACTCGCCGCCGAAACTTGTTGACCTTGTTGACGTCGAAGTGGGTAAAGAATACGAACTTGTAATCACCACTTACGCCGGCCTATACCGGTACCGAGTCGGCGACATCCTCCGAGTCACTGGGTTCCACAACTCGGCCCCGCAGTTCCACTTCGTGAGGAGGAAGAACGTGTTGCTCAGCATCGACTCTGACAAGACCGACGAGGCCGAGTTACAGAAGGCCGTGGATAACGCTTCGAGGCTGCTCGCCGAGTTCAACACCAGCGTGGTAGAATACACCAGCTACGCCGAGACGAAGACGATTCCGGGTCACTACGTGATATACTGGGAGCTCTTGACCAAAGACCCATCCAACTCACCGAGTGAGGAAGCACTGAATCGTTGCTGCTCGGAAATGGAGGAGTCGCTGAACTCGGTTTACAGACAGGGTCGGGTGGCGGATAATTCAATCGGGCCGTTGGAAATCCGGGTGGTGAAAAGTGGTACCTTTGAGGAGCTAATGGATTACGCAATCTCACGAGGCGCGTCTATCAACCAGTATAAGGTGCCGAGGTGTGTGAATTTTACTCCCATCATGGAGCTCTTAGATTCGAGAGTGGTGTCGGCGCATTTTAGCCCCGCTCTGCCACGTTGGACTCCAGAAAGGAGGTAAATTCTAGGAAGCGAGGGCCACTGATCCATTTTTTTAGCCATGTGTAGATTTTTTTTATTTTTTATTTTTATTTTTCTTTCTTGGGGTCAAGGAGTAGGAGTTGTGGAAAGTTAAAAAAAAGGGTAATTGTTGGATTAGGACGTTTCATGGTCAGGTTATGTAATTTGGTTCAATTAACTTGTGGAAAATATGTGACTTTTCTAGTGTGTATTTGTTCCTTTCCTATGATAGCGAAGGAAATGTAATGGGACACAAAAGATTTTCCTTTGCCTGACAAAGTTTGCTCAATTCAATGTATGTAATGATCAATTGCCTTTTAACCCTTCCAAGACGTAAAGACACACAACAATGACTATTGTTTGTTTGGAGCTTCTGTTCAAAGTGGGGTACTTTAAATTTATTCATTTATGATTTATTATTGTAAATCAATTTTTTGGTATTTAAAATTAAAACATTAATTTACTCTATTTTTGAAATTGATGTCTTTTCAAACACCAAAGGCAAAGATCTTCTATTAGTGATTTTTTTACCTCTTTTCAACTCATGAATTTATAGTAGCCTGCCCCATCATTGACACAATTAGATTAGAATTTATCCTAATTGCAATATTTTATACTAAAATTTCATTTTCTTGCCCCCCATTAGGTTGAAAACTTGGAATTCAATCAACACAAATTGAGGACAAAGTTTGTTTTAGGGTTAATTTTAGAAAGAAGTAGGAAAAAGCATTCAAAACACTATCATTTGCATAGTTGAAATGGAGTTCCATTATGGATTAATAAAATATATATGATGAGAAACTACTAAGCCATCACTCCTTTTTTTTTTTTCTTTTTCTAACCTAATCCTTTGATATTATAAGGCTTTTATCCTTTCTTTTTCTAGCCATGTTGACCCACTGATAAAAGTTGAACCCCTTTTGTCAAGCTTATGTTTATGTTTTATAAGAGTTTATTATATTTTTAATTCTTTATTTTTTACTAAAATTTTTAGACAAATTAAATGCCTTAATTTTACTACAAAACACAACCAATTTAATTTTATTTCATATAATATCAAATAATCAAATATTTTTATTTATTAAGGAAGATGTTTAATTCAATACCCTCATACTTTCTTAATAATTAAATTAAGTTTGAAAATAAAAAAAAATATGAAAGCTATGTTTAATGTAAAAAAGAGCAGAAGAAACCCCAATTTAATTATTTGTATTTAAAGTTTGAATCCTTAATTGAACTCAATATCTCAATTGATATATAAATTCACTCTAGAATATTTTATCTACGGCTAAAAAAAAGGCTTCAGCCTTTTCCAATAAAGAATACATTGTCATATAAAGCATGTAATAACGTATTCCTACACAAAGTTAATTATTAAAAATTAATAAAAGCATATTAAAATGAATATTTTAAAATATATCGCAAATGATAAAGTCCATTGACAAATTAATTTTTTTATTAGAAATATTAAAAGATCAAGGTGGCAGTGATATTAAAATATATTAAAATATATTAAAAGTATATCAATAGATTGTCATATAAAAAGGTATTAATTTTTTTATTAAAAAAATTAAAAACTTAATATATTAGAGAAGAGTTAATATTTAATATATTATCGATAGGTAATTTTTTTGTCTATTAATAATATTTATATTATGATTTGTGATATAAATAATTTAAAAAATATATTTTATTATGTATTATGATTTAAATATTATTATTAAATAAAAATTTAATTAATTGTTTATTAATTAATTGACGGTAAAAGATGATGGTGGAAAGGGGATTAATGAGGATAGTGGGCACCGGGCAGACAAGTTCAGGTTGTATGAGACAAGAAGTTAGGAATTAAAGGGAGTGATAGAAACGGGAGGGGTTTTTGATATTTGTTCACAGTGTTTGGGTGGTTGTCCCGGAGGATCAAGACATAAAGATTGTGTCCCAAGCTTGTCAGCGAGTATATACGATTGTGGGTACAAAATGAATGGACTCCACAATGCACGTATTGGATTAGATTCAGCCACACCGCATCCTCCCCCCACACACTATTTTTCCAATGCCTCTCTGTTCTTATCTTCTATAATCACTGCCTCGACACCATCATCCTTCTTATCATTACGCCTTGAAATTGTCCCAGAAAAACTACTCCCTTCTCCATTATTGGTGCAGTATTCTCCGTTCTTCCCAGCTTCATCTATGGCTTTCCTCTTCTCTTTTGCCACCAATTTACTTCATCCGCTTGAAAGCCGTCAATTTTTTTATTATAAAAAATATATACACAAATATTTTTTTATTTTTAAAATATTAAAATATAATAAAAATAAATTTAATATATTTTAAAATAAAACAGTTTAATTCGATTCAGTTCGATTCAGTTAGGACAAAATTTTATACAACTGAATTAAATTGCACGATTTTTCAAAAATAGGTTAAACTAAATTGTTTAAAATTGATTTTTTTAATTTTTAAATAATTTAATTTGATTCGGTCGGTCTGAATTAATTTGAATCTATTTTGTACATTTTTAATATTAATATTTATATATCAATTTTTTATTATAAAAAATATATATACAAATATCTTTTTAACATAAATTTAACTAATTTTATTGTTAACAATTGAGTTTGTTATAACATTTATTTTACTTGGCTTATAAATTGGCTCTTACTTAATACTATTTTGATATTGACATAAGATATGTTTGAGTCCCGGTGGCATAATTGTCTAGTCTTATAATTATTTGATCATAGAATTTTAAATTTGATGTATAATTATTAAGTAACTCTTGCTCAACAAATTAAATTAAGACTCACCAATCTACAAAGTAATAGAAAAAGGTATTGCTTATTGTTGTCAATTATTTTTGTCTCATTATTATAACACTTTCAATTTTTTATTATACTAAATTAGGACTCACTAATCTACTAAGTAATTAAAAAAAATATTGGTTACTGTTCTCAATTATTTTTGTCTCCTTATAGTTACACTTTCAAGTTTTAATTATGCTTTGTCTCTCTAAAATTACGTTAATTATAAAAAATTTGACTAACTAAGAGCCTGTCATAATGCATTGTCTTGTAATTGTTTAATCATAAAGTTTAAAATTTGACATATGATCATCAGGTAACTCTTATTTAATAAATTAAATTGCTCATTATTATTACACTTTCTATTTTTTATTATATTGTTTCTCTAAAATTTTGTTAATTATAGACCGTCACAATACTAATCTTAGCCTAGTTCACCCATAATATTAAATGTATCAATAATTATGAGTACTATCAATTATTAATATTTTAAAATAAAATTAAGAATTAAATACAGTCGATTTGATTTGGCCTTTTTTTTTGTTTTTCTTTTAATTGAAAATATAAAAAAATGTGTTTGGTAGAGTTTAGAAAATATTTTGTGAAAACATTTAAAAGATATTTTCAATAATTTTAAAAAATAACCGGTGATACTTGTATAATTTTAAAAGAGAGTCTATCATAATTATTAAAAAAATAAAAAAAATATTATAGTTATAAAAAATAAAACTAAAAAATCAAATAATATTTATAGCAACTTATGTCAGTTAATTTTGAAAACAAGTATGAAATTTTTAATCTCGCAAAATAAATGTATTTTCAAAACTTGCAAATAAAAATATATTTTAATAAAAAATAAAAACTAAAATTATTTTTACAAACAAAACATCCTCTGAAATTTCTACTCCAAAACA
This sequence comes from Gleditsia sinensis, assembly GCA_037074535.1. Lineage (NCBI taxonomy): Eukaryota > Viridiplantae > Streptophyta > Magnoliopsida > Fabales > Fabaceae > Gleditsia > Gleditsia sinensis. Next base: position 3,913,111 of record CM073463.1, read on the forward strand.
AATGTGAATGTTGGTGAACATTATAATTGCAATGGAATAATTTCTCAATTTTAATATTCAAATGAGCCCCACAAAGATAGATAGAACGTCCCCTTTCTCCCATTAAACCCACTGAAATTCTGGTTGTGACATTGCCAGCCATGGGTGACCTAGGCAAAGCTTTTAATTAGTTCATTAATATGAGGATAGACTGAGGTCCAACTTTTGGTACTAAATGGTCCAAAAAGTGCACTGTAATGGTCCAAAAGGGGCACTCTCTGGGTTGTTAATGGTCCAACACTAACATGTTTTTGCTTCCTAGGGGTTTAGCCGACCAGACCGGCTTATTAATATCAATTTGTGGGTTCCGAGTGTTGAAGATAATTGAACTTTGTGTCTTTTTCTTCTCAGTTTCATAGTTGTTCATGAAAGTTCCCATCTTGTGATGTTACTGGAAACTACTTCATAATTAAAGGGCTTGTAGCAGTTTAATATTGTTGTCTAATTGCCCAATTTGACGCAGACCAATCTGAACACCAATACCCAAAAGAAGTAACACTATTATCCTAGTAATATTTATCCGAGTATAAAAATATGTCTGTATTTGATGTAATCTATGATGACATCCAGAAAGCTGAGAGAGTACCACCATTTTTATGGTACTTATATTGCCCACAAGTCATGAGAATTCACATTTTGAGCTTTAGAAATTTCTGTAAATTCCCATTTTATATTTTACACAATCAAATACACATTAAAAAAATGAACTAGAGGGGTAGTAAGTCCTTAAGATAGTTTGAAAAATATTATAAAAACCAAATTTTAAATGCATCAAACTCTGTATCTTTAAGATTATCTATATAAAAGATTTAGAGTCTGTTTAGTTTTAATGTTATTAGTTTTTATTTTTATTAAAAATTGAAAATTGCTATAAAAATATGTTTTTATTGTTTTTTATTTTTATTCTACAAAAATGTTTTTTGAATGTTCAAAAATTTTGAAAATATCAAAAAGATATTTTCAAAATTTTTAGCATTGTAAGGACTGTAATTATAGTATTTTTTAAATTATTTTGAATTATATAAATAATATTTTATTATTTATATAATTAAAAAGTAAAAAAATAAAAATAAAATAAAAATATAATTATATAATTAAAAAATAATAAAAATCCAAATACAAATTAAATGTATTTTAAAAAATAAAAAAAATAAAAATAAAAAATATTTTTACAAATCAAATACAACTTTAATTAATATCAAACAAAATCTTAGAACATCCTAGATTGTAATAAAAAAATAAAAAAATTATTTTTAAATTTATAAATTTACTTAACTTTAATTTATGAATTTTTTTAATACACAAATTAATCTATAAAAATATTAAACTAACTGATCCTCCAAAACGTAATATTAGTTTACTCTTCGAAAAAAAAAAAGGTACATTGCTAACTCAAGTTTTGTCAGATAGTATAAGCTGCTTGAAGAAAAATTAAGGAATGCTCTTTCCTTTTTCTCTTTCTCTCAATTTCATGTTGAGCAGAGAAAAAAAGGGAGGGTGGCTATAGTATGATATGGGAAAAGGTATAAAACACACCATGTGCAAAATCCTGCAACTTTTCTTTTTTCACAGAGAATAATTAGAAAACAAAATCATATGCCGAAGCAGTAGTCTTGAGACTGAACTGCAAAACTTCTATATATTATATTATCCTCATTGTTGTCTTTTGGCTTTTGCTCTATTTACATAAACTCCAAAAATAGACACAAAAGCAAAAACCATTCATTCTGGTTTGAAACTTTGCCTGCCTTTCATCAAATTGTAGTTGCATATTTGTCGGTGAAATTTTCAGGTTCAATGAACTGCATGAAAGCTGCTGCTTGCATGCTTTTGGAATAACTCTCTAAATGGTCCAAGAATAGCTAGCTAACTTGCTTCTTATCCTAGTTTAACATGCTCGTTTATTTTTTTTTTATTTATATTTTTTTGAAGTAAAGCGAAAATATATTACTAAGCCAATCAAACATACAACAATATTTGTTGAAGGTAATTTTTTTATTTAATATTTATTATAAAAATAATATTAATTTTTATGCTTAAATTTATATATGCAACTTAAAAATACTCATTGCCTTTTTTTTTTAATAAATAGCAAAAATTACACATTATTTTTTGAGTAATCACGATTAGAAACTATCTATTATTTTGTATTTATTTAATTTTGATTGAAATTTAAATTCAAATTCTTACCCATAAGTTGAATTTTAGAATCAATCTATGGGTGGGGATTTTTTGTATTGCCCCCCTCCACTAGCGGTTGGTAGAAAGTATTATTACGTTGGATCGCTTTTGGTATTTACTTTTAATTTTTTTTGTGAGAGTTGGGAAGGGTAAGATTCGAGAGATTGAGAGAGTATTTGTTAAATTAAATTAATTAATTTATAATTTATTTAATTAATTTATAAATTTTTTTGATTAAATTAAATATGTTTGATAAATAAATTTATTTAAATAATTTAAAATAATAAAAAATTTATAAATTATATGCTATTTAAAATAATATATAATTTATAATTTTTTAATTATTTTATAAATTATTTTTATTAAATAAAATTTATGTGTAACCAAAAAATAAGATTATTGATGACTTTCAACTGTACGTAGTTATAACAAATAATATAAGAGCAATTATTTTTTTTCTTCTTTTTTGATTCAATGTAGGCATTTTTGTCTTTATTTATTTATTTTTATTTTAAAATTTTCTATTATATTCGAGATGTATTTTTTAAGTTATAATTTGTAAATTTTATTCATTTATTTCATCAAATATATTATGTCATGACTACAAATTTTTATAGTATTGTAACTATTATAGAATTTTTTTTTTTATAAATATCTTTTTCCTATAGGGGCGGTTTTAAACCGCCGCTGTAGTTTTAAAAATATCTATTGCATTTTTAACCGTCGCTAATTTTGGCGGCGGTTTGTACCCGCAATTATATATAACCGCTGTGGTATCAGTCATGGGATGGTGGCGGTTTCGAAACTCCCGCGAGATGATTTCGTAAGGGTCAAAAACCCTTGCTATAAATGTCAAAACTGCGAATTTTTCTGAAATCTTTTGTATCCATTGTGTTCTTGATTTTGGCAAGGAAAGAAATTTTTTTTTTAAAACTTTGTTTTTGGCAAGAGGAATTTGTGCAATGAAGTTTATACTTATAAATCTTTAAATTTACAAATAAGCATAACTATCAATTATCAACAAATTCTTAAATATGATAAAACAAATACAATGTTCACACAAAAATAATATTTAATTAATTTAAATTTAATTTATTTTGATATTTTATAAAAAAATTTGATAAATATGTGTGTGTATTAGTGTGTGTATATATATATATATATATAATTAATTTTTAATAAAATTACATACTTATGATCTTAATTTATAAAAATGAATCTTAATCCAATTTTTGGTATTTTTGAGTTGATTTATAGTTTTACACATTTCATAAACGACATCTTCTATTAATTTGTTTGTTGTCGTTTACGCTTTTTTTTTTTTCTTTTTTTTCGTTTCCTCTCTTCGCGTATCGAGATAAACTTGTGGCTGTGGGTTACGGTTAGAGAGAGATAGAGGGAGCGAGACCAGGGTTGGTGGTGGTGGTTGTTTTTCATGGCAACCCTTCCCTCCTTCCTCTCCTCCTCTCTTCCTCATGTCCCCTCACATGCCCGCTTTCGCCCCTCGCTATTCTTCTGTATTTCTCCTTTGCGCTCTAGCTTAAACCCTAGAAAGTTTCGAACCTCATTTCTGGCTGTTGCTTCATCAACCCCCTCGTTCGACGATTTCAGCTCCAAAAGATTGAGACCCAATTCGTCCAAGGTTAGTTTCTTTTTATCAATTGTTCGTATGCCTTTTTCTATTTATCTCTGAATTTAAATTGACTTGTTGAATTCATTTTCTAGAGCTCCATGTTGCAATATTTAATTCTACATTTTTTTGATGATCTGTGTATGAATTGAGTTTGAATAATACACTTTGTAGTTTGTATGCTGCTTATGATGATGAGAGGTCACTTGGGGCTCTTATGCTATAACATTCCATTCAAATCAAGCCTAATGGATTACTTAACCGACTCTAACTTAAGAGGACGGTATCAGATTACGCTTAGTTATATTAGCAGTTATTTTTTCCCTTTTGAATTTTTTGTTGAGTTAGTTAAGTAATCCATTTAGATAGATTTGAATGGAATGGTATACCACCTCAGCACAACTGACATGGTATACCTACTACATAAGATAATTTTGTCGCTTTTGATATTCTGGCTTGAACCCTGTTATATGCTAAAAGATCATGCTTTTTGAAGAAAATTTGATTAAAAACTGGTACATGCTCTTGTGGTACCCTGACCCTGTTGCAAAAATACGTATTATCCTTTGCATGAATGCCTCAAAGAAGAAAGAAAAGAAGTAGAGTGACAGGGACCATGTTAAATAATTTTTCAATAAATTACTTTATTGTAATTTTTTACTTCATGGCATTATTTTGACCTATTTTCACTAATTAAAGGTACTTCGTATTATTACGAATTTTTGTTAACTTGAAATGATGGTTTTCGAGACACCTTTGATTGTTTATTTGGAAAAAAACAGCGGAGAGCACTCTTCTTGTGATATTGCTTGCATAGTATAGATAATTGTTGCTCTGACTTTTTATAGGTGACTTTGTAGATGTAATTGTAATGTTTAACATTTGTGATAGATGGATAGATAATGGTTTCCTTCATATTATATTAATGTACTTAACTTACACATGAATATTTTATCAAAAATGTATTAATGAATATGTTTGCTCAATAATGGTTGTTGGTATGATATTGATTTTTGACACTAGAGTGTCGTTCTTTCAGAAATCAGTTCTTTTAGAGTTGATACAAGATATAGAACCTCTGGATGTGAGCCATATCCAGAAAGATGTTCCACCAACTACAGTAGACGCCATGAAAAGGACTATATCTGGTATGCTGGGCTTGCTTCCATCTGATCAATTTCAAGTTGTCATTGAGGCCTTGTGGGAACCCCTCTCCAAGTTATTGATTTCTTCGATGATCACTGGGTGAGTTCAATAGCTGTGGTAAATTCCTGAGCGACATTTTTTATATTCTCTGTATGACTACAGAGATTATGGAGATCGTAGGACTGGTATTATGGTTGCAGGAATGGTGTTTTCTTTTCATTTAATTTACTGTCTCTTGAAGCCTGTAATTAGTTTCTCCTTATAAGCACTGGTTTTCCTAGATTAATGGACAAACCTTACAGAGATAAGAGTCACGTAGTTAGGCTCAATTGTATTTTTTTATTTTTTATTTTTGCATATGAATTATGAATATAACTTGGCAAATGCTTATGTAGTTTTAAAGGGTTATGAAAAACTTTCTTCTTGCAATGCAGGTACACATTGCGCAATGCTGAATATAGACTTTGCCTTGAGAAGAACCTTGATATGCATGATAGACATCTAGAAAATCCAAAGGCAGAAAATACTGAGCTTGGCTTACAAGGGTTACTACTTGACAGTGTAAATGTAATTGACTTGTGTAAAAAGAAAAATTTGTCTTCCAAAGTTGAAAAGTTGCGTGATGAAGCAACTGGGAATATTGATATTCAAGACCTTGGTGAAATGTCTGCTGAAGTTCAACAGTATATTTATAATTTGCAATCTCGTCTGTCTTCCATAAAGAAGGTATGCTGACAGAATTCAAGGATGCAGGAACAAAGAGTTTAAGCATGAGATTTCATGGTGCATCAAATGGTCTATGTAGACATTTTTTATTTTTAATGGTCAAATAACTCGTGATATACAACCTTGGCTGTTAATTTTGGATGTGCTCTTAAAGTTTGTCCGCTGGACCATGATTGAGCTGCAATCATGACCCCTATTTGCAAATAGTGCATCATTATGGTATATGGTTTTCTGATTTTCCTTTTTTTTTTGGGGATTTTCCCAAAGGAACTTGATGAAGTTAAGAGGAAAAGTGCTGCTCTTCAGATGCAGCAGTTTGTTGGGGAAGAAAAGAATGATCTACTGGATTACTTGAGATCTCTTCGCCCTGAACAGGTTTCTCCCTTCTTGAGAAAATTCCTTACTTGGATTGCTCCAAGACCTTACTTATTCCTGTCTATATTGTTGTAATGCAATTCTGCATAGCCTTGGTTTGTGATCCTAGCATCAGTATGTTATATTGTTATGTTCATTTATTGCTCAGAAACTTGTGGAGATTGACAGTCTAGCTTGGCTGTCTGTCATGCTGTAGTATTTAGTGTACTGTGTATGAAAGGATATGAAAGAAGAAAATTGTGCTATTTGGTGAAAAGTAATTCTAATGCTCTCTGCTCTGATGCACCTGTTGTTTACCCTTTACCACTTATGGGATATTTTTTTTTCCTGATAAAATTTTTATTGTTTTTGAAATAAAGCAGTTCACATGATTTTTCAAATTAATCTCCTCTTAAAATTGTCTTCCGTTCCATCAATACAATGAAAAACCTCAGATCTAAGAATGTAACCAAACTCAATGTTTTCATTCAAACATTTAAAGCATCATCCTCTATACTATTTGTTATTAACTATAGGCACTATTAGCTTGTGCAGTCATGTTCAACTAGGCTTTCACTTAATTTATGTATTTTTTATTTTAGAATTTGGTCGGTTGTGCATGTGACTAATGCTATTAGTTCCTAAGCAGGTAGTTCAGCTATCAGAATCTACATCCTCTGAACTTAAAAATACCATCCACTCTGTTGTTCATGGTCTCCTTGCTACCCTTTCTCCGAAGATGCATTCGAAGGCTTCAACTATGTCTGATAATACAACAGCTGGGACAGTAAATGCTGGGACTGAGGATTTTACTGAGCTTGTTGAGAACACTTCATTGCAATTTCAACCCGTTATTTCATTAACACGGAACTATCTGGCCCGTCTGCTCTTTTGGTTAGTTTTTCCATGTCTTTGATTGTGTACATTCTTTAATAGGGATATATGTATTTGTTGATCATACTTATCGCTCTATCTCGGTGTTTATCCTCACTCTGTGGACATGGGACACGCCTGAACATTTCAGAAACCAAAATCTATTGATTTTATTTGTATTGTGGATTGTATGTGATACCAGAAGTTACTCATCCAGAGTGTGGGGGTGGGTGGGGTGAAGAAAAATGCTTATGTACAAAAGAGAGAAAGGGAAAATGGGAAATCAAAATGCCATATCTGAAAGTTCACTATAATAGCAAAATTAAAAATTAAAATAAAGAGAAAGAGAGAAAAATGATTTGGCATTTTTTTAATTTAAAAAAAAAAGATTTGGCATGTTTGGTTGAAAGTGATTTTTCTATGCAGTGCCTGCTGATGGCTGATGCTAATGTCTAAAATGATTTGACTTTTGGTTACTTGTTCCCCCCCCCCCCCTCCCCCTTTGAAGGTGCATGCTGTTGGGACACTATCTTAGAGGCCTCGAGTACCGAATGGAGTTGATGAAACTGCTATCCTTGACTAGTGATAGCTAAGAATGATGCACATCTGGAAATGAGCGAATTGCTTGAATGCTGATATGCTTTTGGTGGTTCAATCTGTATAGACATGTTTAGATTCTTCATGGTTTATCTTTTCAACATCAAGAGATTAGAATCCAGATGCAAGTGCAAGTCATTTCTGCTTGGAGAAGTCAGCGCTTATATCTTGTTTTAACTTTTTCTGGTAAATTACCAGTGCTCTCTGTCTCTTTTATTGTTGTTGGTCCATTGGAAGAAAGAAAGGGGATTTGTAGTTACCAGGCGAAGATATCACGGGTTGTGAAAATGTTGAGACGGACTATGCCGGCACGAGATGCAAGATGTATGTTTGATGTTTTAGCTTCAAATTTTTCGTTTATTGTCCTGATCCAGTAATAAATAGCTGATATTATTATGAATAAATTCCTAGTAATGTGAATATTTTGAAGTGTTTTGATCTTTCTATAATTATTTTATTGTTTACATTTGTCAAGTTGTGCCAACTGGTTGTAAAAAAGGTGTCTATTTACCCGTTCCGTTGCTAAAATTATATTTTGTACTTCTGTATACATCTTGTGGAAATTCACCTGTTGGGTTAAGCTACTATTGGTGTTATTTCTACACATATTCTAGGAAAAGCTGGATTGGTTTTATGTATTTGGAATTGGCCAAGATTTGGGTAAAGTGTTTTTTTTTTTTTTTTGGGTTGTTTGTGGGGGGTGGGGGGGGGGAGATGTAGGTAAAAATTTTCGAGTGTTTGTATTCTGTATATAAAATTGATAAACTAAATCAATAAATATATATATAAGTATATTAATAGGTTTTTTTTAGTGAAATTTAGTTTTAACATGTGTAAATGTTCATTTATAATTGGTTTTGGTATATTAATTTTTTTAAAGCAAATATGTCAGTTTTTTTTTGCATATTAATTTTTTTAAATAATAATTATATTACGAAATTCTATAATAAACATATAAGACCACCTAAAATTTGGGAAATAAAGCATCGCCTGGGGTTTCTCTATATATTGGATAAAGTAGTAAATACTAGTCAAATTTAGGAGGGTACAAAATTGATAGAAGTAAATTGAATCAAAATAAAATTAAAAAATAGATAAAAATTGATTTATATCAATTTTTTATTAGAGAAAATTAATTAGTTTGATTTAATTTTTAATTTAAAAAAAATCTCAATTCAATGAAATTGAACCAATCAATTATATATATATATATATATATATTAATTATAATATTCAATATTCAATTGTTCTTTGCAGCTCAATATGATATTCTTGCAGTATTTTGCAATTTTCTCCTGCTTTAATGTACTATTTAAAAAAATAAAAATAGAGAACATTGAGTGCGAGTGAAGCCCATCATTCCAATTTTTTCAATTTCCAACTGTACACAATTTTAATATGATCCACAAAAAATAAGAAATAAAAAGTAATTCTGTTACAGCCAGCAAATTCCTCTTTTTTCTTTTTTTAGCATATTAAGGTCATTTAGTCACATTTTCTATCTTATCGTCCAAAAAAAAAAAAGTCACATTTTTTATCCAGTCTTGTCACAATTTTTTTAATGTCTGAGCAAGCATTACTTGAACTCCCGCAGCCCTCAAAGAGAGAAGAAGGAGAGAACCAAAAAGAAGTTCTATTGAGTTGTGAGCAAAAAAATAAAAACTAAAATCAGTAGATTAAATTGAACCAAATTGATTATCAATAAATTTGGTTTGGTTTAATTCTTTTAATTTAAATTAAATCGATAAATTTAAATTTTTTATATTTTCTAATAATCGATTTAGTTTTATTCAATCTAAAAATTCGGCCAAACTCAACCGTTGTTCAATTAAGTTAATAGCTAGTTTGGTAGTTGCTACTCTCCATGCTTGGAGGAAGCTTGAAAGTGCAGAATTTTCAGTTAGCCCTACACTTCACTTCTTTTTTTTCTTTTTTCGGACTAGTTCACTTCTATTTTCCAGTACATTAAATGCTGGGCCTGGGCTGGATGGACTATACCATAAGGACCGGTCTGATCAAGCAAGCACCCAGCCCAGCCCATTTAAAACTTTGAAGTGAAAAAAAAATGTAATTTGCTGCTGCATCGTCTTCGTTGAGGTCGAGAGCCCCAGCCCAGAAATTTCCCCACCATTGCAAGCGCTGGCCCCGGCGGCAGTTACTTCATCTCCTTCACCACCGTTGGCGATTGGACGTGGCTGAGAGCCTGAGACTTAATGAGTACTAAGAAGTATAGATACTGACACGAACACGCAAAACGACCCTGCTGATTCGTGTCTGGTACTAGTATTCATTACATAGCAGGGATACACAGCTTTATAGTCAGAGTATCACCAACGTCGCAGCAAATTTATGCAGATACAAAACTGAGAATCTTATTCAGTTTCAGAATGATGAAAATATCCAGCTGATATGAACTGAGCAAGGATTCAAATTTAAAGTTCTGTCATTAACCCTTCCTTCATCGACACATATGCCTCAAGGTATGATTCTGAATATGGTAATCTTCAGCTTCTCTGCGTCATTTATGGTTCTACTTACTCTTACTTTTGCCCATATCTTATGGTGCTTGGTTTGAGTAAATTACTCACTTTCAGAGCTTGAATTCTCTGCAGGATTGCTTGTACTGTGATGGCCACTCTAGAATGAACTCCATTGTAAAGGCCGAAAAGGGACAGGGAGAAATGAGTATTTAGGATGTGATCTATGCTATATATTGGCCCAGTGAGAATTTCTCTTTCGGACCTTCGTCTATCTACCTGAACTGCGACTGTATTAACGGCACCATTTGAGAGAAGTGAAAACAAAATAGGTAAGCAATGCTCCATATCTGGATTATGATTAAAACTTCTCTCTGGCGTTTATGATTATCCTTAAAATGAAAGATTTTACTTTTGAATCTCTTAAACATGCTTTCACTGTCCCAATGTTTTCTCATTGTCCAAAGTTTCAAATTTTGTTTCTCTGTTCGTTCTGTTGTTCGGCTTCTTCACTCCCTGAGTTCTAAACCAGAATCCCCTAGTTTCACAGACCTCTCCACCCTCCTTCAGGGCCGCATTTCAAGATCTCATCTTCTTCAAGTTCATTCTCGCATTTTTCAAGTAGGTGCCCATCAAGACAATTTGATTGCTACGCGTCTCATTGGTCATTATCCATCTCATATTGCTCTCCGGGTCTTTCATCAACTCCAAAATCCTAATATCTTCCCTTTCAATGCTATTATTAGAGTCCTGGCTGATGCGGGTCACTTTTCCCTCACATTTTCCATGCTTAAGAATTTGAAACGGCGATCGCTTTTGCCTAATGATTTAACCTTTTCTTTCCTCCTTAAGGCATGCTTTCAGTCCAGAGATTCCCATTATGTTAAACAAATTCACGCTCAAATTCAGAAGATGGGTTTCCTTGGCAACTCATTTGTTAGCAATGGGCTGGTTGCCGTCTATGCCAAAGGCTTTAATAATTTAGTATCTGCGCGTAAAGTGTTTGATGAAATTCCAGACAAAAGTGTGGTTAGCTGTTGGACTTCGTTGATCAGGGGTTGTGCTCAGTTGGGTCAGAGTGAGGAAGTTTTGCAGCTTTTCTATGTGATGATTCTGCAAAATTTGCATCCCCAAAACGATACTATGGTCAATGTTTTATCAGCGTGTTCTAACCTTGAGATCCCTGATATTGAGAAATGGGCTGCCATCCTTTTAGAATTTGTTGATAACACTGAGCCTGAAAACATTTTCCATGATTCAATTAACACAGTCCTCATATATTTGTATGGTAAATGGGGAAAGATTGAGAAGAGTAGAGAAAGATTTGACCATATTTCTGCTACAGGTAAAAGCAGCGTGCTTCCTTGGAATGCTATGATAAATGCATATGTTCAGAACGGCTTCCCTGTGGAGGGTTTAAGTCTTTTCCGCATGATGGTGGAAGATCAAAGCACTAGACCTAACCATGTTACAATGGTAAGTGTGCTTTCAGCCTGTGCTCAAATTGGTGATTTGAATCTTGGTGGGTGGGTTCATGAGTACATGATGTATACAGGACAAAAAGGCACAATTGGGTCAAACCGAATTCTTGCCACAGCATTAATTGACATGTATTCTAAGTGTGGGAGTTTGGAGAGGGCAAAGGAAGTTTTTGAACATACAGTCTCGAAAGATGTTGTCTTATTCAATGCCATGATCATGGGTCTTGCCATAAATGGTGAAGGAGAGGATGCATTGAGCCTCTTCTACAAAATGCCTGAATTTGGATTGCAACCTAATGCTGGAACATTTCTTGGTGTTTTATGTGCATGCAGTCACTCTGGATTGTTGGATAGAGGACGTCAGATATTCAGAGACATGACCTTTTCCAGTTCCCCTAAGTTAGAACATTATGCCTGTTATATTGATCTCCTTGCAAGAGTGGGTCATGTAGAAGAAGCTTTGGAAGTTCTGACTTCCATGCCTTTCAAACCTAACAATTTTGTCTGGGGTGCTTTGCTTGGGGGTTGCTTGCTCCATTCTAGAGTTGAATTGGCTCAACAAGTTTCCATGAGGCTTGTGCAAGTTGACCCAAATAATTCTGCAGGCTACGTGATGTTGGCTAATACATTTGCATCTGATTGTCAGTGGAGTGATGTCTCATCACTGAGGTTGGAAATGAGAGAGAAGGGCATCAAGAAGCAGCCCGGATGTAGTTGGATTAGCGTGGACGGAGTTGTACATGAGTTCCTTGTTGGTTGTTTGTCACATCCTCAAATTGAGGGTATATATCGTACATTGACCATCTTGGTGAAGCATATAAAAGTACCAAGCCATTGTGGAGCTGTAGCCTATCTTTAGATATGCTTTGATTACTAGGAAACACCGAGATGGCATCTTATGTTCTGTCAAAGCTGGCAGGTTGGGGTTGGTTGGGTTTATCTGTTTTTGGGCTCTTCTGGCATGACAGGTGAGTGATTATTGTTGTTTTAATGGTCTACCTTTACCTACAATCATTCATATTTATGAAGCTAATCCGCAGATACAAACAGGCATGCAACTTCATAAATATACTGCAGCTCCAAGAGCATGTACATGCATTCCTTAAGTAATTTTTTAAATATCTTCAGTTTTAAGAATGTATATCTATGGATCATGATGTCAGATGATTCACGGGAATCCAAAATTTTTAGGTATCTTGGAACTTGGATATTTAAATTTAGGAATTTAAGAACCCCATATCTGGTATGAATCTGAAAATGATATAAGATTCTCAAGAATGTTTGATATCCATGTTTGGTAGGGCATAAATTTCTTGGAGATCCATTATGAAGTGCTGGTTCAGTGTGTGTAGATATCCGACATTTTCTGTGTTTTTGAGAGGCATGGAATACCCAAGAAAAAGGGGTATCTTTATGTTTAATTACAATGACACCTCACAGAAGTAGGCATTCAGTGCCAACATCCAACAAACCTAGGTGTCTTGCATATCCATGCATGTCATAATAATGGCGTACCTAGCAACCTCTAATGGCTTAGACTTCTCTGTGGCATATGCCCTTCAAGAAGTTTTGCCTGCCTGAACACATAATCCATTCAAGTGGGTGAAATGTGCCATTCCATTATGAGGAAGGTCACTTTGAAACCCTTCTTTTTCTTCCTCTGTTGTTTGGTTTATCAATCTACTGAAGTGGTGTCTATGTACTGATACACTTGCGGCAAGGACCAGTATGTATTAATTTCTCAATTTGAAGATTGACTAAAAGTGGGAAGCAAGTTATTGAGGGGAAGGAGCTATTACTCTGTATTAGGGATTAATTTTCTTGTGGGACTGGGGTCAATTTAATTATACAACTTATTTAAATATTTATAGAATAAAGTTCAGTTTGAATATACAACTTATTTAAACACTTACAGAATAAAATTTTATGTAAAAAGTGTTTATAGAAGAAGATATTTTAAATTAAATTATTTAGCGTTTGGATATATACTTAAAAAAATATTTTTTAAATTTATAAATTTTTTTTAAAATATTTGGATATAGTTTTAATAGAAGGAGAAATATAAATAATAAAATTTTGATAAAATTTTAATTTGTAAAAGTGTAAAATAGTTTTCTGATCATGTGAATTTGAATTTTTACAAAATTTTTTTTTAATAAACTTTAAAAACTGACTTATGACATAAGTTAAAATTAGTTTATTGAAAATTAATAAGTTACTTATTTAAATTTATCTAAACACTGTTTTTTTAACATAAAAATACTTATACTGATAGATAAGTTCTAATAAACTATAAGTTCTGCTATTTAAACGGATTTTAAAGTTCAGTTTGGGTATACGGCTTATTTAAGCTCTTATAGAATAGTGTTCTAATAAACTATAAGTTCTGCTATTTAAACGGACTTTATGTAAAAAGCGCTTATAGAAGAAGATATTTTAAATTAAGTTATTTCGCGTTTGGATACATACTTAAAAAAGTGTTTTTCAAATTTATAAATTTTTTTAAAAATATTTGAATATAATTTTGATGAAATTTTAACTTGTAAAAGTGTAAAATAATTTTCTAATTATGTGAATTTGAGTTTTCATAGAGACTTTTTTCAATAAGTTTAAAAAATTGGCTTATAAAATATGTTAAAATTAATTTATTAAAGATTGATAAGTTATTTATTTAAACTTATCTAAACATTATTTTTTTTAATGTAAAAGCATTTATATTGATAGATAAGTTGTAATAAATTATAAGTTCTGTTATTCAAACATACCTTAAGACTTTATGTAAAAAGCGTTTATAGAAGAATGTATTTTAAATTAAATTATTTAACATTTTGATACATATTTTAAAAAGTGTTTTTTAAATTTATAATTTTTTTAAAAATATTTGGATATAGTTTTAATGGTAGGAGAGAGATGAATGATATAGTTTTGATAAAATTTTAACTTATAAAAGTGCAAAATAACTTCTTGGTCATGTGAATTTGAGTTTCTATAGAGACTTTTTTTAATAAATTTAAAAAATTAACTTATGAAATAAGTTAAAATTAATTTATTAAAGATTGATAAGTTACTTATTTAAATTTATTCAAATATTATTTTTTTAACATAAAAACTTATATTAATAGATAAGTTTTAATAAACTATAAGTTTTGTTATTTAAATTGACTCTTAGTTAAATTTCATTAAGTGAATTTTATATTGTAGCATTGTCAATAAAGTATTTGTGGTTTTTGATTACTCCAATTTTATTTTATTATTTAAAGCTGTTCATAAATTATATCACTCTTTTCTTGAAAATATTTGTTTTTGAAAACTATAAATATTTGTTTTTTTATTTTTAAAAACTGTTTTTGAAAACTATGTTTAAAAGTTGTTTTGTAAAACAAAAGTAAAAAAAATTTATTTGGGTTATGTTTGGCAAAAATAACTGATAAGTTAGCTGAAAGCTGAAAAGTTAATTTTTAACTGAAAGTTGTTAGCTAAAAGCTGTTAAGTTAATTTATTGAATTATAAGTGTTTGGTAAAATTATCTATTGAATTAACTGATAAATGTAAAATGACATAAAATGATATACTTTTATAAAATTTATTATTTTTTGTTAGTAATTACACTTTATTATGTAATCTTAAAAAATACAAAATAAATATATTATATAGTGTCTCACAATAAATTAGTAATATTGTTGTGAATTTTTTTATTTTAGTAGATGTCTTTAAATTTTTATTTTTTGTGTCACTATCAATAATATATAGAAGTTCATCATATGATATGTAATTTGAATGTTGTTTGAATATAGTAAAAACAGTGACATCTTGTGAGTAGAATAGAGTTAGAATTTGAATAAAATAATAAAGATAAAAAAAGAATAAAATTATAAAAGTTATCAGTTAAAAGTTATACGCTATTTAAAATAGCAATAAAATACTATAAACTACTCAAATAAGTTTGTTTATTAAATACATCTAATTTGGTCAAACAAACTTATAAACTAATCAAATATGCTATAAATTAACTTATTTGACTTGTCAAATATATTCTTGATAAACTGTTTTTTTTAAACAAAAAGAACTTATTTTTATTTTTTTGTTTTAAAAATAATTTATTTTCAAAAATTATTTTTAAAATAATAATAAAAAATAGTTACGAAATGAATTTTTTTTATTTTGAAAATAAATAAAAACAAAAAATAATTTTTAAAAAGAGAAAGCAAATAAACCCTTAATTTCTTTGTTTTTTGTTTTCTTCTTTCAAAAGTAAGCAGCGTTGGTTTGTAAGATATTTGTTATCAAAATTTACAATAAAAAAATAACATGTAGATATCTTTTATATTTTAGTATCACATAATTGATTCTTTTAAAAAAGAATTTCATGTGTTACATTATTCTTATTAAGAAATTTTATTGGAAGCAAATTTTATCGGAAGTTTTTTCCAGCTCAATAAGCCTTATATTTACTGTTTTAAAATTAGACTAATCATTGAATAAGTGACGATTAGCATTTTATGGTTCGGTAATAAAATATATAATATATTTTTTAATTTGTCTTATTATGAAATATGTTATATTAAATTTTAAGTGTATAAAATTAATTAAATAAATTATTTAAAATAAAAAAAATCAAATGTTATCTATTAATATATTTATAATTTTGATTAATAACTTCGTATATATAAAAAGAATTTTTATTTGTATATATCACAAAAAAATTAATATATATATTATTATTAATATTAAAAAATTAACGATATTTTTTAATTAAAATGTTTGTAAAAAATAGTTGAAATAGAGTAATTTTAATCTTAAAAAACGAAAATTAATTTTTGGCCAATTTTGAGTATTTTTATATTTTTTAATCAGTTCAAATTTTCAATTATTTTTTTTTATTGAATGAATTAAAAAGTTAAATCAAACTGATGGCTCCACTGATTCACTGGTTTTCTAGTCCAATTAATTGATCGAGTTTGATTTTGCATCTTTTCGCTTCGACAGTCAATCAAAAAAAAAAAAAAAAAGAGTAAAGACCGAATCATTGTTATTTTTAAAATTTAATCAATTATTATCAGTTAATTTTGGATAACTCATTCCTTTTGAAAATAAATAAATTACCAACTAAGATAACCAACTCCCTCAGATAAAATGATCTCTAGTTTGTTTTTAAATATAAGTTTCATGTACAACTTTTTTAAAGAAAATATTATTTCAATTTAAAATTAATTTTTTTGTTTTAATTTAATTTTTTTTTCGAACGACCCAAAGATGAGATGCTCATCTTCTTTTCATTTGGATTGACAATAATTTAAAATATAACATTTATAATATTTTTTAAATTTTATTTTCTTAATTTAAAATTTCAAAGATTATTTATTTTCAAAAGTGTCGTTATATTTACTTCACTTACCAAACCGATAACTATTTAAGTGTTTGATTTGGTTAAATAAATAAAAAAATTGTTAAATATTTATTAATGGATTAAATGTGAGAATATTTTTGAAGATAAGATAATTTTTTAAAAATTAAATTGATAAAGTCAAATTTTAAAGAACTAAATTAAAAACAGGGTATTACTTTTATATAGAACCCTATCTCAAAAGAATTTTGCTGTACTACTAATTAGGAAAAAAAAATGTCATCTTAAAATCATTCATTACAATTAGGCAAGTTTAATTATACGATTTTATAGAAATTAATTTTTATCTTTATCGCGAGTTTGTTTGAAAATTATTTTTAAAATAGTTTTTTTATTTTTTTTGTTTTACAAAAATAAAAAAAATTATTTATCATGTTATCTTTATAAATTATTTTTAAAAATAATTTTATAAAAATATAACTCAAAAAAACAGTTTTTAATAAACACCATTTTATTTTTGTACAAAATTATTTTCAATTTATTTTAAAAATAAATAAAATTATATAAAATTGTAACTAATTTATCAAAACTAATTTTCAGCCACAACAAAAATTACATAATTATGTGCTCAAATAATATTTTTAAAATTTACACCTAAACAAATTTTTTATTTTTTTGTTCTAAAAGAATTTTAACATTATTTTTAAAAACAATTTTTAAAAAACAGTAAAATAAAAACACTTCATGTTTATCTCAGTTTTTACTTCTTCTTTTTTAACACCTCTTTCCTTTCTATGCCTTTCCTATTGCAGCTTTGATTTATATTTTTAGCAATGTTTTAAAAATTAAACTAGAAAAGAGTGGTTCACGGTTTAATGACCAGATCATACGGGTGTTGGAATTGGTTGAATTAAAATATTTAAAATATATTTATAATCTAGTATTTTATAATGATCTAATTAATAAATATTTTAAATACTGCATACATTATATATAGATATTTTTACAACAACATATTTATATATTAATTAAAAAAATATTTAATTTATCAGTGGTAGAAAATTATTTGTCTATCAATAATATTCAGACCGTGATACATGATAAAAATAATATTTTTTAAAATTATTTTTATTACATATCATAATTTAAATATTATTAATAGATAAAAAATTATTCACTATCAATTATAATAAATCTTTAATACGGTGAAATTGGTATATTGAATCATTTCAAAATTAATGTTTAACAGATTTATTTTATTTGACTTTTAATGATTCTAAATCAAGTTTGATTGGTTTATTGAACTCTTGATTTACAATTTATAACTAGTTCAGATGGCAGTTCGGTATGCTAATTTTTTAATTAAACTGACAGATTTTTATAATTATAAATATTTGTATATACTTAAAATAGTAGAACATATTATTGGTGTGTGTTTTCTCCTAATAAAACTGGGTGAAATTTAGATTTCTCCTGACAAAAATATTGGGACTGAGTTCAAACTCTGTTTTAATTGAATTGCACTATATTAAAATTATTAAAATATTATTTATTTATTTAATTATCTTAATATAAATAAAATTATAATAATTATATATTAATAAATTTTGACATATATTAATTTTTAAGATATATTGTTTTAATTTTTAAAAATTCTATCTAGTTTTATAAAATTTTGCTTGAGAACAGGAAATTAACCTTTCCTATTTGTAACAAACTACCCTTGCATGTGCAGGCAAGTTAATAATGCCAAGAATAATACTTATTGGTTAAGCATGAGCATTTATTATTTGATTGGAAACCTTAAATTTTTACTACATAAATGTATTTATTATCAAGTCATAGAGACACAATATATATTAAGCAAAGTTATAATTCATTCAAAAATTTGAAAAGTTTAAAATTTTATTAAAAAAAAACTCTTGATAAATTATATTTATTATATTGTTATTATATAAACTAAAATTTCATTAACTGTATTATTTTGAAAGTAAAAATAATAATTTTTTTTAATAATTATCTAGAAATTAAACTTTTTCAACAAATATATATCTTATGGTACTTATTAACTAATTCAGCTAAACATTAATATAATAAAAAAATTATTATTTTAGTTAATTTATTGAAAAAATATATTCAATATGTGTATATAAATTTTTTTTATTCAATTTATTAATTTTTAATAGTTTGTATCTATCTAACAATTAATAATTACATCTACGAATAGTTAAAAGGTTCAAGAATCAGGAAAATTTCCTTTTTTTCATTTGTTATATAATTTTAAACCTTAAATTTATTGAAACAGACTACCAAATTGAATTTAAATTTTATTTAGAGTGAAATTTTTTTAAAAAAACTCTTCTATATAATTATAATAATTATATATTTATAATTTATATTAATAAAATTTGACATATATTTATTTTTTAAGATATATTTATATTTACAATATATTCTTTTAATTTTAAAAAATTATATTTAATTTTTATAAATTTTTATTGGAGAACAAAAAACTATTCTTATTTGTAATAAACTATCTTTGCATATGTAGGCAAGTTAATAATACAAAAAATAATACTTATCGGCTAAATATAGATACTTATTATCTAATTAAAAATCCTAAATTTTTAATATATAAATATATTTATTATTAAGTTAGACAAATAGACACCACATTAATAAAAGTTATAATTTATTCAAAAAATTAAAAGATTAATCTTTCATTTTTTTAAAAAGAAACTCTTGATAAATTGTATTAAAAAAGTGTATTTATTTTATATAAATTAAAAATTTATTAATTGTACAATTTTAAAAGTAAAAAGATAAACAAAAGTTTTTAATAATTATCGAGGAACTGAACTTTTTCAACAAATATATATTTTATAGTATTTATTAATCAATTCAGATAAACACTAATGTAATAATAAATTATTATTTTAGTTAATTTATTAAAAAATTTAATATATGTATATAAAAATTTTCGTTTATTGAATTTATAAAATTTTAATAGTTTTTATCTATATAAAAAATAATTATTAAATCTACAAATAATTAAAAGTTTTAAAAACTAGGAAGACTTCCTTTTTTTTCACTTGCTATATAATTTTAAACCTTAAATTGATTGAAGTAGACTACCAAATTGAATTTGAATTCTACTTAAAGTCAAATTATAAAAAAAAAAACGTCTTCTATATAATTATTATAATTATATACTTATAATTTATATTAATAAATTTTGACATATATTTATTTTTTAATATATATTTAAATTTAAAATATATTATTTTAATTTTTAAAAATTCTATTTTATAAAATTTTACTTGGAGAATAGAAAACTATTCTTATTTGCAACAAATTATCCTTGTATCTCCACGCAAGCTAATAATGCAAACAATAATACTTATTGCTTAAGCATATATATTTATTATTTGATTGGAACCCTAAATTATTAGTGCATAAATATATTTATTATTAAATTAAAAAGACGTCGTATTAAGAAGAGTTGTAATTCACTCAAAAATCTTAAAAGATTAATCTTTCATCTTTAAAAAAAACTCTTGATAAATTGTATTAAAAAATATATTTATTATATAAACTAAAATTTTATTAATTGTATTATTTTGAAAATAAAAAGATAAACAAAAAATTGTAATAATTATCTAAGAACTAAACTTTTTCAGCAAATATATATTTTTTAGTATTTATTAACCAATTCAGTTAAACACTAATGTAATAACAAATTATTATTTTAGTTAATTTATTAAAAAAAATTAATATGTGTACATAAATTTTTTTTATTCAATTTATTAATTTTTAGTAGTTTGTATATATTTAAAAAATAATAATTAAATCTACAAATAGATAAAAGCTTCAAGAGCCAGGAAGGCTTCCATTTTTTTCATAATTTGAAACTTTAAATTTATTGAAGTGGACTACCAAATTGAATTTGAATTCTCTTTAGAGTCAAATTTACAAAAAAAAAACCCTCTTCTATATAATTATAATAATTATACAATTTATAATTTATATTAATAAATTTTGACATATATTCATTTTTTAATATATATTTAAATTTAAAATACATTATTTTAATTTTTAAAATTTTATTTAGTTTTTATAAAATTTTACTCAAGAATAAGAAACTATTATTATTTGCAGCAAACTATCCTTGCATTTGCAGGCAAGCTAATAATATGAAGAATAATACTTATTGATTAAGCATATATATTTATTATCTAATTGAAAATCCTAAATTCTTAATGCATAAATGTATTTATTATCAAGTGAGACAGACATCACATTAAGAATTATTATAATTCATTCAAAAGTTTGAAAGATTAATATTTCATTTTTTTTTAAAAAAAGAAACTCTTGATAAATTGTACTAAAAAATGTATTTATTTTGTTATTTGCAACAAACTATCCTTGTATGCAAGTTAATAATGCGAACAATAATATTTCTTGCTTAAGTATAAACATTTATTATTTGAGTAGAAATCCTAAATTATTAGTGCATAAATATCCTTATTATTAATTCAGATAGATGCCACATTAATAAGAGTTATAATTCACTCAAAAGTCTTAAAAGATTAATCTTTCATATGTAAAAAAAAAAAAACTCTCCATAAATTGTATTAAAAAAATATTTTTATTATGGTTATATTTGACAAAAAAAACTTATAAATTAGCTAAAAACTTAAACGCTACTTCAAGTAGGATATAATTTATAAGTTTTCAGTTAATTTAAATTATTCAAATAAATTTATTTATTAAACACTTTTAATTTAGTCAAATAAATTATAAGTTAAATTATTTGATTTGTTAAACACACTCTATGACTCTTTATATATAAAATAAAATTTTATTAACTATATTATTTTAAAAATAAAAAAGTAAACAAAAAATTGTAATAATTATCTAGGAACTAAAATTTTTCAACAAATATATATCTTATAGTACTTATTAATCAATTTAGTTAAACACTAATGAAATAAGAAATTATTATTTTAGTTAATTTATTAAAAAAAAATTCAATGTGTATATAAAATTTTTCATTTATTCAATTTATTAATTTTTAATAGTTTGTATTTATCTAAATAATAATAATTAAATTTATGAATAGTTAAATATTCTGTTTGGCAAAAATAGTTGATAAGTTAGCTGAAAGTTTAAAAGTTAAGTGAAAACTGAAAAACTAATTTTTAGCTGATAGCTGTTAACTGAAAGCTGAAAGCTGTTAAATTAATTTATTGAATTAGAAGTGTTTAGTAAAATTAACTATTGAATTAACTGATAAATGTAAAATGACATAAAATGATATACTTATATAAAATTTATTATTTTTTGTTAGTAATTACATTTTATTATATAATTCTAAAAAATACAAAATAAATATATCATCTAAAGTCTCACAATAAATTAGCAATATTATTACGAAACTCTTTCATTTCAATAGATACCTCTAAATTTTTATTTTTTTTATCACTATCAACAATATTTAGAAATTCATCATGGGATATGTAATTTGAATATTGTTCAAATATAGTAAAAATAATGTTATCTTGTAAATAGGATAGTGTTGGAATTTGAATAAAATAATAAAGATAAAAAATAAATAAAATTATAAAAGCTATCAGTTAAAAGCTATACGCTACTTAAAGTAGCGTATGATAAAAAGCTATAAGCTACTCAAATAAGTTTATTTATCAAACACCTCTAATTTAGTCAAATAAGTTTATAATTTAGTCAAATAAGCTTATAAATTAGTCAAATACGCTATAAGTTAATTTATTTAATTTGTCAAACATACTCTAAAACTTATAAGTTAACTGAAATTTTATAAGCTATACGCTATTTAAAGTAGGGTATAGTTTATAAACTTTCAGTTACTTTAAATTATTCAAATAATTTTATTTATCAAATACCTCTAATTCAGGTAAACAAATTTATAAACTAATCAAATAAGTTATAAGTTAACTTATTTGACTTCTTAAATACAATCAAAAACTTCAAGAAGGGAGACTTCCATTTTTTCACTTGCTATATAATTTGAAACATTAAATTTATTAAAGTCGACTACCAAATTGAATTTAAATTCTACTTAGATTCAAATTTACAAAAAAAAAACCTCTTATATATAATTATAATAAATATACAATTTATAATTTATATTAAAATTTGTTGATATATATTCATTTTTTAAGATATATTTAAATTTAAAATATATTATTTTAATTTTTAAAAATTTTATTTATTTTTTATAAAAGTTTACTCAAGGACAGAAAACTATTTTTTATTTGCAACAAACTATCTTTGCATTTGCAGATAAACTAAAAGAATAATACTTATTGGTTAAGCATAGATATTTACTATCTAATTGAAAATTTTAAATTTTTAATGCATAAATATATTTATTATCAAGTTGCGCCACATTAAAAATTGTTATAATTCATTTAAAAGTTTGAAAAATTAATCTTTCAATTTTTTTTTAAAAAGAAACTCTTGATAAATTGTACAAAAAAAATTGTATTTGTTGTATTTATTTTATATAAATTAAAATTTTATTAACTGTACTATTTTAAAAATAAAAAGATAAACAAAAGTTTTTAATAATTATCTCATAACTAAACTTTTTCAACAAATATATATCTTATAATACTTATTAATCAATTCAGATAAACACTAATGTAATAATAAATTATTATTTTAGTTAATTTATTAAAAAAATAATATGTGTATATAAAATTTTCGTTTATTTAATTTATTAATTTTTAGTAGGTTTTACGTATATAGAAAATAATAATTAAATCTTTGAATAGTTAAAAGCTTCAAAAACCAGGAAGACTTCCTTTTTTTTTCGCTTGCTACATAATTTTAAACCTTGAAGTTATTGAAGTAGATTACCAAATTGAATTTGAATTCTAATTAGAGTCAAATTAGAAAAAAAAAAAAAAACCCTCTTCTATATATTTATCACTGTTATTAATCTTTTCTAAACCTTAAATCTACTGGAGTCTTCTCTCCAGACTGAATTCAAATTCCGTTCAAAGTCAAATAAATAAAGAAAAGCAAACCCTCTTCAGTCTTCCCTATCCCTCTCTGATTTTTTGTTTCTACGTCTTCGATTCTCCAATTTGGTTATAATGGAGGACGAGTCTCCGTCGTCTCAAAACCAACCCGGTTCAAATTTTTTCGTCCAAAATTCTCCTTTCTCGTTTAACAACAATGCCAGGTTGAATCAAGATCAATCAAGAAACCAAAGTTTTGGTAACAATGTCGGTGATTATAGTGATCCAACAGGTTTGTGTGTATTGGGGCAGCAATTTCAAAGGATGAGAATTGGTATAGCGGAAAGAGCACAATTAGCTAGCAGCAGCAGCAGCAGAAACCACCAAATTTATGGCGGCTTCAGGAATAATACTTTTGATTCCAGTAGTGGGATTCGAGAAGCCTCTATTAATTATCCTCACTATGAAACTATCCCCGTGAGCCCCCAGAACTTCAATTCACTGGAAAATTTGAGGGGACGAATGGTTTCAATGGCGAAAGATCAACATGGGTGTAAATTTCTGCAAGAGAAGCTTAATGAGGGGAATCCTCAGGAAATTGCATTGATCCTATGGGAATTTAAGGATCACTTGCACGAGCTAATGATGGACGATTATGGCAATCCTTTGATTCAAAGGATTTTTACAGTAATCAATGTGGACCAGATGACCAGTGTTCTTGCCTTGGTTATTCGAAATAAGCACAAGTTTAAGGATGTGTGCATCCACAGTAATGGGTACGAACTTTTCGTTATTGAATCTCATATATAGAAGTATTATATTGTGTTTGATACGTATTGAAAACTCCTATGAGATATGATCAAAGCTACATATTTTTTGTCATATCATTGTATAGTGTCTTGTACTGAATATTTGTGCTACTTAATTATATTTTCAAAATACTAAACATGAAACATTTATAGATAGATGTTTGTATCCCCAATTATGGGTCTGAAGCTTTCATTGTCAAATCTTATGAATCCTCTATGAAGCATATATATTTTAATAATGGAATGCTATATTGTCTTTGTCGTACATTCGTATTAGGCATGATAAACACTATATTTTGTCATATTGTATTGTGTTTGGTGCTTAATATGTGTGCTTCTTATAGTTTCAAATTCCAAACTAAAGACATTTACAGATAAATGTTTACATCCACAATTATGGGTTCTAGTTTTTATTATTGAATCTTATGTATCCTCTAAGAAGCATATATATTTTAATAACAAAGTCCTATATATTGTTGGATATACGTATTAAATATAATAAATAGTATATAATTTGTCGTATTGCATTGTGTTTTGTACTTTGTATGTGTGACACTTATAGTTTCAAATACTAAACACGAAACATTTACATATGAGTGTTTGCATTTACAATTATAGATATGAAATTTTCATCCTTGAATTTTATGTGACACTTATGAAGTCGTTATTTATAGTTTTAAATATTTAATGTCAAACATTTATGAATGGATGTTGGCATTTACAATTATGAGTATGAAATTTTCATTCTTGAATTTTATATATGAAACACTTATAATTAATATTAAATATAATACCTCATTGAATAACATTAAATATATACTTTGTTGTAATGTAATATCTATTAATTGTCTTGTGCTTTTTCTTGGTGCAGCACTAATTTTTGTACAACTTTGCTTTCTAATCTTCTTGTTACAGAACTCGAGTTATCCAGAAGTTGCTGGATCATCTTATAATCCCAGAGCAGGTTTATGCAGTTATATTGGCTCTGAAGCCTATCACAGTCGCATTGACCAAAAGCGTTAATGGTGGTTATGTCATTCAGCACTGCTTGAAACTTTTCACACCTGCACTTTCAAAAGTACGTAATCCACACTGCATCGTCTCTAATATATTATATATTATTTTTTAGACATTTTTGTCTCAAATGTATATAAATCAACTAAATTTGGAGTTCCATTATATTAAAGTTGCAACTTTTTTATTGTTGACTTTTACTTGAAATCCCCAGTAGGGATGACAATCTTTCGTTCATAATATATGTAACAACATTTTTTTTCTTCTATAATGCAACAATTTTTAACCATCATGATATTGCCTTCCATGATCATGCTTGTCATAATTTTGAAACATTTTTTTTTTAGTTTTGTCAAACTCAAATTTAAGCTGTTAAATGATTTATGAATAATTTTACTACAAATATTAATTCTTTAGTTCTAATAATAGATTTTTGGATTTAGATCATATGATATAATTTTCATGTTGAAAAAGTAGATAAAAAATAAAATAATTATATTTTTTTTATATAATAATTATGTAGGGGATTCTATTAATTATAAACTAATCGTTGATCCTCTATTTAGCTTATTTTGGATGAAGTGGCGGAGAATTTTGTTGCTGTTGCAACAGATAAAAGTGGTTGTTCTGTTGTCCAAAAATATATTTCTCAAGCGAGGGGAGAAGCTATATGGCCTTTGATTCAAGCAATAATCTTGTCTACTTCAGCCCTCGTTGACGATCCTTATGGGTTTGCGTTTTTTCCCCTTCAACTCCTTTAATATTTAGTTTATCTTTCTGAATAATTGCGTTTCTGGTTGACATCTCTTCTGAAGCATTTCTATTTGAATCAAATTAGAGTAAATGTCACTGATATATTATATGTTCACATTTTCATTTATGGTTAGTTTAGATTCAATTAGTCTATATAATTTTGATTAATTTTTAAATAAATTATTATTACTTAAAATTTAGAATTGAATTCCTATATCTAGTTTCAATTTTTTAATCAAACTTTAACCATTAATTTGTTATTAATATATCTGACACTATATATGTATATTTTACGCACACTAAAACATTAAAGATTCTTAATTATATTGATTTATCAAAACTAAGTTAATACAAAAACTAAGTCTTTTTCCATTAGGTGGGATCGACTATATAAATCAAACAATGTCATAGTGGTCTATCATAGATGAAAAATTAAGTCAATAACAAACAGATATTTAAACAATTCAGAGAATTAAGTGTTATTGAAAAATATGTCTAATATGTTTATATACTTCGCCTACAATAAAATTTCTCCAAAAACATTTCCTTCAAAGAACAATACCTTGTGGATGATCCTAATACTCTTTGTTCTTCCTTGTAGCTTGAATTCACACACTGATCGATATTTTTCCTTGATATCCACAGGAACTATGTTGTGCAGTATTTAGTTAAAATGAGGGTGCCTCGTATAACTACAGCAATAATGTTACAGCTTTGTGGTAAATATGATCAACTGTCAATGAACAAGTACGCCAGCCATGTGGTGGAAGATCTCTTAGAATTCTGCGGAGAAAAGGATGCTGCTGCGATAATTTTAGAGATAATGCAGAGCCCAAATTTTTTGCATATTCTTCAGGATCAATTTGGGAATTATGTTGCTCAGAAAGCACTGAAAATCTCCAAGGTTAGATACAATTCTCCGCATATAATTATTCTGTATATATTTTATACCCTGCAAAATGAAAATAATAATTACAATCAAGGTCAATATGGAAATGCTGGGAGAATAAGGCACAGATATAACTCGAAGGACAATATTTGAAATTAAAACTTTCGCGTAGCAAACACCACATAATTGAAATTCTCCCCTTTCTTTTTCTTCCAAAGTCTGCTTTACACCAAAAAAATCATAAAATATTATTAAAGGCCATGTTGTTGTTTTGAACTACAGGGATATCTGCGTAGAGCTCTTCTTAACCGTATTGGGTCCTATAATGTATACCTGCACAGCCATTTGTATGGAAAAAAGGTGCTAGCATTTGCCAGATCCTGCAGGATTGGAGGATAAAAAGGTTGTGAACTATGTTGGTTGTGTATGGGATTTGTCCATGTTCGTTTGTCTATGTTTTTTATACCTATTTTTGGAGTGTCAATTTGGTTGCTTCAGTGTTGTTAGCTTTTGGATTGTTTGTTTAGTAAGATACGTGAGAAGGAAGAGATGGATCCCCCAAAGGCACACCAACAATCCCGATGAGTAGTTTTATAGGATTTGTCTGTTTTTATTGTCTTTTATAACTAAGACTGTCTTGTGTGTTTATTTCAGTATCATTAGCTTTTGGTTTGTTTGTTTAGTAAGATGCCGAAAGGCACACCAACAATTCCAATAGATAGATTTAGAGTTATATATTATGCAATTTTTGACATTATTGATGTATAATCTTGAGAGATTTATATAGTATTTTAAGGTTTATTTAGTTTGCTTTTTTTTTTTTAATGTTTTCGTTTTTATTAAAAATAAAAAATATGACTTAAAATGTATTTGTTTTTAAAAAATATTTTATCCTAATTATAAAATATTAAATTCAAAACTCAAATAACATTTATAGTGATTTATATTAATTTAATTTAAAAATAAATATAAGGATATTTTTAATTTCACAAAACAACATATTTTTTAAATAACAGAAATTTGAAAATAAAAATTAAAGTTTAAAAGTATTTTTTAAAATCAAAGACAACCATTAACTTTTGATTTTATAATTATAGATGAGTCAATTTTTTTAAAGTATGTTTGATGAAAATAATTAATAGTTAATTTAAAATTTAAAAATTAAATAAAAATTTAAAAGTTATACACTATTTAAAATAGTATATAATTTTTAAAATTTTAATTATTGATAAAAATAATTTATAAATTAATTTAAAATTTAAAAATTATACGCTACTTAAAATAACATATAATTTTTAAACTTTTATTTAATTTAAATTATTTAAAAAAATTTATAAACTAAATACTTTTAATTTAATTAAACAAATTTATAAATATTTAAATAAATTATAAATTAATTTATTTGATTTGTCAAATATACTCTTTAATTAATTTAAATAAATTATAAATTATTTAAATAAATTTATGTATCAAACAACTTTAATTTAATTAAATAAATTTATAAATTAGTTAAATAAATTATAAATTAACTCATTTTATTTATTAAACATATTATTAATATCATTTAGAAAAATTAACTTATTTTCATATAATGAGTCTTGACTTAACTGTACCTTAATTCTTTGGTGAGATAAATTCAAACTTGGTGAATTCAAATCTTCCTTCCCCACATTCCCTAAGACCTTACGTAGCCAAAAAATGTGAATTTTGCATGTTATGCCTCTCGATATCATAGGTGAAACCAAACACATAACAAATACAAACATATTAAATGTCAATGTATTTACTTTTTATTTCATGGTTAAATAAATGCGATGAATAATTACAGAATTATTTTACACAAATGTATTAATTATTAACAATTTATCAGTATTTTTTCTTCTTCCCTAAAAGGTCTTTTTCTTTCCAAAAGAGAGAGCATCTTATAAATCATCTAAACATTACGATCATTTTAATTAGACATCTAAAAAAACAATAGTATAAAAGTTATTATATATAATTATATTTTAAGAAGACGGTTGTATTTTATTTTTTTCATTTAGAACCCTAGAAATCTTCAATATTCTAAATGCATGAACTAAATGTCTTTGCAGTATACAAGTAGCGGATAATTTGTACCTCTAAAAAGAGACAAAAATGTAGCATTTTCAGAATACGTGAGCTATATATATAAGAAGGGTTCCTAAGTCTCTCAGGATATTAGCAGTGAGAATACACGTTTAGTAGTTATTTCTTAGCATTGTCAGATTATATTGAAGTTTTTTTATAATAAAAAGTTCACAGAATGATGCATTTTTTTTTTCTATAAATTCGAATCTTGAAAATTTTTATCAAAGCACTGTTGATATTTGAAATTGTCAAAAAGTTGTGCATATGCATATAACTTGTGAGTTGTCCAAAGCTTGGACGACTCACAATCAAATTTCCAACACGGGTCGTTTAAGCTTTGGACTGATGTTAAAAATATATAATTGAGTTCAAATTTTAGACAATTCAGTTATGTTCAAACTTTGGACGAGTCAGTTATATATTAGATACTAACTTGAAATACTTTTATTCATACTTTTAAATATAAGATAAAAATAAGTATTTTACTAAAAAGTGCCATAAGGGTTTAAAAGCTAAATTACATCTATCTGGGTATAGTCAAATTATAATGATATTCCTCTTTAATTCTTTATTTTTAATAATAAGTTTTACCATTATGCTATTGGAGTAGTCAAGCAAACCTAGCTCACCTAGGTTAGCTTGTCATGGGTAGGCTAACAAATCGGGCTGAGTTTATTCTTTTTCTTTTTTTTAAATAAGGTTATATCCACTCATAAATTATTACAATTTTTTTTGAAAAAATTAAGACTTTCTTTTATTTTAAAATTCCTTCGGGTGTAGCAATTTATCAAGAATTTTCTTGACTTATTCATCAATCAAAAAAAAATTCAACAACTATTCATATAGATCTATCTGAAATTACAACTATTTTGAGGTAATCTGGAACCACATTCCACAAATATGGAGTTGCAACTATTTTCACGCAGGACACAACAAAAGCTGAACTTGACAAGCAATGAAGCACAAAGACATGGCGGGTGAAAGAGTAAATTTACCCAGCTCTATGTTGCTGAGTTTGAGCTCTGCAACAGCAAGGATGAAGGATCCCAACCGAGAATGGCCGAATTTTTTGACTGAACCTGCACCTTTACCTTCGAAGTTCGTATATCACACTCAAAAGAGAGCATCAAGGGGAGAGAATGGCTAACTTTCTCACCCATTATCATCAGCCGCATCGATGAGACAATGGAGCTTCAAGCAGCTTCGGCGGGGCTTTGTCCTGCAACTGCTAAACTGCCATCCTTGGCTGTTGGCTGCAAAATGTAGCCATGGTGATTCTTGATGCAGATTGCTATTGGAAAAGGTTAGAAGTTTAAGGGGAATACAGTGGTTGGTACATTTCATCTGAATGAAGAAGATGAAATCTATTATCTTTTAATTGCCTTTACCACTTTGGGGCAACATTGGGCCAGACCAAGGAGCTGGAGGCTGACATGATTTGGTCTAGTTTCCTCTCTACCCAACACTATACTTTATAAAAAAAAAATGGTAGGCCCGTGAGCCAACCCTGCTCAACCCTGTATAACCCGCCTGCCGTATCAAATTGACTCCATCTATGGGGGTTACTATTTTAGTAATATAACCTATTTACTTTGGTAGGTAAGCGTTCATCGACAGCTCTACTTCGGTGTGTGTTAATATAATTTTCTAAAAGCAATGCAGTAATTATATAATAAAATGAACAACTTTGTAATGACAAACGAAATTTCTGCAATCTGACAATCAATTTAAAGAGTTGAGTGTAATATTGAAAACAAAAAATGAGATCTATGTAATTTGATCATACCTCGAGAGATTGTTGTAATTTTCCTTAATTATTATATCCATCCCTGAACACCATTCAGAACAGAAAACCATGCTGGTACCTGACTAGTGACTACATTTGCAAAACACAATTCCTGCGTGTCCATCTCAACTAGAAAAATTACTCACACAATCTCAATCGCAACAGTATGAACTTCTGGTAAAAACACAATACATAGAACCATGATGACAAATTCATTATGAAATTGCCACACCAAATGGTAGAAGAGACTGCATAAATTAAAAGTTCAATGCGAGAAATTTTTTAAATAGGCAAAAACTAAGCTGACAAAAAATATGCATGTGGACAGATCAGAGGTGGGATCAACCGAAACCTTATAAGTTTAGTCCAGACTCCAATGAAATTTTTACATATTGGAGTACGAGATTTTTCTTACTCCATAGTACATTCAATAGTTGGGATGCGTTTAATGGTTATGTCCGACATGTAGTACCATGGCATAAGAAAAAAATTCTTCTCCAAGACTACATAAGAATTGCTCTGGAATGAGTTTAACCAAGTATCTCTCACGTGATCTAGGTGCTTAGCCTTTTAGGAGAGCTAAGAGCATCTCCAGCTGTAAAATCCATTTATCACTAATATATAATAAAATATTTTTTTTTTATTTTAAACACTGTTATTTATATAAACAAGGGTGCTTAAATTTGGTCAAACATGTGATTATTTTTTGGTGCCATGTAGATTAGGTCCCATTTAAGTAACTCACAATAAAAATTAAGAACATCTCCGATGGGAGTTCTTAATCTCTATTATGAGTTGCTTAAGTAGGACCCAATCTATATGACACTAAAAAGCAACCAAATGCTTGACTAAATTTAAACACCGTTGTTTATATAAGTAACGATACTTAAAATAAAAAACTTTTTTTATTATATATTAGTGATATGACACTTATAAGACTTACTTAAACAATTTAAGTTTTAAGTGGGTTTCACGGTTGGAGATGTTCTGAGAACCTCCATTAGAGATGCTCTGACTAAATAGATAGAATACAACAGGAAATGCAACTTAACGACTTATTCTGAATCTGATGTGTCTGCCTTTGTACTCTGCCGAACACTTCGATTTTGTGCACTGGATCCTTCATGATTAAATTTTGATTCACCCTAAAAAAAGATCACTTGAGCTATATAGCTGATCTGTCCCTCAATTCCTTTGTGCTAAACTCATCAGTCCCACTAAGTTGATCAAATCCCGCCATACACATGATGTTATCATATTGGAAATCTCTTAAAGCATAACACTGACACCGAGACGCAAATAAATACTATAATATTTTCTTTTCATGCATTCCCCTTTCACCATGCTACAATTATCAATAACCATTGAACATATCATTAGTCAACAGAATTCAAATATTCAAAACAATACATATTAAAGTGCTAGCTGTGTTAAGCAAGTCGAAAGAATCATAATCTTCCCATGAACAACGTTACTATAATTGAAAAAGACATAAATTATGACATATATGCTCGTAATTCATGTAAAATTTCATAGTTATGAACGTTTCCAATTTCGACTAATCAAAAACCGATAGTTTACTTGTTATCTTCAAGGACAATGCCATAAAAATGCAGAGTTGTAACCATGCCAAAAAAAAAAAGAATCCAAAACATTATTTCATCATCTGTTTAGTATAGCCATAAAAAGAAAAAAATCTAGCGAAATGAGGAATATGCACCTTGCAGGGCCAATTTTCTCTGTAGAAATTGCAGACGACGCGTTCGCTGGCCTTAACGACGGAGAAGTCTTTCTCGGAAGGAATCTCAGAAGACGCTTCTCAGCCTTCTCCTTCATCTGCTGCAGTCTCCGTTCCCTCAAAGCCTCCAGATCGTCAACTTCCAATCGATCTAAGGCTGCGATCTCCTCATCCAGCTTGTCCTCCACCACCTGCGCCACCGTCAGCACTTGCTTCTAAAGAACCTCTTGATTCTTCGGGTTTTCCATTGTCGAAATTTTGGGCAAATCTCACCCTCCCTACTCTCCAAACGAGGGTAAAGTGACCTGGGAAGCGTGAGACAGAGAGGTGGATAATACGACGCCGTTGTTATAGTTTGAAAATTTATGACCTTCGGAAAACGGCGGGTTCCCTCCGGACGTAGAAATCGACTAAATTAAACAAAATCAGTTTTTTTTTTTTTTTGGAAGTTTCTTCTCTATTTCTATCGAAGTTCTTCTTTCTTCCTTGCGAGAGAATTGGCCAAGAAATGCATATATTTTTCTATATTATTTATATCATATATAATACATAAATTTTATAATTTATTATATTCTATATTTAAAAAAATAAATTTTAAGTATTTAAAAATTAAAATTTTTATATACCAAACACTACTTTTTTTAAAAAAAAAAGGAAAGAGTTCTAAATTACTTATTGATATTGCATTTGTTTAATTACAATTATATCTTTCATGGAACAAATTTGTATTAGTCTTATGATATATTTTGTAGCAGTAAAAATGAAAAGGGAATTATTTTGAGATGAAAATAAGAATGAATTTAGTTTTATATTGTGTTTAAATAGTGCATAAATTATTTTGAGATGCTTATGACTTACTGGAATTTAGAATAGTTTCTCTTTGGAATCTCCCAGCCGTACCGAAAGTTCATTTATTTTTATATTTTAAGATTATTTTAGCATAATCACACTTAAAAATATCAATATTTAAAAAATATGCAAAAAAATAGACAAAAAAGATTTTTTTTAGTAGAGTTATAAATTGTTTATTGATTAATGTTATATTTAATAAAAATAATTTATAAATTAATTTAAAATTTAAAAATTAATTGAAAGTTTAAAAATTAAATATTATTTAAAGTGGTGTATAATTTTTAAATTTTTAAATAATTTAAATTATTCAAATAAATTTGTATATTAAATATCTCTAATTTAACCAACTAAATTTATAAATTAATTAAATTAATTATAAATTAATTTATTTACCTTATTAAATATATTTTAAATTTATTATATTATTAATAAACTCTACTCAAGATTGACAATTAATAATAAACAAATTATAATTGTAATCTATGAAATTTTTTTAATTTTGTATAATAAATATTGATTAATAAATTTTTAAAAAAATGCAAAAATCTTTCTTTAATTTTAGATATTTGAAAACACTCAATTTTGAAAGTAAAAAATTATTCTAAACCCTAAAAAATTATCCTCTTAATTTCATTGATTACATTTATGAGTTTCAAAATTGAAAAGAGTATTTGTAAATTACAATTTTTTTCATTAATTTATAAAGGTTAAACCTACACAACAACCTTATTTTATCTCCTTAACTCACATGCCACATGTGCACCTGCATCATACCACAGTGTTGTCTAGATCATAGAACTAGAAAAATATTATATATATATATATATATATATATATATATATATATATAACAGAGAATCCAAGACATAACGAAGACATAAACTATTGTAATTAATTAATTTGTTTGCGAGTGGGAGAAGAGGCAGAGAACAGCTAAATGACTGACAAATCATCTTTAGATTTAGATTTATATACTCATTTAAATATATAAATTAAAAAATTTTAAATATCAAATTTATTATATGTGAACTATTTTACATATTAACATGCAACGAATAGATTAATAAAATAATTGATGTATAATGAATTCATAATTTTAAATATTAATTTTTATAATTCAGAAAGTTTTAAAATTAAAATTAAGAGTAAATTATATTCATCTCTCTTAATATATTTAAAATCTATATTTATATATTTTTTAATTTTAATTAATACAAAAATTTCTTTTTATTTATAAAATAATTAATAAAACTTATATTTTATGTATTTTTTAAAATTAATAACTAGCTGTAGAATAATTTTTTGTCTCAATTTAAAATTAAAGATATTTATAGTGATTTTCATAAATAAATAAAATTATAATTTGACTCTAAAATTAAATAATTTTATAAAGTCAGGACGAAATTATTAATTTATTATACTCACATCTAACATTCAACAAACATTGAAATCACTCTCAATTGTTTAGGAACCATTGACATAGAGATTAGAGAAGGATAAATAACCAGCTCACTGAACTCTCCTAAATTCCTAAGGACATGGTCTCTTAAACAAAGCACAAAACTCTCTCTCTCTCTCTCTCTCTCTCTCTCTTAAGGGCACTTGGGCTTGCCCTTAGAGTTGAGCTTGTCTCTGTAGCAAGGGCATTCGTGCTTGTTCCCATAAGTACCAGAAGGAACACACTTGCACTCTGCACAGCATATCTCACAGTACTTCAAGCACCTATCTTTAACCCCTGCCTGGGAACACCTATCCGAACACTTGCTGCCGCAATAAGCTGCAAAATTTCAACAAAACATTTTAATTACTACATATTCACTATAAAAACTCATAATAAAATAATATAAATGCTAAATAAATTAATTTATTTATTAAAGTGGATTTCAATATTATTAAACCAATTAACTTGTTAATACTCTTAGTTTGTTTAGTTATTATTTATTTACACTGCCGCTCGAATATCAAATTGATAAATAGTTTCAATGATAAATTTTTTTTTTTATATTTTAAATAGTTATAGTTTTTTGAGAACATTATTAAGATTAAAATCACATTTCAAAATAAAAATAAAAATTGAATTTTAATAATAGCTTCAAAATATAAGTAAAATTTCTTTTTAATAATGAAACAATGGTCTCATGATTATTTGGTTAAAATATGAATTCAAATATTGTAAAATGATTAAATAATAATATAATAAATTAAAAAAAATTTGTGTTTGATTTGTGAAAATATTTTTTATTTATAAATTTTCATTATTTAACTTTGTAAAATTTAAAATTCGTTTATTATAAATATTATTTAATTTTTGAGTTTGATTTTCTATAATTATGACATTATTTTAATTTTATTTGATAATTATTATAAATTTTTTTGTAAAATTATAAAATACTGTCGGTTATTATTTTGAATTAATATTACATACAATAGAATTTAAATTTCTATAAATAATGCACCAAAACATGTCCCATCTTCATTTTATTTTTTTAAAAGTAAAAATATTAATAATTGTAATTAAATACACTTAAACTATTTTTTCTTAAATTTTACTTCACATTTTTGTCGTTGTTTACTTTTAATGAAAACGAAAACGAAAAAGAATAATCTGATTTGAACAAACTTTAATTTACAATAAAATAAAAACTGGATTTAGAAGCAAGGAAAACAAAAATCTTACAGTAAGCACCATCGGCAAAGGCAGGGTCGAAGAAGGAGGAGCTAAGAAGAAAGGAACAAAGTAGCAGAGTGGCAAAGACGAGCTTCATATTGACCTTTTGATTCTGTGCAAAACCACACAAAGAAAAAAGGAATACTCTTGGGAGTTGCTGGAGTGGTTCATGATAGCTAGAGCACTATTTATAGTGACGGAAATGGCTGAGAGTAAAATAATGTGGGAACCAGAAAAGGGCCAGCTGGTGTCGGTGGAGCCGGTGGGGGAAGAGACAGTGAACGATGGCTCTGGGCTCTGCCCACGAGGTTCCTGCACCTATGAAGCTTGTTCGTGGTTTCCTTTCCTTTTGTCTCTTTGCTCTTCTGCCTGTGCGTTGTTACCTGCTATTACCTAATTTCTTTACTTTTAAAAATTATTATTTTCCGATCTAAGTGTATGTTTGAATTGCGAAGAAAAAGAAAGGAAGAGAAGAGATTATTTATTTAAAAAAAAAAAGAAAAAAAAAAGATTATTTATTAAGAGACATTTAATTTAGTACTCACTAGAAATTTTTATTTTTGAGATACATAATTTTTAAAAATGATGATTATTAAAAATATATAAAATATATTTAGTTAATTTAAAATATTTATTTAAGAATATTTTATTATTATTTATAATAAAAAAATTAAAAAAATTAATATTTTTTAAAAAATATT
Organism: Gleditsia sinensis; assembly: GCA_037074535.1. Lineage (NCBI taxonomy): Eukaryota > Viridiplantae > Streptophyta > Magnoliopsida > Fabales > Fabaceae > Gleditsia > Gleditsia sinensis. The sequence continues at coordinate 3,950,285 of CM073463.1, forward strand.
TTTTTTATATTAAATAAGAAAAAAAAAGTACAAAAATAAAAGAAAAGAGAAGAAAATAATGAGATAGAAAATAAAATAAAAGATATTAAAAAAATAGATAAAAGAGAAAATAATAAAATTAAAAATATTATTATTTTTTTACATTTAAAAAAAAATTGATATGATATGAAAAATTTAAATTCTTACTCTTTTACGTAAAAAAATTTTAGTAAAAATTATTGTAAAAATTTATTTTTAGAAATTTATATTTATTTTAAATTTTAAGAATTAAATATAAAAAAATTAATTATTTAAAAATTCAAAAAAAAAAAAATCTCTACCAATGCCTCTGTAGAATTCTCCTGAAGACTACTCAACCACAGTCTCTCAACGTCACAGAATCTCGCAAAGGGGATACAATCATACAATTTTTCTCACTTTTTAAGGTTACCTGTGCTTAGTAAACGTCAACGATGCAGATGAGATTTCATGTCAAGTGGACAGCCTCCTTTCTTTTCCTAACCGAAAGAAGACAAATGCAATTACTGTAAAAATGTTTGTTAGCTGTGAGTTTGGATTAAACAATGGCAGAGAAATGTCTATAAACGTAATTACACACACTCCCTTTATATAGTATGAAATGTCCCTTTGTCTTATAGCTCGCAAATTGAAGTATTTACATCTTGCAGCTTTAATACATCACAAGGAAAAAAAGTTTATCTGAGATAAGATAATAAATTTTATTTTAAGGTATCATTTTGATAATTTAAAAAATAAAAATATTTTAAAATATTTTAAAAATTTTATAAAAATAAAAAAATTTTAAAATTTTTTTTAAATAATTTTAAATAATATTTTTTTATTTTAAAAATTTAACATAATATTAATGATATAGATATATAAAATTATATTAAAATTAATTTAAATTAATATATATAAATAAATAGTAAGTAAAATACATTACAACAATGAAGACTCTGATTCAAATTCTAATAACATTAAACAAAAAAAAAAATTTTATATCAATTTCTCTATCTTCTTAACTATTTTGAGACCTTTATTTTTAAGTTTTTCTTTTTATCTCCATGTGATTATGACTATATTTCTATCTTCAAGTATTTCTCTTTCAATCTCTCTTTTCATCGTTTTTGTAATTTTTTTTAAATAAAAACAATTATAGAAAGCAATGTTATAAGTATGAGAAAAAAAATAAAAAAATTGACAAAAATATTATAACTTGTGAGAAAAAATTTAAATGATTAATAAGACAGATCTAAGTAACTTAATGTTGAATGTGATGTGATGTTATTTTTATCTATTTTTTTATTGAAATTCGAAATAAGAGTATTTTTATTAAAATAACTCAAAAAAAAATATTTCTATTAAAACAAATCAAAATATAATAATTTCAATTAAAATTATATAATTTTTTAATAAATATTTTAATTCATTTCAATAATTTTATTTCGTTTAAGTGATTTCAAAAATAAAAATATTTTGATAATTTTGATAAAAATAAAATTCAGTTCAACTAGAGAGATTAAGCATAGTTATTTATTTATTTTTGAAAAAATTTACGTTCACTTTTTATTTTTAATTTTCAAGCCTACATTGACATTGTTTTTAAATTTTAAATTATTCAAAAATTTCTCTATTATTTACAAAATTGTTAATAATTATTATATTTTATGCATTTAAAAAAAACTTAAATAATCTAATTTATTACATTATAAATTATTAAAATATTAAATTAATATTTATAAAAGTTTTAAAATAAAAATTAATATATTTTTTAAAACTTAAAGAAATATGAATATATATTTTATAAACTTCAAATAAAATTTTAGTCTCACATTTAAACAATTACACTTCAAAATTTTTTGTGCAATACATGATTGATTTAGATTACCAAGTTTTGTCCACTGCACCTCATCCAACAACATAGCCACCATCCTTAGGCAATGTCTTGTCCTTTTTTTTTTTTTTTCAATTTTAGTTATTTTAATTCCAATTAAAATTCAAAATTGACTGTTTAGTCTTAAAGCTCTAATACTATTAAGCCAATTGGCTGAACCTTCACCTGACTTGTCTTTACTGCAATTAATTAGTACATATGCTTCTAATTTATATTCACGGGAAATGAAATAGTAATTACATTAGAGGATTACCTATCCCATTACAATTTATAGCAGAGAAACAGATCGAAAATCTTGTTTATGCACAAAATCATATATCAAGCTCCCATACTATGGGATGGGCAGGGGCGAGGCTGGTCAGAATCATCCTTGCCATAGCCACTGGATGCTAATAAATTCACCTGAAAAGGAGAAGAGAGCCAGAAAATTAAGAGTTGAAAAACTTACTCTTCCAGTTATACACTCTTGAGAACTATATCCTAACATTTTGTTTGAAACTCAAAAACATGAATATTAATACAGATACAACAAAAAAATATGATACTGACATGGCAAAAAGACATAACATGCAATGTCTAAACACAATTTAAAGTATTCCGTCATGTCTAATATGAGTGTCAAATATAATATAACTCTATTTTTTAAATATTGGTGCTTCATAAGTTTGGAAGCATGAGAAAGGGGGGGGGGGCAATAATTGGAAGGTACAGAACATGAGAATGTGATTGTCTAAAATCTGAACTTGTAAAATTACTAAAATATCTAATATTACATCAACAATATCATATGTATTTTAGTTTTATAATTTACACTTATTTAACACACTATGTATAAATTATAGAAAGAAACCTTTGCAGAAAATGGAAATTTAAAAAATTAATAAAGGCACCTTTTTATTTTATACTTAAATATATTAATATGAAAAAGTATAATTTAAAAGATAATGCAATAAGATAGTAATATATTTATATTTCTTTTTGAAAAGGAAGAGCAAAGGGCTAAAATAGGTGATGTGTTCTGAGAAATTCTTGCATACACCACATACGAAATGCAATGGCCAAGATTTAATCTGCATAATCTGATATGTAGGCCCCACAGGAGTGGATTAAAGCTTAGCCGCTACATGTACATAACAAACATGCGGTGTGCGCAAGAATTTCTCAAATGTCTTTATCTCCTTACCCCATGAAAACAAAGCTTGAAAGATCAAAGGAGATTTGGTTGAGGTTGTGGAGCTTTGAAATAATGTAAATAAGAAAACAGGGCTATTATAGAGTATAAGCCTACCTTAACAATTTCAGACTTGGAGGATGGACGCATATAGGCTGCTAACACACTCAAATTGAAATCCTGCATGCAGCATCATTTGCAAGATTCAAATAAAACTCAATGACTGAAACACCAAGTTAGTATTATATACTGTACAATTTACAATACCAAGAAGAAAAAGAAGAAAATACAAGACCCAGTTCAATTAAGTTAAAAAATAACATTAACAATATAAAATAACTATTTTGTGATTTCTGGCAAAGCATTTACAAGGTGTGCTAATCATAGCTTATCTCAAAAGACTAGTTTACAGCGTGGTAAAATCTTATGACTTAAGTACCATCTTAAATCTTGATTGCCTAATGTGGGACACATAATTGCAGTATCTCTTTGAAAGCCAGCGTTCGCAATGGCCCACTCTAGTGGCCCAGGTAATTTCTTTTGCATGGGCTGACCCTAAAGGAAAGCACCAATTGACACCTCTTAAAAAATGAGGAGAGCATATTCCAAAAGAGTAGCCTCTTGGATGGGAGAGTTTCATAACTTAAAGAAACATCTTAAGTCTTGATGATTGCCCAAGGAGGGACATTCCATATGCATATCCCAATAAGACAATTAGTTCTAATTATATGCAGTACAACCCTTCTAACTTGTTTAAAAAGTAGTAATAATATAAACTCCATATAAATTTTATGAGAATATACAAAAACTCACAACAGAAATGCATAGATTAATCAAGAGTTATTTCAACATTTCATGTCATTAACGAATTTTTAGAAGAAAAAGGACATACAATTAGAGGTCAATGCACTTCATAAATGAATATTGCTACTTACACAGTTGTTGCAATCACAATTGTGCACAACTACACACGATATTTACCTGAATCTAGCAGGAAACGTTGAGTGGAATCACTCAAACTCTTAAGTCGTGTGTGCACTAGCATAAATAGTGACTGCTAGGTGGTGCAAGTAGCATTAGTCTGTATAAATGGTTACAGAAAAGAAACAAATGAAGAAGTGTCACATCATTGGGTGACTGAGAAGTCCCCAAATCAATTTTGTTTGGTGCAAACCCACACTGGAGTAGAACTGCCACAGAGTAGCTTTGTCCCCAGCATGATTTACTTTTGCGGTTTTGAGTCTGCCACCGCAAAAACCAAACTTGCTCAAAGTCACTTTAGTATAACGATAATGATGAGCAGATGCAAGGTACATTCAGTTTCATATCTATGAAAATAACCTCAAAAAGGTCCAAGGAAAAGAGCATAAGACATATTGCACAAATATGACGTACAAATTTGACAAGGACAACAAAAGAAACAACCAACCCAAGTCTGTTAAAGAAAACTGAATAGAAAAAGAAAACATACGAAGGGGAAAAAGGGAGATAATAAGAATGATCATAAGTTGTCCAAAATAATAGGAAAAAACATCTCATCTGTAAAAAGGTTCATATTGTTAGCCTCCCCCTTGAGAATGCTCACAAGGGCTGCCTTTTCCTTATATCAAGAGAAGGCTGGGATAAGCAGAATAAAACTTACCCTGAAAGGATCACCCCTCAAAGATTGAACAAACATGGTACTTCCTAAGCTTCTTCCCTGCAAAGAAGTAAACAAGTCTTTCTAATATAATGGAACAATAACTCAATGCAAGCACAATGGTCAGATAACGATTATTCATGTACCCTTCTAAGCCAGGCTATTGAGGAAAAACTCATTTGGAAATGGAAGGGTTTAAAAATATGCAGGTAAAGTGGGAAAGTGTAGACTGTAGAAAAACTCCATAAATGGCACAAACATCGTCCTCTCTTATAATCATAAATATAATTCCTTCACATTCAAGGTATTAACTGTTAACTATAAAATGTTAATATTTGGAATAAGCAATCAACACTCTGCCTGATGACTGCACAGACAAACTTTTTCACATTCAATGGATATGGGACCCGGAACAAAAGAGTCCTTTGTACATTTAACACATATACTTCAAAAAATGAGTCATGTCTATGTTTAACACATGTCAAACACTAGTATTAGACTCAATAAAACTCATCAAATTACATATGTATACTTTGAATTTTATCATGCTCGTGGTGTTTGTGTCAGTATTGTGTCCCTCATGCTTCTTAAATTATACACAATCCTTGCCCAACTAGTAGAAGATAACAATAAAATGAATGACATACCTCCAGAGATATATCTCTCAAATGTCTCCCTGTTTGTGCACAGTAAACACGAATGACATGTTCATCACAACTCCCACTGATAATGTAGTCTCTTCCATTCATGTAATAAGAACGAGTGTAGTTCTGAGAGCTTCCAGTGGAAGCAATATCAAAAACCAAATGAACCCTACCATCAGCAGCCAGAAGTTGTCTAACCTGTCGTGTCAAGGTTACACGTTACTTTGGACATTAGGTTAATTTCCTCAGTATTTCATAATCAACATCTAGACAAGCTAAAACGGACATCATATGCATAATTACTAACAAAAAGAAAGACTGATTTTTGAAACAAAAGGTCAAAATGAAAGTAACAAGCACAAGCCCCGTGAAAAAAATTTCAAAACAGCTCATTATATCCTTTAAGTAGCTCTACAGGTTGAGGAGTTAAAACATAATCACAATACAGGAAACGACCATGATATTTACATACCCAGCTTACAATGGAACATAGAATCTTTATGCAGGATTTAACTAACGAAATGTACAAAGCAAACTGTATGAGGAAGAGAATATAACAAAGGGGAGCCAAACAAAGTTAAATACAAGCAGACCAGCAATAAACTGAAATTACTCCACATCATTAACTAAGTTCTTCTAGACTGTTAGTTGCTTCAAAGCTGAATTGGGTTTTGCATGGTGTGCATGGCCTATCAGAATAATTAGACTTTGAATATAATGTCCACCAACACCACACGCTAATAATTGAAAGTTACCTCATTGTCAACAGCTGATGCAAGAATATATTGGTCATCTGGAGAAAAGCAGACCATAACATTTCCTCTAAAGCTTGAAGCAGTGAAGCAAGGGCTTATTGGTTTTTGTCTCAAATCCCACATCTTGACATCCTGATCAAATGATGAAGTGGCAAAAATTGAAGGAGAATGATTTGCAAATTTAACTACATTAATATGCCCTTGATGCATATCAGTGAACAATTGCAAGCACTTTCCACTGCTAATGTCATACAAGGCAACATTTCTTGAATAACCACTTGCAAGAAATAGTTCATCTGTGGAGTTAACGTGTACTGACGTCAACTGGTCAAATTCATCAAAGGTAACACAATCAGAACTGCCACATATGCCTGTACTTTTTCTTCGTATGTACTGAATGTCATACAATTTCAAGGAACCATTGTCCGAACCTGCTATAAGCTAACGTGCATTGGGGAAAATGAAAAGCATCAGAAATTGCCATTTGAAAAATTAATCAATGGAGGAGCAAATGCTCTGAAACTAACCATACTGAAAAGATCACTTCATTAAGTTAATATCTTCTTTATTTAAATAAAGCTTTACATCCATTCTGATCATGGTAACTTAATAGTAATGATACCTGGTGCTTACAGGTAGCACATACTCACAAATATTAATCACAGAATCCCTTATCTCTCCAATTTAATTCTAAACCACTTTAGCCTCTACAAGGTTATAAATAAAGGAAACTACAAAATTTTGTACGTGGATGTAGCAGTCTTGGTTCATCATTGAAGCATATGAACACATATGCAGCTGCTATATCCCACGAATAAGATAATAACTAAGCTAATTACAATCTATCGCTCACCACTCTCCATACAATAAACACATACCTTGGAGGGATATTTCTTGAGCCAACAGAGTCCCAAGACACTATTCATTGCTCCAAGTGATGGGATATAGCTCACGATGTGCTCATTCTCATGGTTGATGACAACTACTTCACCATCTAAAGTTCCGAAGACCATCAAACTGGAGTCAGATGGATGGTACTCAAACTGCCTTGGACGGAAGACTCTATCTTCATCTCCCACTCCACAGCCAGATAGAGAAAGGGGACAAAAGAAAGGCCAAGTTGAAGACCCCACTTTTGCAGAAGAAAGAGACCTAGCATAAAAGTGTTGGGACTTTCCAGAAGGATATGATGGTCTGCACTTTGGAGTCCGCACATTAATGTGGCTTGATTTTATTTCACGCTTGTGTAGGATACTAACAACACTCTCTTTGTGCTTCCATCTGTATGGTAGAAACTCAAAGTATTCAGAAAACATTTCAGTAGCCCGTTCCCTGTCAATCTTTTTGATAGGTAAATTATCTAAAACTTTTAGGTTTGGTAATGAAGCTATCATAAATTCTCTGTAATGTTTCTCATAGCATATAGTTGATGCATGACAGGGCATATATTTTGCAGCTACATCGGCAATATGCCTTGTAGAGGTGCCTCCCAACAAATCCTCTCCATCTTGATTCTGTAACATGAAATGCTAAAGTTAAAGATTGAAAAGTACTTTGAAGTTACAGCTTGGCAAACATAAAGTTTAGACATAAGGAAGTATATAATAACATGAGTCATTTAAGGCAATTAAACAGGAAATATTTCGCTAATGTTTTACTTAAAACATACATAGTATAATCTAAGGCATTCAGAGTCATCGACTAAATTTTCAAAAGGCAACATGACCTTGAAAACAAAGTTGATCTAGGCAAAAAGGAAAATAAATATGCTTATAAGTTATAATCAACATGATTATTTTGGAAACCAAGCTACAGTGATCCTTGTTACAACTAAATAGCATATTAATTAAAATATAGAAAACAACTTTAAATTGTAATTGAGGGGCAAATCCTAATATTTTTCTCCTAATAAGAATGCTCTGAGAGAATTCTACTGCAAAAACTGCCAAGTTTATACCATAGCCTCATAAACACATACTTGTAAGTTGTAATTAATTTGATTTAATTTGGAATCCAAAAAAGAATAGCATATTAAATTCAATAATTTTAAAGAATTAAAAGAAAGAGAGAGAGATAAGAGAAATAGACCCACTTTTGTTCTCCTGTTGAGACCATCCCAAAAGAAATCTACCAGGTAAAACAAAAAAAAGGTCAAGTTGACTACCTCATCTTGATGAGGCGCCTGTCCATTCCACCTAGGCAAGACAGTTGACAACCAAGGTCTCTGCTGATGACTTGAAAAGTCAACTTCACTATCATCAGAGGAATCCTCAGTCATGCTTGGAGTTGGAACATCATCACTTATAGTTCCATCATCGAAGTAATAAAAATTGCTCAGTGGATCTCTAAAGTTATGATATGTCATATCACTAGTGTCAATGCAAGATTCACCAATGCAAGGAACTCTCTTAGGCAGAACAAAATCAGCAGTGCCATCTGACTTCCCACTGGATGAGATATAAGAGGTCATATGATCATTGCAACGCAGCAAATATTGAAACCTAAGTTCAACCAAGGAAGGAAGCTTAGAGAGGGCAGCAACAGTTGTCCAAAGATTGGAAATCCGTGTCTCACACATCGAGAGGCACATTAGGTTGGGCATGCAATTAAAACAGTCCTCTTGGAAACTGGTCAATGAAGAGCTGAAATCAAGAATAAGGGTATGCATGTTCATGAACTCCCCCACCATGTTTAGCTTCCGGAAATGTGAAGACCTCAATGTCAAAACTTGGCATGCCAAACCTCTATGAGAGATATCCCTAAAGGTTAAGCCCACTATTAGTCATGAAAAGCAATATATGACAAAAATAAACCTACTGCTTCAAAAAGTGCACTGTACACCTATCAAGGCAATGTCTACCTGTAATGAATGAACCGCCCATGTTTTAGGTAAAAAACCAAAGAAACTGTATATGTCATTTAACAGTAATAAAAGCACCCGATATGAATACATTACTTGGATACTATATACACCAGAGGGAATTCATAGCCCTAAACGAACAAGAAAACTGAGGTCCACAGAAGTCAAATAACAGAGTCCATTTACTTTCAACATAAAATGATTCTTTTCATAATATCAAAATACAAATATTATAAGCATAAGATAGATTCATTTTTAAAGTATCTAAGATTTGTCTAAACGTGTTTACAGAACATCTAAGAAGTGCCAATTGCTAAAATTTATTTTTTATTTATTTCAAAACGTGTTACACAAAAGAGTTGGAATTTTGAATAGGTGCCACAGTATCAAATTTGTGTTTCAATGTCCAAAACATTGTCAGACACATAGACAATTGCTTTCTTCAAGATTCAGTGCATCAAGACAATAATTTCACACCCATTGATATAAAAACACGCTGCACATATTTCTCAAATCATTTAAACACATCTCTGATGTTCAATCAAATGAAGCTTGTCCTGAAACTGCCAGAATTTCATTGGTTAGAATTTCCATTACCTGTATTGATCTTTACCATCTTAAATTTGCTTAAAAAGTGAGGGTAAAAAGTTAAGAGGTATTTATAACTAAACAAATCAGAGACTGTCATTTATACTTAGATAACCCATGACAAGCACCATAATATACCGTAAGAAGTCTTTTCCAAATGATAGATCCTGTAGATCGACTACTCGAAGCTTTTGATTCAAAGCACGCATCAACGATAAGGCATGTTCTCCATTTAATTCAGATGATGATTCATTACGTATATCAACAGCTTCTATTTCAAAACTATCAAGGTTCGTGCATACATCAAGAAGCGGAAGAAAATCAATATCCTTAAGCTCATCAATGAAAATTTCCAGGCTACAGAGCTCCTGGCAGGACTTTTTGATCTGTGCCTGCACAATCGTGGTCAGGTTTAGCTTCTTACACCCTTTAAAAAAATAAAGCAGAAAATAAAATGCATTTTGAAAAAGATAATAATCAATGCAAGACAGAAAAGCAATTAACCTGTAGAATACAATAGAAAAATTATGGATATCAAAGAGAAGGAGACAAAGAGCAGGGATGAATATATTTGACTAAAACAACGACATTGAAGTTTTTTAAAAAAAAAAATGGTTTCATTGCCTTCGGAGAATATCTTGAGATGACAATAAACACAGACCTTAAAAAAGCTCGACAAAATAGAAGTGTTAGGTAAAACGCCATGTATCCTGCAAGAATCGATATACCTATAACCAAAACAACAATTAGATTACAGTAAAAGATAGAAAGAACAAACATCAAGAGAACATTGATCTAATTAGCAACTATAGACTATGGGCAATTGATTCACTCCATTGCCTTTACGTAAACTGGATTCTTTCCCTTTGTTCATTTCTATCTATACTACCAACTTGTCGTCCAAAAAATTTGATTTAACAAGACAATGCAAATAACTGCCGGCGCATAGTAACGGATAATGCTTGAGGCAGGATATGGCAGCAACTATGAGAACTGAGAAGAATAAATTCCGTAGTTATAACCCATCAGTGGATCATACAAACGACAAACTATGGATGCAGAACACAGTCTGATGGAGTTTTAAGTGTCTATATACTGGAAAACGAGCATAATATCCCTAACTTCCCAGAGGTTCTGCAGTTATAACCCACTATTGGATCAGACAAATGATACAAACTATGGATGCAGAACCTCAGCCGGGTGCAGTTTAAGGATCCATATGCTGCAAAACAAGCATAATATCCCACCTTCCCATAGGGGAGAAATAAAGGTTGGGGGGGGGGGGAATCAAAACTTGGTCTCATGAAGAAGAGCTTGTGAACATCATGATTTCCCTATTACAGTAAGCAGCGTCCAGTTCCATGGAATTAAGAGCTAATGACTGAAACTAAACACCCCCCCCCCTCCGGGGTATATAACCAGAATTAACAATATCAGAGATGATTTTTAAACAAAGCCAAGCTGAAACAGACGAACGAAGTATCTTCACATAAAAGTTCATTACTTCCTTGTACCAAAAAAAAAACTCATTAATTCCGTATCAATGCTCGAAACGGATGACGCAAGGAGCCAACATCAGAGTGTACCTTAATTCCAAGGTTCGGATGTCCATGGCCATGGCGGTTGAGCTTTCTAGTATCTGATTGAAAATGTATTGGAAATCTCTGATCAACAATTTCAGATATCTAAGCAAAAGCTGTAAATTAAGGGGAAAATTGCATGGAGAAAGTGTATTTTTCTTTTTTTTACCCTTCTTGTTTTTTTTTGGGACTAGTGGTACCCTTCTTGTTCTTCTTTCGGTTTTGCAGTTTAGCTCTTCTTCCAGCCCAGATAGGTTTTCGGCCTATGTCTAAAACCCTGAGATTTGACCCAATGGGTCCAATGGATGAGGCCCAGTTTGAAAATAAATTAAACAGCAGAACCCAAGATGGTTGAAAGTGTTTCAGGTAAAATTGGATTTGGGCCTCCCAGATTTGACCCAATGGATGAAGCACAGTTGAAATGAATACCAGTAGAAGAAGCCCAATATGAAAGTTTTTTCAAGTAAAATTGGTGTTGAGCCTTTGTCACCCAAATTTGACCCAGTCGGTGAATCCCATTTGAAAATAAATACTAGAAGCAGAAGCCGAAGGCGGTTGAAAATGTTTCGTGTAAAATTAGAGTTGGGCCCCAAAAACAAAATCATACCTGTAAAATTGGAGTCGCTTGTAAGGCTGGGTTGGGAGTCGGATAAGAAGTTACAGTGCTCCCTCAACACCCCCCGCGCGAAGCCATCATCTCCCTCCCTCCCCCTCGCGGCCCGAAGCCATCATCTCCCTCTCTCGCCCGACGCCATCATCTCCCTCAAACCCCCTCCCCCCCCCCCAGCGCGCCATCATCTTCCTCAAACCCCCCTGGCGTGCCATCGTCTCCCTCACCCCTCCCTTGCGCCATCATCTCCCTCAACCCACCCGCGCCATTGTCTCCTTCACCCACAGAAATCGATCCTTCCCTCACCCTCCCACCGTCGACCTCCTCTCATCGTCGACTTCCTCCCACCGTCGACCCAGTTCCTTCAACAGCTGAGGTAAGCTTTGATTTAGTCAATTGTATCCTCATACCTTGAATATTTTTTTCATCTCTGTTTTTCCCCTTTTTTTGGTTGTATCTTTTGATTTTTTGCTTTCCCTGAAACATTCATTAGGCATGGTTGATTATTCTTATCCCCTTGGTTGTATCTCTTTTGTTGGATCACACATATGTAGCTAAAGTTCCCGCTTTGTTTCCTGCTTCCTATGGTGACTTTGTTTCCTATGGAGGTTACTCTTCTTTTGTATTTTGATGGATGGTGAGTGTGGTGTGATGAATGTATTGCCCTGTCCTTTTACAGCCACTTGACTTGATTTGCTGCTTTTTCTAAGTTGTGATTCGCATGAATATTGTTAGCTAAAGCCATTGAGTAGCTGAATGATATGTGTCAATTGTGGTCATTCTTCTAATTTGACTGTTTATTCTGTAATTGAACAATTCTTGCTTTAGTTTCATGACTTAATGTGCATTCTGTTGATTATTGATTTTCAAGAGTGATTGGTTGGTGGTTTTATTTTGGTATGTGAAGTTTGATGTTCTGATTTAGATAATGGCTTACGCTAAGCAGGTTAATGAGGTCAGGAGGCCTTTTAATATTTTTCTTTATCCAAGTAGGCTACTACTTTTCAGCAGAAAATAGAAAAACACAAACTTGCCATTTCGTAGGCACATAACCTCAAAAAAGCACCAGAACATCTGCTAGTTGGAATTGGGCTCTATCAAATTCTGTTTTTGTTCTTCTATTATGGGGGTTCATGCTTAAATATTTCTTCCTTCTTGAATGCTTACTACTTTTCTATCAAATTCTCGTGGGATTCTTTGATTCTGCACTCTGCATATACACAAGCTAAGAGCTGCTGAGCATGTTGTGTGTCATGTCCTTCAATGAGCATAATTAAATTATGATTATTGCAGGTTTCTTGATGCTTTTTGGGAATCATAATTGGAAAGGGATTTATTACTTGAAATGAACTCGGTTTCTTTAATGCAGACTCGATTTTTTTATTTTAGTCATGAAAGAAAAGAGCAGATGGTTTGAATAGCCCATGTCTAGTTGTTGAGTTGTTGTCAGGTTAAAGTTTCGCTAGATACCAAATTTTTTTATTAAAAGAGCAGGTGTCATAGACATCATTTTTATATGGATCTAGGTCATTAAAGATGAGAGCTTATAATTATAATATGATATGAGGAATTGTATGGAGATTAGTAATGGAGCCTATTTGACTGAATTTATCCCAGAGATTATTCTAAAACCAAACATGCCCTTTCTTTTTCATGTTCCTTCTTCTAGGTCATTTTTTTACCCTTTTCCCATCTTTCTTTTTCGTGTTCCTCTGGGTCCTTTTTTTGCCCTTTTGGTCCATCTCAGCTCCTTCTTCTGTTCGCAGCATCCATCGCAGCTCCTGGTCCTGCGTCCATCGCAACTCGTGATTTTTCTCTTCCTCTATTTAAAAGGTATAAGTCATCATTCTATTTTCTTCTTTAAAGATTTAGGAAATTGTCCTTTCTTCCCATAGTAAGATATTATTAGTTCAAAATGATTCTCATATCTGGTTCTAGGGAGAGTTGTAAAAAAGGGAAGCTCCATTCTGGATTTATTTTCCCCATCTCCATTCTGTTAGAAAACTACCAAGTTGTTGTGGAGGAGTTTCTGGTGTTCAGAAGAAATTTGAAATTTGGAGCCACAACAGTTTGAATTTTGTAGAATGTTTTGGCTTGAGATAAGTGACCGTATTTCCAACAGCAAGGAGAAATCATTGGAGATCTTGAGCCACAATAGTGAAGACCTGACATACGGTAACAATGTTCCACAGAAAGACGAATACCTGGGGTTGTATGCTCGGTGTCTCTTTCAGTGGCTCACAAAATCGTCGCTGATGGGTTGAAGAGAAACTCATGGGCGAAAACAGTGGGGGGAAAACGGTGATCGAAGAAGGCTTCTGGGTTCCTATGCCGGCCACGACATGACTCTACTGGTGGGATCGCTTGCTGTTGGTGGGGGTGCTCCTTTGAAGAACGTTTTGCTGCTGGTGGGGGTGCTCCTTCGAACTCGGGATCTCATGCTAAAGCAGAGAAGACAAGCACGTTTTGATTTTTAATCCAGAATCTGGATTTTTTTTTATATTAAATAAATGGTAATTTTATTATTTTAAAATAAGGATAAATATGTCTTTTTATTAACATTTTTTCCATTACATCCATTTTTTCTATTACATACCAAACAAAGGAATAGATTTTTATTTCTTTGTTCATTCCCTTATTCATTCTCTTTTCCATTCTCACTCATTCCATTCCATCAAACCAAATATGCCCAAAAATGGGAAGAAAGAAAAAAGAAAGGAACCCACGCACGCAATGGTCTCTCCTCCCAGGGGTCGAATTGTCTTTGGACTGGAAAATTTTGATGGAATATCACATTCCCATGTATAGGCGGAGGAATGATTTTTCCATTAAATAATGGAATGCAGCGTTCCACATAATACCCTTTCCATCAATCCAAACGGTGGAATTACACATTCAAACTCTTTTTCCCTTTCCATTCCATCAAACCAAACATGCCCTTTCTTTTTCGTGTTCCTTCTTCTGGGTCCTTTTTCTGCCCTTTCCCATATTTCTTTTTCGTGTTCCTCTGGGTCCTTTTTCTGCCTTTTTGGTCCATCTCAACTCTTTCTTCTGCTCGCAGCATCCATCGTAGCTCGTGGTCCTGTGTCCATCGCAGCTTGTGGTTCTTCTCTTCCTCTGTTCAGAGCTCAGCTCGTGGTTCTTCTCTTTCTCTGTTTAAAAGGTATATGTCATCCTTCTATTTTCTTCTTTAAAGATCTGGGAAATTGTCCTTTTTCCTATTGTAAATATTATTAGTTCGAAATAATTCTCATATTTGGTTCTAGGGAGAGTTGTAAAAAGGGGAAGCTCCATTCTGGATTGATTTTCCCCATCTCCATCATGTCATATATGCATGTTGCCCCATTGCTAGCTTTCCGGAATGAATCCAGTGCTTATTTAAATTCCATTTGCACAAAACATTAGCGTTGAAAAATTTTCTGCTCTTCTCTAGCTATTCAATATTTTGACTGTCACTAAATCTTGGTATAAAGCTATGATGCATTCATTTGAAAGGAATACAAAACTTGCCGAAAACTATCTAATGATGTCATATATGCATTCAGACTCAACCTGCAGTGCTAGATTAAGCTTGGTATGATGAAATTTCTCTTATTCTTGTTGTATTACTTTGTGTGTGTGAATATATGTGCAGTGCTAAACTCAACCTGCAATACAAGCTGGGTGGGAAGCTAGGTGGGCATTAAGCCCATAACTGAATGGCACTGGAGTCCCGTATTACTGATCAATGCCATGGGTTTGGCTCTCAGAATCTAAATGAAAGGTCCCGTTTGTTAAACGAAATTCAGCTGATAGATTAGGTCACCATGTTTGGTTGACAGATTGACTTCTCCCACGGAATAGGCTGGAATCAGGGGAGATAATACCCATTACCTCTCAAAAGTAAGGGAAAGCGTGGGAAAGGCATGGAATATCATTTGAAAAATCGAAAATATCCCTGCTTTTTACTTTGTCCTGCATACTTTTTTCTACTTTTTCTTCGGGCCCTGCAAACTTTTTCCAGCTTTTTTCTTCGGGTGTGAATACTTTTTCCAGCTTATCACTTTCACCCCTTCCATTTTGTCGAAGCTTCTCGATCTGCATCCCGAGCTCTTGGCATCTTTGCTTCTTCTCTCTCGGTTTGGGCTCTCTGCTTCTCTCACGGTTTGGGCTCTCTACTTCTCTCTCTTGGCCTCCTGCTCAACATCTGGGATTTGCTTTTTCCTTTGTGCAAAGGTTAGCATTTCTTAGCTTCCAAACTTCTTGGTTGTTGGCTATTTTCTGCATTTGGTCTCTGAATCGTTGCTTTTCTTGATGTTCCATGCTTCATCTGTTGGTTTTTTTTTTGCATTTTCTTCTGCGATTCCTGGATGTCAATTTGTCTACGTTTTTCTCTGAGCTGCGTTCCTTGATGTTTAATTTTTTTGGGTTGTCCTCTAAATTTTCTGGTCTTGAATGTTTCTGTGTTTTCTATATATTATGTTCTGCATTTTGCATTTCCTGGTTTGATTGGGTCTAGTCTTTGTGATGTCAAGGATTTCACTTTGATAGTTTTGTCAACATATATATTTGGTAGAAGTCAAAATTATTAGTGTTTTAATGGGCCTAAGCTTTGGTAATTTTCGCTTTGTTAATCTCTTTTCTCTCGGTTTCTTGCATGATTCTTTATCAGTTGAGCAACTCTCAGAGTTTGCATTAAGTCCCATCATAGTTTGCATTAGTACTTTCGGGCTTCCTTTTCTTTGATGGGGGTGAGCTCCTTTTCTGGATTCTTTCTCACGTATTCCGCCAAGAGAATTGTAATCCTCACACATCTCAATGAATATTTCGGTCAGCTTCTTGTTTTCCAGCAGCCAACCCTTTAAATGACTATAGGGTGAGAAAAGCAAGGCATCACACGCGTTTGGTTGAAGTTATATTTTTAATTTTTCCAGTAAAGTTTAAGAAAAAAAAGATTACCATGTTTGTTATAAGGTATATATATATTTATTCCTGAAAAATTTGTTTCCCAGAAATACAAATTACATGGAGGATTGAAAAGTTTTGAACTTGTTTGGAAACTGTTTTCAAAACAGTTTTTTTATTCTATAAAAATAAAAAAATCTGTTTGTTGTATTATTTTTATAAATTGTTTTTAAAAACTATTTTCTAAAAGTATAACTCAAAAAATAGTTTTCAAAAAATACTATTTTATTATTTTCTTTATTTCTGTGCAAAATTGATTTTAATTTTTTTAAAAAAACAAGAAAAATTATACAAAATTATAAATACTTTATCAAAATTAATCTTCAATTATTACGCAAATTACATTATTATGTTCTCAAACATTAATTTTAAAATTTACATCTAAACAAATTTTTTATTTTTTTATTTTAAAAAAACTATTTTTAACATTATTTTTAAAAAACAACAAAATAAAAATACTTAAAAAAACTTCTAAAAAGCCCACAAATTAAGGTGGGAATAAAACTTTCCCAGGAAACTCCAGACCTAATTTCACGACCCACCCACGAGACCATCTCTTTTGCACCGCGACCGTCTTCCTTCCTGCGAGACCTGGGCTACTTCTTGCGCCGCGAGACCATCGTCTTCCTTCCTGCGAGACCGCCATCTCCTCCTGTGCCACGAGACCTGGGCTCCTTCCTGCGCCGCGAGACCATCTTCTTGGGCATCTCCTCCTGCGCCCGAGACCATCTTGTTGGCTGCTCTGCACTCTCAGATTTTTGCTCCTCTGCACTCTCAAGCTCCTTCCTGCCATTGTCTGCCTACAAGGTAAGATTTCGGTGATTTCTACTCTTCTGCACTCTTTGATTTCTGCTCCTTCCTTCGGTGATTTCTGCTGGTTTGAATTTTGCTGATATTCACTATGGCTTCCATGATGTTGTTTTGGATTGTGATGGTCTTCTGCACTCTTTCACGAGACCATCTTCTTGGGCATCTCTTCTGCACTTTTTGTTTTTGTTACAAGATAGGCTTGCATTGTTGTTTTGCTGTTGCTTATTGTCTGTTAAATGCATTGGTTGTTGTCTAAGTGGATTTATATTACCCTGTTCATTTCAACTGATGAACTAGGTACTGTAATTGTTCTGTCACAATGCATTGTTGTTGTGTTGACACTGTGAGTTGTTAAGAATATTGAAAACTGCTCAACATATGGTAGAAGAGGAACAAAAGAATGAACATATACGTAGTGGCCAAAATAAATAAATTTGAGCTATTATTGTTGTGATTGCTAACATTCCCTGTCAGCTGTCTTGGAATAATTAGAATTGAATGGAAAAATATCTCTTTTTTTTCACATATGCTGAAGAGCGCAATATGATGGTCTCGTTAATATATATGTTTTGTTTAATGGGCATTAAACTCTTACCAGACCCTCTTTTTTTGGCATGAACCTTTGCAGAAGTTGATCATTTTGTTTTCCTTATGATTATGCCTGTTGAGATATCTCTATTGGAACTGTTTCTCTTATCTTTTGTTAGCTCTTTGATAAGTCATACTCGTGCCTGCACTAGTATGATACTGGTGTAAATCTTGGGAAGTTTCTACAAAAATATCATGATATGCATGACACATTTGAGACTTTCTTTCATCAAAATTGGATTGGAAATGGTTTTTGGCATGCTTGGTTTTGTTGGACTGTATTATGATGACACTTAAGTAATATATTACCACAATAGAGGAGAAAATCTTTTTTTCTTTTGTTTTGTGGATCTAAAAGAAGATCATCACTTTAAAAAAAAAATCACTATTTTGAGATAACTTTTATAGTTGATAGGATGATATTGTGTTCCAAGAACCTTATGGCATGTAGTAATTCTGTGTACCTTGTGTATGCTGCGAGGGAAGTTCCTTATGACAGTTTATGTATTAAATTTTCTGGTGATTTTGCTAAGAAGCTTTGAAAAGAGGGCAATGGGAATATATATATATACACACACACACACACACACAGAGCCTAACCAAATGCAACATTTACTTTGCTGCTTGATTGTTTTACAATTTTTTTTTACTAAAAATTGAATATCAAAGGAAGTGATGGCTGTAGTTGGTGTAACCTTTCCTATTCCATTCAAATAAATAGACCTTTTGAGGGAATTCTGATAAATATTCTCAGGAAAGTAAGTGATAACCAAACATATCTATCTTACTTTTCTGAGAATAAAATTCTTGGAAATATAACTTTCTTGGCAATAAAATTTTCCCTGAACCAAACGCTACCTTCGGGAAAAACCAGAAACTTCTGCATCCTGTTCCTTCGAGAGGAAGCTCTCCTTCAAGAGCTTTCCTCAGCTTCCTTCCTCAACAACCCCCTGAGGCTGTTTGCGGGTAGTTGATCTAGTTTCTTGGAAGGCCTCTTTGGGCTAGCAATTTAGCGACCGTGTGGGCAGCCTTGTTCCCTTCACACTGTGTTCAGACCACCCTGATTTGTCTCTCTTCTAAGGTAATTTCTTCGATCTTGCTCCGGATGTGATTCACACACCCAATCTGTTGTTACAATTGAAACGTGTTATAGTAGCCATTATGGAAGCTGTGCTTCAGCACCCATAAACTGCTGTTTCATCTGTCTTTTTTTGTTGCAAACTTCCATCAATTGCTTGCAATCTGTCTCTATAATTGCCTTGTTGATTTGCAGATTTCGGATCAAGAGTAAAGCTTCCTCCATGGCTCTGCACTCTGCTTCCAAAGCTGAGTAAGCAAGGCTCTGCTTAGCGTGTTTGGTAAGAAGTGATTCATTTTCATCTCTCACTACCACAGCTAAGTAATACTCTGAGCTTTGACTTGGCAGAGCTGCATCAGTATTTATTTTAATCCACCCTTTCTCTTCATCTGCATCTTTTGCTCTGTTGTTCGTCATCTTGCGATCTCTTAGGTTTTGCAAGTTAAAAAGTTCTGCTAGCAGGGCCATTGTTTTCTGTATAGGTCTTCGAGGGTCTACTTCTACCTGGTCGAACACGCAGTTGTTCCTCTCCTTCTAGATGAACCATATCAGAATAAAGCATTTAGCTATCGCTTCCTTGTTGTCTAGGTTCTGTGTCTTGCTGTACATTCCTATCTTTGTCTCTAACCAATCCCCTGTTCTGTATCCTTCATCGAGGTCGACATGGGTTTGTATATTCGCTCCAAACTATGCTGGTCTTGTCCACCCGCACCTCAGCATGAGGGCCTCATTATATATTGGGCACAATGGTTCTAGGACCATTCTTCTTCTGTGTAGGTTCTCCATGCTAGGCAGCGCATTGTGGGGCGTCTTCCATATGAAAACTCTTATTTTGGGGGGTATTGGGGAGTCCCAGAGCTTTCCCCAAATCTTAGTGTTGATTGAGAGAAAGGTAGAGACCCCACTTCTAGTTATTTCCTGTCCTCCTTCCTTAGCAATATCGTAGCCACTCTTTACCCTATACTGGCCTTCTATTACACAAGGCCAAATAAATTTGTCCGGTTGAGGGGGAGATGGAATGGGTGTGGCAAGGGCATCCTTGAGTTGGTGGTAAGGCAACACTCTGAGTATCTCAATTCTCCAAGTCATTGTTTCCTGGTCTATGAGAGAAGCCACATTCTCCAGACTACTGTCTGTTTGGTTCTCTACCATCTCACCACACCTTAGTCACTTATTCCCCCAAATGTTAATGTTCTCCCCATTTCCTACTTGCCATCTTCCATGTTTGAAGAGAAATTCCTTCCCTTCCTATAAACTTAGCCAGCTCCAAGAGCTACACCTTCCTCTCTTGGCTTTTTGGGGTTTTGTGTTTGGGAAGTATTTCTGTTTGAGGATTCTAGCCCATAAAGCATTAGTTTCTTCTAAGATCCTCCATGCTTGTTTTGCCAACAAAGCTATGTTCATACTTCTGAAGTCTCTGAAACCCATGCCTCCCTCCTCCTTCTTCCTGGTCAATCTTCCCACTTTATTCAGTGGATGCCATTATCCCTTCCTCTGTCTCTCCACCGGAACTTAGCGACCTCCGAACAAAGAGTAGCACAAAAGTTTTTAGGAAAGAGGACAGTAGACATGGCATAGGTGGGGATGGCCTGGATTACAGCCTTAATAAGGACTTCCTTCCCCCTTTAGGATAAGTACTTCATCTTCCAGCTTGACAGCTTCTGTTTTACACTATCTATTATCCATCTGAGAGCTTGACTTTTAGATCTGCCACATACTGCTGGCATCTCTAGATATTTTCCTAGGTCGTCCCATATAGGTATATTAAGCTCCCTCTACACCTTCTCCTTGATGGCATTCGGGGTTCCTTTGCTGAATATTAGTCTAGATTTATCCAAGTTGATCAACTGCCCAGATTGGTTAGTATATCCTTCCAATATACCTCTCAGGTTTTTTGCCTGTTGTTCATTTGTATTCACAAAGATAATTGCGTCATCAGCAAAGAATAAATGTGATAGCCTAGGGGAGTTTTTTGCTAGCTTGATACCATTAATGGTCTTGTTCGTCGTTGCTCTTGTTATTCCTCTTGACAGTGCTTCAGCAGCCATTATGAAAAGATAGGGGGAGAGAGGGTCCCCTTGTCTCAAGCTTCTTTGGGGGTAGAAAATTAGGCCTAAGTTTCCATTCACTTTTATTCTATGACTGACTGTATTTATGCATGTCATGACTAGCCTTCTCCACCTCTCCTTAAAGCCCATAGTTTCCAAAACTTTTTTCAGGAAATTCCATTCTAATCTATCATAGGCTTTGTTCATGTTTAGCTTTAGGGCCATGTTGTGCTTCTTCTTATTTATGCTATGTCTTAGGGCATGAAAAGCTTCTTGTGCTAAGAGGATATTATCTTGAATAAGTCTACCACTCACAAAAGCACTTTGATTTTGTGAGATCGGCCCATTCATAAGAGGTTTCATTCTATTCCCTATGATTTTTGAAATGATCTTGTAACTGAAGTTTGTGCAGCTTATAGGTTGAAATTGCCCCACATTCTCTGGTTGCTGGATCTTAGGAATTAGTGTGATGTGTGTCTCATTTAGTTCTCTAGGGAGATATCCCACCTCAAAGAAATTCTTGACTGTCCTGTACACATCTTTTTTTACCACTTTCCAAGCCTTTTTGATAGAGGACACCACTCATACCATCTGGGCCAGGAGCTTTCATGGCTCCTAGGTTGAACACAGCCCTATCCACTTCATCTTCAGTGACAGCCTTTACTAACCCTTCATTCATTTCTCTTGTAATGTATCTAGGGATTACATCATCCAAAATAGGGGCTTCATTTGGGTTTTTGGATTTGAAAAGCTTCATGTACATTTTTTGGAAAGCATCTTGGATGTTGTCCTCTCCTTCTATCCATCTCCCCTCTTCATCTCTGATTCTTTCTATTATGTTATGTTTCCTTCTCTGCATGGTGGTTTGATGGAAGAATTTGGTGTTTTTGTTGCCACATTCCAGCCATTTAACACTAGCTGTCTGTGCTCAGTATTTTTCTTCTTGTTTCCATAGGTGGTTGATTTTTTCCTTGATGTTTTTCCTCTCCCTCATTGCCTCCCTGCTTTGGATTCCATTCTGTAGTTGCTGCATCCTTTTTTTTTAGATTCTTGATTTGGACATTAGCTCTCCTAAAGTTTTTCTTTTTCCATTCTTCAAAGTATGTTGCCATTTTTTGGACTTTGGATGCAAACCTAGTTAGGTTCTGTGTGGGTTCGTTGTTATTCCAGCTTTTCTCTACTTCTTCTATGAAATTTTCGTAGTTAGTCCAATGAACTTCAAACTTGAAATTTTTTTCTCTTTTCTTGCAAGGGGGTTTCAAATTCAGAATAATGGGGCTGTGATCTGAGCTCACTGTTGGGAGGGCAATTATGCTAGCTTTGTTATATTTACTTAGCCATCTTTCATTTGCTAGGTGTCTATTAATTTTTTCTCTTAACCCCCCCACTTCTCTCATATTACACCATGTGAATTTACAACCCTTAATAGGGGAATCAAATAGCTCATTATCAATCAGAAAATTTCTAAAGCATTCAATTTGTTTGCTATTATGGGGTCTTACACCTTCTTTTTCAAAATAGAACAAAATTTCATTGAAATCCCCTATGCATTGCCAAGCATTAGACTTACCAGGATTAAGCTCTACTATAGCTCCCCATAACTGCCTTCGCTTCCTGGGTTCTGGGCTGCCATAGATGAAAGTGCTGAAGGTTTCCTCCGATTCTCCTTCCATCTGTGTCTTTGTGTGAATATAATTTTGGCACTTTTCTAGAATTTCCACCTTGCACCTATTCCTCCACATAAGGCAAATTCGTCCTCCTCTTCCAATAGGCTCCACTATATCTAAATCTTCAAAACCGAGTCTTCTCATTAAGTTTTCCATCTTCCTTTTCTTAGCTTTTGTTTCAATGAGGAACAAAAGCGAGGGTTTATTCTTGAGACATGAGTCTTGGAGTTCCCGAATTGTCAAGGCGACTCCTACCCTTCGACAGTTCCAACTTATGCCTGTCATTTTGAGGGGTGGGGCATGCTATGGCCCGCCTCCCCAGCCTTTTTGGTCTTCTGGTTTAGTTGCTCTTCCTCTGTCCTCCATCTGCTTGCACATTGCGCCCGGTTCTCTTCATGTTCCTAGTTGCTTCTGTTCTTTACTTATTCCCCATTCCTTGGGTAAGATCTCCCTGCAGCTGTTTTTTTTCTTCTGTTGTTTCATGCTCTCTTTTCATGTTTAAGTATTTAACCACAGCTTTAGCCAGATCATTCTCTACTAGTGCCCAAGTATTAGTAGAGATCTACACTTATCTCAGGTGGAATAGATCTAAAAGCCTTGAAACCAAAATGGAACTATAGGGTATGGTCCAATGGTTTTAATTGGGCCATAAGTACGGTATGGCTTAGGTCAGTTTGCAGGTTTAAGAAAAACAACCCATAAATAGCCAAACCAACCCGATCGTGAACCTGAATGCTAATTGAATTTGGGAGGGGCCTGTTGAGTTGAGTTAAGTTGAGACATGAGACTGTTCCCCAATCTGCCCTTGTTGTTTCCATCTGACTCTGAGGCTCTAGCTCCTTCTGTGGCAGACTCTGTCGCGTTCAGTCTACCGCCGTCTCGTGTTTCGATGCCCAGTCCGGTTTATAGATGCAAACCTCTGTTGTATTTGGTACAATTCATTTGATTTCTTCCTGCATTCAAATTTTAGTGCCGAAATACACAGGAAGTTGAACATTTTCTTTTCTATTGTTAAACCATTGGAGTTGTTGTAATGGGAGAAATTTTTCTTTAGCAATTATTGAGGGCACAAACATTTGTTATTTGACGATACAAAATCTTGGTTTCAGTTTTAAAAAAGACAACCTGCGAACAAGTGGCGTATCAGAATGGAACCTAAACAGCTTGACCCAAGGCACTGCGGAGAGTTATTAAAGTAATTTCCTTGAACCACTGCTTTTAATAATTAAGTTAGCTGCTTTTTTTTTTGTCAAATGGTTTTGATCTTGTTTTTATCTGAACAGGCACTTGGATAAGCAGAATGAGTTCCTTATGGAATCATATAATTCGATGTTTCATGAATTGCAAAAACTTCAGGTTTTTACATCCTCCAAGTTCTCCTTTTATTTTAATTTTCCTATTATTTAATATTAGTAATTTGACATTACATACAATGTATAAGTGTCTTACTCTTTGTCCTGCCATCGAAATTAGGAGAAAAAAAGTATCTTCTATTTGTTTTTTAAATTTGAAGCATCATCTCTATATATTCAAATTAGACATGAGAAAGCCGTGATACATTTTTTTTTTCCTGTTATAGAGATTTTTCGTTCTTTATTTTGAGGTCTTTGGGCATTAGATCAGGAAGGGAATGCGGTTTTGCTATGGGCTCTTTTGTATATTCTAGTGACCAATGACAATCGGCCCTGAGATGTAATTGCAACTTGTAAGAGAAAAAAATAACATGAATTGCTTTATCTTTGCAATGTGATACTATTTTCTGATAGTAAATTCATTGCCCCATCTAGCAAATTTTGTTGGATCTCTCGTGCTGCTAAATAATCCTGCCTATATATCTTGGTTCTATATCTTCTTGTTTGCATGTATGATCTGATTATGGTACCACAGATTAGTCACTCTTATCCAAGTATAATCTCTTGGGAAGTAATTTTTTTCATTTTATTCAAAGATTTATTGCTAGCTGAATTGGCTATTTAAGACAAAACACTAAAAAACATTCTGTAAAACCTTAATATCAAACATCAACAATATTCAACCAAACAAAAAAGAAATATAATCAACAATAGATGCTGTAGATTTGGATGTTAGATGTCCAGACCTGCTGGAGAGAGACCAAGTGTTATTTTCTGTCTCTTTCCCTCTATCACAGGACTGGCCATGTATTGTGATTCAGGAGAGAATCTAGTATGAATTTGAATCGGAAAAGGGGACAATCAAGTTCTGTTCAAAATTGGTTTTATACAAACCTGATTTGATAATTGATACATACTCCAATTACCTTAAATTGTTTGTAATTTAATTCAGTCAATTTAACCATCCTGCCTACACTGCGCAAGGATCATAATATGTTTTAAGCATCTGAATTATGCAAGAAGATTCTTTGCTTATTCCCAGGTTAACGTTGTGGATACTGGATAAATGGTGCTGTTTTCAGTGTTATCTCATCTGATAATTTAAATTATGTGTTCAACCGAAAGTTATTCAGGAGCCTCTTAAATATGCAACAACAACAACAACAACAACAACTAAGCCTTTTCCCACTAAGCCTCTTAAATATGCAATTAGCAAAAAATTATATAATTCTATTCAGATTTATACTGAGGACATATTGATGGAACTTTTGGAACCTCTAATCACTAACTCTTGACTCTGTCTCAAAGCACGCATCAAGAACTATGAAATTGAATTATGATAGACAAGTTCGGCTAACTTGTAGCATGCCTTCTTTCTTACAGATCTAAACAGGGTTTATAGGGACAGTAAAAAATTGTGAGAGGTGACCAGATTCTATTGGTTACAAGCCACATATAATAATTTCAACATGCCAAACCAAATTATGAAGATATTTTATTGCCATCCTTGTTGAGTTGTCTGCATCAACCTGTTTCTTAAATTAAGCTTGAATTTGGATTATTGGAGGGTTAAAGTGAAAGAAATTGAAGGACTAGAAAATGTGAGTGGAAATAAGGGATAAAGGAATTGAAATAGAAGGATTAAAAAAAAGGGTCGGAAGCTGCTCTTTTATCAGAGCCAGGTTCCTGTGACCTATGGGTTATGCGCTTACCATGCTTCTGTGCCACTCTGATTTTAGGCTTATTTTTATTGTTTCAGTAATTAATTTTTCACAAGTAATTTTAGTTTTATTTTAAGCATGAGTGATGAGTAAGTAAGGAGAATAAAAGAACTAAAGAACAAGATCATGCCAGCCCTTAAGGAGGGACAACAGATTGTTAGTGGGGTGGAACGTTTGAGGAGAGACAGAAAGAAAAGAAAGCATGAAAAAGATGTGTCTGTGGATCCATAATACTTGAGTCATAATCAAAGGTTTGATGTGTTACTTGACTGTACGACTTGTCCTAGAAATTAGCATTTTGGATTGGGATCGATTCTCTTTTGGTACATGGCAGCTTTATTATTTTGATTATATACGGCTGCAAGTTTAGCCCCTAACACCTAACGATGTCATGATGTCATGACTATTGATTGGGGCTTTCCTGTATTTCACCGTTTCTTCTGCCGAACTTGTGGGTGGGAAATTATTCTTAACCTTTCCCATTGCTGTATCCGGGATTCTTTTTGATTTAAGTTCTGCTTTTTTTTTTGGACAAGTATTTAAGTTCTGCTATATAGCTAGGCTCCATGGAGGCAATTGCGGCCCCAACTGTTAGCTTACCCAATTTTACCATAAGGAGGTTTCTATATTCGTTGGGCATTTCTTGGAGGGTTTACAAAAGAGGACCTCTAAGTTTGAGGACCATATACAATCCCAAAAATAAAAGTAAAGGCCACATACACGATAACGAGTGCTTTCAGAAGGTATGAGATATCCATACATTAGAATGTAAACGACGATGATGAGCAAACTTTGACTCCAACTAACATGATAATTGGTCATTATCAAACTAAATATGATAGATACCCAAGATATCATTTTATAGATTCATTTCACAACTTAAAGGAGTGTTTGAATTTTCTTCAGACCTACACTTGATAATTGAATTCGATCTAAACAATGCAATACACAATTGGATTAAAAGTTGAATTAATATTCATTGTGATACTTGATAAAAGAAACAAACTACCTACTGTCTTATGGATAGCAGCAATGTTACAATATTTCAAGTTGGCACTGCTGTACCAAAAAATATATGGCAAGGGAAGACCCAAATAAGAGGCTCATTGATGTTGACCTCAAAATAGAACGAAGACGTTCGTTCCTACCACCCATACAAGGCTAGATGTTTGTGACATGATACATATGGAACTCTGGATTGCTATAATTCTTGGATTCCACTCATAAAAAAAAAAACCTTTACAGGAAGCAACTAAATTGTATTCAGAAAAAAAGCAAACAGGAAAACAGGTTCCCCCTAAGATTGGTATGATTACCAAATTACATTGTCTTGTTTTTTATCCGCTGTAATGGCTTTCATATTAGCCTTCAGCTCCACTAATAGAGAAACCGTTAGACTTGTTATTCTGTACAGAAACAAAAACATCATTAATAATAACAAGCAAAACAGCCCACTTGACTTGATTGAACGATCTATTTAATTTTCTCACGAATCTAGATATAATAAAGTGTGAACTATCCCTGAGATACAAAAATTTTCAGTGAACTTTCCTTCGAATATCTTTTTTTGATTGCCAAATTCACAAGTCAAAGAGAATCCCGTCCCCCTAGGAGGCATCTTAATTTCCTTCGAATATATTAGATGCTACATACCGGTTTAAGGCCATTCCTTTCATGAGTGACAAGTGCTTCCTTTTACTAGAGTAACTGTTTTGCGAAAGTATACTATTTAAGACAAAACAATAAAAAACACTCTGTAAAACCTTAATATCAAACATCAACAATATTCGACCAAACAAAAAAGAAATATAATCAACAATAGCACCACTCTTAAATCGAGACTATAAAAGTGAATAACAAATTATAATTCAATCTTTTGGACAACAAATATCAAGAATAGTCATCTTAACAGAAAGGTAATTGGTAAATAAGATGAAAAAAATTGACAGACCTTTTTAGTGAGACCATGAGTTGACATAACTTCATAAAGCTTGCGCATAAGCATTTCTTCCTCCACCTACAAAAAGAACTCTAGTTGTTAGTGGATTCTACTTGATAAAAATGATTCCATGAAATTGTGTGTTTAATATGTTTGCCAAAATAATTCCAAAAAACTAATTTTCTTTTGAATATGTTAGTAGTTGCCAACTAAAAGAGAGCACATGGTGGCATAAATGGCTTCCCAGTTCACAACAAACAGTCTAAATTGAAATATAAGCATCTCACGCAGAAGGTAAATCAGACCAAAAGATGATAAATAGCCAATTCAACTAGCAATAAATCTTTCAATAAAATGAAAAAAGTTACTTCCCATGAGATTATATTTGGATAAGGGTGACTAATCTGTGGTACTATAATCAGATCATACATGCAAACAAGAAGATATAAAACCAAAATATATAGGCAGGATTATTTAACAGCACGAGAGATCCAACAAAATGTGCTAGATGCGGCAATGAATTTACTATCAGAAAATAATATCACATTGCGAAGATAAAGCAGTTCATGTTATTTTTTTTCTCTTACATCTTAGGGCCAATTGTCATTGGTCACTAGAATATACAAAAGAGCCCATAGCAAAACCGCATTCCCTTCTTGATCTAATGCCCAAAGCCCTCAAAATAAAGAACGAAAAATCTCTATAACAGGGAAAAAAAAATGTATCACGGCTTTCCCATGTCTAATTTGAATATATAGAGATGATGCTTCAAATTTAAAAAACAAATAGAAGATACTTTTTTTCTCCTAATTTTGATGGAAGGACAAAGAGTAAGGAGAACTTGGAGGATGTAAAAACCTGAAATTTTTGCAATTCATGAAACATCGAATTATATGATTCCATAAGGAACTCATTCTGCTTATCCAAGTGCCTGTTCAGAGAAAAATAAGATCAAAACCATTTGACAAAAAAAAAGCACCTAACTTAATTATTAAAAGTATCGGTTCAAGTAAATTACTTCAATAACTCTCCGCAATGTCTTAGGTCAAGCTGTTTAGGTTCCATCCTGATACGCCACTTGTTCGCAAGCTATCTTTTTTAAATCTGAAACCAAGATTTTGTATAATCAAATAACAAATATTTGTGCCCTCAATAGTTGCTAAAAAAAAATTTCTCCCATTATAGCAACTCCAATGGTTTAACAATAGAGAAGAAAATGTTTAACTTCCTGTGTATTTCGGCACCGGAATTTGAATGCGGGAAGAAATCAAATGAATTATACCAAATACAACAGAGGTTTGTGTCTATAAATCGGACTGGGCACCAAAACTCGAGACGGCAGTAGACAGAACGCGACAGAGAGTTTGTCACAGAAGGAGCTAGGGCCTCAAAGACAGATGAAAACGACAAGGGGAGGCAGATTGGAGAACAATCTCATGTCTCGACAGGCCCCTCCCAGATTCAATTAGCATTCGGGTTGGTTTGGTCCAATGGTTTTAATTGGGCCATAAGTACAGTATGGCTTAGGTCCGTTTGCAAGTTTATACCCAAACCAACCCGAATACTAATTGAATTTGGGAGGAGCCTATTGAGTTGAGACTGCTCCCCAATCTGCCTCCCCTTGTCGTTTCCATCTGTCTCTGAGGCCCTAGCTCCATCTATGGCAGACTCTGCCGCATTTCGTCTGTCGAGTTTCGGTGCTCAGTCCAGTTTATAGACACAAACCTCTGTTGTATTTGGTACAATTCATTTGATTTCTTTCCGCATTCAAATTCCGGTGTTGAAATACACAGGAAGTTAAACATTTTCTTCTCTATTGTTAAACCATTGGAGTTGCTGTAATGGGAGAAATTTTTCTTTAGCAACTATTGATGGCACAAACATTTGTTATTTGACGATACAAAATTTTGATTTCGGATTTAAAAAAGGCAACCTGCGAACAAGTGGCGTATCAGGATGGAACCTAAACAGCTTGACCCAAGGCACTGCGGAGAGTTATTGAAATAATTTCCTTGAACCGATGCTTTTAATAATTTAGCTGCTTTTTTTTTGTCAAATGGTTTTGATCTTGTTTTTCTCTAAATAGGCACTTAGATAAGCAGAATGAGTTCCTTATGGAATCATATAATTCAATGTTTCATGAATTGCAAAAACTTCAGGTTTTTACATCCTCCAAGTTCTCCTTTTATTGTAACTTTTTTGTTATTTAAGATTAGTAATTTGACATTACATACAGTGTATAAGTGTCTTACTCTCTGTCCTGCCATCGAAATTAGGAGAAAAAAAGTATTCTCTATTTGTTTTTTAAATTTGAATCATCATCTCTATATATTCAAATTAGACATGGGAAAGCCGTGATACATTTTTTCCCTGTTATAGAGATTTTTCGTTCTTTATTTTGAGGGCTTTGGGCATTAGATCAGGAAGGGAATGCGGTTTTGCTATGGGCTCTTTTGTATATTCTAGTGACCAATGACAACCAGCCCTAAGATGTAATTGCAACTTGTAAGAGAAAAAAACAACATGAATTGCTTTATCTTCGCAATGTGATACTATTTTTTGATAGTAAATTCATTGCCCCATCTAGCAAATTTTGTTGGATCTCTCGTGCTGCTAAATAATCTTGGTTCTATATCTTCTTGTTTGCATGTATGATCTGATTATGGTACCACAGATTAGTCACCTTTATCCAAGTATAATCTCCTGAGAAGTAACTTTTTTCATTTTATTGAAAGATTTATTGCTAGTTGAATTGGCTATTTATCATCTTTTGGTCCGATTTACCTTCTACGTGAGATGCTTATATTTCAATTTAGACTACTTGTTGTGAACTGGGAAGCCATTTATGCCACCATGTGCTCTCTTTTAGTAGGCAGCTACTAACATGCTTAGTGGATGGGGGCAAAGAAGGAAAAGTAAATGATTGGGAGTTTTGTAAATTTGCTTCTAGGCTGGCTTGTATTATCATGTTGCTGAATTTTGTGGTTGATCATTCTGTCTGTGTCTGAGTGGAATTTGTTTTTCCTCTCGTTGGGGTCATTGGTTACATCTCTTTTCTATTTTTTGGGGAGTTAATATTCAAAAGAAAATTAGTTTTGTGGAATTATTTTGGCAAACATATTAAACACACAATTTCATGGAATCATTTTTATCAAGTAGAATCCACTAACAACTAGAGTTCTTTTTGTAGGTGGAGGAAGAAATGCTTATGCGCAAGCTTTATGAAGTTATGTCAGCTCATGGTCTCACTAAAAAGGTCTGTCAATTTTTTCATCTTATTTACCAATTACCTTTCTGTTAAGATGAATATTCTTGATGTTTGTTGTTCAAAAGATTGAATTATAATTTGTTATTCACTTTTATAGTTTCGGTTTAAGAGTGGTGCTATTGTTGATTATATTTCTTTTTTGTTTGTTCGAATATTGTTGATGTTTGATATTAAGGTTTTACAAAGTGTTTTTTTGTGTTTTGTCTTAAATAATATACTTTCGCTAAACATTTACTCTAGTAAAAGGAAGCACTTGTAACTCATGAAAGGAATGGCTTTAAACCGGTATGTAGCATCTAATATATTCGAAGGAAAATAAGATGCCTCCTAGGGGGATGGGATTCTCTTTGACTTGTGAATCTGGCAATCAAAAAAAGATATTCGAAAGAAAGTTCACTGGAAATTTTTGTATCTTAGAGATAGTTCACACTTTATTATATCTAGATGCGTGAGAAAATTAAATAGATCTTTCAATCAAGTCAAGTGGGCTGTTTTGCTTGTTATTATTAATGATATTTTCGTTTTTGTACAGAATAACGACAAGTCTAACGATTCCTCTATTAGTGGAGCTGAAGGCCAATATGAAAGCCATTACAGCGAATGAAAAACAAGACAATGTAATTTGGTAATCGTACCAATCTTAGGGGGAACTTGTTTGCTTTTGTTGTGAGTACAGTTTAGTTGCTTTCTGTAAAGGTTTTTTTTTCTTTTGGAGTGGAATCTGAGAATTATAGCAATCCAGCGTTCCATGTGTAACATCTAGCTTTGTATGGGTGGTAGGAACGAACATCTTCGTTCTATTCTGAGATCAACATCAATGAGTCTCTTATTTGGGTCTTTCCTTGTCATATATTTTTTGGTACAGCAGTGCCAACCTGAAATATTGTAACGTTGCTGCTATCCATATCCATCAGACAATATAGTTTGTTTCTTTTATCAAGTATCACAATGAATATTAATCCAATTGTGTATTGCATTGTTTAGATCGAATTCAATTATCAAGTGTAGGTCTAAAAAAAATTCAAACACTCCTTTAATTTGTGAAATGAATCTATAAAATAATATCTTGGGTATCTATCATATTTAGTTTGATAATGACCAATTATTATGTTAGTTGGAGTCAAAGTTTGCTCATCATCGTCGTTTACATTCTAGTGTATAGATATGTCATACCTTTTAAAAGCACTCATTATCGTGTATTTGGCCTTTACTTTTATTTTTGGGATTGTATATGGTCCTCAAACTTAGAGGTCCTCTTTTGTAAACCCTCCAAGAAATGCCCAACGAATATAGAAACCTCCTTATGGTAAAATTGGGTGGAGTCCATAAATGAAAGCTTCCTCATTATAGGTTTTTTGCCTTTTGGGACTATGGCTATTACGTTTATGTTGTTGAGATCTAAAAAGCCATGCTTCTTCAAAGACACCAAGCTCAAATTTTCATCTGAAAAATGAGAGAAGTCCGAATGTGGGATTAGAGTAAGTCGAATTTACATTTCGGAGGTACTCTATCAGAGGCTTGACCATGTTCAAATCATCTTTATAAGAAGCAGAGTTTGGATGCAAACAATCCAAATATAAAGGAACAGAAACTTTGATCTCTTTCTCCAAACCCCACCTCCTCAAGGAGTGATAGACATTCTTTAAAGAAGACAGAATCAAATCGAACTTCCATTCTTGGTCTCGTTGGCAGAGAACAGTTTCCCACAACAATGGTGGAGATTTTTGTCGCTGGGTAATGAGCAAGAACGTGGGACCTGAGCCAACTTTCTGCCGATAAGATGCTGCTGGAGACCCCATTGAGGTCCTCATCGCTCACCTAAACAGCTACGGGAAGGTCAGCTTGAGATGATGCTCGTAAAACCTCTTCGGTTGTCTCACAGAGATTAAGGAGTTCAATAGATTCCCGAGCAGCCCCTGCAGACCAGAAAACATAATACAAAAGGCTTTCAGAGAATAAAAAATGAGAAGAAACCTACATTGCAGAGTAATGCTGAGGAAGAAGTCCGCATTGACATGAAAAGTTGTGGCCTTTGCGAGATGAGAAGCTCAGACTCCAGTATTACTTACCAGTGAGGCCCAGCAAACAAAGAAAGAGGGAAAGATGAAATAGCCACCCCATCTTGAACATTTCTAAGGAAGAGAAGCAGAGTCTTCTGCAGTAACCAAACTATATTTCTGCTATACGTTCAGCAGTGTCTAAAGTCTAAACCGTCTCCTGCTCCCTCACTGTGTCTGATTTCATTCCTTCTGGGTTCTCACCGCTCTTATGTAGGACGTACTTGAGAATGCAAAAGAAGGCATCAACCGTGGGACAATCTTAATGGTTGTACCTTTTTGGCCAAAAATTTGTGTTTCTATCTTTAATGATATTTTTACATATTTAGTCTTTATTGTTTATCGAAATAGTTTTATTCTTATAATAATATAAATTTGATGGATAAAAATCACAACTCAGCTGCTCAAAGGAAGTGTGTCTCAGAATGGGTGTCCTTGAGAAGAGCAAAAGAATGGCCCTTGTGACGAAGTGGAGGGGGGGGGGGGGGGTGAGAAGCGTGAACCGTGAACCAGAGGCCCCACCCAACTGACTGTGATTCTGAACTATTTTCGTACTCCGAGTTAGACACCAAGTCAACAAGAATCAGGAGCCAACGTAAGGCTACATAGCCCTAATGCTGCAGGTGGCAACGAATATACCAGAACTGCCATCCTGCTGCAAGTAAAACAATATCTGACTTGGTCAAACGACACTATTGCTTTTACAAACAGGGTTTGAAACAGGGCAGTGGGCAGTCTCCCATGAAATTTTATTCAAAACCTGAGGGGATGTAATTTATTTGGTTATCAACTATTATTTTTATGTCAAGTTAATTAATATATGAATTTTAATATTTGGACTTCTTATAAATAATTGAAAAGTTAGGTATTTTAAAAGTGTTATAGAAAATATTCCTATTTTTACAATAGCTTTATAATGATAGTTCATTTCTATTTCCCTGGCCCAAAACAACAAGGACTATTTTTTTTCCCCTCTACTATTTCTGCCTTCTCAACTCCCAAGCTATATGAAGATGGCCCTACAGGTAGGTGGGGAAGCGAGACCTTTAGGACTCGTTTGGTACGTATGATAAGCAAGTAGGATAGAATATACTATTCTGGCTCTTATTTTATGTTTTTTGTGTTTGTAGGATATGATAAAAATTATCCTTCTTATTATCCTATCCTATTTCTCAATTAAAAATCGTAACCCAGGGGTAGGCTGGGTTACAACCAACCGGATAGGATAGAAATTTTTTTTCTTCATTCACCCTCACCCTCGACCTCGACCTCATCAGCGTTCCTCACCCTCGCCGCAGCTTCTCCCAGGAACATCGCTCTTTCACCCTCGCCGTAGCTTCTCCCAGCTACGTCGGTCCTCCTCCCTTGTGGTAGCTTCTCTCACCGTCAACCTCACTCTGTCTTTCAGCCGAGGTAAGCTTCGATTTCACTCTTCCTCCTTTTCAACTCTGCTTCACCGTCGACCTCTAATCGTTCCTCCTCCCTCACTGCAGCTTCTCCCACCATCGAGCTCACTTTATCCTTCAATTGAGGCAAGTTTCGATTTCGCTCTTCTTAATTTTTTACTCTGCTTCCATTAACTGCTTGTTTAATAAAGTTAGATTCTATTTCGTTTTTGCTTCTGCTGTATTTTTTTCATTCTCACGGCGTGCTTATTCTGTCAATATATTCCCCTCAATGTATAAACACATACTTGATTGCAGATTCTCGTAGTTTCTTGCTTTGTTCTTATTGGGTCACTGGAGTTCCACGTTTATCTTGTTTTTCATATTCTTTTTCAATTGGGGTCTCTTTTTTGGTGGAAAGCTGGTGGACGAGGTTGAGGGTGAGAAACTTGTGAAACCATTGATGTTGTTTGGGTCCCTAGAGTTCCACGTATAAACATTCCCTGGGTGATTGCCCGCAAAATACCTTGTGTTAAACCATCTAATGTTGTTTGAGAAACTTGTGAAAGTGGGATAGCAATTCGTTTGACTTAGAAGGGGCATTTATCATCTGTGGAAAAAAGGGTTGCTATTGGGTTATATAGATGAAAAGTCCCTTTTAGTTATGCCTCATCTTGTGAGTTATATGCCAGTTTCCCCCAAATTCCTCTGCTCTGTGCAAAAAAGGACATATGCTTCCATGATTAGGTGCGTGGTATGGGACTTTCATGCTTCATGGACCATCTATAATATGCTCATAACAAGAAATACTAAATATAAACCAGCAAAGTCAATTTAAATGCCATGATAATGCATTATTTAATCCATGTAGAGCTAATATCCATCATATGTTCAAAATCTGTTGGGTTTACGGTTAGTATAATAGTTCCTTTTATACAGTAGTCATGCTCAATATTTCACTAAATTGTAGGCTATGTATGCATATTTATGTACCCAGGAAAATTGTAGGCTATGTATGCATGTTTACCATTTATACTGTTGGTTTTTTGTCATTGGACTTGTCCTAGGAGAGTTCTTATATTCCCAAAAGGAGAGTTCTTATAATTTGTATATATGTTGTGTTAATTTTCATGGCCCAGCTCCAAAGAATACGGCAGTGAGAGACCAAGATGGCAGAACAATTTCTGCTTCCATTAAGCAATCATTTGCTACTGCTTTTGTTCAAGATGAGAGCTCTCTTTCAAGAAAGCAGCGTCAATCCACTTCACAAGTGAGTCAAGTTAACTCCAAGGATGTAATTTTGTGTTACTCCAGTGAAAAAGGATGGAGAAAAGAATATCCTTTCATGATATTGTTTTATGTTACTCCAGATATGACTCATAGCCCAATTTAATTCTTGATCAAGCATAGTCAAGTTCTTAATAGCTTCCTAGTGGGGTGAGGAATTATGAAACCACTAAGATCAAAGCTGTTATTAGTGAAATATCTTTTTGTTATATTCCTTTGTATGTAAGTTTTTGAGTGCATGGATTTATTTGACAGCTATCATGGGCAACGTGAGCCTTAACATGCAATATTTCCATACACTCTATGAATACATGGATCTAAAGCTGCTGCTTCAGACTCAATCAGAACAATCACGTGTGCTACAAGATATTCCAAGAGTAATTCCCAAAGTGTATAACAAACTGTCACAGAAGCCGAAGGATTCTCCAAGGAAAGATAAGTCAGTGAAAAATGGCGGATTGATATTGGGACAGGCTTTTAGTCCTCTTGGTAATTACTCCAAAGGCACTAGCTTCAATTGCTGTTGTGGGCTGGTGCTTAAAAATTTCAAATATCTAGTTACAAGCTAAAAAAAATTGGCATGCAATTGTAATCCTTTTAAACTTTTTTTTCTTTTAAATCATATTGCTTTTTCACCTATTATAACAGTTTGGAACAATGTATATGGATTTGACATGAGCGTCATCAAGAAGCAAGCAATTATGGAGCCACTTGTTGACAGTTGAAAAAAATCAGATTGTTACAAATTGCCAGCTACTTAAGGTGGGTCGGTATAGCTTGTGTCATGTTTATTATATTTAATGTCCCTTGCATGCTTGAAGTTAGTGTAAATTGTATCCTGAGTTAGCCCAAGAATTTTTGTTTTCATGGGGTGATGCAATTCTACCCCATCTGTCTATAGTTAATGCATTCCACTGTTGGGAAAATAGCATCCAGGAGTGTCAATATGCTTTGCTTATGTCCTCAGCTTAGTGTTATGCTTATGCCATTGATTTTCTTTAATGCAGTTTCAATAAATTATATTTGCCGAAACATCCATCTAGACAACATCTGGAAGAAAATTTGCTGCTTGCAATTCATGAAGCCAGTGAAGGGTTTGGATTTGGTTAAAAAGTGATTTTTTTTTGGGGGGGGGGGGGTTGTGTTTGAATATTCATGTATTACACAGGTCTCTTGAATTAGAATTGAGTGGTATAGGTGTTTGACGAGATTTTAAGTTTATATCATGTTACATTTGCAATGAGAAATGCTCTTGGCAATTTTTCAATTCTCTTGTGCACCCCAATGGTGTTTGTATATTTATGACGGCTTCTTGTTTACAACCGAAATTGGTGTTACTAAATCTGCTGGCAGCTTGCTTGCAAAGATATGTTAGATTAATAAGGATGTAACCATTCTTTTTTTTTTTTGTGTTGACTTTATGTCGGTCTGAAGTTTTATATAGTTGTTTTTTACTTATTATAATATTTGATTTAAGAATCTCATTTGATTAAATATTTTTATTTATTAATGAAGAACGTAATGTAAGGACAAACTAAATCAAGTAAAATATTCATGGTTTATATTGTTTTATTTTTTTATATGATATATTTAATTTATAGATATTATTTTATTAATTATATTTTTTTATATAATTTAAAATTTATATTGATGTATAAAATAATTAAAAAATTATATTAAAAATGATTTAAATAAGTATATATATAATTTCATTATAAAAGTAGTTTTGTCATTTTATATTATTTTTATTATATCCTATTATTATCTAATTTACTCCAAACACAGGATAGGATAGCATAATACTTATCTTATTGCACACCAAACATAAGATAGGATAAGAGCTATCAGACTTATATCCTATTTTGCTGTTATCCTATTTTGCTATCCTATTCTATCTTATCATATCTTGCTCTCCAAACGAGTCTTTAGAGCCCGTTTGGTTGACCTGATAAGCAAGTAGGATAGGATAATATAATCCTATCTTGTCCTTATTTTGTGTTTGGAGAGTCAGTAGGATAGGATAAAATTATCCACCCTATTATGTATCCTATCTCAGTTAAAATTTATAACCCAAGGATAGACTGGGTTATGTATCAACAGGATAGGATAGGAAAATTTTTTCCTCACTCACCCTCCCCTCAACCCGCAGCTTCTCCCAGGCACATCCTCCTTCATCCTCGCCGCAGCTTCTCCTAGACACATCGGTTAACGCCTGGACATACTGGATCGTTAACGCCTCCCTCGTGCTGCCCTTTCTAAATCTCTCTCACTCTACTATTTTCAAATCAAAATCAACCGTTTCGTTGATCAATTGCCATACTGTTTTAGCTCAAGCCACTATCAGTGAAGATTTACCTGAAGATTACAAGAGTTGGCTTCCCAAGCCCGACCCAGACCATCGGAGAAGAGCCAAAATTCTACTCCATCCAACGTCGTTTGGAGGTTCCTACAGGATTGGCGATCTCAGAGACGAGGCCTTTCGTTTCCTTGACTGGCTTCGTGATGCAGGTTGTTCTGTTTGGCAAGTCTACTTCCCTTTGGCTTCTGCGGATAGAGAACCATTGAAATGAACAATGTGATGGCAAGTCTCCATCGTTATTTATTTTTTTTAATTGATCATTGATGCTTTCTTTTGGGTTCTAAGACTGCATTGAATGCATTTGTTTGGATTGCTATTCATTTCCTAAGTCCCGGGTACCATTGTAAGGTAAATGTATTAAAATCTAGGGAAATAAATTATCTTTATTATTATTATTATTGATTGTCATATGCAAAGCAGAATTAGCATAAGCCTTAAAAAGAATGACCAGAAGTTGTACAATATGAAGGGTCACAGAGTAAAAGATAACAAAGCACGGTTTTCTGATATAAACTCTGTATGTATTATGAGGACCATGCTATATACATATGCTCAAATTATAATTTGTGTCAGCAGCAATCCCCTATTTCAGTTCAAGTTTTCTCGCAACATGTTTACCTTCCAAATATAATTTAAATCTTTTTCTTTATAAAATTATTTCATCTGAATGTTTCACTCTCCTGCAAGCCATGCAGGTGCTGCCTCTTTGTACCTCCTGGGAGAAAGGCTAACGAAGAGGGATCCCCTTACTCAGGCCAAGTTACAAAATATTTTTAGTTAGGCCTAAGTGCCTAACTCTATATCAAAACTTTTTATTGATCGTGAATTCTTGTCAATTTTCTGTTTAGTGGGTAGATAGAACCATTAGAAAGTGTTGGCCCAGGTCATGTGCATGATCATAAGACAGTGTGGTGATTGTGTACTTTAGTTCTAGGCGTTTATTCCTTCTTTTTTTTTTTAATATTAGATACATAATTGTGGTTTATTTGATCTTGTACTACTGACCTTGGCTACCCTCTGAGCATTGTGAACTTATTTCTGTTTTCTTCCATCTTAAGGAGTTTGCAGAAACTTTCCTCACTCTTTTTGCATCCACATATAATTCCGGAGATATCATTAATGTCATCTTCTACCTTAAATGAGGTCTGTCTCTCTCTCACAAGTCTGTTTTTTATGCATGGTAAACTGAAGACCCCATATTCAAGCATTTACACAGAATGGTTTGTGTTACGGTTGATGATAGATCATAGAATCATAGAAGGTCAATATGACTATTGCTCATTTATTTTTGCATTTCCTAGTGGTGGTTAGGCTGGTGGCCTATAAATGGTTTTGTTTCGGTGATATTTTATTTACTTGTCATTTCATTCTTTCTCCCTTCTTTTTAAAATTTTTCATCAAACAAATAAGGAAAAATGTGAGCAGATGCTTTGTGTTTGAACTATTTGATGATCTGGGATATTTTTTTGTCAATGGGCATTGAGGCCGTAAAGAGAATCCTTACTGAAGAAAAAAAAGGACAGAAAAATTCGGTAGAGACAAGAATGTTGGTCCTATTTGTCTGATTTATGCTAACTGAAATCTCTGAACAATCTTTCATCTTAATCCAAAATGTTCAATTTAAAAAAAATGTATCAGTTCATAGTCACTGAACTCTCATAGTCATAAAGAGTTAGTAACCATACTGAATAATCTGATTTATTCTTCTGAAATCTTTCACCTAAATCTAAAAGGTTCAATTAAAATAAATGTATTACTTTGTAGTTACTGAGGGTCAGTAACCTTACTGTAGAAAAAGGGAATAGGAAAATTCAGAGGGACAAGAATCTTGGTCCTTTATATCTGTTGTATGCTAAATGAAATATCCAAAGAATCTTTCATCCGAATCCAAAAGGTTGATTTAAATAAATATGTATTACTTTGTAGTCACTGAACTCTTAAGAGTCACTGAGAGTCAATAACACCTAATTGGAAAATTATTCTTTATGTTAAATTGATTATTTTTTAAGGCTATCCTGGAAATTTGCACTTTCCTATTTTCTTCTTAAAAAAATTCATGAGCATAGTATTTTATTATGACAGTATGCTTTAACTTTGTTGGGCCCAATTTTGCAGTTCATCAATGGTTGGCAAGTAATATGGAGTACCATAGTCCATGGGTTGCCAATATACAGCAACATAACTGCTGTAGTAAGTTTTCCTAAATATTGTAATTTGTAACTAAATCAAATAACATACAATTAAATAATTATTTTAGTTATATTATTGTGAAGTAATTTATATGATATATTAATTTATTCATATTATTTTATTAATTATTTATTTTTATTTTTATTTTAGAATTTATATTAATGTATAAAGTAATCAAAAATATTGTATTAAAATTGATTTTAAATAAATATATATGTAATTTTATTATAATGGTAGTTTTGTCATTTTAAATAATTTATATCATATCTTATTATTATCTGATTTTTTTCAAATACAGAATAAGATAGTATAATGCCTATCTTGCTGCACATTAAATATATGATAGAATAGAAGGTTATCATATTTATATCTTATCCTGCTGATGGGAGTTTATTCATATAACAATGTCCCTCCTCTATTTTTCCAAATTTAGTTATTCTGTGCTTCAGCTTCGAATCTCCTTGTTCTTTTATCTTTTATGCCAGGAAC
The DNA here is from genome assembly GCA_037074535.1 of Gleditsia sinensis. Classification (NCBI taxonomy): domain Eukaryota; kingdom Viridiplantae; phylum Streptophyta; class Magnoliopsida; order Fabales; family Fabaceae; genus Gleditsia; species Gleditsia sinensis. Next base: position 3,991,208 of record CM073463.1, read on the forward strand.
TTCTATTAGGTCATGTTTGTTACATGGAAATGAACTGATGGAATGGAAATTTAGATTCTCATTCCATCAGCTAACCACGTTTGATTGACAGATTAATTTTCTCATGGAAAAGGCTGGAATCAGAAGAGGTAATATCGATTACCTCACAAAAGCGATGGAAAGGCTGGGAAAGGCGTGGAATGGCATTTAAAAAATCAAAATTACCTCTGCTTTTTTACTTTTTCCTGCTTACTTTTTTCTTCTTTTTCTTCAGGTTTCAGCTTTTTTCTTACGGCCTACAGCTTATCCCTTTCACCCCTTCCATTTGAAACTCCTTGGTCGCTGCATCCCAAGCTTGGCATCTTTGGAAAGTATTTAAAAATAAAAATAAAATTAAAATAAAATAAATAATTTCGTATTATTCTCTTTACAAATTATAAACTATTTATTATTGATAAATAAAATAAAAAATAATATTTAAATTATTTCTCAATTTTATTAATATTTTAAAAAAATATTATTAATTATTTTTGTATTTATATTATTTTTAAATAATTTTTTAAAATTAAATAATATTATTTTACTATTTTTATACTTTAAGGGTATTTTTGTCTTTTTGTCAGCTTTTTATTCTATTCTATTCTATTGCGTATTAAACATAATTTTTTTTACAATATTCCATTTCATTCATAATTCTCCTTTTCATTTCTTTTCATTCTTTTTTTTACCACCAACCAAACAATACCTTAGTTCTGCATCATGCCATGGTACTTCTATTTAAAAAAAATCATAAAAAGAGTACGCAAAGCAAATTTCTTTAGGGTAAAATTCTATTGTACTATATTAAATTTACAGTAAAATTTGATTTAATTTTTAAATTTTTTTTATTTAAATATATTTTTAACATTTTATAAACATTTAGTTTATCTTTAAAACGAACTTCATTAAAAAAAATTAACAAAAAATGTTGACTTAAGTATTTATAATATTTAATTTATTAAATTGTTCATTCAAATAATTAACTTAATTAAATTTTTTATTATTATCTCAAAAAAATAACGTCTGATTATTTAAATTAAGTATTCAAAATATTATAAAATATGAGATAATTAGTACTTCCTTAAAAAGATGTAATATATCTCTATTTAATTGTAAATAATAATCATTGCTATTTACTTTTTGAACTTCAAATAAATCCTTTTAGTCTATAGCAAAATTGTTAGTTTATGGATTAATTTCACACCATCTATTATTAAGATATAAAATATCAAAAAAATTTAGGCGTCATTATATATTAATATTTTTGGTCTAATTGTGACGATAATACACCATTACGCAATTACTTAAGGGCTAATCAAACTTAGACATCATATTTAGATATTCAAAAGTTTTTAGTATATGATATAATAAATTAAAATATCATATACTAAATGTATATAAAATTACTCTTAAATATTTTTGTTGGTATAACAATTCGGACTAAATCTGTTTTTTTAGCCATTTTAAAAATACACTCTTGCATGTCGATTTAGTGTGATTAAATTTTAATAAATTAATTATTTAGCACCGGAATTATTTAACTCTAATTTTTAAATTTTGTTAAGTAAACAAATTAATTACTAAAATAATTCGAAGACTAATATATAATAAATTTAAATTTTTTAAAAACTAATAAAATAATTAATGTATAATGAATTAATAATTTTAAAAATTAAAGTTAAATAAATTTATAAATCTATAGTAAGTAAATATTTAATTTAATCTTTAAATTTATTATATCTTTATATTTTAATTTTTTTATTTGTATAATTGAGTCTTTAAATTGAATATAGATCCTTTATTATACCCAGGGCACAACAGAGGATGTTGCATATTTAAAATGCAGCTTTTAGCTAAATTAAACATAAAAAAAAAAAACATAAAACCCAAAATGTAGTGAAAAATTGTTTTTAACATATTTTCATATATCTTATAATTAAGAATGTTTTGATTAGTTAAATAAATTTATTAAATTTTTATTTACATAATTAATATAAAAATATTTTTAAAGAAAAAATAATTTTTAAGTAATATGTTTAAAAAATTAAATTAAAAATATATTTTTCAAATATCTAAATAACAATCTCTTCTTTACTTTTAAATTTTAAAAAATTTTGGTTATTTCATTAAGTTAAAACAAATCTATTATTATTAAAATAAATTAAAAAAAAAATCAAAACAGATTATCCATATCCCTCTAAATTTATCAAATATCAAGACACTCTATCAACAAGTTAACTCACTCAATTTTTTATTTAAAAGAATAAGAGTAAAAAATTATTTGATATTTAATAAATATAAAAAATAAATTATATATTTATTTGTTGGGACAAAAAAAATCTTAGCCACGTTGCCGGTGAGTGTTTTCCACAATTCCATTCTCACCCTCTTTTGTCGCATAAGACTGTGACAGTTGACAGCTACGCAAGTTGGTAAAAAGTTTGACCGCATTCCGCATTCCCATTCGCATTCTCACTGTGTGATTTAAAATTAGGTAGTTATGGTTGTAAGATTAGTTGTAAAGTTGAGGGCACCCACCGTCCCCCACTACCACCACCAGTTTCTGCGTTTCGCATTGGCTGATATTTTTCCGGTGCACGTGCTTGGGCGCGTATAGAGGAAGGTTGTTGCCGTGACTAAAGAAAGGAAGCATCATATCGTTTGGGGGGAAAAAAGAAAAAGAGAGAGACAAGGACTCCGGGAGGAAGAGGGAGATTGTATCACATGCCTGCTTTTGTGTTGGTCTAGTCAAAACGGGAAACATAGTAGCAACAAATGGGGAACCATATTTTAATGTGGCAGTCTAATATAAACATAGCAGCGACCGTTTCATGAACTAGGTCTGCTACACAGTGACAACAATCACAGCATGCATTTTTGTATTTATTTTTAAAAAAATATAAATAAATATATTAAAATTTTATATCAATTGAATATTTAAATATTATATTTTTTATAAATTTAAATAATTTTTATTCTCTTGACTTGAGATTTAAAATAAAAGTTAAATCCAAAAATTTCTAATAAAACAGAGTAATAATTTTATCTATCAATTTATAGATTTTTTTTTAAATTTTTATTTAAATTAATAAAAATTAATATACAATAAATTTCATATTTTTAAAAATTAATAAAAAAACTAACATGCATTTAATTGATAATTTTATAGACTAATTTATATATTTAAAAAATTAGAGACAAAATTTAAATGAATTTATAAATTTAAAGATTAAATTATTAATTTATTAAATAAAATAATATAATTAATAAGAATTGATTAAATTAATAAAATTAAAATTTGTCGACTAATATGTCTTTATTTTGATTTTGATGGACAAACATTCACCAAATTGCAATATGTGCAAATTTATTTATTTTAAAAAAGATGAACTATTTTATTGAAGTAGTGATAGAAGAAAAATCTCTTTGCACGGTAAAATTTTTTTAATAAATTCTAAAAATTACAATTAATCCGATAATAACATAATAGAAAAAAAATAAAAACTGGCTGATTGATTAAAAAATAAATATGAAAACTAAAACTTTAAAAAAGTGATGCAGTTTCACCTCAAAAATATACTATTAAATAGATAACATATAAAAAATGTCACACTCTGGTCAACTACTTTTAAAAATTAAGAGTTTTGTTTGATTTTATTTTTTATTTTTAAAAATTATTTCTAAAAATTATATTTTAAAATTATTCTGTAAAATAAAAAAAAAATTTGTTTGATAAATTATTTTAAAAATATGTTAATTTTTATTTTTAAATGTTACAAGAACAAAAATAAAAAAAATTCTTTATTTTAAAAATAACTTATTTTCAAAACAATAACCAAAAATAACTTTTAAACAAAAAAAAATTATTTCAAAAATAATTAAAAACAAAAAACTACTTTTAAAAACATAAAAAAAACAAACCTTAAATTTTTTATAATTTTTTTTTATCTATTCTTATTATTAAGAGTTTGAAGAGAAAAGTGTAAATCTTCAAAATAACAACATGCATTCGTACATTTATTTGATCAAAATGTTATAACCAAATCAAATAAAAAATATTTGATTCTCAAGTTATTTATATCTTATCTCAAGGTTTAAATTATTTATCTAATTTTTAATATATTTTTAACAAAAAAAAAGAATATTATAATGAGAATATTAGCATGTGGAGCTCCTTTCAAGACAGATATTGCCTAATCACAATAAAGCCTAGCTAGAGTAAAGTCCTCCTTAGGCCCAGCTTTGATACTGCTTTTGAAAATTGCTACTCTTCATGATAATTTGATTGATAAAAATTTGTTGACAAATATTGTCTGGGCTACACTTGTTTGTGTTTGTATCCACTCTATATGCCTAGTAAATAGTCCTCCTTAGGCCAGCTTTTGAAAATACCACCTCTTCATAATAGTTTGATTGCAATTTCATATTATATTTTAATTAAAAAGTTTCCCAGTTTAAGTTATTTAATACAAATCAGTCCTAACCTAATCCATAATCAACTATAAAATAAATTTATAATTGGTCATAACTATATATATATATATATTAAATGAAACTAGCTAGTTGACCTTAAATACGAAAACCTGTATAATTTTAATTAAATGTAAAATTAAATATTATGTAAATAAAATTAAGCAATTAGTTATATTATTTATTATGGTTTAAAATTTTTAATTTAAGTGACACTTTTTTAAGTTCTAATGTATATGATAATAAATTTGTTTAATGGTAATTATTTTAAATTAAAATTTTTAGTTAAAATAATATTTTATATAGTATTAGAATATTTATTATTATAAAATTTTAATTTTAATTTTTGTTGATTTTTATTATTATAAATAAAATAAAAAATTAATTTTAACATAAAATATAATAAATAAATTCACACTCTCAATTCAAAATGCATTCACGTAAGTGAACATATTAGATATCATAATAATATAATTTATAATCATTATTCAATAATTTAAATTTTTAAATTAAAATAGTTTTTTAATATAATATTATAGTCTCTATAATTAAAAAATTAAAAGTTCAATCATTGCTGATTCTATTTTTTAAATAAATTTTTTTTAATTTTAATATAAAATATAATAAATAACTTCATGTTTGAAGCTTAAAATACATAAGTGAATTTTAATATCAAATATAATAAATAAATTCATGCTTCAAATTTAAAGGGTGTTCATGTGATAAAACGTATTAGAAATCATAATAAAATTATTTATGATTATCATTCAATAGTTTTAACTTTTAAATTAAAATAACTATTAACACAAAAAAATTAAGAAAATTGAAAGTGCAAATATAAAATGGTGCCTAATGAAACTATTTAAAGGTAAGCATAATCTGTTTACTCGACTAAAATTGATTAAATTTTTGTTTTAACTTAAGATAAATCGGGTTAATTAAGTTAATAAAAATTAATTTTTTTAAAAAATTAACTTTAAATGAACAGATTATGTGATTTTTTGTCAATTTTTTTTATATTCAATCTAATTAACTTGACATAATTTGACTAAATTCAATTTGAAAAAATTAAAAATTTAAAATAATTTAAAATTTTAATTAAAATCAAATATTAATATTTTAACATAAGATTTATCAAATCAAATTAATAACTTAACTAATCTAATCTAAATCAAACCGAACGAACCTTTTCTCAATCCTAAACCGGCGAAGGCGCAGTACAAAAAATATATTATCTGTCACTTAATCTTTTTGAAAGTAATAAAGATACAAAGGGGGCTGAAAAAGTTGATGGGGCGCATTGAGAATGGCTTTGTCTATAAGAAACAACAATTCCGTCCACTGCTCCCTCCTTCGTATTACAATCAAACTGAAAATGGTCGGTCCAGCCAACTAATAATCATTTCATTTAGTTCTAATTCTATAGGCCCACACCTTTTTTGAGTTTTACCATGCAATTTAATTTTTTTTAATAGGTCAAAAATTATAATATTTATAAAATTAATATTAAATATAAATTTATAAAAAAATTTAATAAAATAAAATAAGATAAATATCATAGATTAGTTTATATTTTTAAAAAATAAAAAAAATTCATATTATAAAATAATACACCTTTTAATTTTTATTATCAATATTATTAAAAAAATTATTTAAATACAACTAATTTTAAATCAAAAGAAAAAATAATATATCCTTCAATTTTTTTAAAAAAATAATGATTCATGATATTAAAAAAAAATTTATCTTAAGATGTCGTAAATCTAAATTAAAATATGTCAATTTTTAAAAGTTGATAAATATCGGATAAATTTTATAAAAAAAAAAAATTCTGTTAACAAATAAATAAATTTTTATAAAAAATAAAAAATAGATTTTTTTTAATCAAAAGAAAAAATCTTTTCAAATAAAAGAGAAAAACTTTTTTATTAGAAGGAGATAAAATAATAAAGGAAGGGGAGAAAGCCCCTATTAGCAGCAACCACTGAAGAAAAATGTTTAAGAAAATGGGGAAGAAGCTGCCATCAGCTGCAACCTCCCCAAGCAAATCTGCAGCGCGGTGGTTTTTCTTTCGGCTGGAGTTTCTCGCGGCCCTAGGGTTTCTCCCGCTTCCGGTTATCCAATCTATATCGAAAGATAAATTTTTTTTTTTTTGGCAATCAGTTATTATGGTAGATCTCTAGTATGATATAGAGATTAATATATAAATTGTTGAGTTTATATTAATTATTTACACCCCTAATTCCAAAGTAATATTTTTACTACAATTTATTAAAATATTTTGTTTACTCAAAAAATGAAAAATTAAGGGTCCATTTAATTTTCAAAAATGTTTTCTGTTTTTATTTTTTTAAAAAATAATTATTTTTATATTTTAAAAAATGTGTTTAATTTATATTTATATTTTTACTATTTTTTTAATTATATGATTATATTTTTTATATAAATAATAAAATATTGTATATATAATTCAAAATAATTATAAAAATACTATTATTTACAGTATTAAAAGTTTTGAAAAACATCTTTTTAATTTTTTTAAAAATAAAAATAAAAGCAATAAACGTGTATTTTTATGATTATTTTTAATTTTTAATAAAAATAAAAACAAAAAATAGACAAAGCAAACTTATCCTAATTTCTTCAAACTTTTGAGTGCATAATTCATAATTTTCTAGAAATTAATATTTTGTAAATTTAAATTTTTGTTATGCCTTAAATTGTAAACAATTATTTATCATTGATCAAATAACTGGGTGTATTGTTAATTGAACTGGAGATCAGATTTTTTTTTCTCTGATTGAATGATGAGATGACATTCTAAATCATAATTACTGTTAATTAAAGTAAGTAGCCCCTCATACAGAGCAATTCAAATTTAAATATCTATCTCAAGAATCACCACAGATGCCAGCACAGTCCCATCGTGAAGATTTTAAACGTTTAAAGGAGTAACTTTAATTGTATAAATATTTATTTATTTTCCATCATTAAAATGTGATAATTATATTAAAATTCAGTTCAGTTTCACAGAACAAAATTTAAGTGGAGTCAATAAATTTATTTATATTCATTCGTTTTTGTAACATCATTGTAAGAGACATGAAAGTTTTTTATTATGAATATTTTTATTTTTTTGCTTTTCAAAATATTTTTACGTATTATTAACACTATAAAATTAATTCTTAAAAATTAAATAATAAATTGTAAGTATTAAAATTACTTAATATTTTTCAATATTTAATTTTATTTGTAAATTTTTTATTTATTCATTGATTATGATTGAAATTTAATTTTTAAACCTTTAATTTTAAAAACGATTCAGTTATGAAAATAACGTAAGTATCACCGATTGTTTAAGTAAGCATAGTTTAAAATATCAATTTTATATTTCACTTATTCACTTATATATAATAGAACTCTCACAAATTATGTGTGACATGATTAGTGAATGTATATAAATTGTGTATACAAAAATATTAATTAATTCAATAAATATAAGCATAATCAAAATAATAAAATCTATGTATCCTGGAAATTTTTAAATATCTTTTGTTAAATGAAAAATTAATAATATTAAATTAGTTACCTAAACAGAAATTTTTGTGAAGTTTTTGGGAAGTAATATTAATTTTCCATTTTGGCCCATTATATTATATGAGATTGGATTAACTTGACAAAAAAGATTTGATAAAATTTTCATAGTTTATATTATATGAGTTTAAATCCTCCTAATGCTATAAATTTGTATTACTTGTCAATCGTTTTTAAAGAGATTTATTGCCGGTCATTCTATAAATAAATATCTATTTATTTTTTCGTAACTTCAACGATTTATCAAGTTTTAAAGTGAGATTTTTTAAAATAAATAATAAAATTTTATTAAAATTATTATATTTTTATTTAAAATTTATCTTTTGTATTTTTTGAGATATAAAATCATTTATTAAATTATTGTAATCGATTTCATTTAACAATTCTTTCTCAATCGATAATAAAATTAATCCACTTAATCTTTGTTGAGACATTATCGATTTTAGATAAGATTTTATTAATTTTAGTTTTGAAAAACTTATTTTTATCGAAGTAACAGTTACGAAAATTGTTAACATTATTCTATAAGCAATATATGTATTTGAAAAAAAATCAAGTCTTGTTATATAATTAAGTATATTAATTAGTGTATTATTTTTCATTTTTATAATTTCTCTTAAAATTTTTAATTCTGTAAATAAATCTAATCCATCAATATCAGAGTTGTCATTATGTTTTAACGAATGTTCAAGGTTAAGACAATTTTCTTTTAAACTGTTATTATCTAATGACTTTAATTTCTCAATACTAAATTGAAAATAAAAAATATCTTGATATATTTTAAATTGTTCAAATCTACTTTGAAATGAAGTGATTGTTTTATCTATTATGTACAAAAAATAATCAATTTTAAATGATTCTTCAGGAGATTTTACAACTTTATTGTCAATAATTTCATCAAATTGTTTCTTTCTACGAATAGTACGTTTTTCATGGAATTTAAGTTCTATATTCATTTCTATAGTAATTTCTTTGGCATAAATTATAGCATTTTCAAATCTGTCTTCTCTATATTTTTCAAAAAATAAAAGAAGACATTTCAATTGTTGTATAGCAATATCAATACACATATCATTTGATTGCATATTTTTACTAACTGAGTTTACCGCAAACAATATCTCATACCAAATAATCATGCCTAATAAAATTTAAAATATTTTATCTCATAAGATGCTAAACAATCAGTTTTACTTTTTATTTTAGGTTTGTCATTAACTTCACCTAATTTCAATAAAGCATCTCTTATTTATGAAGTTTAAAATCTTAAAACTTTCACACTTTCAATACGACTTTTCCAACGTGTCTGTAACAATGATTTAAGAGTTAAGCTAGGAATATAATCTTGTAGAATTTTTCATCTTTTAGTAGATGAAAAAAATATAGTATATATACGTTGTAGCACTCCAAAGAAAAAAATAGTTTTAGAACAACAATTAGCCATATCATAAAGTATCAAATTTAGACTATGACAACGACATAGAGTATAAAATAATCTAGGATTAATATCTAAAAACCTTTTTTGCACACCTTGATGTTTTCCTTTTATATTAGACCCATTATCATAACCTTGTCCTCTTAAGTTACTAATATCAAGTCCAATAATATTTATTTCATTCATAAGAGTATCAAAAAGACATTTTTCGGTTGTATCATCTACTTTTAAAATTTTTAAAAAATATTCAAATATTTGAATTGGGGTTGAAGAAATATCTACACATCGTAATACAAAAGACATTTGCTCTTGATGACTTACATCGGGAGTACAATTAAGTATGATTGAAAAATATTTTGCGTTGATAAATTTTTTTTTATAATTTTTGTTGTAATTTCATTTGTTAGCAAATTTATCAATTCACTTTGTATTCTATGTCCAAGGTAATGATTATGAATTTCATTATCTTTAATTCAACGAATGTGTTCTTGTATTATAGGATCAAATTCTGCAATCATTTCAATTAGATTTAAAAAAATTTCATTATTTTCTTGGTAAATCTTTTCGTTTATTCCACGGAAGGCTAAGTTACTTTTTTCAAGAGTTTTAACAACTGCAATAATTCTAAATAACACATTTCTCCAATGTTCTCGATCTCTATTTATTTGTTCTTGAACACGTTTGTCAATTGTTTTATTTTTTAACAATCTCATTTCTAAATCAATCCATGAACTCATATTAACAAGGTGCTGATTACTTATCTCATGACTCTTTAATTTTTTACTAATATTTCTCCAATCCCTACTACCTTCATTGGCTAAACTACTTGTACTAAGAAGAGTTTTAAGCAATTTGCAACAAAAACAAAATACTCTATCCAAATCTTGAGAATAAATCAACCATTTTCTTTCACGTTTTTCACCATTAGTCAACTTTTGGATATAAAGTGATGAAGAAAAGTGTCTTAAAATTTCATCTTTAGGAAAATCTATATTAGTAACTCTAACAAAATATTTTTTCTACTAATAAATCTCTCAAACTTATATCAATATTTGTCCATTGACTTAGATTATATATATTTTTAGTAGTGGATTCTTCTAATTTATTAATTTCTATTTCTTGTTCATTAACTAATATTTCTTCTCTATTTTTATTTTCATCAATGTTTAGATTATTAACTTGTTCATTCAATGAGCAATCACCTATATTTTCAATTTTCTTATTTGTTTCAAAAAATTTCTCGATAACCCCTCTTTGTGATTTAAAAAGTTTCAACTTTTTTCTTTTTCTTTTTTAAATTTCAAATAACCTGATTCAAATTTTCTAATTGACATTTCTATATGTTAAAATAAAAAAAAAGCAATGTATGTTTCATAAAATTAAATTAAACGACTATAAATCAAAACTAAAGAAAAAAAATTAGAATAATAGAACCTGATTGTCAAAAAAATTCTTCTGATTTAGATGCTTGCTTGTTGAGCCAAATGCAATATTTTACACCAAATAATAGCACACCAAATAGAAAACTACAGCCAGATGAAATAAGTCTCCTCAGTTAAAATGCTTTCCTGTATCGTGTCTCTAACGTTTAAGATCAATGTAACACACAGTAGCAATAACACAAAAAACTTCGGCAGTGGGCAATGCAAAATACAAGCTTTCAGCACTGGAACCTAAAGAAAATAGGTCCAGGGTTTTGAAACTCACTTTCTATCTCCTTGGACCCACAAAAAAGTAAATAATTGATGTATTCGAAAAGAAAATATGGCTAACATTCGACACTGGCATCTAAAAAGAATAAGACTATGGTTTTGGTTTTGAAAAGTCTCACCTTTTTATCTCTATGGACCCACAAAATAGTAAATGAGTGATGTATTGGAAAAGTAAAAACATAAAACGTGGCTTAAAAATTGGAAAAGTAAATGTATTGGAAAAATGAAAACTCTTCAAATTCTAAAAATATTTCTTTTAAAAAATAATTATTAAAAATAATATTTTTTTTAAGAGGCCTAAAGCCCTTGCTTTGTTTGCTTCTAGCTGGGGTCAGGTTTGTGCAAGTATTTATAGAAGTTGAAAGGTCACTTGACAGTTTCTGTTGAAAATATGAATATTCATAAACTGTAATTTGATATTTTATTCATCTTAGTACAAAAATACAAGCTGCAGAACTTCTTATATAGGAGAAGTCTTGGAAGGAAGAAAAATACGTAACAACCTATAGCATGCTGATTATAACTAACTTCTAGCTGGACCAATAAAACTTTTCTTATCTGGAAAAAATAAATTGAGTAAACTAAGTAATCCAATAGCCCCCCTCAAGCTGGTGCATACAAATCTTGAATGCCCAGCTTGAAAATAGAAAGCTGAAATAAAGCAGAAGGAAGAAGCTTGGTAAGGCAATCAGCAAGTTGATTAGAAGAAGCAACATGTAGCAGATGAATAAGTCATGACTGAATCTTTTCCCTGGAAATGTGACAATTAATTTCAATATGTTTAATACACTCATGGAAGACCGGATTATTTGCAATATGAATGGCAGATTAGTTGTCACAATAGACAACAATTGGAAGAGGAAGGGAAATGTGAAGATCTTGCATAAGATAGTGAAGCCATTGAATCTCACAAGTCAAGGCAGCTAAACCACGATATTTTGCTTCAAAAGAAGACATAGCCACAGTTGGTTGTTTTTAAGATTTCTAGGATATAAGGTTGTGACCAAGAAAGACACAGAAGCCAGTAGTGGATTTCCTGGTTTGAGAGAAAGCTACCCAATCTGAATCAAAAGAAAGCTTGGATATGTAGAGAAGAGGAAACTGGAAAATAAAGGCCTTGACCAGGACTGCCCTTGATATATCGAAGAACTCTGTGTAAGGCTTGCAAATGAAGCTTAATAGGGCAATCGAGATACTGTGACAATTAATGTACTCGAAAAGTAAGATCCGGCCTAGTGTGACACAAGTATAAAAGTTTGCCCACAAGACATCTGTATGAAGTAATATCAGTAGGAGGAGAGTCAAGACCAAAAGAAAGTTTCAAGTTTGCAACCATAGGTGTAGAGACTGGTTTGCAATTAGAAAAACCAGTCTCAGCTAAAAGATCAAGTGCATATTTGCGTTGACTTAAGTTGAGACCAGTATTGGAACGGGCAACTTCCAAGCCAAGGAAAAACTTCAAAGGACCAAGATCTTTGATCTTAAAATAGTCATGTAGGACCTGTTTAACCTCTGTAATCAAAGCAATATCATCACTAGCTAAAATCATATCATCCACGTAAACTAGTAAAGCAATGAAAGAGGAAGCAGTCTTCTTAGTGAATAGGGAAACATCTAAAGTAGCTTGATGGAAACCATGCAGAAGCAGAGCCTCGGTTAGCTTGGCATTCCACTGTCTATTGGCCTGCTTCAAGCCATAGAGAGATTTGAGTAATTTATAGACCGTGGATGAAATAGGAGCATGAAAACCAGGAGGAAGTTTCATGCAAACTTCCTCATGCAAATCTCCATGTAAGAAAGCATTATTGATGTCTAGTTGGTGTAGATGCCATCTATGAATGGACGCCAAAGCTAATAGAAGCCGAATGGTGGTTATCTTGGCCACAGGCAAAAAAGTATGAAGATAGTCCACCCATTTTGCTGAGTATACCCCTTGACTACCAACCTAGTCTTGTGCCATTCAATACTACCATCTGCATGATACTTAGTTTTGAACACCTACTTACAACCAATGGGAGTTTTATTAGGAGGCAAATCTGTTAAAAGCCATGTATAATTCTGCTCCAAGGCTGTAAGTTCCTCCTGCATAGCATCCTTCCAACATTGATATTGGGTGACCTCATTATATGTCTTATGTTCTTTGTTGTGGGGAAGATGAGTGAGAAAAGTCATGTGTGCAAGATTTAGTCGATGGTAAGAAAGATGCTGGGAAATTGGATGGGGATGAGAAATAAAAGAAACATAATTAACATGATTATGAGGTAAATGATAGTCATGTAAATATGTGGGTAATCGGTGTGATCGAGCTGACCTATGAATAGGAAGAATGGAAGAAGACTCTGAAGATGGAAGAGCAGTGGAGACATCATGATCAAGAACAGGGAGGACAGGAGCAGGGTCAAAAGACAAAGGAGAGGGTGAACTAAAGGAAGGTTCAGCCAAAGGAACTGAAAAAGTGGAAGAAAAAACAAAATCAGAAGAAAGATTATCAGAAGGTTGAGAATGAGATTCTGAAAAAGAATAGAAGGGAAACAAATGCTCATAAAAATATACATCTCATGACACAAAAATAATGGAAGAAGTAAGATCATAAACCCAAAACCCTTTAGTGGCTGCAAGAAAACCAAGAAAAACACATTTAACAGCTCGATGAGCAAACTTTGACCGATGATGAGAAACAGTACTAGCATAACAGAGGCAATTGAAAACCTTGAGGTGAGAGAATGAAGGAGCAATACCAAACAACATTTGGAAAGGAGTAGAATTGGACATTACAGGAGATGGGATCCTATTAATAAGATATACAACATGGCAAACACACTCAGACCAAAATTTGGTAGGAAGGTTGGCTTGAAATTTCAAGGACCTAGCCACATTGAGTATATGTTGATGTTTTCTCTCAACAATGGAGTTTTGTTGAGGAGTATGAACACAAGTTGTTCGATAAACAATACCTCTAGAGGCAAAAAAGTCAAAAATGTTAAATTCTTGACCATTATTGGTTCTAATACATTTTACTTTTGCACCAAATTGAGTATCAGCAAAAAAACAGAAATTCTGAATGAGTTGCCTTGCTTCTGATTTAGCATGCATAAGGAAAAGCCAAGTATACCTACTTTTATCATCAACAATGGTCAAGAAATACTTATGACCCAAAAAAGAAACAACATGAGATGGACCCTAAATATCTACGTGAATTAAATCAAAATAGGAAGTAGACAATGATGTACTAACAGGGAAGGGAATTCTCTTTTGCTTAGCAAAATGACAAATGTGACAATGACTTCATGAAGGTACAATAATATAATTCTAACATCTTAAGTAACCTTAATCTAGGGGCAGATAAATGGCCTAGCCGTAAATGCCAAACATCAGACTGATTAAAGCTAAAGACAGCAAAAGCAGTGAAAGGAACCAAAGCTGTAAAACATGGTAAAGTAAGTTGATAGAGACCATGAAACTTCTTAGCTAATCCAATCATCTTCCAAGAAAGAGTTTCCTAAATAAAACAATAATCCTTATGAAATATCAAACAATAAGAATAACAGGATGTGAGTTTGCTAGCTGAAATCAAATTAAATGAAAACTGTGGCACATATAAAACATTAAACAGCTCAAAATTGGAAGAGAAGGTGACTGTACCAACGTGTGTAACTAAAATTTTGTGATTATTAGGCAAGGTAACAAAAGTACTATGTATGGGTTTGTAAGTAGAAAAAACAGCAAGTGTGCAGGAAATATGATCAATGGCTCCAGTATCCAGAATCCAAGACATATTTTGAGGCTGATCCTTATCAAAGCAAGAAAGAGAGAAACTACCTTGTTGTTCATTGGTTGGAGCAAAATCAGAAGTAAGGTGGTTGACTTGTGCATTAACACTATTACCACCACTAGTGGCCATATTAACCTGCTGAAGCAAGCTTATCAACTGATTATACTGTTGCTGTGTAATCAGAATCTTACTATCATCATGTTCACTAACATTCCTCACTAAATCAATGGCTGAAACCAGATTAGTTTTATCAGCTGAAGGGTGTTGATTCATCGGTAATTCAGTAGGATGCCAAAGAGCGTCATCATTTTCTTCCACATGATTATTATATCCAACTTGGTTAGCATGAATAGCATTAAAACGATTCTTGCTTCGATAGCCAATTGGATACCCGTGCTTCTTATAACAAGTATCTATGGTATGTCCCAACATATTACAAAATGTGCATACAGGCTTGTTTCCAGAGTTGAACCTCTTTTGAGCAAATGCAAAATTCATATTTGATGATGCAAGGCCTGATGAGTGAGTTTTATACTCATAAATTAAATATTTTCATTTTATCTTTTGCCATAATTAAGCATAAATCTCTCTTACTTGTCTTTAGTTTTGTGTCTTTCTTACAGATGGAGAGAAGAGTAGAAAATGGACTTAATTGGAGGAATCAGAGTTAAATTGTGGTTCTTTAGGAATGATGTCTATAAATCAAGCAGATAAAACAAATTCATTAAGGATGGCTGAGTAAGGAGCATTATCATATTGTCTCTTGAGACGCATTCTAATGGATATATGCACAAATTTATTCTTGATTTATGATCACATTTCCAAAAGAACTAAAACATAAAGATTCAAGGCAAAGCACCCAATGTTGAGAATATGTTTGCTGGTTGCAGTCCAGCCCAACCTTGCTGTTGGGCCATATCTCCAAAAATACATATCCAATATGTATGCACTGTGATAGGTGTGTAGCTGACACAATTGGGTACAATTTTCATGTTCAAGTGGTCAGAAAATACGGACATTAAAAGGGCCAAAAGTGGGCTAGAAGAGAATCTGACTACTGCTGCAGTCCAGCCCGACTTTGCTCTAATATTTTGACCATAACTCACATATTACGTATCCAATTTGTCCACAATTTCTCTTGACGGAAAGCTAATGAAATTGTCTACAACTTTCGTGTTGATGAAATCAGAAAATTCGGCGGCTTTCAAGACGATATTCAAGGATCAATTTCGGTACACATGATGGAATTCAAATTGTCAACTTTGTACAACTTCCTACCTAACAATTTTGACAATTACCACACTTAATTGTATCTATAAATAGAGGGCTTGAGGGGTGAGTTAAGGAGTTTTTTTTGGAGAGCTTTGGAGAAAGCTTGGGAAAGCTTTGTTGGAATTCTACGAACTTGTAATGTTATTCTCTCTTTAGACATCTTGTATTTTTCATTTTCTTTCGTAATATTATCATGTTTCTTCATCTTTCATTTCACTTTCTTACCTTGATTATGGAGAACTAATCTCCTAATGCTAAGGTGAAAGGGTGAAACTCTTGGTATGAGAATAATAATTTATCTAACTCTTAATCTTAATGTTTATCTTTGATATTGTATTTACCTTCCTATTTCTTTTCTCATAATTATTTCTTAATGGCTGATTTTATCATACCGCCGATTTCTTGTTATGTTATTGGCTGGTTTTATTAGACCGCCTATCTCTTATTATTTTCATGGTTGACTTTACCACTTACTTTATTTTATTTTACTATTGGATGGCTTTGCCACAGATTCTATTTCATTTTATTTTGTTATGTTAATTAATTTTCTACCTTTCATTTTTTGCATAAGTTAATCTTGTAAAATGTGAATCTTGATTTATTGTAGATAATATAATGATTGGCACAATTTATACTTGAATCCATTTACAAGTTATCTTTTGTATCTTTGTATTTTTAATCTTGTAAAGTGTGAACCTTGATACATTATAGACAATTTTTGACACAATAAATACTTGAATCACTCTTGATTTATTGTAGACAATATGGTGATTGGCACAATGTACGCTTGAATCCATTTTACAAGAATGTCTTAATTATTAGAAAGGAGGTAAATATAAGTCATGTATAAACAAAGTTGAGCTTAAATTAACATATCATCCGATTAGAACTTTATTCGTGTAAAGATTCTAATTTAGTACTAAAAGAGTTAAATTTATTTTTATTCGATATACCAAGAGTGTATCCCCTAACCTTAGCATACTTCTTTACCTTGAATACATCTTCATTTAATTTCAGTATATTAGTTCTTTGCATATTTTGTTCAATATTCCTCTCACAAAACAAGACATCGGGAACTAGGTTAGAAGTATTTATTTCGAATCTATATTAGAATTTTCTCTCAATTGGCAATCTCTGTGGGATCGACCTTGCATACCACTGAATCTATACTTCAATAGATTCGTGCACTTGCGAGTTTTAATTAAAACAACAATAGGACCAATAAATTATTTCTGATATGATTGACCATTGTTTCGCCTATTCACATAGTTATTATTTTGCCCTTGATTGAGAAAAATAGCTGCATCTTTTAGTTTATCAACTACTCTAGTAAACTGTCTTTCATGTTGTATTACAAGAGAAAAAATTCTGTTTATACCGGGAAGTGGATCCATTATCAGGATTTGGGATCGAATTGTCGAAAAATTGTCATTCAATCCTTTCAAAAATCTAACTGCATAATCATTCTCTTGATCTGTTTTAATTCTTTTAAGTGCGTCACATCGACATTGTGGATTGCATGTGCACTTAGGAACGGACCTTAAACTCAAAAGTTCATCCCATAATATCTTTAACTGTGTAAAATATTCTGTAACCGATAATGAATTCTGCTTATATGCATATATCTCCTCTTGCAAATCAGATATTCTAATCAAATCTCCTTGTGAAAAACGATCATGCAGGTCTTGCCACACATCCACAGCATTATCAACCTACATTATACTTTTAGCAATTGAAAGAGATAATGAACATACTAACTAAGAGTAAACCATCGTATTGCACCTTTCCTATGCAGGATAGATTGGATCTATTTTTTCTGGAACTACGATGCTTCCATCGACAAATTTCAGCTTATTCTTTGAAAGAAGAGTCATCCTCATAGAACGATGCCAGGAATGATAATTCGTATCTAAAAGAGCCGGCGTCACAAGAACTAATGCAAGATTTTCATTCGGATGTAGATAGTATGGATTGGATGGATTATCTTCCGGCCTTATAGCATTTGGTACCACTTGCCTAGGACCATGTACTACTTCTGAATAAGACATTGTAGAAGAAAATTCGAAATCTCATAGATTCATCAAATTTCAAACTTAAACATCAATGCTCTGTTTTCTGTAAAAGAAACGAAGAAGAAAGAAAATACTACGTTCTCGAAAAAATGATAGAAAATGGAAAAACCCTCTGATACCATGTTGAAAATATGAACATTCATAAACTGTAATCTGATATTTTATTCATCTTAGTACAAAAATACAAGCTGCAGAACTTTTTATATAGGAGAAGTCCTGGAAGGAAGAAAAATACGTAACAACCTATAGCATGCTGGTTATAATTAACTTCCAGTTGGACCAATAAAACTTTTCTTATCTTGAAAAAATAAATCGAGTAAACTAAGTAATCCAATAGCTTCACCTATTCAATTCAAATGTTAAAAATAGAAGTTAATTTTCAACAAATATATCTAATTAAATGCCTTTATAAATTTTTTATATCTTAAGGGAAGGTTTGATACAAATATTTTTTTTTATAAAAATCTCAAAATAAAAAAGTAAAATTATTGTGTTGTGTGTTTGGTGCAAGTTTTAAAAAATTTATTTCCAATAAATTATGATTTCTTTAAATGATTTTTTAACAATTTTCTAATAAAATGATTCTGGGTGAAAATATTAATTTTTTATAAATTTAATTTTTTTATAATATTAAAAGATAAATATTTTTTTTATTATTAACATAATTATAATAATAACAAAAAAAAATCTTACTCTCTCTCGTATCATTCTCTCTTAACTCTCACTTTTTCTCTCATATGCTCTCTTTATCTTCACTTTTTTTTATAACATAAGAAATATTTTTAAAAAATATACAAAATTTTTTAAGAAATTAAATAAAACTAAATATAAAAATAAAATATTTTTTAAAAATATTTTTTAAATATTTTTAATAATTTTAAATATTAATCAAACACATTTTATATATACTTAAAAATTATTATTCTAATTAATTATATATTTTAAGAAATACGAATTTTATTAATAAAAAAATTTATCGTTTATTAAATATCTCTTGAAAAAATAAATGTAATTGATTCTTTATTTTATTTTTTTCCTTTTAACCAACTTGATAATTTTGTAGAGACAAGTTGAACGCAACTAAAAGTCGTCGTGGTTTTTTTGTTCTCAAAAATGTATTTCCTACAGAAAAAAAAAAAAAAAAAAAGCAGACAAATATACAAAGGTGATGTTGAGGGGGAGGGGGTCAAACAGCATCTGTTTGGGATAAAAAGTAGAGGAAGAGGAAAAGCAGATAAGCAAAACTTTCTAGAGAGGGAGAGAGAGAGAGGTCGTTTTGATTCGTAGAAATCTGGAGAGGCGATAGTGGGAAGAAGATTTTCTTCGTCCTCTTAGCTGTCCGCAGCATGCACCGCAAATGAATAAAGCTAAACGCGTTTGTTTGGGCCCCAAACACAGCCAACAATATACATTACAGCCTTTCACATCCTTAATTCTTTTTTTGTCCAAAAAAATTCCTTAATTCTCTCTTTTCACTTTGTTATTTTATTTTGTTTCTATAATATTGTAGTCACGGATCGGATCTACCCGCAAGAGTTAAAATATTAAGTTGTCTTTTTATTAAAATTTGTTTATATAATTACCTTATTTATTATAAAAATATATACATTTTTTAAAAAAAATATGAGTAAAATATTTTTTCTCTTAATTAATATTTTTATTAAAAAATATACACAAATGTTTCTTAAAAGTAATAATAAAATATTTTGTTTTTTATTATACTTTTTTATATTATAAAAAAATATATAAGTATTTTAAAAAATATATATTATAATTTAATTTAAATATCTTAAATATATTTTATGGAATAAAAACAAACTGTGTTAACGGGCGCATAAGGGTTTAAGGGCATTGAGAGAATAATTGACTCCAAAATAGTTTGTAAAACTTAGGTTCAATCTCGCCAGTAACAACTCTAGCCGTAGCAAGTTGGGGGGTGGCTGCCCATCCCCTCCTCCCTCTCTTTTTTTTCAATTTTTTTGTTTAAGATAAAATTTTTGAATAATATTTTATTTTATAGGATTTTTTTCTTTTTATTTAGAGAAATTTTTTCATTCTATTAAAAAAGTCTTTTCTTTTCTTTAACAAAATTTTTTTTAATAATTTTTTTTCCTTTCTACTAAAGGAGATCTAATATTAGTTAAATTTTTAAAAAGATCTATAATTTACTTTCTAAATCAATAACGTTTCAAGGTTAAAAAAAGAATTTAATGTAAGAGTTTTAATCTTAAAAAAAAATTAAGAGGTATATTATCTCTCATTGAATATATTCTTTATTTTCTCATGAAATGTTTAGTAGATTGTAGTTTTGTTAAATTTATTATAATTTTTTTTATAAAATTTAGTTAATACTAATTAAGAAATGTATTGTCTCTTCATTTGAATTTTTTATTTTTATCAAGAGTGCATACTTGTTTTGTATTTTATTTTGTTGTTGTACTTTATTAAAATTTTTATAACTTTAAAATTTTTATGCATGTTTATTAAATGTAATAATACATTGATCAGTTCAAAAAATAAAAATCTACCGTAGTTCTAACATTTAATTCTCTCTCTCTCTCTTAAAAGTTCATTCGAATTGTATTTAATTATATAAAATATAATTTTATTTTAAAATGTTTTGAGGCCAGCCGATCCAACTTGAATATAATATGGGTCAAAGTATTAAAAAAATTCAAATCTTATATATTTTATTTTGATAATATTTTCTACACTAACATTGATCTTTCACATCCCTACTTTTCTCTTTACAATCAATTTTATTGTTCTAATTTCTCAAGGAAATTATGCAAATAATGAGAACTTGCTTTTTATCAATAAATTCTATTCTGTGTTGTGTTTGGCTTCAATGGAGAACCTAAACACAAAATGAGAAGGAAAGGAATATGCATTGATGAATAAACTCTTGAAGATATGGTTGGATAAATAATTTAAATAAGATAATTTTCGAAACATTTCAAATATTAAATTGTAATTTTTTTTAAAATTATTAGTATAAAGATTTTTTAAAAATACTAGTACCTTGGTAGTGTAATTTCAAAAAAGTCTATTTAAAATTGCATAAAAATGGATGAAATTTGAAAAAAGATATCTATTTACTTTTGTTAAAGTGAGAAATACTATAAAGAATAAATTTTCAAATGAGTCAATATTGGTGTTATATAATTTGGTTATTATTATTTTTATTTAAAATTATTATCTAATATATATATATATATATATATATATATATATATATATTTGAATAATTATAATTCAATTTTTTAACATCTCAAGTTCAATAAAATTTTAAAACACATTGTTCAAACATAAATGTTATGTTTGACAAAAATAATTTATAAATTAATTTAAAATTTAGTTAAAAATTTAAATATTATACGCTATTTAAAATAACCTATAATTTTTAAAATTTTAAATAGTTTAAATTATTCAAATAAATTTGTATTTTAAATATTTTTAATTTTATCAAACAAATTTATAAATTAATTAAATAAATTATAAATTAACTTATTTAATTTATTAAAAATATTCAAACTAAGAGATCTAAACTACACTTTGAACTCAAAACTTACAAACCAATAAATTTATAATTTAAATAGTAAATAAATTTACATTCACAGTAGTTTAAAATTGTTTACAATGTCAGAAGTTTAATATGTGAAAAATAATTGTAAAAAGAAGTAATTTTAATAGTTTGAATAAAATTAATTTTATATTTAAAAAATATGAAAATGCTTGTACAAAAGAAAAAATAAAAATTCAAAACTTACATTAAAAGTAAAAATAATTAGATAAATATAAGTTGAAGTGAAATAAGAAAAAACAAAAACTATGATGACAGCATATAAAAGCAATAAACTAAAGAAAATGGGGGAAGGATATTGTTAAGAAGAAGTTAAAGCAAAGCATGAATATTTGAATGTTGAATGATGGTTTGGTTTGAGTAAAATATGGGCTGTGATTGTGTCTGATTTTCTGTGATTAGGTCCCTCTCTTTCGTCAAGCAACCTTCCTTTTATTAACAAATCATGGCTTAAAGATTTGGTCCATTTAACTATTTTCCATTTATCAATGATGCTGCCTAATTGCCACTAACAATCTGGCCATGGGAGTTTATAGGAATTCGGAGTAAGCATAATTAGATTAATTTGACATATTTATCTGAATTTGATAAATAAAAAATATTTTACACATATCAAATTAGTTAACAAATTTGCATTGATTAATTTTTAAAATAATTTTAAATTAATTTGAACGAGTCGGATATAATTTTTTAAGAATTTTTTTAAACCCAACTCGACATAATCTAAATTTTTTAAATAAATTAAAACTTCAATCAAGTTCAAATATTAATTTTTTAATTTGATCGAGTTGAATAATAGTATTAGTTTCTAGTTTTTGACCTAATCAAGCATTAGCTCTTTTAATTGTATACTCTATTAGATTGTTGCAATAATATTTAGATCAAACTATTAATTTTATCTTTAAATTTATAAATTCAGTTAGTTTTAATTTTTGAATTATCTTAAATATATTAATATACGAAAATATCAAAATTTTAACATGCAATGAGTTAATATTTTTAATAACTACTTTTACACTCAAGAAAATTTGGAGATGAAAATTAAATGATTTTCAAGTTTTAAAATTAAATTTTTAGTTTGCTCTAATATTTAATTATCTTTTTCTTTTAACTATCTTTGCTTTTTTTAAAAAAAATTACAATCAGATAATATCTAAATTAACTTACACAAACCTTAATTAATTCAACAATTGTTGAAATTAGATTAAATATTAAACTGATAAGAAAATCGAATCATCCATAAATAGTTCAATTGTTGGACTACTTATTAGATTAGTTAAATCACTTATTTATAATTAAAGATTGATGCATGTTTTAAATAAAATATAATATATCATATTTAGAAAAAAATTATATTAATGAATATAATTTTCTTTACTTTGATAAATTAATATGTAAATATAAATACATAAAAAAATTATCAAATTCACATAAAATAATAGTATAAAATTAATTTTACAAAAAATTAAGCTTCAATGCAATTCAATTTTTTTTTACTTACTATTTCACTAGTTTAACAGTGGGATTAATCCAAATCAAATTGATTTAAACGTACAAACAATTTAATTATTAAAACCATGTCAAATATAACTATAATTATTAATCCATATCTTTAGTATGATTAAAGGCATCCATCTATTAATCCACTCATCCACTCTGCAATGCCACTTAACTTTTTTTCTTTTGTTCAAACAAAGCTAAAAAGGGATCATCTTCGGCAAAGAGGACAAGTTGTTGCTTTTGGCCATCATTAAACTTTAAGTTGATAGTAAACTTTTACCTATCGTGGTTTAGCATAGTAATATTTTATACTTTTTATATATATTAAATATTATAATATGAAAATAATTTAGTGTATTATCGGTGAATAATTTTTTTATTACTAGTAGTCTTCAAATCGTAACATGTAATAAAAATAATATTTTTAAAAATTATGTATGTCATATATTATAATCTAAATATTATTAATAAATAAAAAATTGTTTACTAATAGTAAATCAAATACCAACTCATATAATATAAGATTAATGTATAATATAGTGTGATATTTAAAATTCACTTGTTTAATATGTAACAATTAAAAATTACAAAAAAAATACTCTTAATAATTTTTAAAAATCAATATAACTAAAAATTTAAGAATGTTTTAATTCACATAATTTTTTTATAATACGATATATAGTTTAAAACAATAATATTTTTTAAGTAGATAGGAAATTTTTTAATTTTTATTTTTTTTTATTGGTAAATTAGAACACTGTTTATACCATTGTAGTTAGAGTTGGTATTCTTATATTTATTTAATCAAATTTTTAGTAAATTTTTTATTTAGTCTATGTATATTATAATATTTTAAAAATTATTATATCTAATTTAATAAGTGAAGTAGCGCCAATGATGATAGAAATAATTGTTCATCCAAAAATTGAAAAGATCATATTGACTTCTAATTTAATATAAAATAATAAATATTTATTTGTTACTAGTTGTTAGATCTCTAATTTGAATGAAATCAAATATAAATTATTTTGATTTTAGTAATTAAAATTTCAAATGCCAAGCTACTGCCAGCCTCAATTTACATAGGGATTTAAAGATTAGTTTAAGGAGTGTTTGCAGGAGATTTCATTTTAGATTACTATAAATATTAATTTAAAAATATAAAATTGTTTTGTTTAGTGTAAAAATTTAAAACATCATTTTCAAAAAACTTTAATTCTTGAAAATGTACTTTTAAGATAGATTCCCACAAAATGATTCCCATGTAAGGGGTGAGAATTGAAATTTTTTATGAAAATATAAATGTTTTTATAAAATGAAATGATAATTATACTTTTTATTATTTTTCTTAGATAGTTATATTTATTTATTTATTATTTAAAGTAGAATACCTTTAGTACACAGTAGTTACAATTATCTTTTATTTTATTTTATTTTTTATTAAAAAAATGAACAAACAACAAATTTTAAAAAATAGATAAGGGATATTTTTTAAAAATGTATCAACATTCTTAAAAAATTTAAGTATAAAAAATAAAATATTTGTTAAAAATGTTATTTAAATTTTTTTTAATAATATTATAAACCAATCAAACATATTTTATATATTTACAATTATTATTATTATACGCTCCATTAAAGTAAACTTTTGCATGTAACCGGATTAAAAAGAAAATTTGTAAGTAAAAAGTAGTTTATTTATTACAAAATTAAATTTAATAAAATTTTAAAATGTAAACATAATTGTTCTCTACAAAATTTTAAGTTGTAATATATGTTTATTTTTATAAATATATTTTAATTGAAGATTAAATTATTTTTTAAATTTTTTTCAATTGTCATAAAAAGAATACTTATTTTTTATAAAACAATTATAAATATGAGATCTAGCAAATCTTCTAATCCAATGAAAATCGGAGATGTAAAAAATTGGTCTTCTTTAATAAACAATAAAAGCGAAAACCAAAAAGAAAGAAAGTGACGACAAAATTACAAAGAAACCAACATTACTTTCATAAAATAAATACACTTTTAAACACCAAAATTTTTAAAAAATTATTGAGTTATGTATTTTTTTACAATAAAAATTAGATTATATATATATATAATATTATTTTATAAAATTCCATATTATTTGAATATGAATTTTAATTTAAAAAATTTAAATTTTATTTGACAATCATAACTTATAAATTAATTTAAATTTATAAATTAAATAAATAAATTATAAATTAATTTATTTAACTTGTTAAATATACTTTTAATTAAACTTAATTGAATTTTTAAGCTCGTTTTATTTCATAAATGAAATTGAAGTGACTTAATTATCTCACCAACAAAACATTAAAAATTGGCTTGTTTTGTTCCCTAGTACCGGCCTTTATTATTCCCAGTGAGAAGTGACGGCGACAACGAAAAATGAATGAACGAGGGAGTGTGTATTTAACGGAATAAGGTACTCTTAGAAATTCAATGCCATGCGATTCTAGGAGCCGCGGTAAGCGTGCGCCACCACATCGCCATGATTCTCCCCCCAACCGTTATTAAACCCACAATCTTCGAGGGCAGCAAACCATTTTAACACTTGCCACGATGTAATTTTCAAATTACTTTACGTTTGACCAAATTATAAATAAATTTGTCATTATATATTATTTTTTTATTATAAATAAATTATTTATTATATATTATTTTTTAAAATTACCAATAATAAAATTAAAATTTTTACTGACACTATATTAAATATTAACATATAATAAAATTAATTAATTGTGTCAATATTTTTAAAATTATTTTATTATATATCAATATTTAATACAGTGTTAATAAAAATTTTAATTTTTTTATCCATATATTTAATAATAATTTTATTTTTTATTATAAATTTGTTAAACCTAATGACAAAATAAATGATTTTGGAGAGTTTAAGAATTTTTTGCAATTTTAGACAATTATTGAATAATAAATAGAGATCCGTATTATATTATTTTATTTTATTTTAGTTTCAGACTTTATTCATTAAAATTTTTTGGTTCTTTTTTAAAAATTAATTCTCTTAGAGTATGTTTGACAAATCAAATAAGTTAACTTATAATTTATTTAACTAGTTTATAAGTTTGTTTGACCAAATTAGAGGTCTTTGATAAACAATCTTATTTGAATAGTTTATAGTTTTTTATCATATAGTCGATAGTTTTTATAATTTTTTTTTATTTTTATTATTTTATTCAAATTCTAACACTATCATATTCACAAGATGATATTATTTTTATTATATTCGAGCAACATTCAAATTACATACCCCATGATAAATTTTTAAATATTGTTGATAGTGATACAACGAATAAAAATTTAGAGGCATCTACCGAGATAAAAAAAATTCATAATAATATTACTAATTTATTGTGGGACTTTAGATGATATATTTATTTTATATTTTTTGAAATTATATAATAAAATATAATTACTAACAAAAAATGATAAATTTTATATAAGTATAACTTTTTATGTCATTCTACATTAGCTAATTTAATAGTTAATTTTATCAAACACTTCTAATTCAATAAATTAGTTTAACAGTTTTCAGCTTTCAGCTAACAGGTTTAAGTTAAAAATTAATTTTTCAACTTTCAGCTAACTTTTAAATTTTCAGTTAACTTATTAACTATTTTTGTCAAACATAACTTTAGTAATAATGGGTGGAATTGCCCAAAAAAGCATTTTTATACAAAAAATTATATAAATCAAATTAATTATTTTTAAAAAATACTTTTTGGACTATATATAAAATAAATAAACCATGTTACATTAAAAATAATAAAAAATGTCTATAAAAACTAATAAAAAATGATATACATGCAATCAAAGTAATTTATACATTTTTGTGCATTATATATTGATATATTACATTTCATTTATGTCCTATAAATACGTCAAAATAATATTAAAAATTTCACTAGCATACTATATGTTTTTTTTTATTTTTAACTTCAAAAATTAGGTCTTAAAATTTATTCAAATTTAATTTATAATTTTTTAGTCAGGATTAGGATTTAGATACATTTTAGGTAGAGACCTAATGCTACGTATTGAAATTCAAATTAATTTGACTCTAAAGAAATATATAGAAACTTTGTTTCTTAATAAGTAAACTTTTCCCTATATGACGCATTTTTAAAATTTAAATTTGTACATTATTATATAAACAATCTCACATGTTTGACTTACACTAAAAATATATCATAATTTTGACCAAATAAATTGTAAATATAGAAAATTATAAAAATATTAATTGCAATTTATTTTGCCAATGTCCATCAAATCTCTTCCATTTAAATTTCAAAGTGCTCTTTTACTTTTGCTTGGAATATAAAATAAATTAAAATAAGAATATTTTTTATGTTATGAAATTTTATATTTTAATATTTAAATCAATATAAGATATTCAAATGGATATTAGAGTACAAAATCACTACATATAAAAAATCATAAATTAATTTAATTTATTAAAATAATACTTTCAAATTAAAGGAAATAGATCTTAAATATATAGAAAATTGAACACTAATTATATTGATATAAATTTAATGACATGAATGTTTATGTATTATAATTTCAAAATTTTAAAAATAAATTTTTATTTATGAATTAAGGAGAAAGGCAAGTGTAATTTAATTAAAATTTATGAACATACTAATAGAAATTAGTTTAATTAGTAAAAATCAAATAATTTTATTTGTAATATATAAATTTTATTTTTGCTAAATGATTTATAAATATTACTGAAAGTTTTATTAAAATTTATAATATATTTTAATTTTAAAATAAATTAATTTCTCCTCGATTTAATTTTTTTATAAACAAAACAAGTGTAATTTATTGAATAAATAATCTCACATATTTGACTTATACCAAAAATATATCATAATTTTGACCAAATAAATTGTAAATATAGAAAAATATAAAAATATTAATTGTAATTTATTTGCCAAAGAAGTATTAATTGTAATTTACTGTTTACCATGGAAAACAAAGGCTAAAAAAATGGGATTACTTTTTCTTTGCTATTTTGGTAAAATAGAACTATATATTCCCACAACCTTGGCCAAAAAGCACCGGTGACCCCCCTTCCTCCCCTTTCGCTCTCATCCGCTTTTTCTCTCTCTAGAAACCGTACGCCCACCAACGCACACTTCTCTATAGTCACGCACACTGCCTCCTCTGCAGTCACACTCTTCAAACCGTTTTTCTTTCTTCTCAGCCATTTCCCACTATTGCTTTCTCCGCTGGCTGTGAATGCTCCTCCCTCCCTCACTTCTTCTTCTTCTTCTTCTTCAACCTCTGTCTCAATGAAGTGTTCTGGCTTCTCCACCATTCCTTTTTCCACCCGCTACAATTCGTAGCTTCTTAGTACCATACCCATTTCGTTTCTGATTCAGAAAACCCGTTTCATTTGCTTTCGGAGCTTTGGATTTTTTGTTTCTTAGATCTCCCAAAATGGAAAGGAAACAGGGTTTCTTCTCAGCTTTGAAAGAAGAGGTGGTTCGTGGTTTATCGCCGTCGCGTTCTCGGGCCAACAGCCCGGGCAGAACCGGGTCACCCATTTCGAGTCTGTTACGGAGAAAGAAGCACAACAACCATAACTTTGCGGTAAGCCTAGATCCCTCGATCGGAAGATCCGGTAGTATGAGACCCTTGGGAGAGACTTTGGCGCCGCTGATGGAGGGGCCTGACCCGAACGGCGGGGAAAACGGGGATCCGAAGAGGGTCGGGTCAGGTCTCGGCCAGTGGATGAAGGGTCAGCTGTCTCGGGCTCCTTCGGCGACCTCAATGTCCTACAAGAGGTCTGATCTGAGGCTTCTTCTTGGCGTAATGGGTGCTCCTCTGGCACCTGTTCATGTTAGCGCCGCTGACCCGTTGCCTCATCTCAGCATCAAGGATACTCCCATTGTTAGTTCTCTCTTTCTCTCTCACTCTCTGCGTTTGTGAGCGTCTATCTGTCAGTGTTGAAAAGGGTGGTTGGAGTTCTTTCTCCTCGAACCCCATTTTGGCAATAATTCCAACCAAAAACGATAAAATGAAAATAAAAGCACATTGTTTGAAGCTAAGTGAAGAGTCTCTCTTTTTTGGATGCATGTCGTTTGGAACTTTTGGACATTTTCGTCTGTTATGGAAATTTGGAAATAAATTTCTCTTACGAGCCATCAAAGATTTGGTTGGTTATTGTGGTACCTTCTGTATTTTGAGTCGCCTCAGGATTCAGTATATATTGAGCCCTTCAATTTCTAGTTTTATCTACTTTATAGCGTTGCCCTGAAATGGTTAATGATGGAAAGGCTGAATCATGTGCATATTCTCTATAATTTCAGTTCAAGTTGGTTTACAAGCTGTTTGGCTAATGTGTAAAAGCGGATAAGACAGAGAAATAAACTTCCAACACTGATTCACTGTGCGAGATAGTAATGGATAACTATTAACAATGGTCTCAAATTGTTTCCTTTCACATTTAAGCTTAAAAGATGGTCATGTCCTGATGGGTAACCTTGCAGGAAACTTCATCTGCCCAGTATATATTGCAGCAGTACACAGCAGCATCTGGTGGGCAAAAGCTGCAGAACTCTATCCGGAATGCATATGCAATGGGAAAGGTGAGAATGGTAGCTTCTGAGTTTGAAACTGCCACAAGGGTAGTGAAGAGTCGGAATCCCTCTAGGTGTGCCGAGTCAGGTGGGTTTGTGCTCTGGCAGATGAATCCTGACATGTGGTACGTAGAGCTTGCAGTTGGGGGAAGTAAGGTTCATGCTGGTTGCAATGGCAAGCTTGTTTGGAGGCACACACCTTGGCTCGGTGCTCACACAGCAAAGGGTCCTGTGAGACCATTGCGCCGTGCACTTCAGGTTAGGCTTCATTGTCTAATTTTCCTGCTGCAGATGTGCCATTTATTTTGGTGTTAGTGTTCTGTTCCTATCTTGTATATAATTTCTTAATTATGTGTTTGTTTCTTTAATTAGGGCCTTGACCCCAGAACCACTGCCAGTATGTTTGCTGATGCCAGATGCATAGGGGAGAAGAAGATAAATGGTGAGGATTGCTTCATCCTTAAGCTCTGTACCGACCCTCAAACATTGAAGGCTCGGAGTGAGGGCCCAGCAGAGATCATAAGGCATGTGTTATTTGGCTACTTTAGCCAGAAGACTGGACTTCTTGTTCACATAGAGGATTCTCATCTGACCCGCATCCAATCTAATGGGGGCGATGCAGTTTACTGGGAAACCACAATCAATTCATTCCTTGATGATTATAGGCCTGTGGAAGGGATCATGATTGCTCACTCAGGCCATTCTGTAGTAACTCTTTTCAGGTTTGGGGAGATGGCTATGAGCCATACCAAAACAAAAATGGAAGAAGCCTGGACAATCGAAGAGGTTGCATTCAATGTCCCAGGTCTTTCAGTAGATTGCTTCATTCCCCCGGCTGATTTGAGAACTGGGTCTGTCAGTGAAGCTTGTGAGCTTCCTCAGGATGAAAGAGGAAAGAACTCCCTATCAGTACATCGGGCCAAAGTTGCTGCACTGGAGAAATCTCATGATTGCCACATTGATAGCATGATCTGGAAGATGGAAATCTAACTAAGTGGTAGGATGAAGTCAAGACAATTGTTTATACAAGTAACTAGTATATGACTACTAACACTCTTTAGAAGTTAGAGTAGGTTTCACCGTTCAGTTGGTTCTTTGTTGGAAGTTTGTTTATGCCTCTATTTAATCTGTATACTCAATGCAGAATCCAACTATGGAGTTGGAGCTCGGTTTTCCCATTAGGAATAGAGCAAATGGAGGTTAAGTTTTTAGTTTTCCTTCCATTAATGAGAGAAGGTGGTGAAGCTTTGGTATAGCAAAACCCTTGAGCTTTTCTTACTTCACAACATCTGTTAGTTAAGTGTCGGTGGTGGCAATATTAAAAGAGCCTACCTCCGACCATAATGGGTTTGACACTAACAGCTCATTCTGTTAACTTAGTTTTGAAGGATGTGATAATCCCTGTCTTTTCTATATAGTGTAGTGCAGGAGTTGTTTCTGGGTTTGGAAAGTTTAAGGCGGTGTTTTTGGAGCTGGGATAATGGATTCCGCGGTTGTCTTGTGTTCTTTTTGTCAGTGCTTCTGAAGATGAAATGTAAACACAGCATTTATGTCTATCAGATAATGAATTCTCATGACAAATATATGCATCTTGCCGCTTTTTTTATTTTTATTTTTCAAGAAATTGAGGAATTCTACATTCTAACCATCATTAACTTATTGACGAAGGTGTCCACTGGAAAAAAAAAAAAAAACCTCTTTGATGACCTTTTGCATTGTCGTAAACGTATTTAGCATTTGATGCTTTTTTAAAGAGAAGTTTTCAGATACATTCGGTTTAAAAGGTCATTCAGAAAAGGCATATAAATTAGTGGGTCTTACTAGAAAATGTTTACTATGCTTATATGTTAATTTTTTTGGTAGATATTTATGTTTTTCTTTTTTATAATGCAGATTGAATTCACTTTAGAATTTTGGTCTTAGCAATTGTTTATTACAATATTATCTTACATCTCTTTATATCTTGGACATCATGGCTCATATAGATACGATCTTTTGTTATACTTTACATGTTATTAAAAAAAATAACAGCGTTTGACTATTTTCTTTAATTTGATTTTATATTTTTTTGTTAATTTTTTTAACAAAGTTAATTTTATGATAAAAAATATATATTTATAAAATGTTAAAGATGTATTGGAGATTGATTAAATTTTACTTTAAATTTAAAATATTAAAATAAAATTTTACTTAAAATATTTTAGCTATATTGGGCGATGAGTATGGTCTTCATTTTCATTTTTATATTCTTATTAAAAAAAAAATTTAACATGACTCTTTATGGTGTGATGAATGTGTGAATATATTAAAAAAGATAATTAAAAATGAATATATTAAAAAAAAATTAAAGTAACACCTATAATAAAAAAATGATAAAATTTTATTTAAGATAGTTTAATTATGTATAAAAAAAATTATAGAAGTCTTATTAAAAATAATAGATTAAATAAAGAATAGTTTGATAATTAAAAATAGAAGGTAATAAAAAAAATAAAAAATATTTAATAATTAATAATAATAATAATTATTTTTATTTAAAATAAATTATTATAACTTTGTTTAATTTATATAAAATAATATTTAATAATTATTGTTGTACTCTTGTCGGGGCAACCTTTGTGAGGATCTTTGCTAACAGGAAAATTTCCATCCCAGTACGGATATTGGAGTGAAACATGCTTGGTATAATAAATTAAAAATAACAAACGATCACAATACTAAAAGAATAATAGGATGTAAAAATTTTATATTTTTTAAGTGGTATCAAACACTATTTAAAATAATATCAATCGCATTTAATGTCACGTTATGTATTTTTTATTTGTATATTTTAAATATTATTCGGTATTTATTATTTTAAGATAAAAACTGATCATAATATAACAAATATAGATATGAGCAAAGAGCGGTTAATCCTGACTAATTTTCCGTATTATATCATTATTTAGTGAATCAAATTCAGAGTAAATAACGAATAAAAAAGAATATCTGGGTTAGGTTTTTGGTAAAAAGGGCAGCACGAGTCAGCCACGGGGTTTGATGCCTCCCAAACCCTAACGTGATGAAGTCAGTTCCTTTTGCTTTCTTCTTGAGGCAGCTTTTATTTTTCCTCCATTATTTTTTTTTCTTCTGCTTTTGCAGGCATTGTCTTCCATTTCTCTATCCACTTGAATCTTAATTTTTTTTTTCTTTTTTAAATTTTACTTCTGCTTATCTGGGGGAAGGTTCCCCTTCATTATGATGCTTCAAGTTCAAGATAGTCAACAAAGTGTTTTGTTTTCTCTTTCTGTTTCTGACCCTCGTTTCTTCCTTCGGGTTTGAGATGGCTGCTTTGTTCATGCTGGAACTGCATCAATATGATTGTTTTTTCATTTTTAGTGGGTATTTTTTTACTATAATCTTTATTTCTTATTATTAATTTAAATTAGACGTTAAATTTTATAATATTTATGTAAAAATTATTAAAATATTATTTTGATTTCTTAATATCCATTTTAATTTATAATCTTCTTTATAGAAATAATATTTTAATAATTTTACATAATTACAATTAAAATTAATGTCTAACTTATATAATAGAAGGCAAAGTGTAATATAATAGATAAATTAAATAATCCGTTATCAAAATTAATATATTAAAAAAGAAATTGCAATTGAATATAAAAATTAGAACTCGAAAATGTAAT
This sequence comes from Gleditsia sinensis, assembly GCA_037074535.1. NCBI lineage: Eukaryota > Viridiplantae > Streptophyta > Magnoliopsida > Fabales > Fabaceae > Gleditsia > Gleditsia sinensis. Next base: position 4,024,957 of record CM073463.1, read on the forward strand.
TTCTCTTAAAAATAGATAAATTACATAAATAAATATAGAAATATATAAGGTACGTAGACTACCCTATTGAAAATTTAAAAAAAAAAATCTTAAATACATATAATTGAAGTATTCTTGTAAGTTCATCTTACACAAATTCATCAAGGACTATTTTTTATACATAATTAAGAGTAGCTCTAAAATAGTAAACTAATAAATATTTTTTAGGAGAGAAGCTAGTTTAAACAAGAAAAATCTTATACAATGTACTATAAATGGTTGTATTAAGAATCAATAAAAATTCAATAAACAGATTATTTAGGGGATAATAGTATTGGATGATACATTTATTTTGATAAATTTTTATTGGTTATTTAATAATTTCTCTTAAAAATATTCTATATATATAATCAATGATTGACATGATATTTTTATATTTAATGGATTGAATCTACCTTATAAATATAATTACATTATGATGTATGATTGTACAGAATGCTGAGTAAATGTGGAGACCTACCTACCTTCAGCTTTCGTTTTCTCAATCCAATTCTAGAAGCATTTAAACCCAAAAAAAAAATCCCTAACTTCTTTGTGGAGCTAGCACAGTCAACTATATACATCATTTAGGATCATTACCAACCCATTTTTGGTACAATAATTAATAATATAATTATCAAAACACAAACTTTGCTTATCATTGGTTAGGTCAATTTTAAGAAACTGAGTCTGCTTTAATTTTTATTGAAAATAGAAGCTATAATTGAAAAGTGTTTGATAAAATTTTAAACTTTTTTTTTTATATAGAAAACGTGTGAAAGATATTTTTAGCATTTTCTAAAAATGACTAGTGAATTTTTGTAATTTTTAAAGAGAGTTTAGCATAATTACTAAATAATATTAAAATAATATCGTAATTATTAAAGTTAAAACTAAAAAATGGGTTATTGAGTATTGTGTTATTCATAATTTCTTAAATTTATATATCAAGAAACTAAATTATTATAATTAATGATTTTAATGGAAGATACATTTGTAAAATTTTATTATAATTAAGTATTTTTTGGTTGAATCTTATTAGTTTATTACATTATATGAATTCATTTTCATCTCTTCCGCTCTCAACCTCCAAACTTATCCTTTAAAAAAAAAACCCTCTTGATTTTGTCTTACTGAGTTTTTTTAATCCTCATAATACTTTAACTTTTAAATTTATAATTAATCAAATAATTATTGAAATAATAATCTTAATATGCATCTAAGCATAAAAAGATTTACTTTTTTAATATCAAACTTTCTTTATATTTCAATCTTCTCTTCAAGAAATATCTTTGTCTTAATTGAAAATTAAAGTTTTTATTTAAAAATTTTATTCATCCCCCACCACCATAACTCTTTTCATTAAAATATTTTATTAGGAGGATAAATTAAAAAATTAATACCTTTTTACTTTTAAAATATCAAGCTCTTCATAAGATTACCAATTTTTTTATAACTCAATCATCTCTTAAAGATGTAGCCAACACAACACTAGATTCCTTATCTTAATTAATTGAGAATTGAACCTACAAATTTCATTAAAAAAATTTATGCATCCCCCCAACCACCTTAGCTCTTTTCTTTGTGTGCTTACATAAGCAAATCAAAGAGAACCTTTCTCTATATAGTTTTCTGTTTTAAGATAAGATTTGAATTAACTTATTGATGTAGACCCCTCAACCAACTTCTATTAAGGTGGTCCATATAACAAACCAACAACCTGCATCCTTAAGTTGGAGCCTTGGAGGGCTTTCATTATAAGGCAATGAATTTTGACAAGAAATGTCTCGTCCTAAATCTTAATTGTAGTGAATTTATAGATTAAATATGATAGAGGCTTGTAAACTGTAATGATAGTGATTTATTTAAAGAGTTATGCACATAATTGCCATTCATACACTAAAATTATAACAATAAGCAAACAAGAGTTAGTTTAGTTGTAATAATTGAAGTATTTCGTTTGTAAAATTTAAATTTGATTTTCGCTGTCACAATTTTTTTTAATAAACAATTTATAAGTATTATTATAAATTCTTGTTGAATCATGTGACATGTTTTGATATTAGAATGTGATAATTCTCTCAAGCCTTAAAACTTTTTCTACCGAAGAAAAAGTTATAAAAATAAAACATTTGAATTTTGTTATAAAGCTAATAACTATCGTGGCACTAACTTTAGTCATTAAATTTGATGCGAGTTTGATGACTTGGTTCAATCTTTACTATTTATCCTTTCTACTCACATTTCTAAGTATGTTTGGAAGTTGGGAAGGGAAGAGAAAAGAAGGAGAAATCCAAAGAAAATGAGAGGGAAAGAATGGTTAAAAGTTGATTTCCTTCTCCCTTGTTTGGATGTTTAAAATCTCCCAAATTAGAAGAACTTAAAAATATGCTTGGATCCAAGAGAATAGAAGAGAAGAGAAAGAAAATATTTGAATTATACCTTCTTGTCCTATGAGAATTTTTTAATAAAATGGGAAGGGAATGAAAGATTATTCACTTATCTTCCAATATTCTCCTATTTCATATTTCTAAATCCCTCTAACTTAAAAGAGTTAAAAAATCCAAACAAGGAAAAAAGAAATCATAATTTAACCATCTTTTTTCCCTTCATTAGATTTCTTTGTTTCCCTTCTCCTCCCAACTCTTAAACATATCCCAAGAATATGAAGGAGAAGGATATTAATTGATATTTTATTCTTCTCTCTTTTCGTATAAAACTCTCAAATAAAAAAAAAAATTAACTCAAATATTCTCTTTTTTTCTTTATTCTCTTCGGTTTAAATATATCATAAGTCATAGACCTCTTATCTAATAAAAAGAAAGAAATTTTTAAATAAATTTAATTTATAAAAAATATATATATTTAGACTAAACTAATTATAATAAAAATGAGTTTTAATGAAAAAAATAAGTCTAACATATATATTTAATGTCTATTCATGCTTAACTTAATTTATATATTTTTTATATATGGAATCTATTTAAAACTTTTCTATTTAACCAAGGTTCAAACTAGGTTAAAGATTGGAGCTAGCTATCTCAGAAGTTGGGTTCCTATCGTTGTTGATGTTACTTAGGACCAACTAAATTTGTCCTGTCTAATTAAACCTATTATGCTGGTTACGGTTTGTAGGACCACATGATATTAATTATTTTACGATCGATGCTAATCTTCATATCAAATTATGAGCATGTGGGTTCTGAGTTTGACCATGATCAACTGGACTTTTTATTTTTCTATTCATTTTGTAATTTGATATTATTTTCTGCTTTCAAATTGTTTCTTAATACTGTCACCCTCCAATAATTCATGGTCCAAAAAGACACCAACATATGGGAATAACATAATTTGCTTACAGCTGAGAAAGAAAGTTGAACCATGGAATTAACACTGTCAGAACCAGCAGGTATGGGTTAGGTGCAAAATTCAAAGCTTGATGATGATCCAGCATTTTTTCATTTTAAAATTTGTGTTTGGTAGTATTTAAACTGCACAACTACTCAGGATAATAATTAAGACATATAATGGTATTTCATAGTATTCAAAAACTAGAATCTCATATTAAAGTTTGTATATTTTATTATTAATAAATTAATCTAATTATAACAATCACAATTAATTTTTTTTAAAATTTAATTATATAAATCAAATTATATTATAGTATTTTATTATAAATAAAATTAAATTAATTCAACTAAATTTTAAAATTATATTTAATTAATTAATTTTAATTTGACTTTGTTAGGTTCGTTTTCTTCCTTAGACAAAACATGCCAGGTTCCGATTTAAGTTTTAAGAATTTATTAAACGTACTAGAGATGCGTGGTACCTTCCTAGCAAAACCCAAAAGGCTCTTCTTAATCTTCAAAATTAGTGACATTTAATGAAGGGTTAAATTTTTTAATGATTATATAAATATTTTGATATTCTTATTTTGAATTTATAATTTAGTAATATGTTTAATAATTCTTTTAAGATTTAAATATATTTTCATAGAATTATACAATAAATTACAGAACGAGGATGTCCCTGGAAATTGCATTGATGATGGGACAAATAATTATAGCCCTGCTTAATTATTTATTTCAGTCTTCTGGGGTAGGTGGAAGGGAACGAGAAGTCCAACACGTAGCTGTAGAATCCCCTAGTCAAGGGCAATTGACTTTGACTGATCATAATCAAATTTCTTTATTTATTAGTTGATATATTCATTAAATAATAATAATAATAATAATCTCATAAATTTATATATTTAATCATTTTAAATTATTTTTTCATGAATATATTACTTAAAAATAACGTTATCATACAAACTATGTCTAACATAAACCTTCAAAACAGGAGGGTTCGTAGAGTACCTGTTGTTTATTTGGTTGGCGTGGTGAGCAATTCAAAAAGTTGCATGCTCAGGAAGGCGTGAGGAACTATACTATTTAAAAATGTTTAGTATATAGAATATATTTGATAAATTAAATAAATTAATTAATAATTTATTTAATTAATTTATAAATTTATTTTATTAAATTAGAGGTGTTTAGTATATAAATTTATTTAAATATTTTAAATTTTAAATTAATTTATAAATTATTTTTGTTAAACATAATATATCCTATGTTGATTTATATTTTGAATGTCAAATGTAATTTAAAGTATTTTTGCATGGTAAATTAATAATTAAGATATTTAATATCATTTAAAATATTAAAATATTATAGAATAATACTATTTTTTATAGTATTCATACATTTAAAAAAAATTATAAAAATTCTACTACTTTTAGCTCATCAACTTTTATAAAATAACAATTGACTTTTTTATTTTTATAAATTATAATGACTTTCAATTATCATATCCATAAATTTTTATTGGGAATGACAAGTCATATAAGTACAATTGATCATGGATCCCCAATTATGAAATTTAGACCATAAGTTTAATCACTTAACAATTGTCACTAACTAACATATGAAAAAACTTAAAATAAGATTCTCACTAATTTTGAAACCCTAATTAATAGACTCTTATAAACTATTAATATTAATTTTTTACTTGACTACATTAATATATTCTCTTAATTAAAAAATATTCTATTTTACTTTTAAAATATCTAGTAGAGCTATCACTTTAACATTTGAAACATTTTCAATGATTTTATTTATTTATCGAGAATTATTTTATGATCAAGTTCGATCAGTACTATTGATCACACATCTTTAATTATAAAATTTAAATAAGAGATTTAATCACATTATAATTGTCATTAACTAACGTATGAAAAAACTTAAATAACTTTAAGATTTTTTTTGACTTTGAAACTCTATTAATAGGCTCCTATAACTTATTAATATTAATTTTTTACTTGACTACTCTATTATATTCTCTTAATTACAAAATATTCTCTCCTACCTTTGGAGTCTCCCGTAGACCTCTCAGCTTTAACATTTGGAGCATTCTCACTGGCCTTGCTTAGTGGTATTTTGCCATGCTTAATCACCAAACCGAGCTTCTATTACTACACGAAATTAAGTTACAGGATCCAAATCAAGACATACCAAACCCATTTGAAGTAGGAAAAATTGTAAAGCAAGAAAAAAGTGTCGGCAGAAGAAGGTTGGGGAGGGAGACAAACTTAGGGTTGAATATAGTGCTGCAGACAGACATGCATTTGATGCATATTAATGACACTGTATATCCTAGCCGTAATAGTTTAGTAGCAGTACAATCCACATGCCTTCTCTTAATTTCTACTGAAATGAGAATCCCTCTATTATAATTAAGATAATCTCTTCCCCTCCCAAGTCCCTATATATATTTCTTAAATTCATAGATTTATTTAACTTTAAATTTTAAATTTTTTTAAATACATGAATTAATCTTTAAAAATATTAAATTTATTATATTTTAATAATTTAATTTGATATTTTTAAAAACGAATAAAATATTTGAAGTACAACAAATTAATAATTTTAAAGACTAACTTATACATTTAAAAAAATTAAATATTAAAATTAAATGAATCCACGATTTTAGAAACTGAATTATTAGTTTAATTTTATTTAAATATAGTTCTTGTATGTTTATTATTAGATTTTTTTTAATAAATTATGATACGTGAATTTTTTTAAATAAGTTAATAATATAATTCTTCAATAAAATTCACGTGTCACTTTGTCATATTTTTATTACAATTTCAAGAATGATTGAAGTGAGTGTATATTTTAAAAAATTTAAAGATAAAAAAAAAAAACAATTGTTCCAATCTTTATGGTTTTCATCGAAAGGTAATAATCTTTTGACTGAGTAAAAGTTTTTCTATACCAAATGCCATCTTTTTATTTTCTTTTTATTTTTCTAGTTTGATTATCAGCTACGGTCTATTTCAATGAGAAATTCTTAAGTACGTATATTGTATAAGCAAATAATGTAGAAAGCAATTAGAAACTGAGTAAAGTGGGTGTGCCACGTGATAGCGTTAAATGAGACCCCGAATTTATTGTATAATCATGCCGTACTCTTTAGGTATATTTGATAAAAATAATTAATAAATTAATTAAAAATTTAAAAATTAACTGAAAGTTAAAAGTTATTAACTGAAAATTGAAAGCTGTTAAATTAATTTATTAAATTAAAAGTATTTAATAAAATTAACTATTAAATTAGCTGATAAATGTAAAATGACATAAAAATATCTACTTACATAAAATTTATCATTTTTTGTTAGTAATTATATTTTATTATATAATCTCAAAAAATACAAAATAAATATATCATCTAGAATCATATAATAAATTAATAATATTATTGCGAATTTTTTTAATCTCAAAAGATGCTTTTAAATTTTTATTTCTTGTGTCACTATTAATAATATCTGAAAATTTATCATATGGTATGTAATTTAAATGTTGTTCGAATATAATAAAAATAATATCATCTTGTGAATATGATAGTATTAGAATTTGAATAAAATAATAAGAATAAAAAAAATTATAAAATTTATCAGTTAAAAATTATATGCTACTTTAAGTAGTGTATGATAAAAAGTTATAAGTTATTCAAATAAATTTGTTTACCAAACATCTCTAATTTGGTCAAACAAACTTATAAGTTAGTCAAATAAACTATAAGTTAACTTATTTGACTTATCAAACATAATCTTTATGTAACTTAAAATTTCACTACTTTAAGCTCCTTTTGACAATACAAGCCATCACACAACTTCACTAGAATATTTAAAAAAAATACTATTATTTATATATAAAGTCAAGTATTAGAATTAATAAACAGAAGACAATAATATAATAAACAAATTTTATAAATTTTTATGATAATAAATATAAAAAAATTAATATTATAATTAAAAAAATATAAAGATGATACATCTCTCAAACTCTAATACATTAACAAATTATATTCCAATATTTAAAAATATAATTATTATAATATATATATATATATATATATATATATATATATATATATATATATATATATTATTAGAGAAATAACACATTTTTTAATATTTTTTAAATTTTAATTTTTTTATACTCAGATTTAAATTAAAAGTTATATATTTAAATTTAATACTGTAAATTTAGACAAAAGATATGTAAAACACTCTTAATATCTTTTAAAAAAAATAGAAATTTTTTTTAGTGGAGTATAAAACTCTTTTAATAAGAAGAAAAACTTGTTTTAAAAAAATAAATATAAGAGAATTATAAAAGAAAAAAGAAGAAGAGAGGTTGCAGGAAATTTTTACTTGGAGAGATTCTGGCGGCGTTGCAGAAAGCCAACTTCACTTGATAACATCTCAAGCAACTGCATTTCACTGGAATATTTTAGAATTATAGAATATATCACTTGTTTGGTTTAGCCAAAGAGAAATTGATTTTGAGGGCTACAAATAAAAACACAGCGCATTAAATGTGAATATAAAAGACAGAGCTGTCAATTAAGATTAACTCGATTATTAAAATCTCTAAACTTTTTAAGGGCCTACGAGTAAATATTATTTAAATATGGGTCTTGAGAATCTTAACCTAACACTTTGCCCATTTCTTTTCTTGTAAGGGTTTTTGGACCACAGCTAGCCCACTTATTATATTATTATGCTTCTCATTCTTTAGGGGCAGAGGTCCTTTGGGTTTTCTTTGTAGGGTAGGGACAGTAGCACATGGGCCAATATAGGGCATGCCCATTCAGTTTCAGTGACGGTGGTCTTCTCTATTAACTGGGAGGGTTTTCTAAATAATTAGTAAATATCATTTTTAAAAAAAAATTATTTAAATATATTTTTTATTTTTTAAAATTGACACAGTTAATTTTGAATAAAATACAAAAATTTGTGCAATGAATTAATGAAAATATAATAAAATGAACATATCAATAAATGATACATTTATTTTAATAAATTTTTACGAATAAAATACATTTTGCATTCTCTCAAATTCTAATTTATATAAAATATTTTTTTCATTAATAAATAAATTTTATACCATATATATATATATATATGTTCCTAAAATTTCATACTAACTTAATTTAATATAATACAAATCATTATATTAAGTTAATACTTTTGAAAACATAAAATGAAAGAGGTTGATGAAAAAAAAATTAATTAGAAAAAGTGCAAGTATAAGTTTTGATAAAGTTCAAAAAATTCTAATATAAATTAAAATTATAAATAGTATAAATGTAATTTTTTTAAAAACTTTTAGAGAAATAATTTATTCAATTTTTACTAACCTTTTTCCTGCCTCTTGTCATATGGAAATATTTTTTCACTATTTAGATTTAAAAAGAAAATTGTGAGTGTGTGAATTTAACCCGAACAGATTTAATCGACCAGAAAATTAATTTAATTTTAATAATTAAATTGATTTTATAATTCAATTAGATTGATTGGACCATTAAACTAGTGAACTCAAACTTTTTTAATGGCAGAGAGGCAATTTTGAGAGAATTCACGCAATTTTGTTGAAGTCAATAGAATGTTGATATTTAAAATATTGTAAAGGGTTGCATAAATCATAATTTTTGTTTTTGCAACAAAACAAACAAGCTTTTAATTAACTATTTTCCTGAATTTTCAAGACATTATTTATCTACAAGGGCACGTTTATTTGGTAACAAGAAGGAAAGACTGGGCTCATTTTTTAGGGTTCACATCCCTTAATCAAAAGGCCCAAAAATGGTTAGCCCATCTTCAAGCTTTACAACCTTCAATCTTCACTGAATATGGGATCAATTAACTCACGAGACATTTTTTAAAAAGCATTTGAAAACTGAATTTCATAATTTTTTTAGTATTTGAGTATGAAAGGAGGGTACCAAGTTTCAAGATCCATTTTACCTGAAAGGAATATGACTATATAGCCCCCTTGAATTTAATTTGTTTTTTGTTAAATATAATGTTTTTAGTTAAAATTTGTTAAATATATGTAAAGATACTCTCTCCAATTTATATTTCACCTTTATAAAATAAGTTATGTCAATTTATTTAGTAGTTTAATTTTAAATTTATTTATATTTGACACATTTTAAAATATTTTTTTATTTGATTTATTTTAAATTTATATTTAACTCAACCTTTTAAATTTATGATTGACTCACTATAAAATAAATTATTTATTATTTAATTTATTTTAAATTTATATTTTATGTCTTTTTTTTTTGTTACTCTACAAAATACACACTTAAAATTTAAATTACATTAGTAGATGATTATGATGAACTTTCTTTGACCTTACAATCTTACCTCTGCAATCAACTGTGACACCTAAAAAATATATTTGGTGTTAACTTAGCATTGTGTTTATGGTGTCCAAGTGTTGGTGGATTCTTGATAGACTCGCTCAAGTGATCATTCGGTCAGATTGATCTTCTGCTAAATAAAGTAGTATCATAATTTTGATGGTTTACAAGTGAATAATTTTACATTTGGTTAATTTTCTATGACTCACCTTTGATTCACATAATATTTTATTTTTAACAAGTTATATATTTTTTTAAAAATAATTTATTATATTTCTATTAAATTTTCATTATTGTGTTAGATTTATGTGAAATATTTTTGAGATTATAATTATTTTTTAAAAAAACTCTTAAAAAAAATTTTAAAATAAAAAGAATAATAAAAAAATTTAAATAAATAAAAAAGAGAAGAAAATTAAATTATTTAACATAGTAAACAAAATTTATTCTCACGAGAATATTTTATTCTTATCCTCTTAAGTAGAAATTTTTTTTCTTTTTTTTTATAAATTTTTATTCTCAAGAGTTTTTTATATTCAAAAATTTTATTTTATTTTTGATATCAAATATGAAAAAAATTTATTCTCGTCTCATATTTTTTAAAATTTTAAAATATAATTTATATCATACACTGCTTAAATTCTTCGATAATCTCCGGGAGGAAAAACGCTTGACCCAAAAGAAAGTACTTTGGACTATAAAGCTTGACATAACATCCAAATGGCACTAAAATTAACAATAATAATCCTAAACAGTTCACAAATAATGAATCCAGAACAAAAGGTGCTGCTGCTGCTTTCACATATAATTTACACATAAAAAGAAGATATTGTTGAACACTCTCATTCCTATTCCTCCAAATTCTCCAAATAGTAATTATTAAGATATTTTCTTTAAAAAATTTGAATTTTTTTAATGAATTGTTATTTTCATCCATAAAAAATTTATTTTTTTAAAACTCAATCACCGAAAATGTAAACGGCTATTTACTTTTTTAATTTGATTCGTAGAAAAGGTGAACATAAATGGAGGAGAAAAGTTTGTTCGTGGTTGATGAGCTTATAATATCTGCAGACCAACTGCTTTTACTTCGGAAAATCCATTAATGGCTTCAATCTGTCCTCGAATGGGTAGTTTGTACCTACAGTAGCTTTACAACTGTGAATAATAATATTACACAACAGTATATTTTTTTGGATATTACTATTAAGGATGATTTTAGATTTTGTTCAATCCAAATGTTTTTTGGTTCCGAGTAACTCTTTCGAAATATTTTGAAAATTTTATAATATTAAAATATTTTGAATAAATATTTTAAATAATTTTAAATAATATTTTTTTCAATTTTAAAAATTAATAACATAATATTAATGATAAAAATATATAAATTTATATTAAAATTAATTTAAACTAATATCTATAAGTAAGATTTAAATTTTAATAACATTTAACAATAACTTTTCTGTTACAGTTATATTTTTATCTTTAAATTTTTTTTAATCACCTTTTTTTTTATTATCTCTTAATCTCTCTTTTTAAAATTGTTTGATTCAATTGAAAGAAAAAAAGGAGAGGAGTTTAAATGGAAGATAATTTTTTTTATTTGGTTTAGTTTAGGAGAATAAGAGGGAAGGGGAGAAAATAAGAAAAAAAATAAGCTTTTTTTTTTATTTAGTTTGCAAAAAGAAAATAAAAAAATAAAAAAAATTATTATTATACCCTTCTGTTATTAATAATTTAAAATTTTTATATTTATTTATTTTTTTTATATTAATATTTGACACTTCATCTGAATTTTATCACCCTTTTAAACTCTTTTACAATTAATGGTTAGGTTCTCTATTGAAGGATTCTTTTCTCTGGTCTCATCTAAAAGAGAGATAAAAGAAGGGAGAGTTTGTTCTTCATTGTGTCTTCCCTGAAATTTTGGCATTGTTATAAAATTAGGCTCTTTTTCAATTCCTTTTCTTTCTCTCTTTCTTTTTTCTTTCAGAAATTAACATGTTTGATATAATTGGCTAGAGGCTTGGAGCATAGTGCTTGAATTTAACTAATGATTTCTGCCATTACATCTTTTATGGGAGAGACTCCAGTTTTAGCCTTCTTGCGGTTCAGCATTATTGTGCTTTTTTGTTGGGGTTTACTTTTGTCAGATTGCAAAGGGATTGGGGCTGCACTCTCGCATTAGTTTATCTCATTACCTGTGCCTTATTTTTTGGCATTTTGTTCAGACAAAAAGAAAAATGAATTAAGGGTAATTTCGGTTTTAACACAAATATACGAGGACATTTCTATCATAAAATTTTCTTTCTTTTTAAATTCTCTTATTTTGGAAGACGAGAGATTTTAGAGCTCAATTTTTTTTTTATCTTTTTCAAAAATTTTAATCAAAAAAATAATAATTTAAAAAATTTTCTTTCAACCGAAACAATTCTGTTTTTATAATTTTTTTTTAAAATAATAATAAAAAACAATATCATAGACATAAAAAGATATCCATGTTCTTTTAAATAAGCAAAGTTGAAAAATATCAAGTGCATGTTTAGTTTTGCGGTGCATCAAGAAAAAAACTCGTGCTATTGGTGTAACCGTGATTTTTACAAAAACACACTTTGTAACTTCTGCAAAAATCACGTTTGGACAAAAATCACGTTGCCCAAACGTAAAACCAAACACACCCTAAAACTCTACTCAGTTATAGTCTTATTCAAAATGTTTGTCTTGGCATACCAAAGAAAGAATTACGGAATCAATTAACTCAATAATACTATAAAAATTTCTCAAATTTAAGTTCGGTAGAAACTAAATGAACCCAAAAAGAAAAACAAGAAAAAAAAATGGCGAACACAAATTTGAGAGAGAACGATGAACTAAGAAATAGCAATAGAGTCACATAAAATAAGTCTCCTCCAAATACAAAAGCTGCCCTCAAAAATCTCCCAAAGAATTCAAGCCAAGTATATCATACTCCAAATACCAAGTAACAATAATATATAGTCCCAAATGATAGCCACAAAATAATAATAATAACAATATATAGAGCCAAATGCCGAAATAACTCTGTGAATATCTCTCTCTACAGTAGCAACGAGAGCAGACCCCATCCCAATACCAAGCTCCCTCCCATCTTCTTCATGCTCCACAGCTTTTCTACCCCATTCTGCAATTCCACAAATTTCAATTAGCTCCTCAGTATTTACCAAACTCAACAATTGAGTAATCTCCTAATCTAAGCCTACATAGAAATCTCTCCTTTTGAATCCTTTAAAATTTTTATAAAATTTTATACAATAAATTTTAAAAGATATAATTTAATAAAATTAATATTTAATAATTATTTTTTTAAAATTTATTTTGTAAAATTTTAAAGAATTCCAATCTCCCCCCTCCCAAAAAAAAGGTGTTGACTGCAGACTTTGGAATCCGTGATGGGCCTGGGAGCATTGAGTACGGCCCAACAGAAAAATACTGAGCATGAGAAGAGACTGATCCTACCACTACTTCAGTAATCCAGTACAGTAGGAGCTATAATGATCAGAGCCTGATCACAAAACAAAACACTACTCTCAGTCCCACACAGCACCACGTGACCCTCACCCTACCCCCCCATTTGCATATTTCGTATATAGACCTTCTAGATTTAGACCCTGTCCAGATCTCCCCTCCCAATGACCTCACCTCACGCACGTGACCTCCAACTACTTACAATTTTATTTTAAATTTATAAAATTTTAAATTGCTTAACTTCGCTTTTTAAAAATTTTTAATGAAATTTTTTAAAATAAATTTACAAAAAAAATTCAAAAAAAAAAAAATTATATTTAAATCTTTAATTTTGAAAAAAATATCAATTTTGAACAAATTAATTTTAAAAAAAATAAAAGGCTACAAATTAGTTTCAACATTACTTTCTTACAATTTTAGTTTTTAAAAAATTATATAAAATATTACAAAGCTACTGAATAAATATCACATTCCCTTGATTCATAATGAATCTATAAAGATGTTTCAAGAATATAAGGATAGTTTATGTTATAATTTCTTGAAGTACGTAAAAATATCTATTTGTCAATTGCCTCACCAGCCTTTTTTATTTTTTTAAGAAAAAAATGAGTTAATATTAAAATTAATTTACAATAATTTTATATTTTTAAAAAAATTTAACTCATTCAACAAGCTTTCAGACCGTACGTTTTTTAAATTTAATACATAAGTAGTTTAGTATTTTTAAAAATATTTTTCTTTTAAATTGAGAAAATTAATACATGTTGATATTTTTATATATAAATTCGTAATTTTAAAAGAATTCAAAATCTAAATTATAAGTTTAATCAAAATAGATCTATTTACTACTACTACACAATAGAAAATACCAATTGCATTTTGCGATTTTACGCCGTTTTAAGAGTTTTAGTTTACTTACATCAGCGGTGCCAGTTGGGGAGAGAGAAGAGAGGCTAGGACCCGGAGCCGGGGTTGGCGACAAACCGCTCGGTGCTAGTGCTGGAGCCTTGCTCTTGACCTTGGTCGGGGACGGAGCAGGAGAAGTCGCTGGAGGAGATGCAAGAGGAGTGGGTGTGAGTGCCGGTGGAGGAACTGCTGGTGGAGGTGTCGCCGGAGGAGGGGTTGCCGGTGGGGGAGTGGCTGGTGGAGGAGATGCTGGAGGAGGAGACGCCGGCGGGGGAGTTGCCGGAGGAGGAGAAGCCGGTGGGGGTGTTGCAGGAGGAGGCGATGCGGGTGGTGGGGAGTTGGCCGGTGGGGGAGACGATGCCGGAGGAGGCGATGATTGGGGAGGCGGAGAAGACTTAACAGGCGGTGGAGAACCTTGGCGAGTGGGCGGAGCAGGAGTGGAGGTCGGCGGAGAAGAGGTGGGAGCAGTTTGTGTCGGAGGAGCAGGAGATGAAGTGGGAGATGATGAAGGAGATTGGCCTCCGACGCCGGCAACGACAATGCAGATAAATCCAACAAAGAACACAGATGTCCGATCCATGGTAGTGTCTTATTCTATGCCCTCTCTCTGCTTAACCTGCGCACCAGAGACAGAGAGAGAGAGAGAGAGTGAGAGGGTTAGAGAGTGAAGAGGAGGAGAGGTTAAATAGGGGTGAAGTAACGGAGTAATTATATAGAAGGGGGAGTTTGGATCAAAACGCAGGGAAGGTTGGGGCTTATATTGCAGCCGCTGTCAAACAGATCTATAGCGTCTGATTGGATGGGACCCATAGATGCGACACGTTGATCATCTGATTGCCACGTGGACGACCATTGCTTATATCAGGTGGAATCCTCGTTACTAGCTTTGCTTTTACGAGTTTTCAGTATCTTTTTTGTCTGGTAGAGGTCGGCTTGGGGTGAAAAATGAGAAGCCATTTTTTGTCGGTTTAATTTTGTAAAGTTTTTAAATCATTTTAAAAGATTAAATTAAATATATATATATATAATTAATAAAATTTATATCTGAATAATTTTTTTTATAACATATTTTTAAAGGATCCAAATCCATTTTTATCTAAGGTTAAGGTAGATTAATTATTCAATATTGGTGACAATTCTAGAGAGTTTTAAACATATTAAAGTCATATTATTTTTATTTATTTATTTGTAGAGTCCATAGATAGCATACTTGTAAATTGAGTTCCCTCAAGAAAAACTAAAAAAATTAGATAGTTTGAGTTTTTTTAATGAATTTTTATTTTGATTTTCAAATAATATATGTTTTTTCAATTTGATTATTTAGAGTTTTTTATTTATTTCTCTTAATATTATCTTCTTTACAATAATGCCTTCAACTTCGCTTTTGTTAATAGATATTTAATATATTTATTTTACGAATTAAATTAAAATTTTATTTAAATTATATCTTCACTTAATTAACGTAATTTTTTTAGTTAAAATAGATAAGTAAATTTATAATTTAATCTTTAAATTTATAAATTTATCTACTTTTAGTTTTTAATTTTTTTTTAAAATATAAATTAATTTATAAAATTAATAATTTATTATACGTTAATTATTTTATTAATTTTTAAACTATCAAATTCTTATACTCATTTATTAAATTTCTATCAATTTAGTATGAAAATATTTTTAAAGATTGAATGGTCTTTTGAATACTCAAATAAGAAATTACAATACCAAAACAATAATTCATTGTAACATTGGGCATAATGGAGGGGTGGGTGAGGGTATGATGTCAAAGATAGGGAGAAGCCTTGGATCTCTTGTATTCTAAGTTAGGGCGAAGCAAGTCATGGTTGTTAGACAGTTAATGAATGATAGAGGACATTAATTATGTCTTACCATTGAAAGCACTAAAACCTATTTCCGAGGATATCAAAGAAGCTTCTTAAGAGGAAATGGTGATTCTCGACACGTTTCAATATGTAGGTATAAAATTGCATTCGTAGTAGTTCGTCTTCATCTTTCACAAGTTCCTGACACAGACGGTGATCTTTCTGCTGCATCTCAATGACAATGTGCCTCCATAACTTAAAAGTTCTTTCTTTGGAAACTCTTGCCAAACACTGCTTGGTTATCTCACTTTTGTTTTAGTTTAGGGATTTTCCAGGGTTCAATTTGGACACTTTATCTTAATTTTTTAATTTTTAAAATTTTTATAAATATTAAATTAATATCAATTTATAAGTTAAATTAAATAAATATAATAAAAAATTATCATATTAATTGAAAAGTGACATTACAAACATTTTTATCTATAAATTGTAATTTATAAGAATTAATCTGAAAGAAATTAAATTAAAAATTTACTTAAACAAAAATAAAATTTTCCTTTGAAATTATTTTCAAAGCCTCTCGCACTATTAAAGAAGTCCTAATTTAGAAATTTTGCCGATCTATTATAGACACTTTCACCTATGTTTATTAAAATTAATTTATAAATTAATTAAAAACTTATAAGTTATACGTTATTTGAAGTAGCGTATAGTTTATAAGTTTTTCGTTATTTTAAATTATTTAAATAAATTTATTTATCAAATATTTCTAATTTAGTTAATTAAATAAATTTATAAATTAGTCAAATACGTTATAAATTAATTTATTTATCTTACTAAACATACTTAAAATTAATTTTTTAATATTTAAGACTTTTTTCTGTGAATGTTAAATTAATATTAAGTAAATATTAATTTATATATTAAATTAGATAAATATGATAAAAAGTGATAATATTAATAATGAGTTAAATTTGACATCAAATTTAAATGATAACTTAATTGATGAGCGTGACATTATCAACATTTTTATCTACAAGTAATTAAATTAAAAAAATAAATTAAAAAAAAATAAAATAAAAATTCACTTAAACAAAAATGAGATTTAACTCTAAAATGATTTTCAAAGTCTTTTTTTAAAGTATTTGGTTTGATGGACTTTGTTCTTTTTGGCTGGTGCGCCTGTTTTATTGGCGGCGGAGTGCATGTAACCTTTCTTTTTTAATTGTGATAAGGTAATATTTGAGTAAGTTTGCATCCGGTTCAATTAATTTATCTCTCTTATTTCATTAAAGGTAAGCAATCTAGACCGAAATTAAGAGATTCACAAAGCCTGCCCTCAGAAAATTGGTATAATTACCCTTTGATTTATGATAATAATAACGTGCTGATCAATCTTTCAACATTCGAATGTTTGAATTTATATTGTTGAGGTGTTGATAATATAAATTTTCGAAAATAAAAATTAAACAAATCATATTTGAATTTTTTTTTTTAATTTGATGGATTTTGGACTTATGAGTACTAATTAATACAAGATAAATTATTGTTTTAGTTTTTGAAAAAAATATATGGTTTGTTTAGAAATTGTTTTTAAAATTGTTTTTTTTTTACAAAAATAAAAAAATTTGTTTGTTATGTTAATTTTATAAAAATGTAATTCAAAAAATGGTATTCAAAAATATCATTTTTTTATTTTTTTTAAATATATTTTTATTAATGACAAAATTATAAATCATTTGTTAAAATTAATCTATGACTATTACGTAGATCACACGATTATTTTTTAAAATATTATTTTTAAAATTTATATCAAACAAGTTTTTATTTTTTTGTTTTAAAAAAAATTTTAACATTATTTTTTAAAAATAAAAAAATTTAAAAACACTTTCAAATAAATCCATACTTTTTCAACAATTTTTTTAAATTTTAATTAAAATGTAACGTATTAAATTAGTTAAAATTTTAGTCAAAATAGATAATTAAATTTGTTAACAAAGTGGACTTGTGGATGTTTTTCAAAATAAAATAGTTTTTGAAAGACTAAAATATGAAAATAAAACTTTGAAAAATTAAATATTTTTTGAAGATAAAAAGACAATTTACTCTTAATAGATTTAACCGTTTTTAGCATTTTCTATAAACGAGGACTGGGAGAGAATGATTAAAAGCTTCTAATTTTTCAATTTACTCCCAAAAATAGAAAAGTAAAAGACTCGGTATGAATTATGATAGCATGCATGGCTAACCACCAAAATCATTATGAGGACACATATTAACTTCTTATTAACAACACTAATTGTTTCTTAACTTTTATAGTTTTAAATAAAAATAAAATATTTAATAAAATAAAATAATTTATTTTTATTTAGATATTACTTGGTTTGTCAACATGTTGGAGGAATCATAACTCAATCACGATGATTATTTTTGTCCAAATTATATCAACAATGCATACCATGATTATCTACATTGTTAGGCACTTAATTATATTAATTTTTTTAAAATAAATTGTAAAACAATTTTGTGGAAAGTGCTTGATAAGGTATTGGTTTAATCTTTTAAGCATCTTTATTATCGTAAAGCACCATGAAGGAAAATTTGGAGAGGGATGGGAGATATTGATATGGTGTTTTTTTTTTATAAATTTATTACGATAGACTGAGAGTTAGAATTTTTCTAATTGGAGGGTTAGAAACACTTAAACTCTAAGGGGCTTTTTTTAAAATAAAATAAAAATTATTACTGATTCATATATATATATATATATATATATATATATATATATATATATATAATTAAATCAATAAAAATAAATGATCAACTTAATAAAATTTAAAAGACTGAATTCATATTTAAAATTGTAAAAGAATTAAATTGATGCATTCTTGAGACCAAGGATATCTAAAATGTAATTAATTCTACATTTTACTTTTAAATTATTTAAAAATTGATAAGATTACAATATGAATCATGATAATTAGCTTTATTGTCAAAAGATAGTTATACAAGTTTTCATTATAAATATAAATATGTTTATATATTTTTAGTCCAATTTTTGAAGCATTAAAGAAAGAATGTAGCTAAAAATAAAAAATTGGAGGATGAAATAAATAAATAAATTTTTTTATATTATTTAGGCTATAAATAACTCATAAATTTTAATTGTTTTCATATTTATTATACTATATATTAAAAAAAATTAAAGTTCTTGAAAAAATAAAATTTTTATAAACATCACACAAGAGATTAGCCTAATAGTAAATTCGAGCATACAAGGTGTGATTAAACAAATTGTTTTATCTTCACTTTGTCAATTTTTAAAGTTAGATTGTGAGAAATCTTTTGGTCAATTAATTTTTTAATCTTCACATAAACAATATATCCTTCGTCAAGCAACAAATATAAATTAATTGATTTAAATATCACCACAATACCAAATAAAATAAAAATAAATTATATTCATATTTTTTTCGAAGTTTTTAAAATTTTCACTCACATTTTATAGTTTTAATTTATGCAAAAACTTTTACTAAATTTACAAAATAGTTAACAAAATTTATACTTTATACATACATACATATATATATATATATATATATATATATATATATATATATATATATATATATATATATATATATATATATATATATATATATATATAACTCAAACTTAATTCAATATATTATAAAATATCAAAAATTAAATTAATAATTATAAAAATTTAAAATAAAGAAAATGAGTGTAATTTTTTAAAATTTAAAGAAGTATGAATGTAAAAAGTAAAAAGTAATTTATTAGATTAAAAAAAAAAAAAGAGACAAGTGTGGGCTCATGTGCTCATGGCTTGTGTGAATTATACGCCAAGTTGGGAAAGGAAGAGAGAAAGCAAGAGCAAGTTGGTAAGGTGGAAGTGAAGCTGGCTGGAACCTTTTATAGGGGGTCCTGGTGAGCTGGTCATGAGTGATAGGACCCAAGCTCGACCTCCATGATTAGCGTGATACATTAATAGGCTAATTGCTGCGTTGTGAAACCTAAAAAACAGATTGCTCGAAACTGATGATTAAAGCCCAGCTCAGCTCAGCTTTGGCAATGAGTTACAGCTCCCATGGCCTCCATTTTTATGGTGGGGGCTTCACCTTTTGATCATTTATGAGTCGCTGGTCATGAACGTGATTATTTTGATTCACATGTCCTGTTCTTTTTTTTTTGGTTGGAAGAAATTAGCAGGGTCAACCTCATCCAAATGGGAATTGTATAGTAACTGATAATGATGAGAATCTTCATCTTGTGGAAGATCTAGGACATTTGAAAAATAAGAAGTCAATATTAGTAAGATTGAAAGAAAATGAAAAAAATTAAATTAAAAAATAAAAGATATTTAAAAGAATATCGTAGAATTCATAAGCAAGTCTTTTAAGAATAGAATAATAATTTTAATTGTTTATCTTAGTTTAATAATTAATAAATCTAAAATTTAAATTATTTATTGAAAAAGTGGTTGCATGACAAAGAAATTATGTACATTGGTTGATTATATAATAAGTTAATAAAAAATTGAATTATATTATTTTTTGAACACTTTTAAACACTTATATTCTTTTCTAATTTTTATTTCTGTGAAAACATTCTCTCCAATTACAAAATTCTTAATAAATCTTTTATATTATGCATCTTTTGTCTTACAAACGTATAAATAATTAAAATTTCAAATTAATAGTTATAAAAATTTAAAATAAAAAAGATTAGTATATTTTTTTTTAAATTTGAAATGAAATGTAAGTATACATTTTATAAAATTTTTAAAAAGTTAATATCAAATTGAAATTAAAAAGATATGAGTGTAATTTTTAAAATAAATTAATATAATTTATTCTAATAAAATTTATTCAAATAAATATTTCAATAAATTCTGTTACTTGAAATACTTACTCTCACTTGAACCAATGACATGAATCTTAAGAATTATGAATATTTCTAGATTAATGATATAAAGGTAGATTTCAACGATATAAAATAAAAAAAATATTTTGAAAATTTTATATTACTAATATTTATGTATTAAAAATTCTAAATAATGACCCATGAATTGTGGATCATTTTACATGGATAAGTCTTTAATACCTAAAATGTACCAATATTATATTAAGTGTTAAATGAATTTAAATGTCATTTTATTTAATACTTAAATATATATTATTGTCAATTGCATTATAAGTATCATTAATACTTAAATGAATTTTTTTATTTAATACTTAAATATATATCATCATAAGTGATAAATGTATTTTTATTTTATATTATTCATCAAATGTAAAAATATATATTAATTTCTCTTAAAAATTTTAAAATCTACACTCATTTTTTCACTCTCAATTTATACTAACAACTCCTCTAATTTTAAAAATATTATACTAATTTTTTGTTATTTAATGTGATATTTGGATTATTGTAATGTAATGAATTAGATCAATGAAAATTATCTTAAGAAGAAAATACATACGTTATAAGTTTTATTAACAATTAATTATGTTAATAGAGAATAAATTTTTATATAAATTAAAATAAGTGAGAGTGTATATGTTTTAAACATTTTAAAAATAAATAAATATAATTTTCTAAAAAATTTATGAGGTTGACTTTTATAGCTTAGGTTAAACTATTGTTTCACGGATTTAGATTTCTTACCCTCTTGAGCATTGCAAGCCATTTGTTTAAACCTTGAGCTTTCACATGGTTTCTCGCACATAGAAATTTAACTGAGAACATAACTCCCATGTGTTTGTTTTCGAGTGTATTCATTTCCAGGCGACATGAGAAATTAAAATTTTCTGAATTTGATAAAAAAATTATTTTAAATAAATCAGGTCAAGCTAACAAATTTATAGAGATAAATTTTTAAAATAATTTTGAGTTAATTTAGATAAGTTATGTACAAATTTTTTAAAATTTTTTAATTCCGATTTAATTTGATATAATTTAAATTTTTAATTAATTTTATCAATTAAATTTTTAAATTAAATATTATTTAATTAAATTGAATAACTCAATTAATTCCATCTATACTCGCCCTTAATACACAGTGAAGGAAAGCAAGACATTGACTATGATAGTTCGAATAATTAGCAAAAGATCATAAATTTAAATATTTATTTAATCATCCAAAAAAAGACCCAAAAAAAAAAATAGTGAAAGAGAGTATCTACCTTAGCTACCCGCTGGGCACTTGAAAGCCAAAAATGAACAAGCTAATACTAGGTGTAATTAATTAAGGAATAAAATAACAAAAAATAAGTTAAAAAAGCATTTTTAATCTACTCATGTGGGTGATTTGATTCCAAATTTGTATCATTTTTATGATTGAAATCATGTTATATCTATATATTTTAAAAAATTAATTATATGAATGTTAATTTTTTTTCAATTTTTGAATATGATGTAAACTTCATAATATTATAAAATTATTTGAGGTATAAATAAAAACAAAACTTTCATAAAAAAAATTGTGTAAGATAAGTGAAACACAGTCAATAATGAAATTTCTTAAAATATGATTTTAGAAAATACATGATGATTTTTGTTAAAAATTTTAAAAAACCATAAAATTACTAAATAATAATGAAATAAATCACAAAGAATTTGAACTATATTGGACAAAATGATTCAGCCCAAATAAGGAGAGCAGCAATTGTAATTTATTATTTCTTAATATGACTATCTAGATTCTGAAAAATTTAATTTTGTTTTTCAAATAATTATGAAAAAAAATTTATAAAGATAAAGATGAAGTTGGTCAAAATCAATTTAAAAGAGAAAGTAAGGGGAGGGTTGGTAGGGTAAGTGTTGTTTAAAGATCGAGGTTATGCAAATCTGGTTGATGTTACCTTGCAGCCTCCTTTTTTTTTTTAGCTCGTTAATTTTCTTTTTCCAAGGTTATCTTCACTCCCATTTATTCTGCTCACCCTCAATCATTAGTCTTCAACATTGTTTTTTTTTTTTTTTTTAATTTTTTTTGGCTCATTGCTAGCTGTGCAAAGAACCTTCTTGAAAGAAAAATAATTTTTTATTTGATTTACAAATAAAATAAAATAATTAGTATATCTTTTTTAAAATCATTTTTTCATTAAAATTCTAATTGTTTTTAATTTGTCCCTTTCGCCTTTTTATTAAAAAAATTTTGAAATCATTTTTTCTTTCATCATTGCTTTTTTTAGTATTATTTTGTAATTAAATTTTTATTATCTTAATATAAAATATAAAATGAAATAATTTATTAAATATAATAAAAAACTATGAAATAGTTTATTACTCGAGAATATTTTTGCCTTTTTTTTATTCATACTTTATCTCTTTTTTAAATTTTCTCATTTTTTGAAAAGAAAGAAACTACAATGGAGTCAAATTTTACTCCTTTATTTTTTTTTCGTCCATTTTTCTCAACTAAACACTCAGTCAATATTTTGTAATAATTTTTAAAGTAAACTATTATTTTAACTATTAAAAGATATAAATATTTTAACTTTGTTTAAATTTTATTTTATTTTTATTATAATCTTACAAAGATTATCTTATTTTATTTTTACAATAATTATGTTAACAAATAATTAATAGATTTGATAACTAATGATAATGAGAATGAGAATAGTAAGCCAATATTTATAGGCGAATTCTTTAACAGTGGGAGCCCGTTTGGTAGCTGAAATGGAAAGGAATCTGACATTAAAAGTAGAATTCTACTATTTGGTATGATGAAATAAATAGAATGAAACATTCCATTATATGATAGAAAATGAACTCTTTTCAATAATAGATGGAATCCATGATTTCATCATAAAATAATGCTAACTTCAAATTTTTTGTATTAAAATAATTTAATTTAATTATTAAAAAAATTAATTTAATTATATTTTGTAAAAATTAATTTGTAAGAATTTTTTTTAAAGAAAATTTATTTTTTAAAAAATTTTTTTATTTAAAAAAATTAATTTAATTATTTTATATTAAAATTAATTTAATCATTTTTTTATCTTATCTTTTTATTCTTTCAATTTCTATTAATCAGACAATAAAATATTACATTACCTAATTCTTTCCATTACATACCAAACAAAGTAATGACATTCTATTCTCTTTTTCATTCCCTCTTCCTTTCTTCTTTCCATTCTATTAAAATTTATTTCAACGTACCAAACGGGCACTAGAATTGTAATTTCACTTGTTTAGCTTAATCCAATAATTAACGAATTCAAAATCTAAATTATTACTTAATCTAACTAAGTGCTCATCTAACCTAAATTTAGGGATTGTACTCGACAAAATGTAAAGTGACAAGGAAATTTCGTTAACATAAAAATATTTTTTAAGATAAAACACTATTGAAATAAAAGAAATTAAATTAAGAAATGGTATATTTCATTATTAAAACAATAAAGGAAAATAACAATTTGCTACCTTAGGCTATGTTTGGCAAAAATAATTGATAAGTTAGTTGAAAATTAAAAAATTAATTTTTAACTGAAAACTATTAACTGAAAACTGAAAATTATTAAACTAATTTATTGAATTAGAAGTGTTTGGTAAAATTAACTATTGAATTTACTGATAAATGTAAAATGACATAAAATAATATATTTATATAAAATTTATCATTTTTTATTAGTAATTATATTTCATTATATAATCTCAAAAAATACAAAATAATTATATCATCTAGAGTCACACAATAAATTAGTAATATTATTGCGAATTTTTTTTCATTTCAGTAGATGCCTTTAAATTTTCATTCATTGTATCATTATCAATAATATTTAAAATTTTATCATGTGATATGTAATTTAGATGTTGTTCGAGTATAGTAAAAATAATGTCATATTGTGAACAGAATAGTGTTGAAATTTAAATAAAATAATAAAGATAAAAAAAAAAAATTATAAAAGCTATCAGTTAAAAGTTATACGCTACTTTAAGTAGTATATGATAAAAAATTATAAACTACTTAAATAAACTTATTTATCAAACACTTCTAATTTAATCAAACAAACTTATAAATTAGTCAAATAAACTATAAATTAGTTTATTTGACTTGCCAAACATACTTAATCGATGCGTATAATTACAAGTTTTTCTTTTAATATTAAAATTTTTACAATATCTCCTTCTACCTTTGTATCTATCACCCTAACATTAAAAAGCTTAGTTAACTTTAACTTGGAATCTTCGATCCGAAATGTCTATATTACCCTTATTTAATTAAAATAAGAGCAAACAGAGGATTACATATTTGAAATCATGAAATGGTCATTACTTAATGGTGCCAAGCAGTACGCGTTATCTAATATGAAAATATCTATTAAATAGCAAGTTTGGGCCGAAGTATATGTCGATGCTGGACTCGTGATTGGTTATTGCTCAATAATTGACAATTTGGGCCACCATTATAAATTAGTCTAATTGTACAACCACACGAACACACTTTGGACTCGTGAACAAATATATTGGGCTGGTTCTAGCCCATATTTTCTTTTTCGTTTTCTTTTTAAAAGAAGACCTATAATCTTTATCTAACGTTTTTCCTCGCGTTAGTTTTCAATTTTTTTGGGAAAAATAATTTTTTTTTACCGAAAAACTGTTCTGAAAAAGGATTAATGTCATTATTTTATTTTAAAAAAATGTTTATGGTTATTTTAGTATCAAATTTTTTAAAAGTAAATTATTTTGTTCCACAATTCTAAGTTTGTCAAAAAAGAGAGTAACATAATTTTCAAGTGTACTAAATTTATCTAACATATTTTTTAATAAAATTAAAATAAATTTTTATAAATTGAAATGAACTTTATCCTAATTTTTTCTAAAATTGATACATTTTGCTTCAGTTTGGGTTATAATAATTCACATTAATAGCTCATGTTTTACCTTGGACAAAATTATTTTATATGGATAACTATGTTAAAGTCTTCTTAATAAACTTGGTACCCAAAAATGTTCTTTTTTTAAAATTTAAAATTAAGATAATTATAAATATTTTTGAATGATTAAACTAATGATATCATATTTTTAAAGATTTAAAATAATAATTTATTAAAAAATTATCCTAAAATATCCTATTCGACGCGCTGGTGAGATCACGGGCATTTTCGTAAATGTACGTGGCCTGCAAGAAAATGGGATTAAGACACGGCTGATTAGTGTACGCGAAGAGTCACAAGAGCAAAAGGACATCCATCATCTTCCACACTCTCTGCCTCACTCTATCCCTTCGCTCAGCACACGACATGGCCATGTCTTTGGGACTCTTCTCCACCTTCCTCACCGGAGAAACGGCGTCGTTGGTCGCTCCTCCGTCTTCCTCTTCTCACAGGTTCGCTGTCCCTCAACCCCCTGCTAACTTGCGCATGGTGCGAACTGTTACCTCCGCTACGGTGTCAGAACCACCCACCGGGAAGCAGCCTCGAGGTATCATGAGGCCCCGTAGAATCTCCCCAGAAATGCAAGCCCTCGTTGGGGTTCCGGAGATTTCTCGAACCCAAGCTCTCAAACAGATTTGGGCCTACATTAAGGAGAACAATCTTCAGGTAAAATCTGCTTCCTCCCCAACTTTTATCCTTCAATTGTTTAACTTCATGCTTCGTTTTTAACTTTTTGGTACTTAGTGTTCTCGAAATTTGGGGCCTTTTTTAATATTCTGGTGTTGGTTTCCCTGTTTTGGGGTTCCCCTCCCCCCTCTCTTTCTGGACCTCCTTTGCTCTCTGTCTCTCTTGATGCTTAATTGACTGACGCCATGTTAAGTTGCTTATTTTACTAGCCAATGGTTCATTCTTTTGATGTCGTTATATATTGAAGATTTCATATAATGGTGTTAAGTTCATCTTTTTTACATGATGGGTAATTCAAGTGGTCCGTGTTAGCCTGTAAAATTTATCGACTTTCAGCTTTCAGTTGGTAAGGCTGTATAGGGTTGTCTAATACTTAGATGTCTTGTTGTCTCAGGACTGTTTTTTGGGACTGTAAGGCTAACCTTTTGCAAATACAAAACGATTGAGTCATTGACTCATTGTCCATGTATACTTGGAACCCTTTGAGTCTTTTGGGCGGGCTGTAGTTTCTGATTAGCTTATTGTCCCTGTCTCATGATTTATACCTGAGGTTCAGTTTGTGTGGACTTGTATGAATGTTCTGTTTTACTATTTTACTTTCTCTATCTTGAACAAGTTTCATTCAAAGAATTTATGTTTTGTAATTATTGATGAGCTTGTATTGTTTTGTTTTGGTTTTTATGGTTGTATTGAGTATACGTTTGAGCTGGCTGGTGGAGGGGATTGGGAGTTAAGCATGTTTATGTCATATGCGTTTGAACTTTGTGTTAAATTTGATAGCTTTATGTTATTTGTTGGCGTTGATTTTTTTGGTGGAGGGTTTGCATGTTTCTTTTAACTTCTATCTGGTCTATCTGCTTCTCTTCTTGTGTTCATGGTATTGTCAACTTAATTTTTTTTCTGCTGTCTGTCTTTTTGGCTAATTTCTATTTCTTAGTGCTACAATTAGTCTGGGTTTTACTATTTCAGGTCCTGGCCAAATTTCCCTTTAGCCTTCTTTGAGTATATTGGAATATATTATTATGATTGTTTAGTTTAGATTATTAATTATCAGTTGTTTTTTTTCTGTATTCAGCACAATATTCTGAAAATGTGATTTGGACTTGTAGGATATGTCTGCAAGTGGTAAAATACATATTAGTTTTTATTTGGGTCAGAATAGATCAAACAAGGAGGTCATTTGCAAACTTAAAGATGCTTCCTTCTACAGGATGTGCTTTCTTGTTTGATATGTATTTGGGTGTACTTGTTTCTGTGTTTAGCATGAGTTCACTCCTGCATAGCAATAATATATTACATTTGACAGTATTGTCTTTGATTTATATCTTCGACTTCATCAAAATTACCTGACTACAGGAATCAACTGCTTCTAATTCTTTCAAAACCTTTATGGAATTTTAAATGATCACTACTTATACAAGTAGGCTTGGAATGTGTGTCTATAGTGCATTGGTACATTCATTACACTTATCATCTCTGAAAATAAAACCTAATTTTTTTATTTAATCTATCATGGCACAAAGCAGTACTTCATCTGTAATTTTCCTTTTCATTGCTTGATTTGCGATATTTCTCTGAATTCTGTGAATATGGCATTCTGTTAAGTTGACATGGTTAAGGTTGATGGGGAGGTTCTATAGTCAATTTCGGAGTCATCTAGGATGCTGGCTATACTATGTTGTGTAACGGTAAATATTCAGTGGGGGTGGCGAAGGCTGGCTTGTGGTTTGGATTAAAATTGGTCAATAAAAAATGATTTTTTAGCCCATTTAAAATTCTTTAAAATTTTTTCAAAACTATCCAATCCATTCATAACTCATTTTCGGGGTGGACTTCCTATCCATCCATTCATCCTTTGACTCAATTGTTTGGATGGGCATCCAATCTGTCCATTCCTAAAAGTTTGTTTGTTACAATAATACTCGCTTTTTATACAATTAGAATATATTTCAACAAATGAAGCTATTGCCTGCACAAGTGCATTGCAATGCATGTAATATATGAAAATTACTCTATACTTCCATGAATTTGTATAGTTTCTGTATATGGTATTTAATTTTCTAACTCATTGGTGCATCATTCCTGAAGTATAGTCAATTACTAGCGAGAAAGCATGGACACTTACACGTATAGAGGACATGACATGGACGTTACCATCATGAAAGAACAAAATCTTAAGTGTGGATGTGTAATTTAAAATGTTATGTCGTATATAGAATGAATGTGCAATACCTATAGGACATAGACATGGCTCCTTTTTAAAGTGTTGGACTATTCCTGCATTATAAATTACTAGTTTCCTGCATTTATTAATGGGTTGATCTTCTTAGATTAGTCCTAAATTGGTTGTCACTTTTATTTCTGATAGGACCCTCAAAACAAGAAGATTATCATCTGTGATGAGAAGCTGAAAAAGATATTTGCAGGGAAAGATCAAATCGGATTTCTTGAGGTTGCTGGATTGATCAGCCCTCATTTCCTTAAATGAAAGCAAGTGCAATTAGTTCTGAAGCTAAGACTAAGTTTTTGTGCAGGTCATATGTTTTGGTTCATGGACCAGTAGAATCTGGGTATTATATCCTGCCACTTAGTAGTCTTGAGTTCTTTTAGTATTTGGAGTACAGAACAAGCTTTGTTATAGAGTTTTGTTTAAGCAGGCATTAGTACTTCTTTTTAGGAGTACATAATGGTGCAATTTTCCTTTAATAGTTACTCGGCTGGCTTTTCTTGGACCATCCTTGTGGTCTCTTATTTGGAAGAAAAGTTTAAAGCATAGTTATTGGAATGGGTTTGGAAGTTAAACTAGTTGTTTTGAATTAAAAGTTAATATACACTTTGGACTTAATTTTTTTATTATGTTTAAATTTAATCTAATACTTAACTTATAAAAAAATAATCTAGAGGTAATGTCTCGTGGCTTGAGAATCTCTTCATCCGAAAACGTTGACATTCTACTAGGACAAGTCCTATAGTTTGGACAACAAAAAGGCCATCTCCTCGTTAGACACCTTAACTTCGATGTAAATATTTATGCCGGATTGGCTCAATGGTCGGTTTATCAATTCATTGAATCGGTTCAGGTCCTACAATTATGGTTCAAAGACGCTAATAAACAGACTCAACACTTAAGATTTTCTAATCACAATGTGACGGTCTTAATGAAAAGTTATCTCAAAGAATGAATCAAGCAAATCCAGTTTAAAAATTCCATTTTAAAGATAACTCTGTAGGCCTTGAAACCAGTTCTAAACAAGAGGGCAGATAGCTATAATAGTAAACAAAATATCGGTGTTTCTGTTCCATGACCTGGAGAATCTATTCATGTGAAAACATTTACATTCTACTAGGAGAAGGCACTTGACTTCACTGTAAACGTTTACACTGGACTAGTTCAATGGCCAGATCATCGATTGATCACACTGGTATATAAATATGGTTCGAAGTCATTGATAAGCACAAACTCAGAACACTTGCGATGCTCGAACTAATACAAATGTGACAATCTTAATGAAAAGTTATATTAAAGAATGATTCAAGGAAATCAGGTTTAAGGATAACTTTGTAGGTCTCCCCTAACCAGTTCGAAACAGGAGGGCAAATGGCTATTATAGTAGACAAAATCTGTATGTGATGTTCCATGACTAGGAGAATCTGTCCATCTGAAAACGTTTACATTCTACCAGGAGAAGGCCTATAGTTTGGACAGCAACAAGGCAAGCTCCTCATCAGATATCTTAACTTCGATGTAGGCTCCCAATGATGCAGCAAGTCTTGCAGCTAATTGATGTTTACACTGGAACACACAAATTCCCACGTTTGCATACGAAGGTACGAAGGTTTATGAGCAACTGAAGATAACATAATAATGAAGAAGGAGGGATCTGGGGTGGCCTTACACAAAGCTGTTCTCCTCTGTTTACAACGTCATAGAAGAAGGAATAACAGGCGCAAAAGTTCTCAGGAAAACACAGATACTCCTCTTTTCTTCTGGATTCCCCCATAACCTAAGAGCCAAGGGAGGTGGAAAGATGATATGAACCACACACCTAAATGGTTTCTTATTCTCTTTTGGCTTAACTCAACACCAACTCTTCTGAAAAAACATCTCATGTAAGTAACCAAATTTTACGAGGAAAAAACTTGGGTAATTATTTAAGTTTATACTATCAGGTTCTTTAATAAAAGAAATGTTCAAAAAACCTGACCAAACAAATTGATCAGACTGAAAAACTAGTAACCAGTTTTTCCACCAGTTTGGATGAATCCGTAAAACTGTTCTAATAAAAAACTGATAAAATAAAGTAAACCCAGCTGGTCCAAACAACTCTTTAAAAGAGGTTTACTCACCTGTTTGATGACAAAAGTAGAAAAGCCTCCTAAAACAGATCAGGACACTGGATCCTGATCCAAGAATTCCACCTAAATTTTGTCCATTTTACAATTTCAAAACTTTCAATGCACTGCTCAAAATCCAAAACGGGTCCTCAATTTCTTGAATTCAGAAACCATGTTTCCTTGCATAAAGCATGGGACAAAGGTAGATGCAAAGAATGGAATCAAACCTGGAAGACGGACCTTCCGCTGGGCTCCCCAGAAATCTTCTTGACACCTCTTTGATCCACTATTCTAGTTGCTCGTTCAAAGTTCTTGCCGAATAAGAAATGCAAACTGGGTTCATGAGAAAATGATTCAAATACAAATACAATTAAGGACCCATTGCTTAAGAAACAATTCCAAAGAAGAAAGAAGAAATGAAATTCACTGACGTCCAAAGATGATCATCGCTCACTGTTTCCAACGCAGTTTGATATGCAAAATTGAAGGGCAAATTTGCGTCAATTTACTGTATCTGCAAGCCAATTAACCAGGTTTTTAAGGGGGAAAATAGAGAGACAGAGACAGACCCGAACGTCTTGACTCAATTTCCTTCCATGTTGCCTCAGCCACCAAACTGCTCGCACTCATTTTCTAAATCTGCAAGTTGAAGTATGTTTCTAGCACTCACGAACTACGTGTTTGGTTTAATGCCTAAATGACTAAATGAGCAGAGGCCAACCTTCTTGCTGACCAAGTTCGTAGAATAATAATTGAGCATTTTGAATGAAACCAAAACCATGAATGTCATTTGTTAGTCACAGATTGGTAAAATATATAATATATAGGAAATTCTCGTGGTGAGACAAATTGCAAAATTTGGTAGAGGATGTTATTGTGTAATCTTAGTCTAGAAGTCCGGTAATCAGTGATTGTCATGCCTGAAGCTCATAGGAGTTATATGACTATCTCTAATGTACTTTACAGTTAAAGTCAAGAAGAAAAAGACATAGATTCCTGAAACTTATATCTAAATTAATAAGTTTTATTTATTTATTAAATATTAATTCTTTTAATTTTCTAACTCAGTTTTGGTGAATTTTTTTATTGACTTCTTATATTATTTAATTGTACAATAATGTACATTAAAATGTTTTTGGCCACACATGTTTAAAGAGTTTTACTGTATTAAAATTGTAATTTTATTATTATTAATTTTATTTATTTGTGAATAAAATTTATAAGTAACGTGATAAGCTCAATTTATTAAAAGATTAAGAGCATGCTGGATAGTTTTTTATAGATCACATGGTCCATTTATTACTAAATTATGTACAATTATTTCTTTTGTTTTTTTGGTTGTTGTCTTTTTTCCAACAAGTTTTTTCATTGTTCTGTTCTTTATTTAGATTTTTTTTTCCTCTTTTGATCATTTCTCTTGTGAGCTTTCATTGAGCCGCATGTAGCATAGATGATTTGTCCATTTAAGGGCAGTCCTACAATGCATCAAATCTCACCCATCATTCTTCCTTTTTGGTTTAAATCTAAGAAAAAATGTATTTTGCCACTCTGATTTATTGGGTGCAATTGCAGTTTCTCCTCTTTTCTTTTAATTTGGACAATGTCCCTCCTATTCTTTATTTTTGTGGCAATCTCCCCCCTCCATCTATTTTTATTCTTAAATATAATATTTAAATATTTAAAATATCTTAATTATCCCTCAATTTTTTTTTAAAATTATTTTTCGTATTTTAAAAAATACTTTATTTTTAAGAGTACGTTGAAAAAGAAATTTTTGTTAAAATAAAATATTTTTTAAAATACGAAAAATAATTTTTTTAAAAAAATTGAAAGATAATTAAGACATTTCAAATATCTAAATATTATATTTAAGAATAAAAATAAATAGAGGGGGGAGATTGCAACAAAAATAAAGAATAGAGGGGACATTGCTCAAATTAAAAGAAAGGGGAAGAAACTGCAATTGTACCTATAGATCAGGGTGGCAGAATACATTTTACCCTTAAATCTAATATGAATTTGGTGTTAAAATGTGAACTTTTAATAAACTTATTGGTTAGGTTTGATTATGTTTAATTTCAAAATCAAATCGAACTAAATCGACCCGTCATCCTAACTGCAATGTCCCGCAGCAGCATTTACCTATTGAGTTATTACCAATGCTTATCTCATACTAGCACTCATGACAAACATAAGAAGGAGATCAGTATCATGACAAATCAATCAAAATGAATTTTATTGCCTCACTTTCTAAAATAAAACAAAATTGAATATCAGCAACCAAGAAAGAGACCTCCAAAACTATATACAAAATCATCTGCCTCAGCAAGAATTTCTCAGTAGCATTCAGTTACCGTCCATGCAGTTTCAAATTTTCCTCATGACTCACCTCTGCATGCATCAACACTACTCATCTTCATCCTTCTCAATTATTTTGACATCATATAACCCCCCCGCCCCAGCGTGATCCTTCACAGGAACTCAACTCTTTAGGCCTCTGTACCAAGAATACTCTGTTCTGCTTCATCGGCGTTTGAAGAGAAAATATCAACAGGAGCACTTGTGCTACCAAGAGCATTTTTCTTAATCCTAACATTAGAGGAGCCCTCATGGTGATCAAGGTACATTACAATAACAGTGATATCATCATGGAAAAGTCTTCTTACTCCCTTGTTAATTTTCTTTATGTCATCATATCTCATTTCTCTCTTCTTCGCAGCTTCTTGAAGAGCAGCTCTCACCAATCTCTTGGCGATTCCCTGTAAGCACCAGAACCATAAATCAAAATCTATTCAAGAATCTATATAGACCATGATCATAAAGAGTACACATGGATCTCTTGAGAAGCACCGACACTAATACAGATATGCAAATCGACAAAATAGTGTTTCGAGTGCATTTTCAGATAGTGTGTTGGACACCTATAGAAAACAATATGACTCCATCTTTTAATTACAGGTCGTTCATAACGCATCTCATAAATAAGGAACTCACTGCTCTTGGATATTTGTAAACAATCTCAACTGCTGCTTCATCACTTAATTGTTCCCAAAGGCCATCTGATGCAAATATCAGGAATAAATCTTGTGGCTCAAGCTCCCTAATTATGACTGATGGCTCAGCCGTCATTACTGGACGTTTCAAAGGAACAGGGTTTCCAAATTGCTGAAAAACTGGGTCTCTATAAAAATCAGGTCTCTTGAGATACACATCCCCAATAGATCTAGAAACCTGCAAAAAAAAAAAAAAGGTTTTGATCAGCTTCCCCAACCGTTTCATTCAGGTCTCTGCAAAGTCTGACACATGCAATGAACAGGATGAGACATTCAGTTTCTATCACATTTTCATGCCGGAAATACATCAAGTTCATGATAACCATAGAAGTAGAACTGGCTTAAATAAGGGCAAGAAGGTAAGTTAAACTATCAAACCTACCAACATCTACACAGCAATTCATCCTATAAAATGTAAAAGGTGTCATTAGCATCTTTTAGCCCATGACATTATGAAATATATAAGGAAATACATAGGCTCTCATCAAAATATACAAAAATATAAAGCATAAATAAAGCCAAGGGAACCAAGGAAAGGTTATTATACCAGCTATGATTACAATCAAGCATACATTTGGCTACAGGGATCAAAGACTACTATAAAAAAAAAAAAGGGCGGCCCAGTGCACAAGGCTCCCACCTAGTGGGGTCTGGAGAGGGGAAGATGTATGCAACCTTATCTCCGCAAGCAGAGAGGCTGTTTTCAAGAATCGAACCTGTGACCTCCAGATCAAAGACTACTATATTGATATAAAAACAGATAACTAGATTAAGATAATCAGTAACCCTATCTTATATTCAACACAAATTTGAAATTAAGCAGACCTTTGTTAAGCAGAACTTGAATGAATGGTACAGATAGGAAGAAACTAAAGAAGTGTAATATACCTGTATAATGCCCTTAATTCTCCAAACTCCTCGGCTATAAACGACAATGTGTGCGTCATCAGGATGGAGGGATTCTACCTCTCTCCTCACCTCCTCAACAGCTACGTTATGATCAGTTGACAACCGCTGTGCCACCACCGGACTTTTATGGCTCTCTGATGATTTCCTTCCAAGAACTACTCTAGAGTCTCCAAGGTTTGCAACATACAATACATTATTAGCAATTGCACCAAGAAGACAGCATGATCCTACTAAAGCAATTTGGGGACTGAAGGGCAATGATCGCTTCACCAAAAGCAAGAAATCCTCCTCAATGGCATTAAACGCCTTTTTTATCACATCCACCGATAGTCCCCCTTGTTCAGTGACAAATTCTACAATCAAAGTATCATTTATATAATTAAGTGTCCAAAAAGAATTTTAAAACGAACAATAACTGCTCATAATCATACCAATTCAACCCATAATAAATAATAATTGAAATACACTCAATTGAGCAAAGAATTTAACTTCTCTTAAATCTTAAAACCTTTGGTCTCGCAAAATTCATCATTCCAACATATTCTCTTTTCTCTTCAATTTATAAACCATCTAATGGGATCTTAACACAAGTTTCCAAAAGGGAATTACTGTTTAAATAAGGAAATAAGCGTCTGTTGACGAATCTAGAAGCTTCAGGACCGCCATGACCATCGTAGACACCGATGTAGGTGGCGGAAGGAGACGTGAAGACTTGGCTCTGATCTTCGAGACTGCTATTCGCCTGAGCGACGGCGATGGAGAAGTCGCCGGAGGCGTGTGGCTTCAAGTCCGTGTGCCATAGAAGACCGTCGCTGCCGCAACCTTGCCGCCCAAAGCAACGCTCCACCAACGGCCTATAGCACGACCTTAGCATCCTCTATATATATAGATAAATATAAACGTGGGGTTGGATGAAACCGCGTGAATTTGTGAGTTTCTGGGTTTGGGAGAAATGGGTTTTGGTAAAATAGGAAATGGGGAATGGAAATCACAGAGAAATAGGGGTGAAAGTGAAATGGGTAAATAGGAAGAAAGTAGAAGTGAAAGGATATTTGGTATTGCAGCGTGTGATGGGGTAAGAGCCCCTAATATAAACTTAACGCGTACATTACGTGTGCGATTTGTGTCCGGTTTTACCTCCAAAAAAACGTCGTACCAATCTGGTTTTCACTATTCTCATATCCTTGCTCGTGTGTAGTCGTGGTTTTCAGGTTAATTTTTAGAGAAAATTAGAGTGTTATATTGCCTTGACTTTTGACTGTGAAAATGAAATAATAGTTTGTACACCTATTTCCTCGCAGAATACAAAAAAAAGGTAAATTGAGTTGTATTTTTATAATCTACTTAGAACTGAGTTATTTAAATCTAGTGTTTATTTTTTTTTTTTACCATCTAGACTCACAAAAAACAAAACTTTAACGTGGCTAGTCTTTAAAAAATAAGAGCATGTTTGTTTCTTAATTTTAAAAATTATTATTTTTTGTTTTCAGTTGTTTTTTAATAAAAAAATTTGTTTAAAAATTATGTTTTATTGTTATTTTAAAAATAAATTTTGAAAAAAATCATTTTTAAAACAAAAAAATAAAAAAAATTATTTTTTATTTTTTGTTTTTATTTTCAGAAAGTTTGAAAAATAAAAAATAACATATTTTTAAAACAACTTATCAAATAATTTTGTTTATTTTTTAGGATAATTTTTAAAAACAAAAAAAAAAGAGAATAAAACAAACCTAATTTTCTCCGTACTTGAAAAAATATTTTAATATAATAAATATAAATTTTTAAAATTAATATGTTATAATAATTTAAATAATATAAAAAGATTATTTTTTTTATTCATCTCATGTTTAAATAATTTATATATAAATTTTTAGATATGTAGAAAATTATGATATCAAGGTACCAAACATCATTTAAGGTGATTTTTGATATATTGATTTTTTTTTTATGTATATGAAAAGCTATATATAAAAAATTCGAATGAGATTAATAAAAAAAATATTTTTTTTATATTATTTATATAATATGTAACACATGAATTTTAAAATTTTTATATTTATTATATTTTTAAAAATATATTTTTATTTGAAAATTTTCATGATTTAAAAAATATTTTTTTTATAAAGTTAAAAATTTGTTCATGTTTATTTGCAAATCAAATTGATAGCCATAAATATTATTTAATTATATTTTCTATAATTATAAAATTATTTTGAATTTATTTAATAATTATGATAGACTTTTTTTAAAATTATAAAAATGCAACAGTTATTTAGAAAATGTTTTCAAGAAAGCATTTTTTTTCCTATATTCTACTAAATATATTTGCAGTCATATTTTTTATTTTTAATAAAAATAAAAATTATATCTTTTTAAAAATTCTTAAGAATATTATATTGAAATGTTATGTCCTCATATTTAGTATAAGTTTTTTTTAAAAAATATTCTTAAAAATGTTACATTCAATATAGCATTTTCACTAAATTTTCTATTTTTATCTTTATTGAGAAAAATGTGAATATTGGATTCCTATTATCCTATACAAAAAAAAAAAATTTGTTTATGATAATGTTAGTATTAAGAAAAAAGTTCAGGGAGTTTTGTCAGAATTTTTTTTAGGAAGTCATAATATTTGTATACTTTTTTTGTTGTTGCCCAAATTCGTATACTTTATTTTGTTTCATTGTTAACATGTAAAATTAAAAGTAAATGAAATTAATTTAAACATAAGTATTATGAACTGTATTTTTTTAATTTTACTGTATAAATTCATTAAAAACTTACAAAGCATAGCATAGCATCCCTTTTGCTTTTATTTATTAATGTGCACAAATTTAATAATTATTTTTTAATAATAATTCTCCCATGATCGTACTGTTTCGTAGATTCTCTCACATAAAATATTTTATTTTTTACGTACACAATTCATAATTTTATGGAAAATCAATAAAAACGGTTGAATTAAAAAAAAAAAATAAAGACGACGTGATCTACATGTGGAAAAACGATTAAAAAATCTGATAAAAAAAAAAGAATGACTTAACCAACACTTTTTGAGTAATCTCTTAATTTGGCATTTAAATTTATAAACTCAGTTTTAATTTTAAAATTCTCCTAGAAATTAATTTATAAAAATATTAAATTTATTAATAAAAATTTAATAATTTTAAAGACTATCATAATAATTAACGTGTAATAAATTAATAATTTTAAAAATTAATTTATATAATAAAAAATTTTAAAAATTAAAATTAAATAAATCTATAAAATCAATAACTAAATCATTGATTTTTTTTTTTCGTGACGCAAATATTTTCACGTCTTTTGTACTAAAATTGCCTTTCCCAACATCTAATTTAGTTTGCTCCAATCTTTTTTATTAAAGAGACTGAAAGGATTATAATCTAGAGTCAACTTGTTTTTATATAATAATTTTATTGTGAAATTTTTATTACAAAATATAAAATTCCTAAACTATATTTTCGGTTGAATTTTTTTAAATAAAAATAATACATTCAATTTTAATTTTTTTCATGTATAAATCATTATAAAAAACATATGTTTTAATACATTTTGAAACATAACAAAATACTCTCTAATTTTTTCATAATAAATGAAAATATTAAATTTACATAACATTTAAAGCAATAAATCTCATAACTAAACCCTTAACACACAAGTTTAACCCTTATTTAAAATAAAAATATAAAATATATAAAAAAAAAACTTTCAGCAAAATTTTGACACTAATAACAGTCAACAGCTTTCAATCTTCAATAAAATCACTATAATTTAATGAGAGTTCTCTGAATTTAGTTCCTAATAGACGAAAAAAATAGATCTAAATTGTGCGAATAGATTTAATATTTACCTTAAAATTCTAAAATTCTAAAATGAAAAAAATATTATTGATAAAATAAATCATATTCGTCTCAGATGTTAAAAAACATATTCTTGTATTATTTTTTTTATTGAAAAATTAATAATAAACATCTAAAATACAATTAAATTTTATTCAAAGCCATTTTACCTTGTAAAGGATTGTATTAATTTGACAGGAAAACATTTTTTGTATTATCACACCATCGTAAGAAAGTATTTTGCTGAATAATATTATGAATTGATGCAAAGGCTGCTATGCTGCACCACACGCTGAGAGATACACAAATAGAGAACATTTTCCCGAAAGCTATTTTCTATAATAATAATAAAAATAAAAAATGGCATTGGCTCTCCATTTGAGTATCGACATCATCGGTATCGTTTCTATCAAAATTAGCATCTAGTGGGAATAAGAAATAGAATGCTTTGCTCTAACTTTAGAATGGGTAGAAAAAAGAGAGAGGAAAAGATATAGAATACTCTCATTCCATTGACTTGGTCGCAAGTTCAGGCAATCAAGCTGGTATGTGCCAAATTTCAGAAACACAAGTCTACATGACTACATACAAAAATGCAACTTCAAAATTGCATTTCTTACATCCACAAAACTTACACAAAATGAAAGAAAACCAATCTAGCACTTACTCGGCCTGTGTTTGCTGTACGTGACTATTTATGACTATAGCTTTTCGACAGTATGGACAGTCACCGCATTTCCTAACCCAAGGATCCAAACAAGCAGAGTGAAATCCATGTCCACATGGCAAGTTTATCAGTTCATCTCCATCCAGATAAGTTTCCAAACATATGCCACAATCCTGCAGTACTCTAGACTTCATTCCTTCCCTTCTTGTTTCTATGCTGCTAAAGATTTCCAGATGCAAACAGTCTATAGCCTCCTGAGTGAGTCCAGGTGGCTTTTTATTCACTTCTTGCAAAAGCTGAGACCTTTCCATTTGGTAAGTCAAGTCAATTAGTGGGAAGCCCACAGCTAAACTGCCAGTTGAAAGCTCGCTCTGTTCATCCCCAGAGTGGATACGCCTCATATCATCAATTTCCAGTGAGCCTCTACTATTTTGCCTAAAATAATGGGGGATTAAAAAAAGAAGATAAGACACATTTTTGTGCAAGTTGAACAAAAGCATATTTTTCTGTTGCCAACTATTGCCATGGCCTCTATTGCCAACTCTGATGATATCACCCTATGGCACCAACACTAGGGTCATGCATCTTTCAATTCACTTTCTTTATCATCCAATATTGTTAAGAACTTCTTTGTTATTTCCCAAGATGTGTTTTGATATTTATCAGTTGTCACCGAGCCAAACAAACACATCTCTCTTTTTCTTTAAGTGACATCAAGTAGCACAATTGCTTTACATTGTAACATTGTGACATGAGGCAGATATCACACACCTTCACATTCAGGTGCACATTGTTTCTTAACTACTGTGGCTGATTAATCACACAGTACTTGAGGGGACCTTAAGAAAAACATTTTTATAATATGAACGGACTAAATCACCATTTGAAAAGCAAGTCAAGAAAATACAAACAGACAATGGTTTTGAATTAACATCTAGAAACATGCAAGACTTTTTCCACCAAAACCAAATTTTACACCAATTACCTTGCACTTTTACGCCTCAATAAAATGGAGCAGTAGAATGAAAGCATCCTTACCGTTTAGAAATTGCTAGGGAACTTCCCTTACACTCAGAACTTCCAAATTCCTTCTAGGGTAAGTGTGTCCTAAGCCCTAACATCTGCTTACTTGATCAATTACATAGCAACCCAA
The DNA here is from genome assembly GCA_037074535.1 of Gleditsia sinensis. Classification (NCBI taxonomy): domain Eukaryota; kingdom Viridiplantae; phylum Streptophyta; class Magnoliopsida; order Fabales; family Fabaceae; genus Gleditsia; species Gleditsia sinensis. The sequence continues at coordinate 4,065,536 of CM073463.1, forward strand.
GTCTAAGAAGCAAAGACACTGATACAAACAAGGAACACGACACAAAAGATAAGAAACAAATAAATTTAGTGCAATCTGAAATACCAAGCCCTGTCTTATACAAGTGTCCATGCTTCGTAGACATCAATACTTTCAGAAAAAACACCAGATCAAATTATTTTTTCTAAACCACCCCCTTATGCTCATTTACATGTTTTTGGGAGTCTTTGCTATGAGCATAATAGAAATATTGACAACTTTGGTTCTCTGTTCATGGCATAGATGATAGAAGTAGAAAACATTGGATTCACATTGTGAATCAAATGGTTCATTGCAATTCATATGGCCACCGATCAAATCGTTACATAGCCGGAATCATCGTCAGAATCACATAGATTAGTGCGATTCCGACAAGAATCGCAGAATCATATCATTCTGCAATTTCGAAAGTGGCCACTGACGTCGAGCAGCCAAGCTTCCTGTCATGGCTGCGCGACGCCTATTCATCTCCACAAAAAGAAAGAAAACAACTTTTCTCTTCAAAATTTTAAATCTATTCTAACTCAAAAAGCACCCTTTTCTCTTTATAATTTTAAATCTATTCAGACACAAATAGACACCATCTAAAGAGGAATAATGATTTTTGAACTAATTATATCTTTCTCCGACTTATAGTTAATTATATTTAGAATTATTGAGATAAATATATTACTTTAAGTATTTTGTTTATATTATCTACTTATTTATCTTTTATATTATATTTTATAAACTATTTTTTAATATGTTCGTGAATTTTACGATTCAATACGATTTACGATTCACGACTCAAATATAAACCATCCGATTCAAAATTTGAATCGCATTTTGACTACTATGGTTTGTGGTATATTCAATAATAATCCCAATCAAAAAAGAGACTACTCATCAATCACAAGAATACTGCACCCAACCAAAGTAATAACTATGAACCACAAACAATATTTTGACACAAGTTAGACAACAGAACTTATGTGTATGAACCCTAAACCCTATTTTCAAAACATAGCTGGACCAGCTGCTCTGACTGTTAGAACTGAATGAAATGATCTAATTGCAAGTCTGTTTCAATTCACATAACATTTGAAATTAAGGGAATGTGTTTTGTCAGCAAGCGGAAAGAAGGTGAAGTAATTTACTCAAATATAATAGCTTGCCAAGTAATTAAGAAAATTCTGGTCATCTTTTGTCATTCCATAGAAAGAAATTGATATCATATATTGGCATTTCCATCTCAGCGTCTCAATACCCAATACTATTTTGGACACATTGGTCATATGTAGAATATTAAGACAAGCACATTTATTCTAACATTTGCATTACTAGCAGCTTTTTCACATATACAGAAATATTATATATCAGGATAATAAGCAACTAAATGTTCCCATATCTGATATGTCCCATGCACCACAACAAAATAAGAAAAACAATGCGGTAAAAGCAAACCTGTTTCCAGAGGGAGGTGCCCCACTCAGCCTCTCAAGGAGTCTTGCCCTTGCATGTACCACAGCTATTGGTAGCCTGTCATTCCCAGTCACTCTAGGGCTTCCTACGCTGTTTAAATTTTCTGGAGCATTGGCACTAACTGGAAAAGTCCGGCTACTTCTTAGGTCAAATCTAGCTGGTGCTCGCTCCTAAGCAAACAAACACAAAAATTAGGTGACCATAATAGTCCAAGACTCCAACTTAAAACCTCCTGTCAATAGATCAATGGCACTACTATCAATTTTCATCTTACAAAAGCAAACTAATAAAAATCTTGAAATGTTTACAGGAATTTTATCATCAATTCATCTCCTGAATTTTCAAAAGATTCAAGTACCTGAAAAAACTTATATTTGAAAAACAAAGCCTATGATGCACCAATACTTCAAACACAGAGCCATATTGTGTCCATTATTCGTATCCGATGAGACACAACATGACACTATACTTCAAATTATCTCCTGAATTTTCACAAGATTCAAGTACCTGAAAAAACTTATATTTGAAAAACAAAGCCTATGATGCACCAATACTTCAAACACAGAGCCATATTGTGTCCATTATTCGTATCCGATGAGACACAACATGACACTATACTTCAAATTATCTCCTGAATTTTCACAAGATTCAAGTACCTGAAAAAACTTATATTTGAAAAAAAAAGCCTATGATGCACCGATAATTCAAAACACAAAGACATATTGCGTCTATTATTTGTATCCGATAAGACACAACACGACGCTATACTTCAAATTACATGTAAAAACTGCACTTTTTGTTGTGTCATTATATCCGTATCGTGTCATATCCTATATCTATATCAGTATCCGTGCTTCTTAAAACCAAGCTGTTGAGTGTCTAACCCTTGTATCATAAACAATACAAGATTTCAAATTATACTAAAACACTTGAATCAGTATATGTGCTTCTCAAATTACTACTAACTTGAAAAAGAATATGGCCAAAAGTATATTCCTATTGCCTAATAATGCTGTACAACAAAATAATGAGCATAATATAGTTGATTTGAAAAATAAGCACGGACTTAGTAAACAGAACATGGTGCTGAACGGCAGCAGATGATTACACCAACTGCAGCTAATCGATATGCAAAGAAGATACATTATCCAGGTTCAATTCATTAGCCAACAATTACAGAATCTTTCTGTCAGGAATATACCTCTCAGCGTCCGATCTAACGAATTCAATTTGATTAGCTTATTACTAGCACAGAGCTGTCAAGCTGCTCTCAAACAATTCTATAGACCCAAATGCGAGTTTAATGAAACTATTGAAGGGTCTCAAATTTCTTCCTCCTCAGATTGTTCAGTTCCTAACTCAACCAGTTCAAAACCCAAAAATAATGCCAGACTCGGATATCCCAAAAAACCCTATTTTGGCTTCAGCGAAAACAACACACTAGGAAGCCATACCCAATTCCATGAGAATCCAAGTGCTGCTCAAACCCAAAGTTGACAGTAAACGGTGTTCAATGACTATAATATACAACGTAAAGAATTTAATTAAACGAAAGAAGTCCCAAAGCTCGACCTTTATATTAAATTGGACCGACTTCAATTTTTATTTTTTTTGGAGTAACCAAGCGAATAAAAATGTTCCAGAAAAGGTTTACCGGATGGGAGCAACGGTGACATAGCCGCCGCACAGGCGTGGACCGTCGGGGAGAATCACCACCACGCACATCATGCAGATGATGATGATGGCGGTGGTTATTGAAATCGAGGTGAAGATCCCGTCCGGGAAAGGAATCGAACCCTTGATCGATTGCGGCTCGTCCCAAACGATGCCTCCTATTGTAAAATAGCTCCGAAGCGCTCGTCATGCACAGCAAAACACTAATCGCTTGCTTTCCTTAAGCGAGAAAATGCTGAGTTTGACAGGAATCCAACCAGAAATTTATAGCGAGAGGAAGACACCTGTAAAGATCGCACTTCACATTCCTCTTTGACGAAATGAAACTGTTTCTTTTCCCACTTTTCCAAGAAAGAGCAGAGAAATTTAAGGGTCCAAACAGATAACTTTATTGGCTAAAAAAAAAAAATTTGCTTAATGCTTTTGGATGTGGTTCTATGCAACCCCTTTTTAAGTAATGGTGGGGTTCAAAAAGGATCGCATCCGAGCCGTCCGTTCGAGATGAAATGTGAGGACCATTTTAGCCCTCCTAGATTTTTTTGATTGTTCATACATAAAATCTAAGCATGCATTGAATTAATTTTGAATAAAATATTATTTTTATCATTAAAAAATAATTATAAATTATCCATCTACATTAAATAATATATGTCACCTGCAATAAGTGACTTGATAAGCTTGCAAAAAGCATCACTTTTGCAATAAGGGTCAAGAAACAAAATATTATATGCTTTTAGAATGGCCCTATGATTTGGATCTTATCATCAGAATTGAATTTATTTATTTTATTTTTTGTTGATTGATTACTGATTGAATTATATAATAAATTTATAATATCGTTTAATTTATATAATTAATTTTATTTAATAAAAAAATTTAATTATTGTTGTTATTGATTATCAACTGATTTAAAATATAAATGAATGAATTTAAAAAATTATTTTAATTTTTTTTAATATTTGATTTTACAAGAGCTAAGTTATTCATGAAGAATTATACTCCATTTTTCAGGAAAGTGTTAGATTGCATCAAAGTCACCCTAAGGGAGATAGTGGGAATCTAAGACCTAATGAACTCTCTATCATGTAATAGTAGAAAATATTTAAATATTTCATTAGTGGAAAGATTCACTTTTGAGGAACCAAATCATAATTTGTTTTCAGTGAAAAAAACAATTGCGACAAGTCCAAAGATGTTATTTTCGTTATTATAGTAATTTGAGTTGGAACTGAAGTGAAACAAACTTGTTTATGGAAGACCAAAAAATTATAACCATCTAGTTTGATTTTCACGTAAAATTGAAAACCACTATAAAAATATTTTTATTTTATTTTTTAAAAAATATTTATTAAATTTATAATACTGTATCGCACTATAATAATAATTTTAAAATATATAAATAATGTTTTACTATTTATATAATTTAAAAATAATAAAAATATAAATCAAACACATTCTCAAAAATTTAAAAATAAAAAATATTTTTAGAAATTAAAAAATTATTATTATTTATTATCTTCAGACAAATTGTTTTCACAGAGAAATAGCGACCATCTCAACTTCTATTTTGTCTACTTGAGTGCTACCTTGAAATGCTAAATTGAGAGATTGAGAGATAAGGACTAAATTGAGAGATTTTATTGGGTATAGAGGATTAATTTAGAATTTTTTTGTAGAGAATTAAATTGAAATAACCATTTTATAGAGTATTAAAATAATATATTAATAAATTAATTTTGAAACATTAAATTTGACGTACACCATGCACCCCTTCGATTAAAAGGTTTGCATGAAGGGCCATAAATGATTTGACTTGAAACGATCTTTTCTGGAACTTGCCTGGAGTTTTCAACGATGTGGGGTGTCCCCGTCATTAATGAAGTGACTCCGTTGTTTGAAATATTGTTAATCGCTAATTGGGGTTTAGAAAGTTAAATATTGACTCGTGTTTCTCGCTAAGTTTGATTATATACAAAGTTGTTGAGATTTTTATTATTAGATTATATTACAATTTATATATATATATATATATATATATATATATATATATATATATATATATATATTAATAAAAGTAATTTGATTTTAGTATGCATAAAATTTTTATTTTTAAAAATTATTATAAATAAAATTTACACAAGAAAAAAATATAATGTAAAGACACTTAGAGAGAAATAACACATAGAAAAGAAAATGTTTTCATTATCTTATTGTTTCATACAAACCTCTATTTATAAGCATATAATCATAAAAGGAAGATAACCCAAAAGTCAAGGAGCATAAATAAGATTCAATGACTTTAAGAGTTGGGAAAATAAAAGGACACTCATAATAATAATAGATTTAATAATATCAATAATTTTGGGAGTTGAGAAACCAAATGGATATTCACAATAATAGATAATTTTATAACACTCCCCCTTGGATGTCCATTTTACAAGGAATATGCCTCATTAAAACCTTACTAGAGAAAAATTCAGTGGAAAAAAATTCTAGTAAAGGAAAAAGAGTATATCATACCTTGTATACTCCCCCTGTTCATAATATCATTGAAGATCTCTGAGTCGACACATCCCAATTTTAGATATTAATCTTTCAAATGCTGAAGCCGGTAAAGCTTTGGTGAATAAATCTAATAAATTATCACTTGAGCGAATTTGTTGTACGTCAATATCACCGTTCTTCTGAAGTTCATGAGTAAAAAATAACTTTGGTGAGATATGTTTTGTTTTATCTCCTTTAATATATCCTTCCTTCAACTGAGCTATACATGCAGTATTATCTTCATATAGTATAGTTGGAGTCCCCTTTTCAGAAAATAATCCACATGTCTCTCGGATTTGTTGAGTCATGGATCTCAACCAAATACATTCACGACTCGCTTCATGAACTGCTATAATCTTTGCATGATTTGAAGAAGTAGCAGCAAGTATTTGTTTTATAGAACGTCATGATATAGCTATATCACCACATATAAATAAATAGCTTGTTTGAGATCGAGCCTTATGTGGATCAGATAAATATACAGCATCTGCATAACCAATGAGTTGTGGTCTAGATCCATTTATATATAGCAATCCCATATCAATAGTAACTCAGAGATATTGAAATACATATTTAATTCCATTCCAATGTTTTCGAGTTAGACATGAGTTAAATCTAGCTAACAGGCTAACAACAAAAGATATATCAGGTCTTGTATTATTAGCAAGATACATCAGTGTACCAATTGCACTAAGATATGGTACTTCAGGACCAAAAACTTCTTCATTATCATCTCGAGGTCGAAAAACATCCTGTTTCACATTAAGTGAGCGAACGACCATTGGTGTACTTAATGGATGTGCTTTGTCCATGTAAAAATTTTTAAGGACTTTTTCTGTATACATTGATTGATGAATAAAAATGCCATTTTTCAAATGCTCAAATTGTAAGTCAAGACAAAATTTGGTTTTTCCCAGATCTTTCATTTCAAACTCCTTTTTCAAACACTCCACTGCCTTTATAATCTCTTCAGGAGTTTCAATAATATTTAAATCATCAACATACACCATAATAATAACAAATCCTGAATTTGCTTTATTTATAAAAACACATGGATATATATGGTCATTCTTATAACCATCATTTACCAAATATTCACTAAGACGATTATACCACATTCGTTCAGACTGTTTTAATCCATATAAATATTTTTATAATTTAATTGAATAAAGTTCCCGGGATTTTGAATTATATGTTTCAGGCATCTTAAATCCTTCTAAAATTTTCATATATATATATATATATATATATCACTATCAAGTGAGTCATATAAATAGGCTGTAACAACATTCATAAGACGTATATCAAGTTTTTCATGTACTGCTAGACTAATGAGATAACGAAATGTAATTGCATCTACCACAGGAGAATATGTAAAATTATAGTCAATTCCAGATCTTTGTGAAAAACCTTGTGTAACAAGTCGTGCTTTGTACCTCACAATTTCATTTTTCTCATTTCTTTTACGTACAAATACCTATTTGTACTCAACGGGTATTACACATTTAGGTGTTTGAACTATAGATCCAAATACTTCATGGTTTTTAAGTGAATTCAATTCTGCTTGAATTGCGTCTTTCCATTTTGGCCAATCACATCTACGTCGACACTTATCGACAGATATAGATTCATAATCATCATTATCATTCAAAATATTAAGCGCTACTGTATACACAAAAGTGTTGTCGACAACTGTTTCTTTTCGATTTAATCGTTTCCCCATAGATATATAATTTATTGAGATATCTTCATTTTCATCAATTTCAAGTACCTAAACTTCTTCTGAAAGTACTTTATTTATTATGTCTCTAGTCTTTTCAAGAGCATCTATTTCTTTAATAGGCTAATCTTGAATAACTGTTTCTTTTCTTTTACGGAGATTTTTGTCTTTTGAGCCAATTGGTCTACCACACTTTTGACGTGTTTTAGACTCGCTAGCAATTTTACTAACGGATTGTCCTTCGGGGACATCAATTCGTATAGGAGTATTTACAGCTGGTATATGTGACTTGATCACTCTCTTTAGGTCAGTAAATACATCTGGTAGTTGATTTGCTATACTTTATAAATGAATTATCTTTTAAACTTCAAGTTCACATTGTCTTATCCGAGGATCAAGATATGATGAAATATTCCACGTAATTTTTTTGAGCAGCTGTTTTTCATTTTCTCCCCCTAATGTTGGGAAGACTTGTTCATTAAAATGACAATCAGTAAAACGTGCCGTAAAAACATCTCCTGTCATTGGCTCAAGATATCTTATAATAGAAGGAGAATTATATCCAACATATATTCCTAATCTCCTTTGAGAACCCATTTTAGTGCATTGTGGTGGAGCTATTGGAACATATACCGCACACTCAAAAATTTTAATATGGGAAATATTTGGTTCATGACCATAAGCCAATTATAAAGGAGAATATTTATGATAACTTGTTGGTCTAATGCGTATTAGTGCTGCTGCATGTAAAATTGCATGTCCCCAAACTGAAATAGGGAGCTTTGTTCGCATAAGTAAGGGTCTAACTATTAATTGAAGTTGCTTAATAAATGATTCAGCTAACCCATTTTGTGTATGAACATGAGTTACAGGATATTCTACATTTATTCCAATCGACATACAATAGTCATTGAAAGCTTGTGAAGAAAATTTACCAGCATTATCAAGGCGAATAGATTTAATTGTATAGTTTAAGAATTGTGCTCTTAATTGAATTATTTGAGCAAGTAATCTTGCAAACGTTAGATTGCGGGTCGATAGTAAGCACACATGAGACCATCGACTGGATGCGTCTATTAATACCATAAATTATCTAAATGGCCCACATGTAGGATGAATACGTCCACATATATCACCATGTATACGTTTCAGAAATGTTGGAGATTCAGTTCCAACTTTAGCTAATGATGGCTTAATAATCAATTTACCTTGAGAACAAACAGCACATAAAAATTCCTTAGATTGAAAAATCTTCAGGTTTTTCAATGGGTGCCCATGTGAATTTTCAATAATTTTCTGCATCATTATTGATCCAGGGTGCCCTAATCGGTCATGCCAAATAGTGAAAGTTTTTGAATCAATAAACTTCTGGTTTATTGTAGTATGTATCTCAATTGTACTAGTTCTTGTATAGTACAATCCAGAAGAAAAAACAAGTAATATTTCTAATACATTTTTCTTACCTAAAACAATGCTTGTAATATGAATGTATTCATTATTCTCCCCACATACAGTCTCCATGTGATATCCGTTACAACGAATATCTTTGAAACTCAACAAATTTCTTTGAGATTTAGAAGAGAATAAAACATTGTTTATGATAAATTTTGTTCCTTTCGGTAGTATGATTATAGCTCTTCCAGAACCTTCAATTAGCTTTGTACTACCAGAGATTGTGGTAACATAAGCTTCACCCATTTTTATTAGAGAAAAATATTTTTTGTCTTTAAGGATAGTGTGAGTTGTTGCACTGTCTACAAGACATATATCTTCATCCATATTTTCTTCAATTAAAGAAATGAAGAAATATAAGAAATATTACAAAGTAATCAAAGGAACGTTAGATATAAATAGAAATCATATAAAATTGAAAATTTTACATTAACTAAATTTGCAATCATATAAGTAATTCAAAATAAAATACGTAAACTATAAGTAATTTTAAAATAAAACAAGTAAACTTATTTTAGATATTCTTCATCCTCAACAATACAAATATTTTCTTGCGGATTAACAAAGAAATCTGATACATCTAAGTGTGTAGTATTTGTAGGATCATTGGTAAAATCATCATATAGATTAACAAAATTTGTCTCAACGGCTTTTTCTTTTTGTTTTATTGATGCTTGATAAAGATCAACAAGATGTTTAGCCGTGCGACAAGTACGTGACTAATGTCCATTCATATCACAACGATAACATGAACTTTTCATATGTTTCCTTTTTCCACTTGTGTCTTCTTGTTTTTCTTCTTTCTTATTCCTCTTTTGGTGGTAAGGAACATATTTATGAAAATATTCATTATTTCTTCCTCGGCCACGTCCACGACCTCGGCCACAACCACGTCCTCATCCATTATTAATTATAGTCGCATTTACTTCAGGGAATGGAGCAGAACCAGGTGGATGAACTTCATGGTTTTTCATTAACAGCTCATTATTTTTCAAATCCTTTTTCTCGATACTGCTGCTGCAGGAGCACATTCGGGCATGAAAAGTAGAGAAAGTTTTCTCTAACATATCCTTATCAGAAATTTCTTCTCCGCATAATTTTAATTGAGAGCTAATACGAAACATTACGGAATTATACTCACTGACTATTTTAAAATCTTGCAAACGTAAATGCATCCAGTCATAACGAGCTTTTAGAAGAATAATAGTTTTTTGGTGGTCATACCTTTCTTTTAAATTTTTTCAAAGAACAAGTGGATCTTTTACAGTAAGGTATTCAGATTTTAGTATTTCGTGAAGGTGGTGACGAAGAAAGATCATCGCCTTAGCGCGATTTTGCATTGATTCACCATTTCCTTCTTTAATGGTGTCTCCAAGACCCATTGCATCAAGATGAATTTTAGCATCTAGTATCTAAGATAAATAGTTCTTGCCCGAAATATCAAGAGCCACAAACTCAAGTTTTGTAAGATTTGACATGATTTTAAAATCAAATAAAATAAAACCAGTGAAAAATTTTCAAGCAAGTTATGAAAATCTTACCAACACAATCTCTTCCTTATGATTTGAAAACTAATAGTCAAGAGCAAATTCGTGCTGATAACGTATTATAAATGAAATTTACACAAGGAGGAAATATAATGTAAAAACACTTAGAGAGAAATAACACATAGAGAAGAGAATGTCCTCATTATCTTATTGCTTCATACAAGCCTCTATTTATAGGCATACAATCATAAATGAGGATAACCCAAAAGCTAAAGAGTATAAATAAGATTCAATGGCTTTAGGAGTTGAAAAAATAAAAAGACACTCATAATAATAATGGATTTAATAATATTCATAATTTTGGGAGTTGAGAAACTAAATGGACATCCACAATAATAGATGATTTTATAACAAAAATTATATTTTTTAAAAAATATGTTTTTTGAAAATTATTATTATTAAAAATATATAAAATATGTTTGATTTGTTTTAAATATTTATTTATAAATATTTTTTTATTATGTTTAATTGTAATATAATTTTTTTAAATTTTTTTAATAATATATTTGTTTATATTAAAAAGAGAAAAAAAATGAATGCGAAGATGAAAAATAAAAGAATTGATGACAGAAAAGAATAAAAGAATAACAAGATAATAAAAGATATTATAAAAATAATTTTGATGACACTGAAATTTTAGATTTCAATCACCTCATATGAAATTTTTTTTGTGAGAATCTTTGTAAAAACAATTCTAAAAAATTTATATTTTTTAGAAGTCTTATTTTAAAATTTATAAACAAAATATAAAAATTAATTTTTTCAAATTCAATTTTTTAAGAATCTAGAAAAATCCCCATAACTAAACACTACTTTAAAGAATTCAAAAGGTGAAATTTTTACAAATTTAGACTACATTTTTTAAATTAAAAATAAAAATAATAAATAAATAAATAAATAAATACAAGAGGGCAAAGAATAATTACATTTACTTTATGAAAATCCCAATTCATGAAGGGTAGTATATCAAACCATGTTCAACGAGTCTGTTTAAGAATTGTTGCACGTAGACTTCTCCCTATAAAATTCTTTTTTAAAAAAGTTAATTTTTTATTTTATCTTCTACTCAAATATACTCAAATGGGACCTAAATGAATAATTGCATTTCTAAAATCATCAATATGCATGTGGATGCAGAGGGCTCCATATTTTTTTTTTTGGTTCCCCTTGTATTTTTTATGTACATCAATTTTTTATTTATAATATTTTGACTTTGCTTCAGAAAATTCTTGTTCTTTTCTCATGTCCACGCATAATATTGTTTCAAAGCACAAAGAAGGAATCAAAATCAAAATACTTTTTTTATAAACCAGTTTGAGAATTCATCAATTTGTAAATTGGAGGTTTTTGATTTTTGTTTGTTTATATTTGTTTACATTACAATATGACAGTGACGATGAATAAGAGAAGACAGAAATTGTGATGCATGATAATGATGCGCATTATAAATTAATAGTAAAATAAATAATAAATTTAATAAAAGAACTATTTTAATTTATTTATTAAAATTAAAGAAATTAAATTTATATTATAAATTATAAATATATTAAATTAATATATTGATTATATTTAACAAAAATAATTAATAAATTAATTTAAAACATATAAAATAATTAAAAATTTAAAAATTATACGTTATTTAATATTAAATATTTTAAATTTAGTTAAATAAATTTATAAGTTAATTAAATAAATTATAAATTAATTTATTTGATTTTTCAAATACACTCATTATTAAAAAATTTAAAAGTGTAATTAAATTTTAATAGTATAATTAGAGTATTTTTGAATTTTGTTAAAATAAGATAGGCTCATATTATTTTAAGAGGGTATTTAAACATTTTTTTTAAATAATTAACATCTTTTGAATGTGAAACTAATTTCTCTTCAAAAATATTAAAATTGTATTTTATTACAAATTTATTTTAATAAAATCAAACTTCTAACGTTGTAAAAATTTATTATTTTAAAATCTAATTTTTTTTTACCACTAAACACAACTTTGTGGGTATTTGACTATTATTGTGCAAGAGACTTCAAGGGTATAATTGAAATTTAGAAGATGGAGTAAGAAAAAGAAAGGAATCCAATGAGAAAAAGGAGGGAATGATTTTGCACATCTTTTTTTGAAGTGCATGTACCAACGAGCACAATCAAGAATTTTTAACTTGTGCTTAAAACCAGCAAAAATTAACGGGCTATTCATCTTCAATGTTTGCCCCAACGGCAACGTAAAAAGTGTTTGATGGTAAATTTAAGTTTTATTTGATAAAAATAGTTTATAAATTAGTGTATATTTTATAAATTTTTAATTAATTTAAATTATTTAAATAAATTTATTTATTAAATACTTTTAATTTAATTAAATAATTTTATAAATTAATTAAATATGTTATAAATTAATTTATTAAATTTATCAAACACATCTTTAGTGTTGCAAAATAGTTCGATAACTCTCAAATTTAAAAGAAATTATAACCCCCGACTATTTTTAATAAAAAATGGATAAATGAAGAAGGCTTATTAAATGTGGACTAATAAAAAAAATAGAGAAAAAATACAATTATTTTTTTCATTTTTGAGTAATTTGAAAACACTTTGTTTAATTTCAAAAATAAAAAAATTAATTTCATTAATTTTTACTTATAAACATTTAATACATTCTGTTTATTTTACAATAAGAAAACTAAAAAAGATGTCATATTTTTTTTAAAAATAAAATTATACTATTAAAATTACATACGATGGTTGGATCACAAATCTATGTATTTTTATAAAAGTAATGTAACATCTTTATTGATTTTGTTAATGAAAACTGCGGCGGTGTTAAATAATTGTTAGTGAAAATTAACGATGTACTTTTTGAACTTTTAAATTTGAAGAAAGTGTTTATAAATAACCCAAAATTATATATTATGCGTATGTATACGTGCCCGTGCGCGCCACGTGAATCTTTACTCTTTTTTTGTTTGTTTTTGGACATTAACGTGAATCTTTACTTGGAGTAGAACAAAAATTTCAAACATATGAAGAAGCCTGAAACAAGAAAATAGGGAGTTTTTAAAGAAAAATGTATTTTGTCACTTTAAAATATTAATATAATTGTAATTTTTTTTAATTTAAACAATATTTTCTTTATTTTTTTAAAAATAATTATAATTCACCTCCTGTCATTAATTTTAACGTTAAATTTAATTTTTTGGAGGCGCAAAATAATTAAATTAGTCTTTATTCTTTAATTTTATAAAAAAATTAAGAAAATTATATTTTTAATTTTAAAAATTCATTTCTTTAAATAAAAACACTTCCCCTGCTTTTATCCTTCAGCAACCCCCAACAAACAACCTAGCCCACCCAACCCTACGTTCTCCTATTCTTCGAAACAACCCCACCGCCGCGAGCCACCGTGAACGAGTGCCGTGCTTTGGTTGACAGCCACTGTTTTCCAGCCACTGGAAGGAGGCAACACGAAGAAGTGAAGCTTCTCCCCCACCCGTAATCAGACTTTCCATTTCCATCTAGGTAATGTTGAGGGTTTTTCTATGTTTTTCAGTTGCTGGAATTAAATGCATGTCTGAAGTTTCTGGTTTTAGTGAGTTGTGAGATTTGTGGAAGAAATTGAATGCATGCCGAAATCCTTATTCTAACAAATATCCTGTGCCCACCCTTTTTGGTAAACTTAATTGGCTAAATTCCTAAATGCATAAATTTCCTTTCCGTGCTTCACCATTATTACCATTCCTTTCTGTAGAGTTTTTAAAAATTTCATTATTATAAATTAAATGACTGAACTCAATCTCTTGAAGGAATTAGAAACAACCCACCTGCTTGAATTGTTGAATGTTTGCTTCAGCAAAACTCAGACTATTGAATGTATGATGGTTTAGGTATGAAGGTGGATTACTTTTGCTTTTTTGCTACCTTTTTGGTCCACTAAGCTGTCTTGTACTACGATGGGTTTGATTTGTTGCCACTACTTTCTATCAAAGTTGTATCAATTGAGTTTACAGTAGGATACGTGACGTTGGTGTGCAAATAAGTAATCATTTGATATACATAAAATATTTTAATGTCTTGTAAGTAGATAATTAGGTCCCTGTTGGAAATGGGATAAACAATCTAGAAGAACTTTAACAAGCTCATCAGATTTTATGCTAAAATGATTTGTTTGAGAATTTGTACTAAGATAGTTCTTAGAGGAAAATATGAATTATGACCTTCCTACTCAGAAACTCATGATGTAGAGATGAATTGATGGAAAAGTCCTTGCGTGCCTAAATAATATATTGTTTGAACATCACTTTTAGAGAGCAATATGTTATTCATGGTGCAGATGTAGTGACTAAAGTAATTGGTGTTTAAAATAAGTTTTGTGTATGACCAGCAAAGTGTACTTCGGTCTTTTTCTTTATGGAACTTCATGCATAAGGTATTTTTCTGTTGAATATTCAGTTCTAATATATATTATTTTGAAGTGTGAAAATATTTTTATGCAAGTTGTTTGTGAATGTCAATTCTTCCTTGTTTGGAATTGGGCATTCTTTAGTATGACCTTCGGGTTTCATGTATCATGGGCAGTGTTGTTGTTCCTAGTGCAAATTTTTATTTGCCGTGTATCTGGAATAAATGTAATTATTTTGAACATGAGGCAGTGTAATGGTTATTGAGAGCAATGAAAGATCTGATGATTTAATCTGCATTTTGCTCCTCTCTTTTTGATTGATAATTTGGGAATTCTACGCACCATTGCTGTGACTGGACTTTGTCTTTTGCTTTCTGAGATTGGTAGGTATGAACTAATGCCCCTGTTCTGTTTCATATATTATATGTGACTGGACTTTGTCATTTGCACTCTGAGATTTTACGTATGAACTAATGCCTCTGTTCTGTTTCATATATTATATGGGAATGAAACTCTATGCTTTTAAATGCATTACAGTATGAAATAGTGAGAGGGAGCTTTTCATACTGACCTCAGAAAACCTATGAAAGTGACATCAGCATTCACAAACTCTTCTAATGATCTGGTGTCTGTTTGGATTAAGGTAAAATAGGGAGAAGGGAAAGAAGGGATAGGGAAAATAAGAGAGAAAATCAAACCAAGCAAAACCCAGAAAATGAAAAGAATAAACTATGAACTATATTTGATAAGATCAAAATTAAACCCAGAAAGTGAAAATCAAACCAAGCAAATCCAGAAAATGAAAAGAAAAAACTATAAACTATATCTTAGGAAATCGAAACCAAACCCATAAAATGAAAATCAAACCAAGCAAACCCAGAAAGGGTTGCAGCTTATTCATTACCCCAAATCAAATCTTTCAGCTATAGCAAAATGAATTTAGACATGATTCATGTAAATTTGCTTTCTACAGATATCTCATTCTATGCAAATTTGCTTTCTACATGCACTCTATACAATGTAGAATCAAGTTATAAATATATTGACTTATATTCATGATAGCCCTCCAGTTTTGACCATAGATGTTTATTGACTTATGTATATATAGTTCTTATGTTTTGTAATTTTGTTTTTGCAAGATTGAGCAGTTGAAACATGTCACAAGATTCAAGTCACCAAAGTTTTAGGAGCCCCCAAATAAGCATTAGCATGTGTAACTGTGGAGAACCAGCTTGTCAACTTACTTCCTTTACATATGATGAGAACTTTGGAAGGAGGTTATTAACGTGTTCTAATTACCGGTCTACCAGGAGATGTGATTTCTTCATATGGATAGATCCACCAATGTGTGAACATGGAAAGCGTCTCTTGTTCAAACTAAGACGTCTACGAGATTTACCTGCACGTAATAGGGAAAGGGTGAACAGAAATGCTGGCAATGAAGAGAGCACGTGGAAATTAATTTGTCTTGTATCGTGGTGTATTTTGTTGGGTATTATAATTAGTTTTTGGATGAAAGATATAGTAAAATTCTAAATGTAGTTTTTATTTTATAAACTTATGTCAGATAATAATAAAAATATTATATTTCTCAGTTGTATGTTACAAGTGATTGGTTTCTTAATTAGATTTTTAAATACAAGAGCTAATATAAGAGACTTATATACCATATATTAAACACAAAAATTAATTCACAATAATTATATACCATTCACTAAAGTTAATACACAAGAGTTATATACCATCCACTAAATATAAAAGTTAGTACAAGATAGTTATACACCATTATTAAATACAAAAGTTATTATCATGGACTTGAATACCATCCATTAAATACAAAACTGATATAAAAGAGTTGTTAATTTTTCATTAAATACAAGAGTTAATATAATAGACTTGTATACCATCTATTAAAGACACAAATTAAAACAAGAGTTATTCACTATCTATTAAACAAAAGAGATAATACAATTGACTTTCATATTATCCACTAAATACAAAACTAATACAAGAGAGTTGTTAATTTTTCATAAATACAAGAGTTAATATAATGGACTTGCATATCATCTATTAAACACACAAATTAAAACAAGAGTTATTCACTATCCATTAAACATAAGAGATAATACAAGAGAGTTATACAATGTAATACAATGGAATTCACATCCTAAACCATCCATTAAAAGTAATAGACACTAAACACAACATTTAAAACTACTTCCAAGGTTTCTTATTTTTCACATTCTTCTGGGGATCACCCTTCATTGGTTGAGGAATTTGTTGGCTAGATATTGGAATCTGTAACACCTTGAATTTCTATCAATTATATTCACAAAATAAAATATTAAGAAATATTAAAAAAGATTAAAAAGGGGTAATTATGAGAAAATAATTTGGATATTAAATAAGAATTTCTATTTTTTTGAAGGAAATAATCAAGATTGGAATAATAATTTCTTTGCCTGCAAGGCCAAAAATGAACAACAATAATAGGGATAAAGAGTTATGAAGAGAGTTGCACAAAAATTCATTGAAATACACCTTAAGAGGAGATTAAACACTTGACAAAATTTTCAACTCACCAAACAAGGTCTTAACTAATGGTTAGTTCTAAAGTAATGGCATGACATTTTTGTAATACTTAGAGTTTTGGAGGGTGATTATTAAGGGAAAAAAAGCTTCTCCAAGAAGGTAACATTTTTTAATTGTTTTTCCCCTTGACTTATTGAGCTAGTCGTCAGTCAAGCCCAAAGAAGCAGAAAATATCCACAGCAAAGGGAGAAAGAGGAAGAAGAAAAAAGGGAGAAAGAGTGAGAAAATTGAAGAAAATCTAAAGAAAAAGTGAGTAATCTTCCCTAATTTTGTGTTTTAGATATGAAAATTCTTGAATCTTATGATGTGGGGGAAAATCTATAACTTGGTGGGAGAGCTAGCAAGGAAAATCTATCTAAACCTAGTGAGAGAAACAATTTGGGTGGTGCAAAAAAGTAAGATCAACACCCTATTTTATGAGTTTTCTTAATTGAATGGCTTGATGGGTGCCTTGTATACATTTATTGAAGTATGATGGTAGGGTAGATAGAAACATTGATGATGTATTTATGGTGGTAATGACTGATTTTCATATATGTGCAAGATGTGGTAATTTGTAGAAATTATTGTGGCTAGATTTTTGAGTTTAATCCATGTTTTAATAACCATAATTATTTCCTCATAATTGCCTCTTTTTAATCATTTTTAACATTTCTTAATATTCTATTTTGTGAATATAATTGATAGAAATTCAAGATATTACAAAAGTAATGTATAAAACCTTCCCTCTAAAACATGTTCTCTTTTTAGCATATGCCTTATTAATAGGGTATCTTTTTTGACATTCTTTCTTTTGTGATTGGATGATGCCTACAAAATACAAAAAAGATTAAGTATAATATTTTGCAAACTTAGGCAAAAAAGTTGATAATTAGTTAAAAAACTTTATCTCCCTTAAATGTACTTCTTGTTTCAATAGTGTAGTCAATGATATTGGTAACTTGTGCAACTTGAACCTAGATACAATTCTTTAAAAATTGTCGCTAAAAATGTTATTTTTGGCCTTTTTTTTTAAATTTCAGTCAACTTTTAGCGACAATTTTAAGACAACCATCACTAAAAATGTTATTTTTTATGCTTCTTTTTAAAATTTTAGTCAGCTTTTAGCGATGGTTTTGAGACAACCGTCGCTAAAAATGTTATTTTTGATGCTTCCTTTTAAAATTTCAGTCAGCTTTTAGTGACGGTTTTGAGACAACCGTTGCTAAAAATATTATTTCTGGCACTTTTTTTTTTAAATTTCAGTTTTTAGTGACGATTTTTTAAAAATTGTCGCTAAATACTCGAATTTTTTTTTTTATAAATGTCACACTTCTTCCCCCATTTTTCACTCTCAACTTCCCTCTATTATTTTTTATTTAGAGAAGGTTTCTCCTTTCGATTGTGCTATTAGATTTTTTGTGAAAAATGCTTCTCTCTATTTTTTCTATGAAGAAGCAATAATGATGTAAATCTTTGTGAAAAATGTTTCTTCCTCATCCTCTCTCTCTTTGTAACGTTTCTCCCTCATCTTCCTTTTATTTAAATATCAATTTTAATTTTAAAATTCAATTAAATTTTTATCGTTGAATTGTTTTTTCTATGGATATTATTATTATTACGGATAAAATTATGAGAATCTTAAAAAATATCAAAATAAAAAATAAAAATAAACTGCACTCTATAAGTAAAAGGAAGAATGTGTAATCTAATTTCTGTCCATGGTTGAAAGATTGACTATCAGATTTCATTAAAAAAAACAGAGAATAAATAAGAGAGATTTAGTGACGATTTTTAAATTGTCACTAAAACAAAATATAGTTTTAGCAATGATTTTAAACCGTCGCTAAAAAACTAGAACTAAACCACTATCGTAAAAATAAATTTAACGACAGTTTCAGAACATTCGTTAAATTTGATTTAGTAACGGATTATTCACGGTTCTCGAAACTGTCGTTGGATTATAGATTCTACGATGATTTTTGTAATTGTTGTTAAAAGTTTTTGCGACGGTTAAAATCATCACTAAAATCATTAAAAAATTATCACTAAATTTTTTGTTTTTGTTTTATGTAATAACACTGAACCATGAGAGATTACCAAATGTTGATATGATTGTTTGAAGGTATGTTTATTTCCAGAAGGTAAGAATGATAAATTATTTGATCAATACAGAAATGGATTTATAGAAATATGTTTAAGAAAGAAAGAATGAGCCTGATAGAACAAATTGTGCTTATAAATGCAACACTGTTAGTGCTCAATATTTTTTATATCTAAATTTGTATCATGGATATGCTATAATTCTAAATGGGTTTTGAATAAAGATATTGAATAGATTTATATATGATTTAAGAAAGTATTTATATAATTTTATTTTGAGGAGAAGTCTTGTCAAAAAGACTATTTATTAATAGTAACAAATGTTAGTTTTGGTATATTTTGAACTAGAGTTAGTAGGAATATTGCTAATATTGTGTGACAATCAACACACAATTACTATTTAATATTTATATAATTTTATTTGAGGAGAAGTCTTGTCAAAAAGACTATTTATTAATAGTAACGGCATACCTCCTATCGTTATTAGTATTATTCTGACCAAGCAGGTAATTGTCTTACTGTTATGCATATAGAACAACTGACTAATGATATGTATATATGAAAGTGGTGATTTCTCTTCCCTTTCTTTCTTTGTGCTTACGAAACTTAATCGTCCTAATTATTCATATTACACATAATTTAAAATAGACTGGTTGTGGTAAACAATTATAATAATTTCAGAAAAATGCTTTTTGTTTATTTGTGTTAATGAGAATATGTATATATTACATTTTGTGACAAAGGAGAATTTATGAAATAGAAGTATCTAATATATCTTTTGATAAAAGTTTGTGTAGTAAATTGTTCCTAGTTTAAAATATTATGATGTTTGAAAGGTTATTCTTATGGTTCCATAAAGACGTTGATTTGAATTTATGCTAAAGTTTGTTTCAAGAATTTATGTCTCTGAATATGGAGATTTATTTGGAATTATGTATTTACGTATAACTCATGCATACTGCTTGTCCTGTTCCATTATACTTTTTGTTGTTTTATGATAAAGGTTTTGAATATAATAGAATTGGTTCATATTAATTGAACATAATATAAAAATTTAAAAATGTTTACTTATTCAATAATTATGCCAAATATCTAATTTAAAGATAAATTTTTTTAGAATATTATTAATATATTTTTAATTGATTAGAACATATGGGTTTCATTTATATTCTTTTAAAAAAATTAATTACTTTTTAATTAAAAAAAATTAAAGACTTTAATTTGAATTTCTGCTAAAATTTATTCTAAGAATTTATGTCTCTGAATATGGAGATTTATTTAGAATTATGTATTTGCGTATAATTTGTGCATATTATTTGCCATATACTATTATATTTTACGTTATTTATTCATTGAATTACTAGACTCGTCATCCTTTATTTTTTATGTTTTTAAATAAAGTTTAGAATTAAAGTAGTGCAACATAAGCGATAGAAAATAGGTTATCTTGGTGAGTCCAATTTGTTTATGAGCTTAATTTTAATTGTTTATCTACCTAGTTGTTTCCATTATTATTGGTAGGATCCATGTTTTTTATGCATATTGATGTGGTTGTTTTATAATAAAGGTTTTGAACATAATAGATTTTTAGGGAAAATGCAGATTTCCACCCTTATGTATAATGACAAATGCATCTTCCCCCTTTATTTTTCATACGTTGCAATGTCTCCCTAACCTTGTATTCTATTGTAATATTCCTCCATCGTTAGATTTTCTGTCATTTTTAACATTTTGTCACTTGAAAACACCAAAATAACTTTAAAATTAAATAAAAAACAAAAATGAAGTCAAATTTTTTTTCATCACTTAACTTTTTTTGTTTTTTTTGTTTTGTTTTTCACTCAGGCATGATAGCAAAGGGACATTATCTCACTCATAAATTTTTCTCCACTCACTCATGCACACTAAAGCAAGAAAGGAAAGAGAAAATTTTTAACACACCACATTCAACTCAAAATGGGATACATCTGAGAGGGTGACTTGCAAGCTTTTTATAGGCTAATTTAACTAATAAAATATTATAAACCCATTTGTGAAGAAACCAGAAGATTGGACCATATTTTGGTGCAACCAAAGGGTGTGGTGCAGCCTTTGTAGTGCAACTTTGTAGGTAGTTTGGTGCAATCAAAATAATGCTGTGTAGCCAGTGTATTAGTGCGACTCTGCTTTTGTTGGTGGCCTGCAATTTAATTTAATTATCTTACATTGCCTCCCTTAAATCAAGCTTGTATTATTCCAAACATCTTCTTCAATTTATGAAATGACTCAAACTTTAATGGCTCCGTAAAAATATCAACAATTTGTTCTTCAGTGCGACAATAATTAATTTTCACTTCTTTCTCAGACACCAACTCTCATATCTTATGGAATCAAATATCTATGTGCTTGGACCTCCCATGGAAAACTGGATTTTTACACAATGCCATTGCAAATTTGTTGTCACAAAATATTTTTGTTAGAGTATTATGCTTTTGATGCATTACTTCAAGAATTTTTCTCAACCATACTGCTTGTGTAGCACAACTAGTTGCTGTTATATATTCTGCTTCAGTTGCAGAAAGTGCAACAACTGGTTGTTTCTTAGAAGACCATGATACTGCACCAGTGCTCAGATGAAATGTGTACCCTGACGTTCTTTTTCTTGTCTCTATATCTCCGGCCCAATCACTATCTGTGTATCCAACAAGCTTCACATAATTATTATTAGCATAAAAAATTTCATCAGTCAAATTACCTTTGATATATCTAAGAATTCTCTTTGCTCCTTGCAAACGTGGCTCTTCCATAAATCTGCTTAGTAATCCTACTCCAAATACAATGTCTGGTCTGGTTGTAGTTAAATATCTGATACTTCCAATCAAACTTTTGTAGTAGGTCGAATATACCTTTTTACCTTCTTTTTCTCCTGTCAGCTTCAATTTCTCTTCAACCGGTGTGGAAATCGGTTTTGAACTCTTCATCTTGAATTTCTTCAAAATATCACTAGCATATTTTTTCTGAGAAATGAATATTCCATCATTTTGTTGAACTACCTCTATATTGAGAAAATAAGACATTAAGTCCAGATCTGTCATCTTAAAATAACTTATCATAACCTCCCTAAATTTTGCAATCATCTTTAAATTATTGCCAATGAATATTAAATCATCAACATAAAGGCACACTATAAGAATATCTCCAGACTCAATAAATTTAATATATAAAGTGTGCTCAAAAGGACATTTTTAAAATCCATGCTGCACAAAATAAGAATCAATCTTCTTATACTATGCTCTTGGTGCATGCTTCAAGCCATACAATGCTTTCTTCAATCTATAAACTTTATCTTCTCCCTTGATTATATAACCTACAGGCTGCTCAACATATACTTCTTCCAAAGTACCATTCAAAAAAGTAGACTTAACATCCATTTGATATATTTTTCAATTATTTTGTGCTGAGAGAAAAATAATCATGCGAATTGTTTTTAATCTTGCAACAGGAGCAAATACTTCAAAATAATCAATACCTGACTTTTGCTTATAACCTTTAGCCACTAACCTTGCTTTAAAGCGGTCAATTTCACCATTAAGCTTGTACTTTCTTTTGTAGACTCATTTGACTCCAATTGGCCTTTTATTTACTGGTAAATTTGTTAATTCTCACGTTCCATTCTTCTCAATAGCATGTATTTCGCCATCCATGGCTTTTTTCCAATTTTGATCGTCAAAAGCTTCTTCAAATGTGACTGGTTCACAATTTGCAAATAATGCAAAATTGATAATCTCCTCATCAGATGAGTTGTTATAATTACTAATAACATAATCTTCCAATTTAGCTGGTAACCGACGACATCCTGTGGCCTGCTAGATGACTCTGTTTCATCTGGAGTTGGATCTGGCTATTTTTCATTTTCTTTGTAGTTATCAGAAATTACCATCGACTCCTTTTGGGATTTTGAGGACAATTCCCACATTCCGCCTTCATCAAATGTCACGTCTCGGCTGATAATCACTTTTTTTGTCTCTGAATTATAAAGTTTGTAGGCTTTTGAGTTCGTGCAATAGCCTACAAAGATACATTTTTCACCTTTATCATCTAATTTCTTCCTGAGTTAGTCTGGTACATGAGCATATGCAATACATCCAAAAACTCTGAGGTGTCAAATTAAGGGTCTCCTTCCACTCCAGGCTTCTTCAAGTGTCTTATCATGAACACTCTTTGTAGGGCGCCTATTTAAAATATAGATTGCAGTGGCGATTGCTTCTGCCCAAAATTCCTTAGGCATTTGTTTCGTTTTTAACATGCATCTCACCATGTCCATGATTGTTCTATTTTTTCTTTCAGCAACTCCATTTTGTTGAGGTGTGTATCTGGTTGTTAATTAATGTTGAATTCCATGTTGCTCAAAGAAATTTGTACAGGCAAGATATTCTCGCCCTCTGTCTGTTCTGAATGCTTTGATTCTACAGCCACTTTACTTTTCTACAAATGCCTTGAATGTCTTAAAGACATCACATGCTTCTGATTTCTGCTTCAAAAAATATATCTAAATCTTCCTGCTAAAATCATCAATGAAAGTAATAAAATGAGTCTTTATACTTCTTCCCTATTTGACAAGTCTCACATACATCATTTGGAATATTCACAATAGGCAAACCAGAAACATATTCTTTTCGTGATAGATAATTCAATTCAGAAAAATGAAAATGACCAAATCTCATATGCCATAACCAATCATCATTTAGAATTATAGAACTCAAACAGGAAAACTTATCATGTTGAATTTTCAAAGGGAATAGGCGATTCTTAGTCATCATTACCTTGGCAATTAATTTTTCAATTTTGTCAATCAATATGCAATAACCGTGGTGGATCTGCATGTTTAACCTTTCTCTAATAGTTGTCCCATACTCAATAGATTGTTATGAAGAACAGGACCATGGAAAACATCAGAGACAAAATTTTGTGATCCATCCTTCAATCTAATAGCAATTTGACATTTTCCCAAAATCAGAATATTTGTATTATTTTCGAATTTTACAATAGATTTAACTGTTTCATCTAAAGAATCAAATAAATCCTTTTTTTCCACACATATGATTACTACACCCAGTATCCAAATACCAAATATTTTCATCTTCTGAAAATGTATTACTTGCCAAAAATAAACTTTGTGGGTTATCAAAATTCTCACCAATATTTTGGTATTGATTTTCTGCCATGTTTGCCTGTTGTCTAAATCTGCAATCTGCAATTTTGTGCCCAAAATTTCCACAGTGAAAACAATTATAATTTGTTCTTTCTTGATAGTTGTTACCTCTTCCTCTTCCTTGATTGTCGTGCCTGAAATTTTTTTCACCTCTTCCTTGACTAGGTGATCTATAATTGTTGTCTTTGCCCTGGTTGAAATTGCCACGTCCTCTTCCTTTGAAATTTCCTCGACCTCGACCTCGACCTCTATAATTTCTTCTTCCTCTATTATTGAAATCACGACCTCTATCTTCAGTGTTTTGGCTAGATTCAGAAATGTTATTGAGATTTACCTGACTTTTTAAGGCTTCTTCATTAACTTTTTATGTCTTCTCCAAGATTATGCTTACATGGCTTTCAATGCTTCCTTGCAACTCTGCTACTGTCATGGTGTTTGTGTCATGGGACTCAATTATTGTAGTCACCACATGGTCAAATTTTATTGTCATATTTTGTAGAATTTTCTCCACCACTTTGTTGTCATAAATGTCTTCTCCATACACCCTCATCTTATTGACAAGATCTGTGACACGTGAAAAATATTGTTTTATACTTTCTGAATTTGACATTTCATACCTCTCATGTTCTCTACGCAAGGATTGCAATTTCGACTCCTTTGTATGATAGCTTCAAAATGTCCCATCCATCTTTGACTTTTTTGGCATTTGTAATTTTGCCAAAAATTGAGTAATCTACACCTTGATGAATTTGTGATAGCGTCAACTGGTCCCTTCTTTGAGCAGCTTCATCAGCTCCTTGTTGTAATCCTGGATCAACTAAGCTCCAAATATTGTGAGCCTTTAAATAGGTAGACATCAACAGTTCCTAGTAATTGTAATCAAGTTTCCCATCTAATTTGAGACCTAACCAAACAAAATTATAATTGGTTGCCATATTTCTCTCTCAAAATATCTAAATTTTTTTGTAAAAGTGAGAACTCTCTTGCTCGTCACAAAAAAGATTTTTTTTTTATGCTAAAACTACTAGGCTCTCAGGCTCTGATACCAATTTGATAGCAGAGTGACATTATCTCACTCATAAAATTTTATCCACTCACTCACACACACTAAAGCAAGAAAGGAAAGAGAAGATTTTTAACACACTACATTCAACTCAAAATGGGATACATCTAAAAGGGTGATTTGCAAGCTTTTTATAGGCTAATTTAACTAATAAAATATTACAAATCCACTTGTGAAGAAATCAAAAGATTGGACCATATTTTGGTGTAACCAAAGGGTGCAGTGCAGCCTTTGCAGTGCAACTTTGTAGGCAGTTTAGTGCAATCAAAATAATGATATGCAGTTAGTGTATCAGTATGGCTCTGCTTTTGTTAGTGGCCTGCAATTTGATTTAATTATCTTACATGGCACCGTAAATGTAAATTTGTTCTTCCCCTTCTTCTACAAATCAAGAAGCATAACCACTGTGGGAGGCTGTCGTTTTCCTTCAACCAAGCTGCCATCGTTCAACCCACCAAGCGCATCGTCCGATTCACCTAGCATCATAATGAGCACCGCAACCTATCCACCTGCGAGCTTAAGCACTAATAGCAGAGCTCGAGCACTGTTTTCGTCACCCTCTGCCTCTTGTAGTTAACCTGCCTCTTCTAACTTCATCTCCTTCTTGTAACAATTAGGTAATTTATAATTTCTGCTCTCTTCTTCAATTTGAAAGATTCATTGGGTAAAAGATTTTTGATCGTGTGTTTCTGTTGATTGCAGATATTGGGCACTAATAATATAAATATTTCAAATTACCATATAATGTAAATATTCATTGGAACAGGAGATTGCGATTTCGAGAGCACTTTCACAACCTCTGCTTCAATTTTCCATCCCCAACTTTTACCATCTGATAAAAGAAGGGGAAGAACAAACTTACTTTTAAGGTGCTTGAGTGAAAAACGAAAAAAAATTAAGTTAAGTGATGAAAAAAAATCTGACTTCATTTATGTTTTTTTATTAAATTTTAGATTATTTTAATATTTTCAAGTGACAAAATGTTAAAAATGATGAAAAATCTAACAGTGAGAAAATATTGCAATAGAATACAAGGTTAGAGGGGACATTGCAACAAAGACAAGGGAAGAAGATGCAATTGTCATTATACATGAGGGTGTAAATTTGCATTTTCTCCTAGATTTTTAGTTGTATTTAAATTTGGAATTTTGTAAAATGATGCTAAATGTTTCTATTTTTGTAAAACGAACAAATTTTCTCTATGGTTATGATATATCTAAAGTTAGATCCTTATTATATTTTATTTAAATATCATTTTCAATTTGTGTAGATTTGATTATAAGAAGGCTAAATGCTCATGTGTGATTTATGTATAGGTTTTATTTGGATATGATATTGTATTATGTGAATGAAAGGTTTTCAACACAAATTTTATTTATGTTATGTTTTAAGTAAAAAACTGCTTTGGTAAATATTTTGATTGTTCTACGGTTTTTTAAATAAATAAAATTATTATTTTTTGCGTTATGTTTACTGTTAAGATAGGCTTCATTACAAGATGAGATAACCTTTGTTTTAGCGTCGGTCACGTGTTCTGAAACAGGAATTATAACAATAATAAAATATGATTAAATATATAATATTAAGTGTAATTTTACATTATATCTAATATAAATACAGAACACTTATTGAATACAATTATGTGTTTGAAATATGAGTGTTTCAAATATCCTTATCTGAAACATCAGTGTTTCAAAATTCCTTATCAAGGTTGGGATTGTGCTCCACACCATCAACATTTCTAAACCACTAAGTCTGACTAAAACAAGCTGCACATCGAGGGACATCTTCCATAACCCACTCATGGCCTTTTGGGAAGTATATTCCTGTCCTTGGATGTGGAACCCAGCATGTTGCATCCTCTGTCTTCCCATCATTACTACTACTATTACTACTATTCTTTGAGATTGATCCACACGTTTCTGCAGCACCTTGAGCCGTTCCTGAGAACTTGTTGAGCCTACTCCTTGCTCTGTTAGTTTCTCTGTAGTTTGACATTCACAAATTCATTTCTTGTATCTGTGTTAGCGCTTGGCATATGAAGTTTGAACACAATGCACAATCTTAAAAGTTCCTAAGCCTTTAATAAATTGATGATTAAGGAAGTTATTAATGATAATTACCGCATAAGCAATAACTTTGATTTGGTGATGCCACCCCTTGCCATAAAAGCTGCAATACGAAGAATATGAAGAAACAACCGAGGAAGCAATATGTGAATGCTGGATTGTGTATTTGATTGGATTTCTGTAATTCTTGAACTTAGTGGGTATTTATAACCAAACACTCTAAGTATGAACCAATGGAGAGAATAAGTTCTATGGTGCTGGCGCACCCAAAAGCACAAATACAGAGAGAGAATCACCACCGCGTATAGAAATGTTCTAGAAAAAGTTTACCGCCTGGGAGCAACGGTGACATAGCCGCCGCGCAGGCGTGGACTGTCGGAGAGAATCACCAACACGGAAGTCATGCAGATGATGATGATGATGGCGATGGTTATTGAAATAGATCGAAGTGACGGTCTTGTCCAGGAAAGGAATCGATCGATAGCGGCTCGTCCCAAACGATGCCTCCTATTGTAAAATAGCACCGGAGCGCTCATCGTGCACCGTAAAACACGAATCACTTACTTTGATGAAGCGAGAAAATGCTGTTTGACAGGAATCCAAGCAGAAATTTATAGCGAAAGGAAGTCAACTGTCGAGTTCGCACTTCACATTTCTCTTGATGAAATGAAACGGTTTCTATTCCCGCTTTTCCGAGAAAGAGAGGAGAAAATTAAGGGTCCAAACCGATTAACTTTATTGGCTGAAGGAAAAAAAAATTGCTTTATATTGCTTTTGGATGTGGTTCTGTAGGCAGCCCCTTTGTACATAATGGTGGGGTTCACAAAAGGACCGCATCGAAGCCGTCCGTTTGCTATAAAATGTTGGGACCATTTATCAAAAAAAAAAAAAAAAACTCACTTAAAATCCACATAATTAAGCATCAAATGAATGGGTCAGAATTTAAAATTTAGAGTTTAAAATTTTAAATAGTATTTAATTTTATGAATTTTTAGTGAGTTTTTGAATGAGATATAGAATATGTTTAATAAGTCAAATAAGTTAGTTTATAGTTTATTTAACTAATTTATAAGTTTATTTGACAAAATTAGAGGTGTTTGGTAAACAAACTTATTTGAGAGTTTATAACTTTTTATTATACGCTACTTTAAGTAGCGTATAGTTTTTAACTGATAGTTTTTATAATTTTATTTTATTTTATCCTTATTAGTTTATTCAAATTTCAACACTATCATATTTACAAGATGACATTATTTTTACTATGTTTAAACAACATTCAAATTATATACCCCATAATAAACTTCAGATATTATTAATAGTGACATAAAGAATGAAAATTTAGAGACATCTATTGAGATGAAAGAAATTCGCAATAATATTGTTAATTTATTGTAGGCCTCTAAATGATATGTTTATTTTGTATTTTTTAGGATTTTATAATGAAATGTAATTACTAATAAAAAATGATAAATTTTATATAAGTACATTCTTTTATGTCATTTTATATTTATCAATTAATTCAATAGTTAATTTTACTAAACACTTCTAATTCAATAAATTAATTTAACAGCTTTTAACTTTCAGTTAAAAATTAACTTTTCAACTTTCAGCTAACTTATCAGCTATTTTTGCCAAATATAGCCATAAGCTATATTTGGCAAAAATAGCTGATAAGTTAGCTGAAAATTTAAAAATTAGTTAAAAACTGAAAAATTAATTTTTAGCTGAAAGTTGAAAGCTGTTAAACTAATTTATTGAATTAGAAGTGTTCGGTAAAATTAACTATTGAATTAACTGATAAATGTAAAATGACATAAAATGATATATTTATATAAATTTTATTATTTTTTTGTTAGTAATTACATTTTATTATATAATCCCAAAAAATAAAAAATAAATATATCATTTAGAGTCTCACAATAAATTAGTAATACTATTGCAGATCTCTTTCATCTCAGTAAATGATTTTAAATTTTCATTCTTTGTGTCACTATTAATAATATCTAGAAGTTCATCATAGGGTATGTAATTTAGATGTTATTCGAGTATAGTAAAAATAATGTCATCTTGTGAATATGATAGTATTAAAATTTGAATAAAATAATAAAGATAAAAAAAATTATAAAAACTATCAGTTAAAAGTTATACGCTACTTAAAGTAGCGTATGATAAAAAGTTATAAGTTATATTCAAATAAATTTGTTTATTAAACACTTCTAATTTGATTAAAAAATCTTATAAATTAATTAAATAAACTATAAATTAACTTGTCAAACATATTCATAATTTTTCTTATACACTTTAACACATAACCGTTAACAATTAAAGATCATCAGTTTTAGGAAGACATTAACATAATTAAGGATTAAATTGAGAGATTTTATTTGGTGTAAAGGATTAATTTAGAATTTTGTTTTTAGAGAATTAATTGAAATAACCATTTTATAGAGGACTAAAATAATATATTAATAAATTAAATTGAAACATCAAATACGCCATACTCCATGCATGCTCGACAACCTTTAATTACTGTTTGTATGGAGAGCCATAAAGGATTTGATTTGGAATGATTTTATTTGGAACTTGCTTTGGTGTTTTCAATACGATTACATAAACTTTTTATTCTTAAATTGTATTAAAATTTGTGCATATTTATAAATATACTTAGCTTTCAATACAATAATATATATAATAAAAATAACTTGATTCAATTATTGAAGAATTCAAATTTTTGAGAGGTTGAGTTTTTATTCTATCTATTACTTTTTAACATTCAAATAATAGTTTAGATATTTAATTACCTCACCCCACTTCATTCCACTGCACTCTATCCTCAACTCACACTCTTAAAGGAGTTTCAAAATAGTGTTTTTTATAAGAGAATTTTAGTAAAATCTATTTTTAATATGTTTGAGTATGATAAATATAAAAATTTATGTGTTATATGTTATCTAAATAATATAAAGAAGTTAATTTTTTTATCCACAATCTAATAATTTAAGTATCAAGTCTTTATATTTTATATTATAGTGGAATACTTATGGGGTATTTGATATTGAGATTAAGTAGTTTAATAATTTCGTTTGTTATCTTGACTGTGAAATAAGTATTTGTCCATGATGTGTCAATCCCTCTTGATACCAAAGCCTATTAGTTTTAAAAGCGGTCATATATAGTAAATATTAGAAGAAAACTGAAGAACACCTTCTGCAATAAACATAGAAGGAATCAAAATAAAAAGTAAAATTTTTTTATAAACCAGTTTACAGTTTAAGAACTCATCAATTTGAAAATTGGAGGGTTTTAATTATTGTTTGTTTACGTTACAAAACGATGGTAATGATGAATAAGAAGAAAAAAAAAAACTCTTATGCAAAATAATGATGTGCTATAAATAATAAATTAAGGGTTTATTCAATGGTCAGAATAAAATAAAAATGGATAGAATAGTAGATTAGATAAAAGTAAGATAAAATATAAGTCTAATAAATTTTTATCTTAAAATAAATATTATGCTATCATATTTTATATTTGAAGTAAATCAGATAACAGTAGAATATGATATAAATTATATAAAATGACAAAATTAATTTTATAATAAAATTACATATATAATTATTTAAAATTATTTTTAATATAATTTTTTATTATTTTAAATATTAGAAACAATCCTAAAACAACATTCTACATGTATTACTGGAATGAATAAATATGTATTACTTTTGATATTTTATTCACATTTATTTTTATTTTTATTTAAAATATTAACTTATTTATATTTTAATTTTAAAATAATAAAGATGTAAAAAATTTTAAACATATTAAAAATAATATAAATTTAATTTAAATAATATTTTTAATAATAATAATTCAATGTACATCCAACGTTAATAATAGTTTGAATTTTTTTAAAATATTTTTAATTTAAATAATATTTTTTTAAAATAATACAAATTAAATTCTCTTATTTTTTATTTTTTGGATTTTTTTTAATTTTTATTATAACTAATATAAAATACATGATTTTTGATGCAGAAGGAAGTTATCATGTTCATAATCCAACCTATCCTATAAGATAACAATTTGAATTAAAAAACATGATAGAATAGAATATTTGATAGTGTTATTCTATGCTATTAGTGTTTCAAACATAAAATAAAAGCAATCTAAATATATTATTCTATCTTATTTTTTCTATCTTTAATACCAAACGAGTCCTAATAGTATAATAGATAATAAATTTAATAGATAAATTATTTTAATTAATTTATAAATTTAAAAAATTAAATTGATATAATAAATTATAAAAATATTAAATTAACATATTTTTTAAAATAAAAAGATAAAATTACAATTAAGTTTAATATTGTTATTAGAATATCTTCAAGTTTTGTAAAACAAGATCCTCCAAGTGATTTTAACAGGGCATTTGATTTAAGCGTTTTCTTATAATTAACATTTTTCAAATGTGAAGTTAATTTCTTTTCAGAATGTTGAGGTTGTCATGTTTCAACAAAAACAAACTTTCTAACATTTTAATTTTTTTTTTTTTTTTGAACTCCAACTTTCTTACCGCGGAAGACACTTATGTGGATATTTGACTATTATTGTGTTATTTCGTAGTTCTAACTTTTTGGCACGTGATAAAAGGCATGAGACTTCAAGGGTGTCGCTAGAAGTTGGAATAAGAAAAAGAAAGGAATCCAATGAGAAAAAGTGAAAAAGAAGGAAATGATTTTTCACATCTTTTTTGAAGTGCATGTACCAACGAGTACAATGTTTTGTTTGGAAATTATTTTTAAAACTATTTTTTTTATAAAAATGTAACTCAACAAATAATTTTAAAAAATATTATTTTATTATTTTAGTGTAAAATTATTTTTAATTTTTTAAAAAATAAGGATAATTATTTTTTATTAATAATAAAATTATAAATAATTTATTAAAATTAATTTTTAACTATCACGTAAATCATAATATTATGTTTTGAAACATTATTTTTAAAATTTATATTTAAATAAATTTTTATTTTTTATTTAAAAAAAAATTTTACTATCATTTTTTAAAAACAATAAAATAAAAACATTTGAAAATACCTCTAAACAAACCCTTAACTTCTACTCAAAACCAACAAAAATTAACGGGCTATTCATCTTCATTGTTTGCTCCAACAGCAACATAAAAAATGTTTGATTGCTTGTGACTTTTAAATTAGAAAAAAAAAATTATGGTTCTTAACTATTTTTAATAAAATAAATATAGAAGCTAATAAAGAGAAACAGAGAAACCTTATTAAACACGAGCTAATAAAAAAAAATATAAATATTTTTTTCAACTTTGAATAATTTACAAATATTTTCTTTAATTTTAAAAATAAAAAAAATACTTTCATTAACCTTTACTTGCATACATTAAATACATTCCGTCTATTTTTTATTAACAAAATTAATAGAGATGTCATAATTTTTTTCTAAATGACATTTTACTATTCAGATTACATACGATAGTTGGGTCATAAATTTATATA
The DNA here is from genome assembly GCA_037074535.1 of Gleditsia sinensis. Lineage (NCBI taxonomy): Eukaryota > Viridiplantae > Streptophyta > Magnoliopsida > Fabales > Fabaceae > Gleditsia > Gleditsia sinensis. The sequence goes on from CM073463.1 coordinate 4,098,878, forward strand.
ATTTTATAAGAGTAACTTAGCATATCTATTGATTTTGTCAATAAAAAATGCAGAATTGTTAAATAATTGTTAGTAAAACTTAAAAGGGAGTAATTTTCAAACAGAAGTGTTGGTCAAAAGTTAGTAAAGCTATGCATTGTAATTTTTCATATTCAGATTCATTATTTCTCACCCTTGGTTAATCCCAATCATGAAGTGCTATAGATGGTTTTCTTACTATGAAAATACAAATAGAAAATCACTTCACTCACACACACTTGCGCACTCTCTTGTTCGAGAAATTGAGAAACCTTCGTAATACCAACTATATTTTTATTCAAAGGGTCCTTGAATTCCATTGCAAGCCTCCTGTATCTTTATTTATAGTACTAATTTTATAACTTCTTTTAGCACATGACAATACATATACGTACAATACATGATAAAATATATAATATTTAAGTATAATTTTATATTATATCTCGTTTGAATATGGAACACTTATTGAATACGATTTGTGTTTGAAATATCGGTGCTTTAGACATCCTTATCAATATTAGGGTTGTATTCCACACCATCGACATTTCTGAACCAGCATGTCTGACTGAAACAAGCTGCACTTTTAGGGATATCTTCCATAACCCATTCATGGCCTTTTGGAAAGTATATTCCTGTTCTTGGATGTGGAACCCAGCATGTTGCATCCTCTATCTTTCCATTGCTACTACTACTGCTATTCTTTGAGATTGATCCACACCTTTCTGCAGCACCTTGAGCCGTTCCTGAGAACTTGCTGAGCCCAGTACTCTTTGCTCTGTTAGCTTCTCTATAGTTTGACCTTCACAAATTCATTTGTTCTATCTGTGTTAGAACTTTGGTGGGTTTGACCTAATTTGGTCCAATTAAATTTGGTTCGTCACTTTAGTGGATTGAATTGACCTGGCCTTTTTAATAACAAGACTAACAAAATAATAGGCTAAGTCATTTTAAAGAATTGAGAATTAAGCACATTAATTTATTAAAAAATAAAATTTATAAAAATTTAAAAAATGTTAATTATTCAATAATTATATCAAATATCTAATTTAAAGATAAGTTTTTTTAAGAATATTATTAATATTTTTTTAATTGATAGAATAGATGGGTTTCATTTATATTCTTCAAAAAAATTAATTACTTTTTAATTAAAAAAAATCAGCTTCTAAGATTGGGCTAGCGCCTAATTTTGTTTAATTTGACACTAACGAGGGGAGGAAATGAGAATCTAAATTTTTATTTTATCAAGTATTGTGTTTAGTTGATAAAATAGAAAAGCTATGGAAAGAGAATAACCTTATATGAGGGAAAGGTGATTACTTTTTTAAAAGTGATGAAAAATGAGAGAATAAAATGAAATTGAATTAAAAAAGATTAAAGTGTCATTCTAAAATATCTTTCTTATTTATATTTTATTTATTATTAATAAATAAAATAAAATAAATAATGTTTAAATTATTTTTAAATATTATTAATATTTTTAATAAAATTTTTATATTATTAATTATCTATTTTATTTTTTATTTATAACAATTTAAAATAATTTTTTAAGTAAAAATAATATATTTTTTTAATAATTTTATTTTTCAAAATATTTTTATCTTTTTATCAATTTTTCATTTCATTTCTGTATTATTTAAGATATACCAAACATAAAAAAAATAATAAAAATTTTATTATTTTTCATATTATATTAAATATAATTTTAATAATATTATTTTATTTCATTTTTAATTTTCATTTCCATTCTTTTTTTTTTCACCAATAGACCTAAGAAATTCGGATCCTCTTAATCCATTTGGACTCCGTACCAAAAAGTTATGATTGAAGGTACAAAACAGTGTGCCACTAGCATTCAAACAATCTCACATACAAATAAACAAAGGGATATATGGGCACACAGAGATGATGCAAGTAAGAAGCAGTTTCCTAAGCCTTTAATAAATTGATGATGGAGGAAGTTATTAATGATAGTTACCGCATAAGCAACAACTTTGATTTGGCGATGCCACCTCTTGCCATAGAAGCTGCAATACGAAGAAACAACCAAGTAAGCAGTATATGTGAATGCTGGAGTGAGTGCGTATTTGATCCGATATCTAAAACTCTCCAACTTACCGGGTTTTTATAACCCAACACTCCAAGCATGGTTCCAAAATGGAGAGAATAAGTTCTATCTTACATCATCCAAAAGCACAAATGCAGAGAGAGCGAGAGCGAGACAGAGATTTGTTTTGATAAAAAATAAGTTTAAGGTAAAAGAAAAACTACTTTATTCTAAGTCAACCCAAAATTTATAATAATATCTAAATCATGATCTATTACAAAAAATTGTCTAAAACAAGAATCAAATTTAAATCTTATATGTGAAATTTATAATAATATTTATAGATTACTTACTAAAAAAATTACTAATAACAAAAATCGAATTTAAATTTAATAAATGAAGTATTTTAAATTTTATTATATGAACCAATTTCTAAGTAAATTTTTTTTTATATAAGCTCAGTTTATAAAAAATTATTAAAATAAATCAATAATTAATAGGTAAGTAAGCATGTTTATGAACTTTTTCATGAGACTTTTACTTTTAAATCGAATTTATCTAAAAAATTTTTTTTGTTCAAAGGGAACCTATTGTAGAAGAGAGAGAGGGGGAGTGTATGTAGAATTGACCCCTCGTGGGTCAAAACCCCTAACAATTATGTTTAAAAAAGAGATTGGGATCCTTTAAAAAAAAATTTAAAAAAACAATTGAGTAAATTTAAGAAATAAAAATTAATAAATTTTATTTATTTATTAAATTGTGTTTTTTTTTCTTTTAAATTTATCATTTAATTTTTTAAAAAAATTTAAAGAATCCCAGTCTTTTTTTTTTCTGCCAGTTAACTCAAAAACTCTCAATGGAATTTGTCTTTTAAATGTGAGAACTTTGAGGTTCGAAAATTAATCGGTGGTTGTAAACTATCGCTTTGAGGACAATTTTCAAAAGGCGATCCCAAAAACGGATAAAAGGGGAGGTCTATGTAAATTGTACGAGCGGGGAATATAATATTACTTTTTATCGTGGATGAGATTTGTGCTTCGCCTGTGGGAAAATGCGTGTCAGAATAAACACCATTTCTCGTTCTCTCTTTTTTGTTAAGACAGAAATGAGCAGCATTAATTAACCACGAAGATCAAAGAGAATATTGAAAATCTACGGAGGTTATGTGTGTGTTTGGATTGGCTTTTTTTCCATCGCAAACGTGATTTTGGGGTAATTTACAGAAGCAACATTTTGTTGCTTCTGGCAAAATCCCAGTGAAAACGAACTTTTGAAGCTTTCTACCGTCAATCCAAACACACCCTATATATGGTAGCATAATGGATTGAGGGGAAATCCGAAATTAATCATTATTCTTACAGTGACGCCCTTTCTTTGCAATGCATTTGGTCATTTCTCGTCTTTTTGGGAAATACTTGGCAGCAGCCCATATGAGATTTGAGAATATCGTTTTTGGAGAAAATATTTGACAAGCTACTTAAATAGTTTCTAGAACTGATCGCTGATCGGAGTTACTTCTATTCAGATTGAATTTTTTGACGAGAAAATTTAGAGTCGGTCTAAATTTTTTAAAAAAAGTATATGAAATTTGAGAACTGGGATATCATTTTTGAACAAAAATTTAGAAAGTCAACTTCTTTAATAAGAAGTTGAGAACATAGCATGTGATCTTTTTTTTAAAGATTCAATCACGTTTTCTTATTAAGAACACAGAAAGAATGAGAATAAAAATTTAAAATGAAAGAATAAAATAAAATTTTATTATTAAAATTACGTTTTGTACAATATATAAAATGAATAAAATTTTTATTAATTTTTTATATTTGATATATTTTAAATAATGTAAAAATTGAATGAAAATTTTAAAAATAAAGAATAACATTTATTTTTTTTAAATAATAATATTAAAATAATATTATTTTTATCTAAAAAATTATTTTAAATATATAAACTTTGAGACTTAAAATATTATTTTTGAACAAAAAAAAAAAATTAAAAACTCAACTTGATAAGAAGTTAAGAACATAGATAGCATGATCTTTTTTTAAAGATTCAATCATATGCCATAAGTCTAAAGTCCAATTTATTGACAAAAATAAGAATGGGAATGAAAATTTAAAATAAAATAAAATAAAATAATATAAAATTTTATTATTAAAATTACGTATAATATAATATAAAAAAAATGAAATTTTTATTATTTTTATACGTTTGATATATATTAAATAATATAAAAATAGAATATAAAATTTAAAAAATGACAAAAATATCTTTAAAAAATAATAATATTTTAATTTAAAATTTTTTTTAAAAAATATTAATAATATTAACAAATATTTTAAACATTACTTTTATTTTATTTATCAATAACAAATAAAATATTTTTATTTTTTTATTTTTATTTTATTCCTCTCTTTTTCTTTCTATCACTTTTTAAAGATAGACTATTTTTTCATACAAAACAAAATACATATTTTTAAAGAATATACGGACTCTCTATATTTCGAAAATATGCATGTTCTTGTGCTGTTTTAAAAATATGTTACCATTTATTATTACATTCAGTATACTTTTTAGTTGAAGTATTAAATATTTATTAATAATTAAATTCATTTGAAAAATGTTTAATATATCATTGATTTATTATATATAATAATTTTAAACATCACTCGTGTTTGTTAGCATTTGATTTGGAAATTGAAATTAAAATTTTTGAGAATGAAACATAAAAATGATATATTCTTATATTTGTTTTAAATTTTAAAATATAAAACATAAAAATATATTATTATTTATGTTAATCATGTATAAAATTTAAACTTTTTTACTCTTTTATCTTAAATTTTAAAATTTAATATTTTAAATATTAAATTATAAACTATAAAATTCAAATCCTTTTCTCCTGATGCGGCCAACTCTAAATATTTTTTTTCTTTTTATTTTAAATTTTAAACTCTAATTTATAAAATATAAATTTTAAAATATTAAATTTTAAATTTTAAATTTTTAACTCTAAACTATTAAATTTTAAATCTTGACATGTATTTTATATTTTTTTTTCATTTTTTAATATATGAATTATTTATATATGTATTTTATCTTTTGTTAAAAACTAATAGATAATTTTAACAAATTGTCAAATATTTTTAAAAATATTTGTAATAAACTAAACATAAAAATTCGTTCATTTTAAAAAATCTTTGATTGCAGGAGTCAAACATTTTCTATATATAATAATTTTAAAGTGAAATTCATATTTTTTTTAAATTTAAAACAAGTTTAGAGTTTCAAATATTTGTGAATATTTTCAAATTCAAATTGAAATTAAAAACTGCTACCATTAATTCCGTGTTTGTGTTGTGGGTCACGTCTCTAGAATCAGAGACAAAGAAAACCAAAAAGCCAGAGTCTTGATATTAACCGTCCAAATTTCGCACACGCCCTTTGTGGGTTCGTTACAGAACCATTACGGGGGGAGGTGGCGTGGGTTCGTTACAGAACCATTAAGATTAGGGTGGAAACAAAGTATTAAATTTTATTTTAAGATATTGTTTTAATAATTTTAAAAACGAAAATATTATAAATTTTTTTAAAAATTTAAAAAAAAACGAAAGATTTTTTTAAATATATTTTAAATAATTTTAAATAATATTTTTTTTTAATTTTAAAATATTTCAATATAATATTAATAATATAGATATATAAAATTATATTAAAATTAATTCAAATTAATGTGTATAATTGAATAGTAAGTAAACATGTTAGGCCCTATTTGGTATGTTAAAATAAATTTCAATGGAATGAAAAGAAGAGAGGGAGAGAGAATAAAAAAAAAAAAAATGCCATTATTTTATTTGGTATGCGATGAAAAGAATTAGGTAATATAATATTTTATTGTTTGATTAATAAAAATTGAAAGAATAGAAAAATAAGATAAAAAAATGATTAAATTAATTTTAATATTAATTAATTAAATTAATTTTTTTAAATAATTTTTTTTTAAAAAAATAAATTTTCTTTAAAAAAAAATCTTACAAATTAATTTTTTTAATAATTAAATTATTTTAATACAAAAAATTTGAAGTTAGCATTATTTTATGATGAAATTTTGGATTCCATCCGTTATTGGAAAGAGTCTATTTTTCATCATATGATGAAATGGAACATTCCATGGAACACTCCATTCCATTAAACCAAACATTGGAATCCGATTTTTCATCTCAAATTTCTTTCCATTCTAGCATACCAAACGGGCCCTTATTATAGTAATGGTTTTAATTCAAATCTTAATAGCATTCAATAATAATCTCTTTTTTGTATCTATCTCTCCATCTTCTTCTCAACTCTTTCGTGATATTTATATTTAAGTCTCTCTCTGTCGACAATGATTCTGTCTCTATCTTTAAATATCTTCCTTTTTAGAATAAAGATAATGAATGAAAATAATGTTATGATAATAAAGAGAGAGAATAGGAAGTTAATAAAGATGTTGTGACTTGTAAGAGAAAATAACTTGATGTTAAACGTGATATGATACTACTTTTATTTATTTTTATATTATTAATTTTTTTATTTTTTAAATTAATTTAATATTTTTTTATCAAAATAAATCGAAATAAAAATATTTTTATTGAAATAATTAGAAACAAAATATCTAAATCAACATGCAAGCAATTTAGTTCCAAGTTTCTTTATTTTACAGGGTAAAATTTTATTTTAATTTTTTAAATTTACAAAGAAATTCAATTTAATTTTTAAATATTTTTTATTTAAATATATTCTTAATATTTTATAAATATCTCCATTTAACTTTTAAGACTAACTATTAAAAATCTTAACTAAAATTATTAGTATGAACACACATAAAATTTAAAATTTAATCCGTCCGTTTAAATAACTGATTCAACAAAAAAATTTTAAGATGACTAAAAAGCCTTTTTGTTAAATTAATAGTTTAATAAAATAAATTTTATTTTTGTTCAATACTTTTTATTAATATTTTTATAGAATTAGTCGTAAAAACTAAAATAAATATACTTATAAAATGTTAAGAATGTATTTAAATAAAAAAATTAAATTAAATTTTATTATAGATTTAAGCAGATAAAATATAAAATTACCTTATTTTATATTACTCCCACACCATTTTCACTTTTGTCAGTCCTGAGTCTTGACAACAAGTCACAGAGGTTGTCATTCAGTTCAACAATTTTTGTATTTGGTACGTAAATATTTTAATTTTTATGTATTTAAAAATTTATAAACAAAAATTTTGAGCACCAAATATATATAAAAAAAATTAAATTTTCTATATAACATATAAATTTTCATATTTATTATTTTTAAACATCTTAAAAGTATAGATTTTCAAGTCAAACACCACCTAAAAGCATTTTAAATCAAAGTTCCTAAAATTATATTTTTAAGTAAAGTTTCCTTATATATTTGACAGCTTACCTTATAATCTATACATGGAAGCTGCGAATTGTAACGCAGGACGCGCAGCTATACGAGCTCCAAGCCTAAAGCTCAAAAGGCCACGATGTGAAGGAGAAGAAAATCATTTGGAATAGCCGTAGCCGTCGTCATCTAGCTTCGGTCGCGGTGGCCTTGAACTTGAGAATAAACAATTTGTAAGATAATTCATGTGATTTAAACATATTTTTAAATTTAAAATAACATAAATAAATTAATTAAATGTGAAATAAAATAGGATTGCACCAACCTCCCGCCATTGCTTTTTTTTAAACTTTTCAAAAGTTTTGGTGCTTCCAAGTCTGATCTCCCTCTCTTTAGATGGTGTAAATTCGTAAAAATGGCAAAGGGAACAGACTCAGGGACCAAAACTCTCCAATTTTAAAAGTTATACCATCAAGAACATGGAGGGTCACCACTTAATCTAAATAATGGCCATTAAAAGCCATTAAACATAGAAATTATGAGACTCTTGAATGGAAAACGTTTAGACCATCTTAATGTGAGTTAATGAAAATTATTAAAATGTATTAATCATAAAAAACTGTTATATTCTCCCATTTGGTCCATACGTTTAACCTAATAACTTAAATGAGTCACCAAATAATTTTCTTAACAAATAAATACATGAATCATAGTGATAGGTCTTCTAAAAGCGAGTAATATCAACCATGTATTATAATGCATTTAGTTTCTCAAGTGTTATACTTAATGTGGTAACAAAAACTTAATGAATAAACCATACGTTTATTCTTGATCCAAAAACAAAATATGTTTTTCTCAAATGAATTAAAGTGCACATTAATATGAGAAAACATCACAATATATAAAAATTTCATTAATTACCTGTATGTATACAATGATAAAGTGAAATTAAGTCTCATTTTCTCTACATGATACTTGAATTTTAGTGGTGGCATGCCCTTAGTCAAAAGATTAGCGATTATCAATTCAGTGCTAATGTGCTCAATAACCATTATCTTTTATTTTACACGTTCTCTAATGGCTAAGTACTTAATGTCGATGTGTTTACTTTGACTTCCACTTTTATTATTCTTAGCCATAAAGATAACAGCTGAATTATCGCAGAAAATTCTCAATGGCCTAGAAATCGAATCCATAACTCTTAGCCCCGAAATGAAATTTTTAAGCCATACACCATGAGAAGTGGCCTCAAAACAGGAGACGAACTCGGCTTCCATAGTAGAAGTAGCAATCAAGGTCTGCTTAACACTTCTCCAAAAAACAGCTCCACTGGCTAGCATAAAAATATATCCTGATGTTGACTTACGAGAATCAACACAGCTAGCAAAGTCTGAATCTGAATAGCCGATCACATCCAAATTATCCGTCTGTCTATACATAAGCATGTAGTCTTTGGTCCCTTGTAGGTACCTCATGACTTTCTTTGCAGCTCTCCAGTGGTCCATTCTTGGGTTACTCTAATATTGCCCGAGCATTCCCATAGCAAATGCAATGTCAGGTTTAGTATAAACCTGAACATACATAAGGCTTCCGACGGCAGAAGTATATGGAATGTTCTTCATAGATTCCCTCTCAAGATTGTTCTTCGGGCATTGATTCAAATTGAACCTATCACTCTTCACAATAGGAACAACACTTGGTGAACAATTCTGCATCCGAAATCTTTCTAAAACTTTATTGATATAGGTTTCTTGCGACAGACCTAAAACACCTCGAGGTCTATCCCTATAGATCTTAATGCCAATGACATAAGATGCCTCACCCATATCCTTCATGTCAAAATTTTTAGAGAGAAATTGTTTCACCTCATGCAGCAAACCCTTATCGTTGGTTGCAAGCAAAATACCATCCACGTATAAAATAATAAAATATATTTTACTCCCACTGACCTTCTGGTATATACATTGATCCATGAGATTTTCAACAAATCCAAATGAAGAAATTACTTCATGGAATTTAAAATACCATTGACAGGAGGCTTATTTTAAACCGTATATGGATTTTTTAAACTTACAAACCAAGTGCTCTCCATCACTAGAGGAGAAACCTTCAGGTTGTTTCATATAAACCTCCTCCTCTAAATCACCATTAAGAAATTTCGTTTTCACATCCATTTGTTGCAACTCAAGATTAAAATGTGCAACTAATCCCAAAATAATGCGAAGAGAATCTTTTTTAGATACAGGAGAAAAAGTCTCCGTGTAATCGATTCTTTTTTTTTTGAGTAAATCCCTTAACAACAAGTCTTGCCTTGTATCCCTCAATGTTGCTTAATGAATCCTTCTTGGTCTTAAAGACCTATTTATAGCCAATGGCCTTCGCCCCATTAGGCAACTCTACAAGTTTCCAGACTTCATAGAATTTATCTAATCTTTCATGGCATCATACCACAAATTTGACTCTTTACAACTCATGGCTTGTGAAAATGTTTCAGGATCATTTTTAACTCCTATGTTATAGTCAGACTCTTGTAGATACACTATAAAATCACTAAGGGATAGTTGATCTTTTCTCTCTAATAGATCTTCTTAATGTTGTAGCCTCGCCCACTTGAAGAGTTTGTGGTTCAACTTGTTCAGGAACTGTTTGTGAATCCTGAATATTTTGATCTAATTGATCAGCTTGTGGAAACTCAATGACTGGTTGTTCAGTACCTGTTTGTACTTGAGGGTTGCTATGAACAATAACCAATCTGTCACTTGAAGTGGAAGGTTGAAACTGTATATGATCATGTGCAGAAACTAAGTTCCTGAACTAATCACTCCCACTGATCAAGTCATTTTTAAGAAATTTAGCATTTCTTGATTCCACTATCCTAGTTGTGTGAGATGGACAATAAAACTTGTAACCTTTGGACCTTTCGGCATATCCAATGAAATATCCACTAATGGTCCTTGGGTCCAGTTTCTTTTCTTGTGGGTTATATATCCTCACCTCAGACGGATATCTCCAAATGCGCATATGTCGTAAACTCGATTTCCTACCTTTCCATAATTCAAAAGGTGTCTTTTGGACAGTCTTAGTTGAAACTCGGTTTAATATATACACAACGGTCTTTAGTGCTTCAGTCCACAAGGATTTAGGAAGATTGGAGTTGCTAAGCATACTTCGCACCATGTCCAACAATGTTCGGTTTCTTCTTTCGGTAATACCGTTCTGGTCTGGAGAATCAGGCATAGTATATTGGGCAACAATCCCATGCTCTTGAAGAAACTTAACAAAGGGACCAGATGCTTGTCCATTTTCTGTGTATCTACCATAATATTCTCCACATCTATTTGATCTCACTATATTTATTTTCTTTTCGCATTTGTTCTCAACTTCAGCCTTAAAGACTTTGAAAGCATTTAATGCTTCGTTTTTATTATGAAGCAAATAGATATACATATATCGTGAGTAATCATTTATAAAGGTGATAAAATATTTTTGACCATGCGCATCTATGTCTGGACAACATATATTAGTATGAATGATTTCTAATATATTCAAACTCTTATTAGCACCTTTCTTAGACATGTTGGTCTGCTTTCTCTTAATGCAGTCCACACAAGTCTCAAAGTCAGTAAAATCTAGAATACTAAGTACCCCATCTTTTACTAACCTCTTAATTCTCTCTATAGAAATGTGTCCTAATCTCCGGTGCCATAACATAGAGGAATCCTCATTAATATTACACCGTTTAATACCAGTTTGAACTTGCATTGAACAATAAGTAGTATCGCTTTGTAAATTAAGACGATAAAGACCATCAAACAAAATATCATTCCCAACACAATCTGAATTAGATATGTCTTTAAAATTAAACGAATATCCAAAAGGTACAAGTCTGAAAACATAAATCAAGTTTCGTGAGAAACTTGGTACATAAAAGGTAATTTCTAACTTTAAAACATAGCTACTACTTAAAGTTAAAATGCAAGTTCCAATTGCTTTCACATATGAGCCCATCTTGTTGCCTAATAAGATGCTCTGTTCACTTCCCATTGGTTTTCTTAGATTTTGCATATCATGCAAGGAGTTTGCAATATGGATTGTTGATTTAGAGTCAATCCACTAGGTGTTAATATTAACATTAGCCATATTAGATTCATAACAGACAAATAAGATTGATTTACCTTTCTTCTCAAGCCATTTTTGAAATTTGGTGCATCACTTCTTCATATGTCTCTTCTTTTTACAGAAGAACACACCTCGCTTCTTTCTTTATATCAGTTTGAGATGGTATTTTACATTTCTCCTTCTGATTAGCTTAAGACTTATCAGGTTTATTTTTCCCACGAGCTGTTGTCAGCAATGCACTCTCACCCACCTCCATCAATAGCCTTTTTTCTTCTTGCAGACACATGGTCATTAATTCATTAATTGACCATTTGTCTTTATGCGTGTTATAAGAAATTTTGAAAGGCCCATATTCATATGGAAGGGTGTTCAGAATGTAGTGCACTAAGAAAGACTTTGACATATCAACCTCGAATTTCCTAAGTTGAATTGAAATATCACGCATTTGCATTATATGTTCGCACACACCTCTTACACTAGTGAGTCGGAGAGAAGAGAACTTCATGATCATGGTGCTTGCTAAGGCCTTTTTAGAAGTGACGAATTGTTCATCAATGGCTTTCAGCAAATCTCAAACCTTCTCATGCTAATCGATAGAACCACGTATACCGGCGGTAATTTTAGTCTTAATGAACATCACGCTGAGTCGATTAGATCGCTCCCATCGCTCATATAACGCAATTTCAGCCGGTGTACTGTCATCAGTAATTACAGGTGGTTCATCTTTTCTAATAGCATACTCTATGTATATCCACCCTAAATGGAGGAGTATTCTCTCCTTCCATACCTTATAGTTATCTCCTCTAAGTTCGGGAATATCACAGCGGATATCAGAGAAATTACCACATTGAAAAACTGTATAAAATTCAAAAGCTTATGTCAAAATTTTGAGGTTTATTAATCTATATTTCATGTGTTACCAATGTAAACATGTATATATATGAATCTAATGACATAAAAATTGTCTATGGGCTAAATTTTTAATTCAATTAGATTCATATGTACTTTATGATAGAATTATCAAATTATGTACTTAATTTCATATCTTATGGATACATTATGAAAATAATTTGATTTTCTATTCAAATATCTTTATGATAAAACTATCATATTATATACCAATTGTAACAACTCCATTTATGTAACAATTTTTTTTTATATTTGTAAAATTCCATGAAGTTATTACTGCTTTATTCTAACCACTTAACTCATAATAATAATTAATTTAATCAAGCATAATTGTTATTAACAGTGATACAACACTGAGTTTCCATACACACCATTATTTTACAAACATTTGTACAAAGGTCTAAAATATATATATCAGCCCTAATCATCTACGTCGACTACTTTTGGGGACATTGGTGCGGGTGGCGGCACCTCTACCGGAATCTCAGTCACATTTAGTACAGATATATCCGATATAACTGGTAGTTGCTCAAGGTAGGGCACCTCAATCCAACGTACAGCAATAATAAGTGTCATGGAGAAAATATGCATAATTATTCTTTTGAACATGATATGGAAATATAGTGAAAATTAAATCCCAGTAGGTTCAACAATAAATCATAATTTACCATCAATATAGTTCATCATGTCATGTCCATCTGTATAAACTACAGAAAATATCTTTAGGTCACATGAATGCACTTTATCCATGCACATGCAAATTTGTACAATTATGACATGTATGGCATAAATACAATTTGTCAAGATATCATATGATGACTATCAATTTATTCTCATATCAAGCTACCCCGATCAAGGTGAGTATTTTCCACTCTCTGGTACGGGCTTTTCTCGCTCTGTCCGACATGGCTTACTTTCTCTTTCTTTTCTCATTAACATGATCATAACCGTTGGTAGGGCGTCCCCTACTGGTGCACCATACGGATTGCCATGTGACCGTGCTCATTTCTTTTCTTTTCATAATGATAGCCAAAAATATGCTTTCAATAACAAGTATATAACTATTACCAAAAATCATTGGTAATCATGCCATGAACATAAACATTTCAAATATCACTTTATAAAATATTTTTATATCAAAATTTCACACTTAAGATAGTAAGAAGTTCATACAATGGCAATGGCTATAACATATACTAGTTGTTTATTATTTTCATTTATAAGATTCTTTTTTTTTTAAATATTAATTTTATTTCTTTGTTTTCTTGATGTAGATTTTCATTCTATCTAACCTTCTGTTACTAATCAGAGCATAACTCCCTCAATTTAACTCCGATGCAGATGATCTTGGTGTCAATTTAAATATAAAACAATTATCTAAAACTATTATGTTGAATAATTTAGCTAAATATTAAGAAATCAAGATAATATTAGTCCCTCAAATTATATGTTTTTTCTTCTCGGGTAGTTTCTGACCTCTACCAACTAATCTGTCCATATCTCCCTCATAAAAATTTCAAATTAAGTGATTCTAGTGGCTAAAAATCCATGACACATATATCTATCATTCTTATGTTAACCATTTATTTTATTTCCCTACATAATTTTCTCAGAAATTAAAACACAGAAGCTATCCTAACATATTCTTTCCTGATTAACTATTTTATGACCACTGCTTACTAATCAGACCATCTACCTCTTATGAACTCTAAATTGCGTAATTTCAGTGGCTAAAATTCCGTGACACATATATCTATAATTCTTATGTTAACCATTTATTTAAATTCCCTACAGGATATTCCCGGAAATTAAAACATGGAAGCTATCCTAACATGTTCTTCCCTGATTAACCATTTTCTGAACACTGATTACTAATTAGACCATATCTACCTCATATGGACTCCAAATTGAGTGATTACAGTGGCTAAAATTTCATGACACATATATCTATAATTCTTATGCTAAGTATTTATTTAAATTCCCTACAAGATGTTCCCCAAAATTAAAATATGGAAGCTATCCTAACATGTTTTTCCCTGATTAACCATTTTCTGAACACTGATTACTAATCAGACCATATCTACCTCATATGGACTCCAAATTAAGTAATTACAGTGGCTAAAATTCCGTGACACATATAGCTATAATTCTTATGTTAATCATTTATTTGAATTCTCTATAGGATGTTCCCAGACATTAAAACACAGAAGCTTAAAGTTTTACCACCCATAGCCATACCTATGCAGAACTATCTACAACTGCCTAAGTATTCAAACATACATCACATGCAAGAATAATATGTAACATGATAAAGTAATATCCATGACCAATCATTAAAATTCTTAAGATCAAAATCCCATATAAATGTTACAAATTTCAAAAAATTTCTTCAAAAAGAAATATTGTTAAACCTACCTAAGAATCTCCCTAACTCACTTAGTGAATTTGTTTTTTTGTTTTCTCTTGAAAGAAGTATCAAGATTCCTCCCTTCCCTTAGCTTTTCTAACAGCTTAAGTAAGAGAAGGAGGGTGAGTTTTTGAACCTCAAGGATGAAGAAGAAAAATGTATTCAAGTGGAGATTAAGTTAACTTACCTTGAGTACTTAGCCTTCTAGATTTCTCCTTCTTCTTCCTTCCTTTCTTCTCTTCTCTTTCTCTCATTTCCTCTCTCTACCTTGCTTCTATTTCTCTCTCTTCCCCACTTGGACGAAATTAAAATGTTATAAGGGTGTGTTTTACTTAAATAGACTATCAAATAATTTATCTTTCATGATCATGGGTCTATCTTATCACAATTAGGACACACTTGGTTGAATTTTTGGAAAGCAAACAACTTATATTCTTATCTTCCTTTTCTTTAGTCAAGATATGCATAGCAAAAGGAGATTTGAATTTTGAAAATTATAATGATATGTTCTTAAGATAAGAGACAAGGTCCATTTGATTTAGGGATTTATTTTCATTTTCTTTTGTCTTAATCAAGTATGATAGATTTGCCTTTTTGGGTGACAAATTTCTAACCCTTGAATCTCCATTATTTGTGTGGGATTGGAATGTTTTGTCCTAATGCCATGTATTATCATACCACTTGTTAAAATTATGAGTGTAGGATATAGATGTTTTGTCCAAATGCCATATATTATCATACCACGTGCTAAAATTATGAGTGTAGGATATAGATGTTTTGTTCTAATGCCTTGTCACCTAATCTTGATTACACCATTATTTCATCACTTTATTTTTATTTTTCCTCTTGGGTTTGGGCTCATTCTTACCCATTTTTTTTACTTTGGTTAAAATTCTACCTTTCATAATAGGCTTGGTCATATTTTCATGATTTTTGGGCTACCGGTCCAATTTCTATATCCTAGTCCAAGTCTATGTTTTATTTCTTCCATGGGCTATCATATTGGCTTGCTAAAAATTCATGTGAGGTAGAAATATTCTATATGAAGTGTCCATAGTTGAAAGCTCAATTTATGGGTGGAGATACTTGATAAATGGGTATTTTGAGGACTTAAAGGTTATATTTTATCCCCTAATTCATAGTAAACTTGTGGTTATTCCCCTGCTTTTGGTTATGTTTTGCTTTGGATACTGCTTGGTTGTTTTTATACTTGTAGGTGAGCAAAAGAGGCCAAGAAGCAAGGGAAAACATTCATGAAAAATGCCAAAAGGATATGGAACCATGATGAGAAGGAAGCAAGGAGGAAGCTTACCAAAATTCAACCAAAAAGAAGCATGGCAGCCCCCAGCATTTGACCTTTTAGCATGGTTTTGAAAATATCTCCGACTTATGACCTCCAATTAAAGTGATTCAAGTTGCTGTGCAAAGCTAACACAATGATATACAACTTTCATGTTGAACACTTGGTTAAATTCGGGATATTTCATGGCGTTACAGGGCTCTCAAGTCAAAATCACAGTGTAGTAGGACGAATTCTGACCTTTGGTTACTAATTTGGTCATATCTCCCTCAATATAGATCGGATTAAGGTGATTTTGGTGGCTGTGGAAAGAAGAGACATAGGGCTACAACTTTAATGTTTTGTACTTTTGCAAATTCGGAAGATTTGGGGCGGCAAGGCCCTAGAACTGCCAGGCCGTGCTTGGTGGTATGCACCATGGCCAGGCCGTGCTCGGGGCGGATGCTGCAGCATTTCCCCAAAATTCCAGCCAGAAGCACGGCCAGGCCGTGTCCTGGACCACGACCGTGCTGCGGGGACCGTAAAGAGCACTAAATTTAGGGTTTTGGATGCCCAAATGGATATATATGCTTGGGGTTCCGCAGCTGTAAGGGGGAGAACCGTGGAAGACCTTAGGAAAACACTTTCTAGCCTTAGGAAACACATTTAGATTAGGTATTTACATAGTTCTTTGAAGGATTTGATGTTATAGAGTTGATTTTATTGCTTTCAAGGTTGTAATTCATCTATATGTTTCTGTACATCAGGTTCTATCTTCCTACTTCTGCATTTACTTGTTCTTTTACTTCTTAATTGTATTGAATTGCTATGAATTGTTCAATGAATATGGTTCTAGTTCTTGTTTTGATAATGTGTGAGTAGTTTTGAACTAGGGTTTTGGTAAACCCACTTATGATGTGATGATACACTCTTCACATTGAATTATTGGAACCCTAATTGTTGTTATCCAAGGTTAAATTAGGATTGGCTATTATGCATTGGTTATATGAGTTGATGAATGTTTGGCCAACAATTTATCACGTCTTAGGATATTAGTTGATGGACTGAAAGGTGAAAACTAATGCCGAAACCTAATGGTTAATTAGGGATTTCTTAATCACGAAAGTAGTTTGAGATTCTCTAGGAATGAATCAATTAATGGGCACGAGAAAACCGATTAATTGTATTCCATGGTTGGCATAGAACTTAATGGACCTAGGTTGAACTAACAACCACGAAAGTAGGCAATTGGATTGACCTAGGTACGATTGGCATCGCTTGAAAGAGGTTGTTAGTTAGTAAAGGCTAAACCATCCCCAATAACCTAGATAATTGCAATTAGAGGTACAATTTGGATGTTGAGTATCATAAGTGTGGTGAACCATAACCCTAGACTTTGTTTAATTAGTTATTTTTATCTATTTAATTGTGACAAACTCTCTATCGCTTTACATCGATCTAGATAGCTTGTTTTGCATAATTCTAGTAGTTGACCTTGCTCTCTGTGGAATACGACCCGTACTCGCCGGACTAGCTACAGCTACGCCGTGCGCTTGCGGTTATTTAGTAAAACTTATACAGCGCATCAAGTTTTTGGCACCGTTGCCGGGGAGCAATCGTCAATATTAGATATATTGCGAAATAGCTAGACTAGATCATTTTTTTTCTCTGTTTTTTTTTTCTGCATTATTTTCTTTTGCTAGTTTTTGCACCTTTTTCATCCTTCATAGGTGTGTGGCTATTATATGCGAAGAGTAGACAAAGTCCTTGTTGAATTTGACCCAGAAATTGAGCGCACCCTCCGGAGGATAAGAAGAATACAGTAACAAGAAAATTCTACAGCTACCATGGGGGAGAGAGATAACCGATCTCTAAAGGATTTTATCGCTCCAGATACACATGGTCTGAATCCCAGCATTGTCAGGCCAGTTGTTGAAGCTAACAACTTTGAGCTGAAACCCTCTCTCTTGCAGATGGTTCAGCAGAATCAATTTGGAGGATCACCTACCGAAGACCCTAATCTCCACCTGTCAGTCTTCTTGGAGTACTGTGACACCTTGAAGCTGAATGGGGTATCCTCAGATGCCATCAGGTTGAGACTATTCCCTTTCTCATTGAGGGACAAGGCCCGTGCATGGTTGCACTCTCTTCCATCAGGGTCCATCACCACTTGGCAGCAGCTTTCTCAAGCTTTTCTCGCCAAGTACTTCCCACAGAGCAAGACAGCCCATCTGAGGAACCAAATCACCACTTTTGCTCAGAAAGATGGTGAGTCATTGTATGAGGCTTGGGAAAGATTTAAAGAGCTCTTCAGAATATGCCCACACCATGGGTTGGAGAAGTGGCTTATAGTCCATACCTTCTACAATGGACTAATTTACAGCACCCGAATGTCTGTGGATGCTGCAGGAGGAGGAGCCATTATGAATAAAACTGTAGATGAGGCATATGAGCTGATTGAAGATATGGCTCAAAATCACTACTCATGGTCTAGTGAAAGGTAGCCGAGGAAACCAGCAGGTATGTATGAAGTAGATGTGTTTAATCATCCTACTTCTAAAGTTGATGCATTGTTCCAAAAGTTAGATAAATTGAGCATCAATGCTGTTGGTTCTTCTTCATCTTCTACATGTGAGATCTGTGGTTGTGTTGGCCATATGGCCAGTAATTGTCAATTTGAAAATTCTGCACCTCAAGATTGTGAACAGGTGAACTTTGTGAATGATAATCAGAAAAGCAATCCCTACAGCAACACCTACAATCTAGGTTGGAGAAACCACCCAAATCTCTCATATAAGCCGAATGCAAATCAGCAGCCTCAGAATAACTTTAGATAACCTCCTGGGTTCCAAAATCAGAGGCCATTCAACCCAGCTCCTCAGCCAAAGTCAAATTTAGAGGCTCTAATGGAAAATTTCATCACTACACAGAGTAAACAAAATGATGAATTTAGAGCCCAGAATTATTCTATGAATGAGGCTATTAAAGATTTAGCCTCCAAGGTAGACTCGCTTGCTACTCATAGCAAGATGTTGGAAACTCAGATAGCACAGTAGGCAAGTCTATCTAACAGGAACTTTGGCAGACTTCCAGGCTAAACTGAGAACCCCAGAGAGCATTGTAATGCCATTACATTGAGGAGTGGTAAGCAGTTGGCTGAATCTGAGAGAAGTGGGGAGGTAAAGACAAATGAACCTCAGGCTGCATCTGAGAAGAAATTAGAAGAGGAACCAGAAGAAGAGGAAAAGAAGGAAGAAGAGCCAAAATATGTGGCTCCTGAACCATACAAACCACCAATCCCTTTTCCTCAAAGATTGGTTAAGGCTAAGCAAGAGAAGCAGTTTGGGAGATTTCTGGATGTGTTGAAGAAGCTGAATATCAATATCTCATTTCTAGAAGCCATCTCCCAAATGCCATCCTATGCAAAGTTCTTGAAAGAGATCCTCTCAAACAAGAGGAAGATTGATGAGCATGCTGTGGTGGCACTAACAGAGGGATCTAGTGCATTGATTCAAAATAAGCTTCCTCAAAAGCTTAAGGATCCCGGAAGCTTCTCCATTCCTTGCTCCATAGGAGATATGAAGATTGATAGAGCCCTATGTGACCTTGGAGCAAGTGTCAGCCTCATGCCTCTCTCGGTGTGCGAAAAGCTTCGGATGGGTCACTTAAAGCCTACCACCCTTTCTCTTCATTTGGATGATCGATCCATCAAGCATCTAGTAGGTATATTAGAGGATGTTCCTCTAAAGGTAGGTAAATTTTTCATACCGGTTGATTTTGTCATTTTAGAGATGGAGGAAGATGACAAAATCCCCATCATTCTTGGAAGGCCTTTCCTAGCTACGGCTGGTACTAATATAAATGTGAGAGATGGAAAGCTTTCTTTGAATGTAGGGGATGAAAAAGTAGAATTTAATTTGAATG
Organism: Gleditsia sinensis; assembly: GCA_037074535.1. Lineage (NCBI taxonomy): Eukaryota > Viridiplantae > Streptophyta > Magnoliopsida > Fabales > Fabaceae > Gleditsia > Gleditsia sinensis. Next base: position 4,118,978 of record CM073463.1, read on the forward strand.
ATGCTTTGCACCCTCCATCTCTAGGTGAATCTTGCAATATGATTGGCTTAAATGAACCTCATGTGAATGATAATGCCATGAATTTTTCTCCTTCTGACCCACTTGAGTTATGCTCTGTGGAAAGTTCTTGTGTTTATGTCAAACAGGGGGAAGAAAAGCAAGAAATTGAGGAGGAAGTGAAAGATACAAAGCCTGAACCCAAACCACCTCCTTAAAGCTTGAATGGAGCTAAGAAGGAAAAGAATGGGCCAAAAGGACCCTTCAAAGGAAATAGGAAAAGCCTCATACACCACACTAAGAGGAAATGGATAGCAAAGAGAGTTATTAAAACTCTCTTCAAGCCTCCTTGAGTGGAAAGCATGAAAAGGGAGTCGAGCTAATGACTTTAAACAAGTGCTTTGTGGGAGGCAACCCACATTTTAATTTTTAAAGTTTCTTTTAGTTTTGTTTTCTGGTTTTTAGTTTAGTCTTCATCTTTAATTTTAGTTGATTTCTTTGGTCGTAGGTTCAATGAGTGTTTCCTCATGTATTTTAGGTTCAATCCCATGTGCTCAAAGTGATATCAAAGGATTAGGATCAAAGGAGCTCAAAGAGAGTCAAAAGCTGAAGCAAAAACTGAAGATTTGCAGCTTCCAGCCCGCAACACGGGCTGCCCGTGTCCTCCACCACGGCCGTGCTGCAAGCACGGTCAGAAAGCTGCAAAATATGGAGAAACCCACGAGAAGCACGGGCAGGCCGTGTCCTAGGACACGGCTGTGCCCCAGGTACCTCAAAAAAAAAAGAGAAGGGTCCTCTAGACAAATGCATAAGTGAGCCATGTAAACAAGTAAGTTACTTCTCCCTTTGCTTGTACTTTCATTGATATTGACATTGAGGACAATGTCAAGTTTAAGCATGGGAGAGTGACTTTAAGATTGTGGTTTTTGCTGGTTGAATATTTTATCTCCTGTTTCATTGTATAATCATAAAGTTTGTTATTTTAGAGATAGATTGGCATAATATAGGTTGATTCTAACTCATGAACATGTGATGCACAATAGGGTATGAAATAGGTAGTTTAAACTTTAGTCTCTCTCTTCTAGAATTAAACCTCTAATTTTTTGAAAAATATCTCTCTATTGTGCTGTGAATTGCATGCTATTTTTGATTTTAACACTATGAGAGTGTGGAGGAAGGGAGAGGTGAAAAATGAGGGAATGTGCACCCCAAAAATTTCACACTGAGTACCCCTTCAAGGCACCAAAAAGGCCTTAATATGAGTACCTAGATGCCTTTACCCTAGTGAGATGGAGCATAAAATGCACTCACGGCATATTACTATAAAAAAAAATTGATGATGAATGAAATTGACAAATACAAAAAAGAAAATGATAGAAAGTAAAAGAGTTTGAGTGAGAATTTGAATGAAGAAAAATAGAAATAAGGGTAAGGCAATATAGGGAGATATAAAGGATGAGGTGGCCTACTTGAGTGTACAAAAATCAATTTGATACATACAACCAATGGTAACAATAGAAGTAGATATATAATAGAAGAATTATTAGTTTAGTTTTAGAAGAATAGAGACTATCTTGTAAATGTCTATTCATATATCTATTGTGTGCACACAGATTGAGTGACCAATTATCTATATTGCACTTTTCTATCTTCTAGAATCTAATTACATATTTTCCCCTTCCCGATATGATATGTTATTTGCTTGAGGACAAGCAAAGGTTTAAGCATGGGGGAGTTGATAAAGGGGTATTTTGAGGACTTAAAGGCTATATTTTATCCCCTAATTCATAGTAAACTTGTGGTTATTCCCCTGCTTTTGGTTATGTTTTGCTTTGGATACTGCTTGGTTGTTTTTATGCTTGTAGGTGAGCAAAAGAGGCCAAGAAGCAAGGGAAAACATTCATGAAAAATGCCAAAAGGATATGGAACCATGATGAGAAGGAAGCAAGGAGGAAGCTTACCAAAATTCAACCAAAAAGAAGCATGGCAACCCCCAGCATTTGACCTTTCAGCACAGTTTTGAGCATATCTCCATCTTATGACCTCCACTCAAAGTGATTCAAGTTGCTGTGCAAAGCTAACACAATGATATACAACTTTCATGTTGAACACTTGGTCAAATTCGGGATATTTCATGGCGTTACAAGGCTCTCAAGTCAAAATCACAGTGTAGTAGGACGAATTCTGACCTTTGGTTACTAATTTGGTCATATCTCCCTCAATATAGATCCGATTAAGGTGATTTCAGTGGCTGTGGAAAGAAGAGAAATAGGGCTACAACTTTCATGTTTTGTACTTTGGCAAATTCAGACTATTTGGGGCGGCACGGCCCTAGCACGTCCAGGCCGTGCTTGGTGGCATGCACCACGGCCAGGCCGTGCTCGGGGCGGATGTTGCAGCATTTCCCCAAAATTCCAGCCAGAAGCACGGCCAGGCCGTGTCCTGGACCACGGCCGTGCTGCGAGGACCGTAAAGAGCACTAAATTTAGGGTTTTGGATGCCCAAATGGATATATATGCTTGGGGTTCCGCAGCTGCAAGGGGGAGAACCGTGGAAGACCTTAGGAAAACACTTTCTAGCCTTAGGAAACACATTTAGATTAGGTATTTACATAGTTCTTTGAAGGATTTGATGTTCTAGAGTTGATTTTATTGCTTTCAAGGTTGTAATTCATCTATATGTTTCTGCACATCAGGTTCTATCTTCCTACTTCTGCATTTACTTGTTCTTTTACTTCTTAATTGTATTGAATTGCTATGAATTGTTCAATGAATATGGTTCTAGTTCTTGTTTTGATAATGTGTGAGTAGTTTTGAACTAGGGTTTTGGTAAACCCACTTATGATGTGATGATACACTCTGCACATTGAATTATTGGAACCCTAATTGTTGTTATCCAGGGTTAAATTAGGATTAGCTATTATGCATTGGTTATATGAGTTGATGAATGTTTGGCCAACAATTTATCACGTCTTAGGATATTAGTTGATGGACTGAAAGGTGAAAACTAATGCCGGAACCTAATGGTTAATTAGGGATTTCTTAATCACGAAAGTAGTTTGAGATTCTCTAGGAATGAATCAATTAATGGGCACGAGAAAACCGATTAATTGTATTCCATGGTTGGCATAGAACTTAATGGACCTAGGTTGAACTAAGAACCACGAAAGTAGGCAATTGGATTGACCTAGGTACGATTGGCATCGCTTGAAAGAGGTTGCTAGTTAGTAAAGGCTAAACCATCCCCAATAACCTAGATAATTGCAATTAGAGGTATAATTTGGATGTTGAGTATCATAAGTGTGGTGAACCATAACCCTAGACTTTGTTTAATTAGTTATTTTCATCTATTTAATTGTGACAAACTCTCTATGGCTTTACATCGATCTAGATAGCTCGTTTTGCATAATTCTAGTAGTTGACTTTGCTCTCTGTGGAATACGACCCGTACTCACCGGATTAGCTACAGCTACGCCGTGCTCTTGCGGTTATTTAGTAAAACTTATATAGCACATCAATACTAAACTTAGTAACTTTAACTCTTAAATTAGGAAACATTACTCTAATCCAATCTTTTTGAAATTTTAGTACCTTCACAAAAATTTATCTTCCTTAAGTAAAAATTTCACCTTTTTTTAGTATATTTATTTCTAATATTTCCTCTTAGATTTTCTCTCTTTACCTATTCCATTAATGTTAGAATATTTCTATGCATACGTAAGGTGAAGAATTTTTAAGAATTATATTTTCTTAAATATTTAAAAATTGTTTAATAAATTTTATTTTCTTAATTAAATATTTATGTACCTTTATTAATAAAAGAAAAGAAATTAGAGATATTACTTTGAATACTTTTGTACTTTTATTAATACATGAAACGAAATTAGGGATGTTACACCAATTCATAACTCTTGTGGGTAAATTATGAAAATAATCTGACATTTTATCCTAATTAATTATATAAATATAATAAAAATTCATGTGGGATAAAATTTATTATATAAAATATAATTAATCACAATGCTATGTCTAATTTCTTATGTGATCATAAAAAAAACTTAATATATAATTTTAATTAATTAAAGATGCTGTGGCTAATCCCTAATTAATTAATATTATAAAGATCATTAGACATATTATTAAATTTTATGAGAATAATCCTAAATTACATACATTCTAATAATATCAAGACTTAATGACATATTAGAGCATATAAAAAGCATCTCATAAAAAAATATAATTGCATAATTAAACTAAATATTATGCACACAAAAAATACTCATTCTTAATAGTATGAAAATAAAACATAAAAATTATTCATGCATCATAAGAGTATTTAATCTAAATTGCATGTATATAAAATAACATAATAATATATATACATACACATAAAATAATTCAAAGAAATATAAATATGGCAACCAAAAAATTGAGGAAAATATTATGTACATTAAAATGCCTTAAGAATACTTTTTTGCCAATATTAAACTAACAGGCATCCACGGCCCAGTGGCAGAAAAAAAGGCATGGTAATCCGAGGGTCGTGGGTTCAATTCTCGCATATATATTTTGATACATATTTTTGTGCAAGCCTTTAAATAATAAAAGATGCACACATATTACTAAGGAGGTTCACTGGTTCAGCAGTCAGAACGTGCAGCATTAAGCCAGAGGACGCAGGTTCAAACCCTTCCAAGTGCAGTTTTCTTATATATTTTCCCACAATGCTATTAATAATGAAAAAAACATATATACAACTAAAGAGCATCGCCTGGTTGTGCGGGTTCAAGACCTGGACGCTGTAGCCGCTGGAGAATTTTTTTTTTAAAACACGGTACACTGTTCATCTTCAACCTCCAGCGGGTCAAAAATACCCAATCGCGACCCGGTTTTGACCTGCGAAAAACTCGAATTTTTCTCTCAATTTTGACCACAAAAAATGATGCATAATTTACTGAAATGATCAGAAAACAATATCCTAATGATTCATGATCTCATATTGCATCAAGAACGTCAAAAAATTTTCAGAAAAATCATGAACAGTTACACTGTAATAGCCATAAATTTAACGAGAAAGTTCAACTAAAGAAATTTAGAATAAAAGAGATAATTTTGGAAAATGGAGATTTTAATTAAGGAAAATTTGGAATTAAAGAGAGGATTTCGAAAATGGAGTGATGAACTCACAGTCCCTGATTACCTACTGTAATTGTGACTATGGAATTGTGAGGAGGCAGAAGGGTGATGAACTCACATTCCATGTTTATCTATTGAAAAGATTTGATTTTTAATGCATACCAAAATTTATTTAAGATTTATTTGTATCATATGTGGTTATAGCTATTAAAATGTGATTTGAACTGAAAATATTTTGAAAATGCGGGTCCCATAAGAATGTACTTTTGAACGGTAGATTTTGATATGATAAGTTTTACTATATAAGTACATCCTTATGTTGACCTGAGAAGTCATAGGAGGTGTTATCTGCTCACTGAGTTGTAAAACTCACTACACGTGGTTGATATATTTTTCAGATAAAGACCCAGAATTTGGTCCCGCAGCTACTTGACCGACTAGGTGTCGTGCTTCAGTGGTGAGCCTAACTTGTTTCTAGGCTCTCAGTGTATTATATTGTAATATATTTGTACTCTAGTGTTGCTCTGAAAGTCACAGGCAGGATCCTTGTTTCCGCTGTAAACTTGATGTATATAGACTTGGCATGTATAATTATTGGTTTTGTAAACTTGTGAACGTTGAATCATACTTGGATATGTATTATCGTGAGATCATTTGCATATGCGTAATAAAAAGTTTAACGGATATTAAAGGTATTCGCGTTCCTAAAGTAGGGACGTGACATACACCATATATGTAAAGCAAAACAGATGTTATTTCATACTCTGATACTAAATGTAAGATAATCCATGTGATCTAAACATGTTTCTAAACTCAAAGTAATATAAATAAATCAATCAAATGCGGGAATAAAATATTATTGCACCAACCTCCCGCCCTTACTTTTCTTCAAACTTTCCAAAGGTTTTGGTGTTTTCAAGTCTGATCTCCCTCTCTTTAGATGGTGTAAATTTGTAGGAATGATAAAAGGAACAGACCTAAGGACCAAAACTCTCACATTTTAAAAGTTCTACCATCAAGAACATGGAGGGTCACCACTTAATCTAAATAATGGCCATTGAAAGCCGTTAAACATGAAAATTATGAGTCTCTTAAATGAAAAACGTTTGGACCATTTTAATGTGAGTTAATAAAAATTATTAAAATGTATTAGTCATAAAAAAATGTAACACAATTCTCAGTGTGTTGGAGTGACAGAGTATGTGCTGAGAAAGATGACTTTCATTTTTGGGTTCACAAGTGCCATTGTCAGATTGAATAGCTAGTGTAACTTGTTTGTTCTAAATTTTATATAATATTTGATAATATTTGTTCCATGACTAGCTGTGGTGCATAAAAGTTGGTATACAAATCATTTAGTTTGAAATAATTAGAGGCAAACAAAAAGTTGGGTCGAGTTGGTTAGATTATTAATTTGATTTAATAAAAATTGAGTTAAAAAAAATTAAATCCAATCGAAGTTTTAAATTATTTAAAAATTTTAAGTTATTTTGAATTAGGTTAAATTAAATTAAATTAATTTTTTTAAAAAAATATTTGATTTGCTTATTTAAATTTAATTTTTTTTAAAATTTTAATTTATATTAATTCATTCGATTCAAATTAATTTAAATTGTCTCAACTACGATGAAGTGTTCTTGTATAAGACACTTTCATGGCTAGGTCAATAAATAAATTATAACAAAAGATAGAGAAAGTAAAAAAATCTTTAACCGTATAATTTATTTAAAAGATCATTTCAACACACCGTACCACAATCGTAAAGACATTGTTACAATGGTTTGTAGCCTCATGTTCTTAAAAGTTAATCAATTTTTGAATTTATAAAAATAGTTTATTAAATTTAAAACAATTACATTTTGTAGCAATACAAAATAAGCTACGAAATATTATATGAAAAAATAATTTTAAAATATTATTAAATTATATTCAATTTATATAATATAATATTTCAAATGAGATTATAACATGTATTTTTTTTGTTAGACTAATTAAGTTATTGAAATATTTATTTTTTCATTGAAACGACTGAAATATTTTTATTTTTAAAAATATTAATATGAAACAGAGTTATCAAAACGAAACAAAGTGTTTATTAAAAAATTATACAATTTCGATTAAAATTATTATGTTGTAGAATATTTTGGTAGAAATACTTTTATTTCGGTAGAAATATTTTTATTTCGATAAAAATACTCTTATTTCGTATTATTTAAATATAAATACTCTTATTTTAAATTGTTTCCGAATTATTTTGATGAAAAAAATATTAAATTAATTTGAAAAATGAAAAAATTGACAATTTAGAAGTAGATAAAGTAATATTACATTACATCTAATATTAATTTTTTTTTACAAGTCACAATATTTTTGTCATCTTTCTACTTTCTCCCTTCATTCTTATGACATTACTTTTTTTTATTATCTTCGTTTTAAAAAGGGAACTACAAAAATAATAAAAAGAAAAATTGAGAGACAAAAAGAAAAGAAGGTACTTGAGAGAGATACTTGAATATAGAAACAAAATCATAGCCGGTAGAGAGAGATTTAAAGATAGAGACGGTGAAAGAGTTAAAAAAATAGAGAGATAAATGTAAGAGAAATATTGTTGTTGAATACTATTGAAATTTGAGTAAGAATTTTCATTTTAATAACATGTTTATTTACTATTTAACTAAAGATATCAATTCGAATTAATTTTAACATAATTTTATATATCTATATTATTAATATTATGTTAAAATCTTTTAAAATTAAAAAAAATATTATTTAAAATTATTTAAAACGTTTTTTTTTAATTTTTACAAAATTTTCAAAATTTTTCAAAATATTTTTATTTTTAAAATTATTAAAACAATATTTCAAAACAAAATTTAAGATACACTTATTCTTATTATTCTTATATAAATATTTTTTTTTCAAAAGTAATTTTTTTTCAAAAATATTTTTTTCAAGTATGTGATTACTTGCGAAGGCTCCGGCATAATGTTGGATTTCTCTAACAAAAATCTAGTCTATTTACAAAAAATAATAATTAATTATGAAAATTGGCAAACAAAAATAAATTAATTATGAAAGGAACTAAGGAGGCTTCTTCCAAACTGAAGAAAAAAAGAAATAAAAGCAAAATTTATTTAAAGGACCGTTAGAAGGCGAGGGGGCAGGACCGTAACGGCTAGTTTCCATTTGTAAAAGGAAAGAAAGCCTTCTTCTGTGCTCAAGAAACGCTTCCGCATTTTCTATTCAAATTCTCGCCCAGAGCATACATTTTCTTCTCTTCGAAATCGTTTTCGATTACTCTCTTCCATATTTTCTGCTCTATCGCTCACCAATTTCACTGACGGGTTCGCCATGGATCTTGGCTGCTTGGACTTGGGTTGTATCTCCACCTCAGAGAATCAGAGCGCTGATCTTGAGGCCGTTCGTAATTCTGGAACTAAAGATGATTCCACCGGCTCCGTCTCCGCAAATTCCAAGATAGGAAAGGCAAGTCTTTGATTCATTGAAATTTCAAGATTCGGTCCTGTGTTCTGGTGCTTTTCGGTTGCTTTTTCAGTTTTTGGATTAATAATAGATTCGGTTTTTACGGTTTTAAAGGCCTAAATGCATGATTGCTGAGCCACAAGTTGGTGCTGATTTAAAACTTTAAGCCTTGATAAAATTTTCTAGTGCATGGAGGGATAATTGGATTAGCTATTTATGGGGATAACGTTAGAGAACTACTCAAAAAGAATTAGACAAGTCAGTGTTGAGCGCACTTTTAGCAGACCTAAGAAGATGGATTCGTCCATAGTTCAAAAGGATTTGCTCAATATGGAGAAAAGTAAACAGCACCTTGAAACTTACTTTTAAGACGTGAAATTATTGTTTCAATGCAATTTGAACTATCCTATGAGTGTCGAATACAAATCGGACACTAGGCTGTGTTTTTAAAGTATCTATGATAGTTTGTGGCATTATAAGTGACAACCATACATCATGATACTGCTGACTGCTTATGTTATTATTGAGTAATAACTGTCTTATTGACTTTCATTGCATTACATGTTTTTCTTTTTAATCTGTACAAGTTGCTTGGGTCTGACAGTTTTGTTTTTGTTTCTGTTTCATTGACTGGTGCAGAATAAATTGAGCAAAGAAGCCGGCCAATCAACATCAAATGCTCTTAATAAGTTGACATCACATATTAAAAAGCCTCCTTATCGTAAAACCTCTCCAATCAACTGGTTCCCCCGCAAAAAAGTGGACTCCTACCTGAAGAGAAAAATTAAAATGTTGCAGGTTATGCAATAGAAACATATGTTCACTTTCCTTATTGTATCGGATTTTTTTTCTAATAGAAGTGCTAACGTATCTATTTTTTTTTCTTTCCAGGAAGTAGCTGGTATGAATTTGACACTTGATCAGACTCTAGGAAATTCTAATCCTCATTATTCAAGAGTTCTTAAAGAGAAAATGGCAGCAAAAGAAGCAGCAGACAAGGCAATGGAGGCTCGCAGAGCTGCATTGGTGGAAGCCTCATGGTGTCGAATTTTAAGAGCTGCCAGGTAAACTGTTTCCCACAAAGAAGATATGCTAGGCAGTAGGAATTGTTGTCTTCTAATTTGTAAACTTGACCTTTTGCTGTTTTCAGGATTCCCAGTGATGATGCAGAAGCTCAACTTTTAAAGGAAGAAAAAAATGCAATGGAAGCTTTTGAAGCAGCACAGGCTTTGGGAGTTATCATGTATGACATGCCAAATTGCCCTAGGAAGCATTGTCAAATAGAGATATCATCTGTTACTAGTGAAGGATCATCTACCCATACTGTCACTGCATCTTTTGAAACTGAATTTGAGGTAGACAAAGAAGTAGCGGCTGCAGTCAAAACTGCATTTGTAAGGCTGGCAAACTGCCCTTCATTTCATAAAGATGAATTCAGAGAACTCCTGAGAAAAATTAGTCAAAACCCAGATACAGATGAAAGTACTCAGGACCTGAGTGAGTTCTCTTCGGAGTGTGAGTCTGAGTCTGGGTCAGAACTTGATTCAGTCTCTCAAAAGAGTGACTTTAGCTCTCAAGACTTGGACTCTAACATGCCAGTTCTGGTGGTAAGTCAGAGGAAAAGCAGGAGGAGACAGTCTCTAGACAAAATCAACGGAATAAAGCTTGTAGACATGATGATTGAGAGGCTAAAATGTTTGCAAGAAGACGAACTTTCTTCTCTTGCCACTATAGTTGCAACTTGTGGTTTAAACTCCGTCTTAGCTGAAGCACAGAACATCAAACTGCACAATCCAGGCTCTGCTACTGATCATAGCTCCTCTTCAAGCATTAATTTTCCAGCAAGAAGAATGTCTACATTGGGGTCAAGGAAGTCTGATTTGGTCATGGATGGCCAGATAAGAAAGAAACAAGTTGAGTCTAAACTGCCAAGTTTAGATAAGTTTTTAGTGAAGCGCATGACTAAACTTGAAAGAGAGGTTCAGGAAGCCAAGAATAACCGAAGGAATGAGACAGAAACAAATAGGGATAGCTCTCATAAATATGTTGATGGAACTCCATCTGAGACCATACCTGACTTGGGAAGCATTCTTGTGAAGAATTATTCGAAGTTTGAGAAAGACATCAACGAGGCAAAAAATAAGTCTGAAAAGGAAATGCCAGGAGTTCCATCTGGGATGCCAACGCCAAACCGTCAAAAAGATCATTCAGAAGTGCCGAGCTTAGATAAATTCTTAGTCAAACATGTCTCGAGACTAGAAAGGGAAGTCCTAGAAGCAAAAAGCAGAAAGATCACCGAGAGTAAAAATTTGAAGAAAGTTGATTTAACTACCTTAGGTGGAAAAAATTCTCGTTCTTGTTTTGATGCAGCATTAGAGGGGAAAGAAAATATGAATTTAAATAAGGCAGATCATACGAGTTCTGAGACAGAGCAAACAGAATGTAAAGTGAACTCAGGCATGAAAGATGAGATTGAAGATAACAAATATGGCTTGGACAAGATTCTGATAAAGCCAGTGCACAGATTGGAAAGAGAGAAGCTTCAGGCTATGTCGCAGGGAAGCCACGGTGAAAATTATAGACAGCGAAATAATCAGGGAGTAACCAATGTTACAGATTGTGAAAGCTTGGATAGGATTTTAGTAAAGCATGTCTCCAGACTGGAGAAGGAGAAAATGAGGCCTAAGTCAGAGGAAGAAGGGTTTGAAGTTAAGAGAAGTCAAAGAAACATCCATTTGGAGACAAATGAAGAAGGTAGCCTGGACCAAATTTTGGTTAAACACAAATCTAGACTTGAGAGAGAAAAGATGGTTGCTGCCCAGCAACCAGAGAACCCAGTCAGTCTCTCCATGGCTCGTCGAGAAGCAAGGGAAAGAGAGTTGCAAGAAGCATGGGGAGGATTGAGCTTAGGAAACTCCATGAGACCTAGTCTCTCTCATTTGGAGACAAATGAAGAAGGTAGCCTGGACCAAATTTTGGTTAAACACAAATCTAGACTTGAGAGAGAAAAGATGGTTGCTGCCCAGCAACCAGAGAACCCAGTCAATCTCTCCATGGCTCGTCGAGAAGCAAGGGAAAGAGAGTTGCAAGAAGCATGGGGAGGATTGAGCTTAGGAAACTCCATGAGGCCTAGTCTCTCTAAGCTTGAACGAGACAAGGTTAGTCTTATTCTTGCTGGACATACTAAATTGTCAGTCTGATATTCGTTTCATACCATCTTCTGATGTTGAAATTAATTAGTGTAAAAAATTATCACTAGTTTTCCACTTTTTGATTCTGTCTGTTGGTTTCCCTTTGTATAGGCTGCCTGGATTAAAGCTGAAGAGGAGGAAAGGAGGCAAGCCATGAGGGCAATATGACTTTTTATTAGCCCTTCAATTCTTGTTTTCATTTCGTTGATAAAAATGTGCTTTTTCCCCCATTGAAGGATCTATGTTTCTTCTTGATTGAACTTTCTGACTTAATGCTTGCCATCCCTTTCTTTAGGGTAACTAAGCAGCTGTATTTAGTTCTACATACTTCCCATGTCAAAGTCTTGATGAAAAAAATATATTTTTGGTCTTATTCAAACAGTTTTTTAGATGAAATGATCATTATCTTTTTTTCTTTTTTTTCTGATTCAACCCCCCCACCCCCTCCCAAAATTTAGGTGCACATCATTTGACAATTCTTAGCTCCTCATAACAGAGAGAATCTGACAACTCATATTTCGTTTCTTTGCCTCTTCCATAATTTCAATAGCTGCCCACACATGCATGCATGGATGTATGTTAGTTTTTAAAATAACCATAAATTTGGAAAAATTACAAGAAATCATTTGAACTCTTTATTATTTTGCAAATAAATAAATTAACAATTTAGTATTTGAATTTATAAATTCATTTAAATTTAGTCTTTAATTTGTTTTAAGGGCACACCTTAATTTTTAAAATCTCTTTGTATGTTAATTATTTCAATAACCCGTCCAAAAAAATTATTTCAATAACAATATATTAAAAAAATAAAAAAATAAAAAAAATAGATATATAAATTCAAAAATAAATTTGTAAGTGGTTAAATTTTACTATCACCAGGTACCATCCACTTGAGAAATATACAATGTAATGAATTAGGTATAAAGAACATCGAGTTTGGAGTTTCTTATAAACCTTCGTTGACTAAACATAAAGTTAAAAACCTTCGTTAACTAAACATAAAGTTAAAATTTTTATTGTGTTATATTATTATTATTTTTAATTACTTTCATATCTTATCTTTATTTTTTCTCAGTCAATATTTTATATTTATTTTAAAAATTGTTTTTAATAAATTTAATACCCAACTGAATTCACATTTTATAAGCTCCTTTACATGGTGAGACATTTTAATTTTCATTATAAATATTATGAGATGTACTTTATACAGGGAAGTAATAGTGAGGAAATTGTTATGTGCTGCACCCCTTTAAACACAACACAATTTTTTTCATATTTGTTTTTATATTTTATATTTATATTTTTAGTAAATACATTTTTATAATAAAAATATTAGAATTCAAATAATTATACGGAAATGTATAACTTAAAAATTAAGGAAATGATAAATTACAATTTTATCTATTTATTTTTAATCAAGGGGGGATGTTTCTAGAATATGAACTTCAGAGCAAGAACCTCTTTCTTTTCTCAACTCAAGCAAGCAACTACCACAAATCCTGAAGAGTTTGCTTTGCTTTTGCTCTTCTTTCCAATCCGACAGCCATGGGAGGAGGCAACGGGCAGAAGACCAAGATGGCTCGTGAGAAGCACATGGAGAAGCAAAAAGCTGCGAAGGGTATTCTTTATTTCTCTTCTTTTAGATTCTCTTGTCCTCTTTTCTCCTAGATCTGTCTAATTTTTTGATGAATTTTGTTCTTTCTGCTGAATCTGATTGTCTAGGAAGCCAGCTAGAGTCCAACAAGAAGGCCATGACCATCCAGGTAGTCTCTTTGCATGCTTTTCTTTGATTTCCCGTCTAAATTATCCTTAGACTTAATTTTGTGTTTGGATGTGCTACATCTCATATGATGTCTCTGGTTTTAATATATTACGATGGATGTTAAAATTCTTTAACTTCTAAGCACGATAATTTGAAGAAATATTAATCTTTTACCTTCTTTTCTACTGGGATTCTGTATATTACTTCAGTTTTGGTAATCAGTCTTCTGATTCTGTAGATTGAATGATTTATTTTCTCCCCTGATTGCGAATAGGCCAATCATTTGTGCTTATTGCGTGCTACTAGTTTAGTCTTCATTGGAAGAAGTTTGGAAGATTGGTAATCATTGATTTGCTGTCTAGATGAGATGGGCTTGGTGTAAATATAAATATTGATATTTCTTTAGCCTACTTTAGTTTTCTTTATGCGTGATATCTTTTCTACTCAGGTAAACATTGATCAGCAGCGATAGATTGAACTCCCCTCCAGTTTTCTAGTTTCTTCATCACTTGTTTTGGATAACTTATCAACAACCCCAACATCTTGAAGTGGAATTACAACTGTCTTGCCAACTTTCCGAACATTTTTAGGCTATGGTCTCCTCTGATTTTTTATGTTAAACTAGTTTTGACAGTTCTATTTTGAAATTTATCATTGTTTGTTGGTTGGCACTGAAAGTTTTTTACTTTGTTCTTGTGTTTTTTGGTCTTGCCTTCTGGGGTTCTGTGACCATCTGGCATATTTTTATGTTCATATTTGGGGAGGTGAATGGGTCCTAATTGGCTATATTATCATCCTTATAACCAACATCTTCTTTCTCGTTTGTTCAATGTATGTTTAATATCATCCAAAAGAAAAAACATTGCCTTGTGTTGGTACTCTTAACGCTTGAAACCCTGTTAAAAGACTTAGAATAGTTTGTAATACTGTTCTTGTCTCATTTTTTCTTTCTTCTTTTGGACCTGCAATCATTCATCCTTTTTGGTGAGAAGAACTTCCATATTTTAGACCAAATTGTTTTCCATACGATGAGAAATCCAAATGTTGTTTGTGAAGAATAGACATCTTTGATGTCAAGTTGGTAGTTTTTCTTTCATTTTTCAATCATGAAAAGGTTTATGAATGTTTCAGCTGTCATATTTACTTTTTGCTTCTAGTTTTATACATTCTTACTCACTTGATTTGGTCTATAAAAAACCATGTCAGAAACACTATTCAGTAAGACCTACTTTTAACATGTTTACATGTTTATTTGTGATTAGTTTAATTTTAGTTACCTTTTGTAGACCAAGTCAACCTAGGAATATCTCTAATGTGGTACTCTTAATTGTGTTAGAATTGATTTATTAAACCCATGAACATAGTTTGTGACTCGTTCTTTTCTTCGTGTTGCCACGGTCTGTGTTATGGCTGGTTTATTAAATGATGAATCTGGGGGACCATGGATAATGAATGCAGTGCAAGGTATGCATGCAGACATTCATCTGTACTACATCTGAGGTTAAGTGTCGAGAACATGCCGAAGCAAAGCACCCGAAGGCTGATCTTTATACTTGCTTTCCTCATCTTAAAAAGTGACTATTGGATTGCAAAACAAGAGCTTGTGGATTGATATTTGTAGAATATACCTATACTGTAGTTCTTTGTTGCATGAAAAACTTGGTTGATGGAGTTATCTATTCAAGAAGTACTTATGCTAATATCATATCATTGGGATCCCCTATAGTTCTAAAAAAGATTTACAGGGTAAATTTAAGAGAAAAACACAATTTGTGAGATTTGTCTTGTGCTTGTAAAGTTCTCAATTCTTTGAGAACTTTAGAGGATTTCAATCCCATATGCACGTAAAAAGAAAAAGAATATAAACTTGAGTTGATTTGGGATTATGCCCTTCCAATTTTTTTTTTAAATTATAATAATTTTTTACTTTAAATTTTTACAAGTATTAGTGATTTATATTTATTTATAAACTATTTTAATAAAGTATTGAATATAAACTTTATTAATTATTTTTTGAATATAAGAAAATTTATGTAAATTAAAACTCAAAGGTGAAGAATATTATAATATAGTAAGAAAAATGTTTAGGTGGATTTGATTCAAAAAATAGGTAGGTTAAATTAATTATAAAAAAATATAAATATGTCAAATATATATAATAAGATTTTTTAAAAAAATATGATTATATATATTTTTATTATAGGTTTAATTTACGATTATTTTATAGAATGGATTTACTAAAAGCTCTATTATTGATTACTCAATTTAGACTACAACATTACATACTCTTAGTTTTTTTTTTTTTTTTTTTTTGTGTGTGTGGCGTTTTTTCTTCTTAATTTAATTTGTGTTAGAATACGAAGGCTTATTAAAATAGAAGCAGATGAATATCCAGTTGAATTCACCAATTGAAAATTATAGTACTACGCAAGAGGGTCAAGGTAATGAATGTGTTCTTTTAGACACTTAGATTTAGGAAAATTAAGTATAGTGTTATTCATAATTTCTTAAAATTGTATATCAAGGAATTAAATTATTATAGTTAATTATTTTAATAAAAAAATAAATTTATAAAAATACATTATAATCAACCGAATCTTTTTAACTTCTTATTTTGTTGATTTAAACATTTAAAGGAAAAAAAAACGAAGATTTAACAAGAAAGGAAAAGCAAAGATTAGCCATACGTAAAATGCAGGTTAAATTAAATTATAGAAAGAAAATTTATTAAATTAAATTCTAAAAAGAAATTCGTTAAATTAAATATTAGTAATATTAAATTTTTAGTAGATGATTTTAACTGAAACAATTTAAGTAGAATATTTTGACACAGTTTTTTTTTTTTAAAAGTGACCAATTTTTTTGTTGTTGAATCAACCATTTAAATAAACAGTTATATATGTTTAAATTAATGTTTTTATTTGTTAATTCTCTTTTACAGATTCAATTTCAAAGATTAAAAAAAAATATGAAACGTTAATGGAATATTCAAATAAATAAAATTTGAAAAGTAAATCAAAATTTACCTTAAATATAAAGATTAAAATAATTTTATTTTATCATAATTATTTGACTAAATTTCTTTTATAAAAAATGTTTTTTGGGTGTAATATTAAGACTATTTTTTTGACTAAATATAAAGATTTTTTAAGAATTTTTTTTTTCTTAATTCAAAAATTAAATTTAGAAAGAAGTGGTTGAAGAAGTCAAGTCCTTTTCCACTTCAGTATCAAAATCATTGAAGTCACGAGTCTTCCCTCTAATGACTAATCACACTCCCACTCCACAAGACACGGCCACTCGACCACCCCGCACGCGCCTCATTCCTCCCGCAATTGCCTGGAAGCCGTACGAGTTCCCCGGCCTTCACGCCTTCAAGACACTGTGTTGGGTGGCCCCCACAGAACGCGCAAAGGAAAAGACTCTCTCAGACTTCCAACCGGACTCGGACTTCTTTTTCCGCCTTTTTCTTTTTTCCTTGCTTCCGTCTGGTGCCGCCCGTCTGCATTCTGTTTCATTCCCTCTCTTTCTCAGAGATAGATAGAGAGGAAAAATGGTTCCTTTCATTTCCCTCTCTCTGTTATTTCTCCTTCTCCAGTGGCCCCTCTCAACACTCTCAACAAACTCTGAAGGTACGTTCTCCTCAATACCGATTCTCAATCTTACCTTCTCATATTTTATTTTTGTTATCGATCACTACCCATTTTACCTTCTTGCTTTATGATCTCACCATTAATGGAACTGGGTTACTCAGATTCTCAGTTCTTTTAAAATTTTGTCTCTGTTTACTTACTTTTTATTGAAATAGATAGGTGTTCAAAAGTTTCAATTTCCAGTAGGTTAGACAATATACAAGGACTGGAGTCAGATTCATTTTTTCTCTCTCTCACCATTGAGTAGCATAATATGATTAAATACTTCTTTTTTACGAAAGATTATAATGAAAACCAAGTTTTTGAGTCCAAGTATTTTGGATTAAAGTCTAATCTTTATAATTGAATGGTATGTTAATCGTTTCTATTAAACTTATTTTATTTTTCATTCATTTGCATTCCACTGGGATTTGAACTCGAATCTTTAAAAACCCAGAAAGAAAAAAAATGAAAGGAACTACTTTCTATATAGTAATAGACTAAAAGTTTCAATTTCGTTTTGCCTGTCCTTTGCCATAAAACATAGTTGGCTTTTACTTGTAGGAAATGCTCTGCAAGCTCTAAGAAGCAGGCTTTCTGATCCCAACAAGGTGCTGCAGAGCTGGGACCCAACTCTGGTTAATCCCTGTACTTGGTTCCATATTTCCTGTGACTCCGACAGTCATGTGATTCGCTTGTAAGATTCCCTACTTTTGATTTTGTTCTCTTTTTTCTATCACTATCTTGACTTCAATTTTGTGAATTTCTTACTTACATGATCCGGGTTTAGGCTTCTAATCTTTTGTCTACTCTTTAAAATTCAGAGATCTGGGTAATGCTAACGTCTCTGGCACTCTCGGCCCAGAACTTGGTCAGCTTCAGCATCTACAATACCTGTATGGCTTTCCCCCCCTTAACATTATGTGCTGCTAAGAAGCATAAATACCGACACAACAAAATATGTAGTTTAAACTTGTTAGGCTTAATTCTATTCAAGCTGAGTTTTTCTTCAAGAAGAAGCATAAAAAGCTTGACAGTCTGATTTACCCTTTTTTTAAAATGTTCAGGCAGAGGAGCCCGACCCAAATACAATTACTCAAACCTTAGTCTAAATTCCAAGTCCAAAATAATATTATTTTTTATTTAAATTTATTTTTAAAATTAAATAATAGTATAATTGAATTTGAAAGTCTAAATTGTAGTTTTACATTTAAGTAAAATCTAAAGTGTTTTGGCGAATATATATCGAGCATGATATAATTTTATTTTTGAAATATTGGTGCTTGTTTGATGCACTTTCAATTGTCTGGTAGCTATTAAATTTAAGTTCCAGATTTTTTATTCTCTACTACCCATTATCTTCTTCCTCATTGAAGAGATAAAGCAGTGCCAAATTATGAACTATTCCTATCTCTTAGTGGGAACTATGCACCAAGTTCTATATTTTGATTCTATTTTATTATTATCTAGGAAACATGGACATTTATAAAGAAAAAAGATGTGTCCGTGTACCCCATATGTGGTACATTCATATAATAAGATATAACACTAGATCTCGAATTACATATAAACAATTCAAATATTATTGTTTGTGGCCGTGTTGTGTTCTGTGTCTGTATTGATGTCACAGGTCAGGAATTCTGAAATTCTTCATTTTCAGGGAGCTCTATAGGAATAACTTAAGAGGGGAGATTCCTGAGGAATTTGGTAACTTGGAAAAACTTATTAGCTTGGATTTGTACGATAACAAGATGGAAGGGAAAATCCCCGAGTCATTTGGCAAGTTGAAGTCACTTAAATTCCTGTAAGCATATTAATATTGATTGGCTAGAACTTTCGGGTATGTTTGGTAGTTGGGAGGAGAATAAAAGAAAAGGAATCCAACGAAAAAAAAGGAGAGAAAACAGAAGGAAAGCGATGGTTAAATGATGATATTTTTTTTTTCTCTTGTTTGGATCTTCAAATTGAAGGAATATAGAAATATAACGGGTGACTACTTTTATTTTCTCTCTTCTTTTTAGAAAAACTCCCGAACAATGGGAACGTCTGGCCCAAATATTCTCTTTCATTCTCCTCAGTCCAAACACATCCTTATGATTATGATTCTCTAACTGAATTATGTATAAAATGCCATTGTTTTCCCCCTTTGCATTGATAATATAGGAGGCTAAACAACAACAAGCTGACGGGATCAATACCAAGGGAATTCACTGGTCTCACTAACCTTAAAATATTGTAAGTATATTTTATCTTTTCTTATATAGCCTTTTTGTTTTTATTTTAGATAAAGTCTTATATTGTAATCCATTAGATTTGCACTAAAATTTAATTTAGTTCTTGAAGTTTTTTTTAATTTAAATATATTCTTAACGCATCATAAATGTCTCCTTTTAGTCTCTAAAATTAATTCTGCAAAAAAATGTTAGATTGAACATGTGAAATTTAATCTGCTAAGTTATTTATCTAAATAACTAATTTAGTTAAAAACTTTTTTATTAACCTAAAACAAAACAACGGCATTTGGCTATTTTATTTAAGCTGGCTCAGCTAAAATCTATAATTAAACCCATAATTAAAGATAAAATGATCAGATATTGTTATTTTAGAATGACATGAAAATTTTTAGATGAATCAATTATTTAGACGAATAATTTAATAAATTAAATATTATATTTATGTTAATTTTTTTTTAATCGAGTTGGTCTCAGAGAGTCAATCAAATTTTATTACAAGAGACTAAATATAATTTATCCTTTTATTTATTTTTTTGAAACAGAAAATCAGACTTCAATTTTGCTTTCGATCTTTTTTGTGATATCAGTTAATATGAAACCCTAATTTTGCAGTGATGTTTCTAATAACGAACTCTGTGGAACCATACCAGTTGATGGCCCCTTTGGATCTTTTCCAATGGAAAGGTACGTTAATAGTGTTATCCCATTACTTTTTCATTTTTTGACAATTTTTATCTTTTAATTTGAAAGCAAAAAATAAAAATATAACCCATAATTCAAGTAGGAAGATTTAAATATTTGAATTATTGTCAACCACTAATATGAACTCAATGCGCTCAAATTTAAAATTGAGGCTCCAAAATTCTCAAAACCCCCATTAATCACCCAAAACTTTAAATGCAAGAGCATCTCTTACTTATATATATATATATATATATATATATATATATATATATATATATATATATATATTTGATTTCGATTAAGATTTGAATTTAAATCCTCAACTTTAAAGATTACTTGAGTATCGTACATTAAATTAATTGACTCATTAATCTATCTTATTTATATATATTTTAATAACTTTAGTTACATTACATATTAATCAAATCATTTCTTAATAGATATAAGACAATATGAGTCTGTTTGTTTTTTATTTTTAAAATAAAAAAGTTTGTTTAGAAACTATTTTTTATTGTTATTTTAAAAGTAAAATATTTTAAAACAAAGAAAGAGAGATTTTTTTTAAATATTTAAATGAAAAGCACTTGTGAATAAAAAGTACTCTTTGGTCAGTTCCTTACCATTTCGTGTGCTGATAACTGGAACGGAGGATTAGTCTCACAGTTTTTAGTTCTGAAAATACTTTGGTCGAGAATAAAAAAAAAAAAATATTTTAAAAATAACTTAAAATAAGAATATTTTTATCAAAATAATTTGAAATAGAAATATTTTTATCAAAACAATTTAAAATCAAGAGTATTTTTTATCAAAATAAAAGTATTTTTACCAAAATTTTTATTAAAATAAAAATATTTTTAATAAAATATTTTAAAATATAATAATTTTAATTGAAATAATATAATTTTTTTATAAATTTATTTTAATAATTTTATTTCGTATCGGTGACTCAAAAAATAAAAACGTTTTAATTATTTTAATAAAAAAAATAATTTAGTTTCTTGGATAAAGCAAATATCAATAATAAAAACCTTAGTTTTCTACTGAATTTTAGAATCAAGTTCAGATACAGTCCATGTGGAAACTGATATTGTCGTGTGCATACAAACGTGTTTGAGTAAAAGAAAAAAGTTGTCTTTTCAGCTCGAACATGGATGATCCTCAAAAAAAGAAAAAGAAAAAAGAAAGATAAATTGAAAGACTTGATAAATGTGTGTGCTTTATATGAATCTATGGACCATGAATTTGGTTGTCCGAAATGTTTGGTTTGAAGGCGGAGTAGTTCAAATTTATTTATTGATGCTTGTGAATGTACTATATATGGGTCCTACAATTGTTGCAGTTTTGAGAACAACAAACTCAATGGCCCAGAGCTGAAAGGACTGGTTCCTTATGATTTTGGATGCTGAAGAAAACTAGAATTCATCAATTCTCCTCAAAAACTGCATTTACTTCACAAAGGTAGTATAAGTTTTAGAAGTGTCCAATGTATGTGTTGCAAAAAAGTGAATGTAAACTCTCAATGTCTAATAAACAAAGAGCAGGCAAAATTAGAAGATGAATCGTGGGAAGCAACATATATATATTGAAATAAGAACAACTAGTAGTTTCAGAAAATTATCATCCTGTGATTCTAATTAATTAAACTTAAAATTCAGTGATACAAAAATTACCATTAAGTTTTGCTTTAGTAGTGGACTGTAGCAATATGCATGAAACTAGAAATTTATACGAAAATGGAACATAATTTTTTTTTTAAATTAATTTTACGCAACCTCTAAAGTACGAAACAAAAAATAAAATAAAATCAAAGATATGATAAATTTACAAACAGCTCAGTATTGAAAGAAGGAAGAAGCAAGAACATTCAAATCCTTATTGCTTTCGTCAAGTTGGCTTTCACTTGACAACTCTTTCTTCTTGCGTTGAGTGAGCCATGGGTTCAACTTCTCCAGAATCTTCATGACCAAAATAGTGTCTAATGTTTTTGTATATCTTTGATTTTAGTCTTGCGTTTCTTGGTTATCCTCTAAGAGTACAAGGTTGCTAGAGTTTTTAAATACAAGCAAATGGTTTGATACAATTTTATTGTGTTACGATTGTGATTTGATAAATATAATTATCAAATGAAATATTAATATTTTAAAAATAAAATTATATCGATTGTATTTAATATATATTAAACATATATATTGTGTATGTACGATATTTTAAATTATATTTAAATATTATATATTTTATCTTAATAGTTTATTATATGTGTATTATGTATTACATATCAGACTTTTCAAATTTGGTCAAATATTATTTTAAATTTTATTTATATTTATATTATTTTTATTTTTATCAATCTTATTTAGATTTATTAAATTGTTACTGTATATTTCAAAATCATAAAAATAATCTTAAAAAAAAAGTGTGTATAATTAAAAATAGTAAAATTAAGAATAGGTTAATGATTAAATATTGGGCTTATTTATTAAAATTCATACTTAAATAGTTTATTAATAATTTAAGTCATTTCAACCATTAATTTAAATAGTCGAATTTAGTTGGATCATAATAAAGTTAGATTAGGATAATTAAATGGTTATGAGTTCTAATTGTCATAACTAATTTAAAAATGTAAGAAAGTATCAATAATGGCATTGGAGCTATATATAAAAATTATGAACTCGATTTTGAGTTTTAGACAAAGCAAAAAGTAAAAAATAAAAAATCCTAAACGAAATTTCCATTACAGGAAAAAGCTTTATGATCATAGTAAAATGAAGCGAAAAGCTATGAATGTTTATTTCCAACCCCTTTTGAAATTGTTCTCATGGGAAAGAATATTTTTTTAAAAAAAAATTAATGGTTTAGGAAAGGAAAAAAAAAAAATGCTTGTATAAACAATAGCATTTCACTGCTCACATTTTCCGGGATTGTATATTATTTGAATTGAATATTTTAAAGCTAGAACTAATTCATTTGGTTGGTTTGACATTTGACAAACTATCAACATTTCTCGCTACTTGAAAATATTTTAGTTTTAATTTTAATTTTTATTATTTAAAATTTTTTATTTTATAAAATTTAAAATTTATTCATATTTATTTTAAATTAAATTAATATAGATAATTATAAACATTACTTAATTTTTAAGTTTGATATTTTATAATAATGAGAGTTTACTCTGTCTCAAAAAATATTGTTTAAAAAATTCATATTTCTTAAATTCTATCAAACACATCTTCAATCATTCTTTTTTATTTTTAATAAAAATAAAAATAAACAAATAAATCTATTTTTAAAAATTATATTTAAAAATATTTTATAAAATAAAAAAAATTTGATAAACCGTTTTAAAATTATATTATTTTTAATTTTTTAAGTATTTTGGGAAGGAAAATAAAAAATAAAAATTATTTTATTTTATTTTTTAAAAATAATTTATTTTCAAAATAAAAATAGAAAATAATTTTTAAACAATTTTTTTTAAAAAAAATAATTAAAAATAATTATGAAACGAGTTCTTAATTGGGTCAAAGTTTGAAAATATCTTTAATTATAATATATAAAAAATTTTGCCGTTGTGATAAACAATAAATACCCACCGACAGCATGGCGCGAGCAGGACTAAGGCGCTCTGGTTCTTTCCTTTGTCTTTTTCCAACTTGTAGTCTAAAAGCCAGAACCGCAGTTATACAGAGAAAACGAAAATATGACTATATGAGCAGAGCTTTCCAGAAGAAGATGGCACGTTTCTGCGTCTTGATTCAGAGGCATTTGATCAACCATTTCACTGACCCAATGAGAGCTCCAATTCTTTGCAACCAAACACAGTGTAGAGCATATTTTCTGAGGAAAGTTAAGGAATTTGAACTCTCCCCCTCCCCCCATGTTTGTTTTCTTCACCTTCCTCTTCTGCATCATCATAATCGTCGTCCACAGCTTCCCTTTCTAAGACTGGGCTTGTGAGTTGGTATTTGGGAACGGTCAAGTCCCGACCCATTCTCACAAAAAGTATCACTTCCGCTCTTATTTACACTGCTGCTGATTTGTCTTCCCAGGTACGAAATTTCCAGTGTCTATACAAGGTTTTCTAAATTTGATTCATTCTTGTTTGACCCTTAAATTAGGTGAATGTGAAGATTGTAAGTGAGAGAGAGAAAGAGAATGCATTGTCCGAAGTGAACCATTTTGACCTATGGAGCCTAGCTATATGAATCTTTTGCTTCTTGCTCATTTTGTTGTCTCTATCAGACTATAGCTCGACCATCTGCAGAATCGTATGATTTTGTGAGGACATTACGAATGGCAGGATATGGGATGCTCATTTTAGGACCACCACTGCATTTCTGGTTCAATTTCGTGTCAAAACTTTTTCCAAGGAGGGATTCTTTCTCTACATTGAAGAAAATGGTCATGGGTCAGGCACTTTATGGACCTGCCACGACTGTTGTTTTCTTCTCCTTGAATGCATGGTTGCAGGGTATGTCTAATTCTCTTTGCATAATATATTAACAAATTTTCACACAATTTCTTTTCATCATTATGCAATTTAATCTTCTTTTTTGGTTTGTTTTTGGGGTGGGAGGAAAGTTTGAAATCCTTTAATTCTTGGACTTAAATTTATATGCCTTTGTATTTCAAAATACAATTATCTAGTGTGGATTGCGATGTGAATGTTAATAATGTAATTATGCAAGTGATAAGATTGTTGAATTTTATTTTAAAGAAAATACAAATACCCCCTTCAACTTTGGGTCATTTGCAAACACCTCTCTTAACTTTCACCGGCTAGCATTTAACATCTTGTGTCCATTTTCAGTTGACCGAACTATCAAAATGCCACATACGTGCCACATGGCATCCCACCGTTGGGCTTACATATGACGGTGGAACCACTAGTTCGTGTATTGCAGTTAGTGATGTGGCATTTTCGTTAGTTCTACTAACAAAAAATAGATAAAATGTGTTAAATATTGGTTAGTAAAAATTGAGAGGAGTAATATCCAATTTTCAAAATTGAGAGGAGTGTTGCAAATGACCCACAACTGAAGTAGGGTATTTGAATTTTCCCCTTTTTGTTAATTATACCAATTTTAAAACCAGATGTTAAAGCAGACAGCTAGATTAGTCATAGAAATAATTATTAGTAAACTTATCTCCTTTTAAAAATTCTCAGCACTCACTGCCTTATTTAGAATATTACTAGATGCACTTATTTTTTGCAAATTTAAACCGCAACACTGCATTATTATGGCTTAGTTCTCTTCATAGTATCCGATGTTAGAGGTGTCGTTTTCCTTCAACGTTATAAGCCTGTGTTTCAGATGCTTGCAAGACATGTCATGATCATATATATATATATATATATATATATATATATATATATATATATATATATATATATATATATATATATATATATATATAAACATTGGCTAAACAAAGAGTTTACTTAAATCATGTAAACAATTGGTTAGAACATATAAACAAATTTTTTTAATATCTGTTAATGGAGCTAATACGAGGACTTAAAACAGGATAATTTTTAAAGGATTAAAATGAGAAAGTTAAAATTTGAAGGACTATATTGAGAAAATGTGCATCATTCGAGGATCAAATAATAATTTATGCATTTATTTTTCATGTTTATCCATGTGTATCATTTTTTATGCATCATGTGCTTTTGCTTGGAATATTTAATTAACTTGAGAAAGGCTCTCACTCTTCTAAATTAATTGATAGTAGATATGACACATGAATTTTTCTTGCATATTAATTTTTTTGGTTCTGTCTATATTTCGCTGGAAAAACATTTGCTCTATACTTTATGGGTATGTTTGGATTGAAGAAAAAGGAGAAAAAAGAAGAAGAAGAAGAAGAAGAGAATGTTTGAGTTTAACACTCCCATTGTTTGAGAGTTTTTTATAAGGAGGAAAGGAGAATGAAGGACAAGTCAATAAATCCTCCAATATCTTCCACCCTTCGTATTTCTAAAATGTTCTAATTTGAAAGATTTTAAGTATCCAAACAAAGGGAAGGAAAATAATAATTTAAGATTTAATCATCCATTCCCCTTCTTTCTCTCTCTCCTTCTTTTTTTTTTTGGATTTTTTTCTTTCCCTCCCCCTCTCAACTCCCAAATATACCTTACAAGAATTCATGAAACTTTTTAATGAAATTAAATGATGGCTTAGAATCATGCCATATTTGCTGTATAAATATATGTTTGAGTAAATTATATTTATCTTTTTTGAAGTTTTAAAAATCTACACTTATATCCTTTCTAATTTTAATTTATATGAAAACCTCCCTCCACTCGTAAATTTGTTACTGAAATTAATATTTTATGCATTTTCTTTCTAAAAAATCATAAATAGTGTAATTCAATATATTACAAATCATCAAAATATTAAATTAATACTTATAAAAATTTAAAATAAAAAAAGTTAGTGTAATTATTTTAAAATTTGAGGGAATGTAAATGTAAGTTTTATAAGTTTCACAACAGATTATTGTTTCCATTTGAAACTAAAAGGGTGCGAGTTTAATTTTCATAAGCTTTAGGAGAATTGAATGTAATTTACTATATATGTATATAATGTAAGATAATCTATATGATCTATGATCTAAATATGTTTCTAAATTCAAAGTAATATAAATAAATCAAACAAATGCGGAATAAAATAAGATTATACCAACCTCCCGCCATTGCTTTTCTTCAAGTTTTCCAAAAGTTTTGGTACTTCTAAGTCTGATCTCACTCTCTTTAAATAGTGTAGATTTGTAGGAGTGTCAAGGAAGAAAACTCAGGGATCAAAACTCTCCCATTTAAATGTTCTACCATCAAGAACATAGAGAGTCACCACTTAACCCAAATAATGACCATTGAAAGTTATTAAACATGGAAATTATGGGACTCTTGAATGGAAAACGTTTAGACCATCTTAATGTGACTTACTTGGATTAATGAAAAGTTAAAACTATTACATTCTCTCACTTGGTCTATACGTTTAACCTCATAACTTAAATGAGTCATCAAATAACTTTCTTAAGAAATAAATACATGAACCATAGTGATAAGTCCTCTAAAAGCGAGTAATATCAACCATATATTACAATGCATTTAGTTTCTCAAGTGTTATATTTAATGTGGTAACAAAAACTTAACGAATAAACCCTAAGTTTATTTTTAATCTAAAAATAAAATATGTTTTTCTCAAATGAATTAAAGTGCACATTAATATGAGAAAACATCACAATATATAAGAATTTCATTAATTACCTGTATGTATACAGTCATAAAGTGGAACCAAGTTTCATTTTCTCTACATGTTTTTTAAATTTTAGTGGTGGCATTTCCTTAGTTAAAGGATCAGCGATCATCAATTCAGTACTAATGTGCTCAATGACCACTTTCTTTTCTTTTATACGTACTCTAATGGCTAAATACTTAATGTCGATGTGTTTATTTCGACTTCTACTTTTATTATTCTTAGCCATAAAGACAGTAGCTGAATTATCGCAGAAAATTTTCAATGGTCTAAAAATCGAATCCATAACTTTAAGCCTTAAAATTAAATTCTTAAGCTATACACCTTGAGAAGTGGTCTCAAAACAGGATACGAACTCGGCTTCCATAGTAGAAGTAGCAATCAATGTCTGCTTAACACTTCTCCAAGAAACAGCTCCACCAATTAGGATGAAAATGTATCATGATGTTGACTTACGAGAATCAACACAGCCAACAAAGTTTGAATCTGAATAGCCGATCACATTCAAATTGTTTGTCTGTCTATATATAAGCATGTAGTCTTTGATCCCTTGTACGTACCTCATGACTTTCTTTATAGCTCTCCAGTGGTCCATTCCTGGGTTACTCTAATATCGCCCGAGCATTCCCACAGCAAATGCAATGTCAGATCTGGTGTAAATCTAAACATACATAAGGCTTCCGACGGCAGAAGCATATGTGATGTTCTTCATAGATTCCCTTTCAAGATTGTTCTTCGGGCATTTATTCAAATTGAACTTATCACCCTTCACAATGGGAGCAACACTTGGTGAACAATTCTGCATCCGAAATCTTTCTAAAACTTTATTGATATAGGTTTCTTGCGACAGACCTAAAACACCTTGAGGTCTATCCCTATGGATCTTAATGCCAATGACATAAGATGATTCACCCATATCCTTCATGTCAAAATTTTTAGAGAGAAATTTTTTCACCTCATACAACAAACCCTTATCGTTGGTTGCAAGCAAAATATCATCCACGTATAAAATAATAAAATAAATTTTACTCCCACCGACCTTCTGGTATATACATTAATCTATAGGATTTTCAACAAATCCGAATGAAGAAATTACTCCATGGAATTTAAAATACCATTAACGGGAGGCTTGTTTTAAACTGTATATGAATTTCTTAAACTTACAAACCAAATGCTCACCATCACTGGAGGAGAAACGTTTAGGTTATTTCATATAAATATTCTCCTCTAGATTACCATTAAGAAATGTCGTTTTCACATCCATTTATTGTAATTCAAGGTCAAAATGAGCAACTAATGCTAAAATAATACAAAGAGAATCTTTCTTAGATACAGAAGAAAAAGTTTCTGTGTAATCAATTTCTTTTTTTTTGAGTAAATCTCTTAGCAACGAGTTTTGTCTTGTACATCTCAATGTTGCCTAATAAATCCTTCTTGTTCTTAAAGACCAATTTACAGCCTATGGTTTTCGCCCCATTAGGCAACTCTACAAGTTTCTAGACTCCATTACACTTCATGGAATTCATCTCATCTGTCATGGTATCATATCACAAATCTGACTCTTTGGAACTCATGGCTTGTGAAAATGTTTCAGGATTATTTTCAGTTCTAATATTATAATCAGACTCTTGTAGATATACTATAAAATCATTAGGAATAATTGATCTTTTTTCTCTAGTAGATTTTCTTAATGTTGTAGCATCACTCTCTTGAAGAGTTTGTAGTTCAACTTGTTTAGGAATTGCTTATAAATCCTAAACATTTTGATTTAATTGATCAGTTTGTGGAAACTCAATGACTGATTGTTTGGTACTCATTTTACTTGAGGGGTACTATGAACAATAACTAATATGTCACTTGAAGTGGAAGGTTGAGACTATATATGATCATATGCAGAAATTGAGTTCTTGACCTAATCACTTCCACTGATCAAGTCATTCTTAAAAAATTTAGCATTTCTTGATTCCACTATCCTAGTTATGTGAGATGGACAATAAGACTTGTAACCTTTGGACCTTTTGGCATATCTAATGAAATATCCACTAATGGTCCTCGGGTCCAGTTTCTTCTCTTGTGGGTTATATATCCTCACTTCATACAGACATCTCCAAACGCGCATATGTCGCAAACTCGGTTTTCAACCTTTCCATAATTCAAAAGGTGTCTTTTGGACAGCCTTAGTTGGAACTCAGTTTAATATATACACAGTCGTCTTTAGTGCTTCAGTCCACAAGGATTTAAGAAGATTGGAGTTGCTAAGCATACTCTATATCATGTCCAATAATGTTTGGTTTCTTCTTTCTGCAATACCATTCTAGTCTGGAGAACCAGGCATAGTATATTGAGCAACAATCTCATACTCTTGAAGAAACTTAGCAAATGGACCAAGTGCTTGTCCATTCTCCGTGTATCTACCATAATATTTTCACCTCTATCTGATCTCACTAACTTTATTTGCTTTACACATTGGTTCTCAACTTCAGCCTTAATGACTTTGAAGGCATCCAATGCTTCGTTTTTATTATGAAGCAAATAGATATACATATATCGTGAGTAATCATATATAAAGGTGATGAAATATTTTTGACCATGTGCATCTATGTCTGAACAGCATATATCGTTATGAATGATCTCTAATATGTTTGAACTCCTAATAGCACATTTTTTAGACATGTTAGTCTGCTTTCCCTTAATGCAGTCTACATAAATCTCAAAGTTAGTAAAATTTAGAGTACTAAGTACTTCATCTTTTACTAACCTCTTAATTCTCTCTATGGAGATGTTTCCTAATCTCCGGTGCCATAACATAAAGGAATCTCCATTAATATTACACCGTTTAAAATCAGTTTGAACTTGCATTGAACAATAAGTAGTATCACTTTGTAAATTAAGACAATAAAGACCATCAGACAAAATATCATTTTCAACACAATCTGAATTATAAAATAAACTAAATGATGTGTCTTTAAAATTAAAGGCAAATTCAAAAGGTAAAAATCTAGAAATAGAAATTAAGTTTCGTGAGAAGCTTGGTACATAAAAGGTCCTTTCTAACTTTAAAACATAGCCACTACTTAAAGTTAAAATGCAAGTTACTATTGCTTCCACATGTAACCCCATCGTGTTGCCTGATAAGATGCTCTGCTCACTTCCTACTGGTTTCCTTAGATTTTACATACCCTGCAAGGACTTTGCAATATGGATGTTGATCCAAAGTCAAGCTACTAGGTGTTAATATTAACATTAGCCATATTAGATTCATAACAGACAAGCGAGATTGATTTATCTTTCTTCTTAAGTCATTTTTGAAATTTGGTGCATCCCTTCTTCATGTGTCCCTTCTTTTTACAGAAGAAACACCTCGCTTCTTTCTTTATATCAACTTGAGTTGATATTTTACCTTTCCCCTTTTGATTAGCTTGAGACTTATCAGATTTATTCTTTCCACGAGTTGTTGTTAGCAATGCACTCTCACCCACCTCCATCAATAGCCTTTCTTCTTGCACACACATGGTCATTAATTCATTAATTGACCATTTGTCTTTATGCGTGTTATAAGAAATCTTGAAAGGCTCGTACTCGTGTGGAAGGGTGTTTACAATGTAGTGCACTGGGAAAGAATCTGACATATCAACCTTGAGTTTCTTAAGTTGAGCTGAAATATCACGCATTTGCATTATGTGCTCGAGCACACCTCTGACACTAGTGAGTCGGAGAGAAGAAAACTTCATGATCAAGGTACTTGCTAAGGCCTTTTCAGAAGTGACGAATTGTTCGTCAATGGCTTTCAGTAAATCTCGAACTTTCTCATGCTGATCGACAAAATCACGTATACCGGTGGTGATTTTAGTCTTAATGAACATCACGCTGAACTGATTGGATCGCTCACATAGCTCATATAGTGCAATTTTAGCCGCGCGTGCTTTCATTAGTGATTGTAGGTGGTTTGTCTTTCTTAATAGCATAATCTATGTCCATCCACCCTAAATGGAGGAGTATTCTCTCTTTCCGTACCTTATAGTTATCTCCTCTAAGTTCAAAAATATCATAGCAGATATCAGATAAACTAGCAGATTGAGAAATTGTATAAAATCCAAAAAATTATGTCAAAATTTTAAGGTTCATTAATCTATATTTCATGTATTACCAATGTAAACATGTATATATATATATATATATATAAATCTAGTGACATAAAAATTACATGTGGGTTAAATCTTTAATTCAATTAGATTCTTATGTACTTTATGATAGAATTACCAAATTATGTACTTAATTTCATATCTTATGGATACATTATGAAAATAATTTGATTTTCTATCCAAATATCTTTATGATAAAACTATCAGATTATATACCAATTCATAACTCTGTAGATAAATTATGAAAATAATATGATATTTTATCCTAATTAATTATATAAATATAATAAAAATTCCTATGGGATAAAATTTATTATATTAAATATAATTAATCACAATACTATGTCTAATTCCTTATGTGATCCTAAACAAAACTTAATATATAATTTTAATTAATTAAAGATGTTGTGGCTAATCCCTAATTAATTAAGATTATAAGGATCACTAGACATATTATTAAATTTTATGAGAATAATCCTAAATTACATACATTCTAATAATATCAAGACTTAACAACATATTAGAGTATATAAATAAACATATCATAAATAAAACAAAATTGTATAATTAAACTAAAATATTATGCACAAAAATACTCATTCTTAATAGCATGAAAATAAAACATAAAAAATATTCATGCATCATAAAAGTATTTAATTTAAATTGCATGTATATAAAAAACAGAATAATATATATACATACACATAAAATAATCCAAAGAATTATAAATCATGGCAATCATAATTTGAGGGAAAAATTATTCTGTACATTAAAATGCCTTAACAATATTTTCCTGCCAACCTTAAACAAAGAGACACTCATGGCTTAGAGGCAAAATGCAAATGAGTACTTTATGCTCATGGGTTCAAATCCCACAAAAGTAATTTGTTATGTGCATTTTGAAAAAAGACTTTAAATATTAAAACAAGCATATAATGTATTGAAATAGCATGACTGGTCCAGTGGCTTGAACTGATGCCTCTTAACCAGTGAGACGCAGGTTCTATTCTCCACAACCACAAAAAATTTGTGAATTTTATATGCATGTTTTAAATATTAAAAGAAGCACATATACTTTTAAAAGCAACTATGGTTCAGCGGTCAAAATCTATGCCCCCATGCATGTGACCGCGGGTTCAAAACCCGCTGATGGCATTGGTTTAGTGGTCAATCACATGCTGTTCCAAACTTAGAGGTCGCAG
The DNA here is from genome assembly GCA_037074535.1 of Gleditsia sinensis. Lineage (NCBI taxonomy): Eukaryota > Viridiplantae > Streptophyta > Magnoliopsida > Fabales > Fabaceae > Gleditsia > Gleditsia sinensis. Next base: position 4,151,705 of record CM073463.1, read on the forward strand.
GTTTAATTCTCACAGATGCATTTTTCAAAAATATTTTCTGACAATACTTTAAAAACAAAAACAACACATATAAGACTGAAGATGAGACTAGTGGCCAAAACAATGCAAGTTCAATTCTCGTAGATGCATTTTTCAAAAGTATTTTTTGACAGTACTTTAAAAACAAAAACAACACATATAAGATTGAAGATGAGTTATTGGACTAGTGGCCAAAACAATGCATCCCCAATTCCAGAGGGCGCGAGTTCTAGACAGGAGAAAGTTGCATCCCACATGAAATTTTTTTTTCTTTTTTTTTTTAACAAAAGAACTGTTTATCATCTTCAACTTTCAACGGGTTAGAAAAACCCAATCGCGACCCGGTTTTGACCTGCGATAAAATTTGACTTTTTCTCCCAATTTTGACCACAAAAAATTATGCATAATATACCGAAATGATCAGAAAATAATACTCTAATGATTCATGATCTCATTTTGCATAAAAAACGCCAAAAACTTTTTAGAAAAAACATGAACATTATCACCATATATGTAAAGTAAAGAAGATGTTATTTCTTGTTCTGATATCAAATGTAAGATAATTCATATGATCTAAACATATTTCTAAACTCAAGTAACATGAATAAATCAAACAAATGCGAAATAAAATAGGATTATACCAATCTCTCGCCATTGTTTTTCTTCGAGTTTTTCAAAGGTTTTGGTACTTTCAAGTCTAATCTCTCTCTCTCTAAATGGTGTAAATTCGTAAAAATGTTGAGGAAAAAAATTCAGGGACCAAAACTCTTTCATTTAAATGTTCTACCATTAAGAATATAGAGGGTCACCACTTAACTCAAATAATGACCATTGAAAGCCATTAAACATGAAAATTATGAGACTCTTGAATGGAAAATGTTTGGACCATCTTAAGGTGACTTAATTGGGTTAATGAAAAGTTAAAACTGTTACATATAATGTATTAATCAGTTCCCATTATTTGTAGGAGAAACCAGCAAAGAGATTGTTGCTTGTTTAAAGCTTGACTTGCTCCCTACAATGTTAAATCTCAAGGTTTGGATGACAAATGACGTGCTAGTATAGAGTATAGATTATCAAAATAATTTTGAGAGATTCTTAGGAGACCCAGTCTGCAAAATAAAGACAGAGCAAACTAATTATGAAGAGGTATATAAATATGTTAATGATAGATTCTATTAAAAATTGTGTCGAACATATTTATATATTTTTTCACAATTAGTGATTCATTCAACTATCTTTTGTAAATTGAGTTTATTTAAGAATCTTTTTAAAATTTAATATTTAGTCCACAAAATAGAGATATATCAAACCAATCATGAGATATATAAAAATGTCGGAGATGGATCCCTCTGGAATGTGTTAGACATGGTTAAATATTTCTTCATAATTGGTTTGATTTAACTATTTCTTATAAACTAAATCTGTTTAAGAATTGATAAAAAAAGTATTCAATATTTAATCCACAAAAAAAAAAAGATAAACTAAGTCAATCATGAAAATACATAATTATATCAAAAGTGAGTTCTGCTTTAAAAGTGTGTTTGGCATGTTTATATGTCTTTTTATAATTAAATTGATTTACCTTTCTTTTATAAATTGACACTATGCAATTTTTTTTTTTAAATTTTCATTATTCAATCTATAAAATATAAATATTAGACAAAACTAATCATAAAAAGACGTATAAATAAAATAGAAGTAAGTTTTATTGAAAATTGTATTTAATATATATTTATCTCAGTCTTTTTATATTTAACTTGATTTATCATTTTTTTTATAAATTAAGTCTACCTGAAAAAATTTTAAATTTTTTTATTATTTAGTCTACAAAATATAAAGACTAGACCAAATTAATTTTGAAGAAACATGTAAAGTATGTTAGGTGATTCTCGTTGAAAAATGTGTCTATATACATGCATACATATCATGTTATGATTAGCTCGATTTATTTATTTTTTACAAATTGAATTTACCTAAAAATTTGTCAATATTATTTTGTGTGATGCATTGGTTAACTAATGAATTTCTGCATTCATTCATTTTGACAGCCATTAGTCAGCAATTCATTCTCATATTTATTGTAATAGCCGTAAAGTTAACGAGAAAGTTCAACTAAAGGAATTTAGAATAAAAGAGATAATTTTGAAAAATAAAGATTTTAATTAAGGAAAATTTAGAATTAAAACAAAGGATTTCAAAAATGGAATTAGAACACGGTGAAAATAAGTTATTATTTATATGGATTAAAGAATTATAAAAGAAATGTTAAGAATTTACGTTTCGGGGCAAAAATGCAATTTCTTAAAAGTTTCGGGGTTAAAATATAAATAAGAAAAATTTGCAAGGACCTCCCGCTAAAAGTGAAATTTTGCAGAAAGGTCCCCCGAGATATTTTAAGGGCCTCAATCACTCCGGAAGCAATCATTCGCAGATTTCTCTATCTCTCTTCAGAAAAACTCTCCCCGAAAATCCTCTAACTTCTCTCTAAGATTTCTTCGCCTACGGACCTCGGATTTCGACACCACCACCACCAACGGACTCAGGACGAAGAGTTCTTCGAATCCATCCGATTGGTTTCTGGAGAATTGGCCGGAAATTGGTCGGAAAATTGAAGGGAAAAACGGCCAAAAAGGTAACCTCCGAAACTCCTACTTTTAGTTCTCAAACGCAAAAACTAACACCGTAGATCGATCCAGAAGGCACCGAAACCTTTGGATCTCAAATTTCAGGCCGATCCACCACCGCACGCGCCCCCACGCGCCGAATCTCCCTCGGAGAGTGACGCCCACGCGCAGCTCCTCGGGCGGTGCGTGTAGCGCGTGGCAGCCGGACCTCCTTGCGTTGACCTGCGTTGACCGAGCTCCCGGAGGCCAAATTTCGCAAATCCGGAGTCGTTTTCAAGGTTTTCGGACGTTCCGGACTCGAATTTGGGGTTTATTTCACTGAATTCGGATCAGAAAATAGGATTTTAAGTGTGTTCAATTTTGTGCTTCAAAGTGGTGAGTAGATGATTCTTTCTATGGCTTGTTTTTACTCTTCTTGAACTTTACATTGATAAATGAGTATGATTACATGTTATTTATACTTCCATATGTTCTTGAAATGGTTTGGAAATGTCTGAAATATTTAATATATGATATGTAGTTCAAGAAGAGTTTGATTTTGCAATAAGTTTTGAAACACATTAAGCATGTGATTTTTACACGTATTTCGCATGACATGGCAAAGAAAATATGTTATACATGTGACATTGATTTTATAGTGATATGTTTGCCTTGGATATGGGCATGTATACATGTTTCCCCTGAATGGGAAGTTTTGACATATGAGTATTTTGAGACTGAAAGTCTGTATTATAATGAGAATTTATACTGGATTATATGGCATATGTGCATATGTTATTTTTCTGTGGAGGAATCCTATTGGAAACACTGTCTGCTAACAGCAGGTGATGTTAGCCTTAGTGCGCACCTTGATTGCCTCAGCTAGCAGGGGAGGTGGTGCTAGCCTCGTGTGAGGGCCAACACACGGGAGATTATATGTGAAGGAGAGCGGAATGCCTCCTATATATGGGCGAGATGCTAGTTATATGAGATGTTATTTTGCCTTCCCTTGCTGTGTGCTTGGGAAAGACCCATACAGAGTTCCTTCGCGTGTCCTCTTGAATGGTAGTAGGGCAAACCTCAGCGGGATGCTGAGTTTAGGCAAATCCTATACCACCAAAGTACGGAAGGGGTCAAACTCTTATGGTGGTTCTGATATGGGATCCTTCGAATATTTTAACAGAAATGTTTTGATGCATAGCATAATTTGATTAATAATTTTACAGTATTGAATATGATTTTGAACTTGATATGAGCATTGTTTATACAGTATCGCATACAGTTTGAAAGACCTGATTATGATTTTTGAACAGAGAATATTTGAAAATGCGGGTCCCATAAGAATGTACTTCTGAACGGTATATTTTGATATGATAAATTTTACAATATGAGTACATCCTTATGTTGACCTGAGAAGTCATAGGAGGTGTTATCTGCTCACTGAGTTGTAAAACTCACTACACGTGATTGACATACTTTTCAGATAAAGACCCAGAATTTGGTCCCGCAGCTACTTGATCGACTAGGTGTCGTGCCTCAGTGGTGAGCCTATCTTGTTTCTAGGCTCTCAGTGTATTATATTGTAATATATTTGTACTCTAGTGTTGCTCTGAAAGTCACAGGCAGGATCCTTGTTTCCGCTGTAAACTTGATGTATATAGATTTGGCATGTATAATTATTGGTTTTGTAAACTTGAGAACGTTGAATAATACTTGAATATGTGTTATCGTGAGATCATTTGCACATGTGGAATGAAAAGTTTTTCGGATAGTAATGGTATTCACGTTCGTAAAGTACGGACGTGACAAGTTGGTATCAGAGTATTAGGTTTCCCTGTGACAATCAGAGCAAGGGATTCTTTAGTAGGACCTTTAGTATCGATATGAGCCGGACATATTTATACTTCAGGTGCTGCTGAGAGAATCTATAGGATATTCACTTCCTTTCCAAGTGTCTTTAAATTCCTTGAGTAAAGTTTGAATACATGTGTCTTAAAGAGGTGTTTTATTCTGTATAGTTATTGATGCCGCCAAGAACTAGAGCGGTCACTAGAGAAGAAGCTGTAGATCGTGCACCCTCTACAGAAGAGTCTGCACAATCTACAATACCAGTACAAAGAGGCCGTGGTAGAGGCCGACCTAGAGGAAGAGGAAGAGGTAGAGGTAGAGGACGTGCACGGGGTTTGAGAACCCCAAGACAAGGAGAACAGACTCCTATACCTGATAGAGTTCCTGAGGAAAGAGTAGAAACCCCTCAGGAGCCACCTGATAGAAACACTGATATGATTGCTGGTATCCATAGAAGTTTAGAAACATTGGCTGGATTTATAGTGGAACAGGGTAGAAGGGAAGGCCAGCCAGCAGAACATGATCCTGAAGTGCAAGAATTGGGAAGAACAGTTGACCAAGAGGATAAGCTGAGAGGGATTGAGGTGTCATTACCGCAATTCCTTAAGTTAAAACCTCCCACTTTTTCTGGGTCAGATGTTCAGGAAGACCCACAGATCTTTATTGATGCTGTGGAACGAATTTTCAGAGCCTTGGGGTGCTCTAGTAGAAGATCCGTGGAGTTGGTGTCTTTTCAACTATCTGATGTGGCCCAAGTTTGGTTTGAGACATTTGTACAAGGACGGGCAGCTGTTTTACCACCAATGGAGTGGAACGAATTTAAGGAAGCATTTATGAATCGCTTCCTACCAACAAGTGAAAGAGACAAGAGGGCCAGAGAGTTTGAGGAATTGAAACAAACACCAAACATGTCAGTTTCTGAATATGACATTCGTTTTACCCGATTGTCCAGATATGCACCATACCTGGTCCCAACTGAAAAGGATAGAATTAAGAGGTTTGTTTTGGGATTGATACGCCCATTGTTTAAGTCAGTGGGTCCTCAGATGGATCATTTTTCAACTTATTCAGCAGCTGTGAACTGTGCTAGGATGATGGAAACACGAGAGCAAGCTGACATAGAAAGTTTTAAGAGAAGGAAGAGAGATCGAGATAGTAATGTCCAGACTAGATCTAATCCTACTGTTAGTGGGTCAAGATTTCAAAATCCACAGCGTTTTAATCAAGCTGGAGCTGGTAGTTCTAACCAGCCATCAGTTAATATTAACAAGCAGAGAATGTTTCAAAGAGATATGAGACCCCCGAGTCAGCAAGACTCAAGATCAATTCCACTATGTCCACATTGTGGTAGGTCCCATACTGGACAATGTCGCAGAGAAACTGGTGCATGTTTTAAGTGTGGACAAATGGGTCATCTGATGAGGAATTGTCCACAATTGCGAAGTTTTAGTCAAGCAACAGTGCAACCAACTTTACCCCCTGCATCTGTGCCAGCACGACCTATTCGAGCAGCCTCGGTCCAAGCAAGTAGTGTGGGTCCTGGTAGAGGATCAGGAAATCGAGGACGAGAACCAGCTCGAGTTTTTGCCTTGACACGACAGGATGCTCAGGCCTCAAATGCAGTTATGACAGGTACATTATCAGTATGTTCCCATAAAGCATATGTTCTGTTCGATCCTGGTTCTACTCATTCTTATATATCACCATGCTTTGCTAAGAACTTGGATAGAGATCCTGCTAGTTTGTATTGTTCTTTCATGGTTGCTACTCCTATGGGAGAACTTCTAGTAGTAAATGATGTGTATAAATCATGTGAGATTTCGATAGAAGGCAAGGAGACTCTTATAGATTTGATAGTTCTAAATATGATAGACTTTGACGTGATTTTGGGAATGGATTGGTTGGCATCATGCCATGCCATTCTAGACTGTCATAATAAGGTGATTAAGTTTAATGTACATGGAGAATCCTCCTTTATGATACAAGGAGATTGTAGTAAGAAGTCTAGTAATTTAATTTCAGCCTTAACAGCTCATAAACTGTTACGAAGAGGGTGTCAGGGATATCTGGCAATAGTCAAGGATGTTGATATGAAGTATACAAGTTTAGAGCAAGTTCCAGTAGTTAAAGAATTTCCTGATGTGTTTCCTGAAGAGTTGCCAGGTTTACCACCAGACCGAGAGATTGAGTTTAATATTGACCTTCTCCCTGAAACACAACCAATATCCATACCTCCTTATCGGATGGCACCTGCAGAACTCAAGGAATTAAAGGAACAATTACAAGATTTATTAGATAAAGGTTTTATTCGACCCAGTACATCTCCCTGGGGTGCTCCTGTTCTCTTTGTGAAGAAAAAGGATGGATCTTTACGTCTATGTATTGACTATAGGCAGTTGAACAAAGTGACTATACGAAATAAATATCCTCTACCCAGAATAGATGATCTGTTTGACCAGTTACAAGGTGCTCAATGTTTTTCAAAAATTGATCTGAGATCCGGGTATCATCAATTGAAAATAAAGAAGGAAGATATTTCAAAAACTGCCTTTAGGACTCGGTATGGGCACTACGAGTTTTTAGTAATGCCATTTGGTTTAACGAACGCCCCAGCTGCATTTATGGACTTAATGAATAGGGTATTTAAACCTTTCCTGGACCAGTTTATTATTGTGTTTATTGATGATATTCTGGTGTATTCAAAGAGTTTAGAGGAGCATGAGCGACATTTAAGGATAGCTTTGCAAACCCTAAGAGAACATCAATTGTATGCTAAGTTTTCAAAGTGTGAATTTTGGCTTAGTAATGTTACGTTCCTAGGGCATGTGGTTACCAAAGATGGTATTCATGTTGATCCCAAAAAGATAGAAGCAGTACAGCAATGGTCACGCCCCACGACAGTTACAGAGATTCGTAGCTTTCTTGGGTTAGCAGGCTATTATCGTAGATTTGTTAAAGATTTTTCAATGATAGCTGCTCCTTTGACTAGGTTGACTAGGAAAGGAATAAAATTTGAGTGGTCTGATGCTTGTGAAAAGAGTTTTCAGAAATTAAAGGAGTGCTTAACTACAGCCCCAATCCTTACCATTCCTACGGATACAGGAGATTACGTAGTATACTGTGATGCATCTAGAGTGGGCTTAGGCTGTGTGTTAATGCAAAATGGAAGAGTAGTTGCTTATGCATCTAGACAGTTGAAGACGCATGAACAGAATTATCCCACCCATGATTTAGAGATGGCAGCTGTAGTATTTGCTCTAAAGATTTGGAGACATTACCTGTATGGAAGAACTTGTGAGATTTATACAGATCACAAGAGCCTCAAGTATATTTTTCAACAGAAGGATCTTAATTTGAGGCAAAGAAGATGGATGGAGCTACTGAAAGACTATGACTGTACGATTTTGTATCATCCAGGTAAAGCAAATGTAGTAGCTGATGCTCTAAGCAGAAAGTCAATGGGAAGTTTGGCTCATATAGCAGAGGTGCGACGACCATTGTTAGAAGACATCCATAAGTTAGAAAGTAAGGGAATAAGGTTTGAAATAAAAGAACCGGGAATATTATTGGCTCATGTGCAGCTCCAATCTTCCTTAGTTGAGCAAATCAAAGCCGATCAAGACAAGGATGCTAATTTGCTCAAGATTAAGAGTGAAATGAAGGATAGTAAGGATTCTGAATTCTTGGTGGATACTGAAGGGATATTAAGATACGGTAGACGATTGTGTGTTCCAAATGTTCATGATTTGAGAAAACAAGTTTTGGAGGAAGCACATCGATCTACATATACCATACACCCGGGAATGACAAAGATGTACCAAGACATAAAGGAATTGTATTGGTGGGATGGTATGAAGAGGGATATTGCGGAATATGTTTCCCATTGTTTGACGTGCCAGCAGGTAAAAGCTGAACATCAACGACCTGCAGGTTTACATCAGCGAATAGAGATACCAGAATGGAAGTGGGAGAGAATTACTATGGATTTTATCACTGGATTACCAAGAACTTCCAAGGGAAATGATTCTATCTGGGTCATTATAGACCGCATGACGAAGTCGGCACACTTTCTGCCTGTGAAAACAACCTACAATGTAGCTCAGTATGCCAGGCTCTATTTAAATGAAATAGTTAGGCTACATGGAGTTCCAATATCAATTATATCTGATCGAGGGCCGCAGTTCACGGCACGATTTTGGAAAGCTTTTCAAGAAGCATTAGGAACGAGATTGGACTTGAGCACAGCTTTTCATCCGCAAACTGATGGTCAGTCTGAGCGTACGATTCAGATTTTAGAAGACATGCTTCGAGCCTGTATTTTCGATTTTGGTGGAAGTTGGGATATGTATTTGCCTTTGGCTGAATTTGCATATAATAATAGCTACCAGACTAGTATACAGATGGCCCCATTTGAAGCTTTGTATGGTAGATGGTGCAGATCTCCCATTGGATGGTTCGAAGTGGGCGAGGCTAAACTTATAGGGCCAGATCTTGTACAAGAAGCATTGAACAAGGTAAAGCTGATTAGAGAAAGGCTGCAGGCAGCTCAGAGCAGACAAAAGGCATATGTTGACAGTAGACGAAGGAAGTTAGAATTTTCAGTGGGTGAACAAGTATTCCTGAAAGTCTCACCCATGAAAGGAGTGATGAGATTTGGAAAGAAAGGGAAGTTAAGCCCTCGGTATATAGGCCCTTTTGAAATATTGGACAGAATAGGTGCAGTGGCATATCGCATAACTCTGCCACCAGAACTGAATGTTCATCCAGTATTTCATGTGTCTATGTTACGGAAATACTTACCGGATCCTACTCATGTTATTCAACCCTAGGAAATTCAATTAGATAAGAATTTAACCTATGAGGAAAAGCCGATGTCTATTGCTGATCGACAAGTGAAAAAGTTGCGGTCACGAGATATTCCAATGGTTAAGGTGATATGGCAAAATCACACATTTGAGGAAGCTACGTGGGAAAAAGAAGATGACATCCGCGCCCGATATCCGCATTTGTTTGAACAATGAGGTTAGTATCTATCTGCTACTATGGTGATGAAATTCGGGGACCGAATTTCTTTAAGGGGGGAAGAATGTAATAGCCGTAAAGTTAACGAGAAAGTTCAACTAAAGGAATTTAGAATAAAAGAGATAATTTTGGAAAATGGAGATTTTAATTAAGGAAAATTTGGAATTAAAACAAAGGATTTCAAAAATGGAATTAGGACACGGTGAAAATAAGTTATTATTTATATGGATTAAAGAATTATAAAAGAAATGTTAAGAATTTACGTTTCGGGGCAAAAATGCAATTTCTTAAAAGTTTCGGGGTTAAAATATAAATAAGAAAAATTTGCAAGGACCTCCCGCTAAAAGTGAAATTTTGCAGAAAGGTCCCCCGAGATATTTTAAGGGCCTCAATCACTCCGGAAGCAATCATTCGCAGATTTCTCCATCTCTCTTCAGAAAAACTCTCCCCGAAAATCCTCTAACTTCTCTCTAAGATTTCTTCACCTACGGACCTCGGATTTCGACACCACCACCACCAACGGACTCAGGACGAAGAGTTCTTCGAATCCATCCGATTGGTTTCTGGAGAATTGGCCGGAAATTGGTCGGAAAAGTGAAGGGAAAAACGGCCAAAAAGGTAACCTCCGAAACTCCTACTTTTAGTTCTCAAACGCAAAAACTAACACCGTAGATCGATCCAGAAGGCACCGAAACCTTTGGATCTCAAATTTCAGGCCGATCCACCACCGCACGCGCCCCCACGCGCCGAATCTCCCTTGGAGAGTGACGCCCACGCGCAGCTCCTCGGGCGGCGCGTGTAGCGCGTGGCAGCCGGACCTCCTTGCGTTGACCTGCGTTGACCGAGCTCCCGGAGGCCAAATTTCGCAAATCCGGAGTCGTTTTCAAGGTTTTCGGATGTTCCGGACTCGAATTTGGGGTTTATTTCACTGAATTCGGATCAGAAAATAGGATTTTAAGGGTGTTCAATTTTGTGCTTCAAAGTGGTGAGTAGATGATTCTTTCTATGGCTTGTTTTTACTCTTCTTGAACTTTACATTGATAAATGAGTATGATTACATGTTATTTATACTTCCATATGTTCTTGAAATGGTTTGGAAATGTCTGAAATATTTAATATATGATATGTAGTTCAAGAAGAGTTTGATTTTGCAATAAGTTTTGAAACACATTAAGCATGTGATTTTTACACGTATTTCGCATGACATGGCAAAGAAAATATGTTATACATGTGACATTGATTTTATAGTGATATGTTTGCCTTGGATATGGGCATGTATACATGTTTCCCCTGAATGGGAAGTTTTGACATATGAGTATTTTGAGACTGAAAGTCTGTATTATAATGAGAATTTATACTGGATTATATGGCATATGTGCATATGTTATTTTTCTGTGGAGGAATCCTATTGGAAACACTGTCTGCTAACAGCAGGTGATGTTAGCCTTGGTGCGCACCTTGATTGCCTCAGCTAGCAGGGGAGGTGGTGCTAGCCTCGTGTGAGGGCCAACACACGGGAGATTATATGTGAAGGAGAGCGGAATGCCTCCTATATATGGGCGAGATGCCAGTTATATGAGATGTTATTTTGCCTTCCCTTGCTGTGTGCTTGGGAAAGACCCATACAGAGTTCCTTCGCGTGTCCTCTTGAATGGTAGTAGGGCAAACCTCAGCGGGATGCTGAGTTTAGGCAAATCCTATACCACCAAAGTACGGAAGGGGTCAAACTCTTATGGTGGTTCTGATATGGGATCCTTCGAATATTTTAACAGAAATGTTTTGATGCATAGCATAATTTGATTAATAATTTTACAGTATTGAATATGATTTTGAACTTGATATGAGCATTGTTTATACAGTATCGCATACAGTTTGAAAGACCTGATTATGATTTTTGAACAGAGAATATTTGAAAATGCGGGTCCCATAAGAATGTACTTCTGAACGGTATATTTTGATATGATAAATTTTACAATATGAGTATATCCTTATGTTGACCTGAGAAGTCATAGGAGGTGTTATCTGCTCACTGAGTTGTAAAACTCACTACACGTGGTTGACATACTTTTCAGATAAAGACCCAGAATTTGGTCCCGCAGCTACTTGATCGACTAGGTGTCGTGCCTCAGTGGTGAGCCTATCTTGTTTCTAGGCTCTCAGTGTATTATATTGTAATATATTTGTACTCTAGTGTTGCTCTGAAAGTCACAGGCAGGATCCTTGTTTCCGCTGTAAACTTGATGTATATAGATTTGGCATGTATAATTATTGGTTTTGTAAACTTGAGAACGTTGAATAATACTTGAATATGTGTTATCGTGAGATCATTTGCACATGTGGAATGAAAAGTTTTTCGGATAGTAATGGTATTCACGTTCGTAAAGTACGGACGTGACATTTATAGACTATTTACATTACGTATATGGCAAGCCTAAAGCTGAAACAGCTAGTTGATCGACTTCAGTACAGTCTCTTCTTGTTTCATTATCCAGTTATGAACTTCCTATAGAGTTTATCTGAAGGCTGAAGAATACAAACCAAACGGTTAGGATTAGGATGTCTGTGAAGGAATCCTGAATCTGATTGACCATTGCTATATTTCTTTGCGATACACTTAGATTCATGGTGTAGATCAAATGGTACAAGGTTCTTCCATTTTATTTACCATTTCCCCCTTATTTCTTGTAGTTCTATAAGCCTTTTTCTTCTATGACAAGACCAACTTTTAGGCTAATTGCCTCTGATCTTGTCATTGATTATGAAGCATTAGTATTTTAGAAAGAGAGTGTATTATTTTTTATACATTGTTAACATTTATTTAAAACACGAACATAATAATTTAAATAACATTTAAACACTATGTATTTTATTATGTCATAATATTTATATTATTTTTTTATCTCAAATTTGTGTCAATATTTGTACTACTTACATTTTAGATATTCGTTTTTCTTTTTTAACTTTATATTGTAGAGATGAGAATGTTATGTTGAATGTATGGACACAACAAAAGAGATATGATTAAAAACGAGTGTATTAAAAAAAAGTTGAAGTAACACTTATTATGGAGAAGTCGGTGAAATCTTACTTAAAGTAATTTAGACATATGTGGAGAAGATCTGTAAAAACTCTATTAAAAATAGTAGATCAAATAGAGAATAGTTCGATAATTAAAAATAAAGATAAGTAAAAGAAAATAATAGGTAAAACTATTAATAAAGATTTAATAGTTAAAAATTTATTTGTTGATTTCATTTATAATAGGCCATTATAACGTTGTTTAATTCATATAACCGACTCCATTTAATAAAAAAAAAATTTGTTGTTGTTATTTTTCTCTTTTAATTAGAAAAGATACTTAGCTTTTGAGACCATTTTAATACCACTTAATTCATTGACTCATTTGTTTATATATAATAATTTTGCTCTTATTTTTTTTGCTTAAAATTTATTTTTGTAACAAATTTTTTTTAATAAACAAGAAGTTTGAACACTAAGTTATAAATACTTATTAATTTTTTTTATTGATTAAAGATTGCAACTCTATTTATTAATAAAATTTATATTTAATTTTTTTCATGCATATCAAAAATTGATATTCAAAATTATTTATTTATTCTTACAAAATAAATTTTCCACCTAAATAAAGCAAATGCATTTTTGTTGTTTCTATTTTTAAAATAACTCCTGCATTAGGTCAAATAGAATTTATGAAATACAATTTATAGGCCAAAAGCTTGTTATCATCAAAAAGTAAAATGATACTAATAAGCCAATTTGTTGTGGTACCGAAGTCGTTTCTTGAGCTGATCGTCTCCAGTCTGAGTTTCAATCAAAGTCAAATGAACCAACCAATTACATGACGGAAATATCTCAACAAATGAAAGTGATTTGAGTAAACAGAAATAACTACCATCTTTGAATAATTGATGGCAATTCCAATTGGCTTCCAATTAATGTCTTACAACAGGCCAAAAGTAGGGACAAAGGTACAATCCAAATTGAGACCTTCAGTATTTGGCCATACCGGCTTCATCTCAAACTATATTCTCCATTGGTGATAAATGCATAAATGAATGGCAGATGCCCACAATATATTGGAAACCAAACGTAAATGCACCAGACCGGTGTGTGGCAATGTGACTTTAAGATGATCTGGAAAGGGAATTTAGTTTCTAGACAAATTGCAAGGACATCCTGGAGTGTAATACCAAAACCTCTATCAAAACTACACCCTTTTTTTACCACTTGAACTTGCCACTAGTTATGGCCAAACAAGAACCTACTAGCTTCATTTTGAAGTACTTTGCATCAAAGATGATTCTTCATCCCTGGCAGATGGTGAGGTCAAAAGAAGCTCAACTGAAACCTCATCCTTATTTTCTGGGTCATCCTCATCCAGTTCTGACACAACTGAATGACATTGAAGCCAGCCATTGGAAGGTAAGGAAGATGGTTCTGCTTCAAATAGTAACCACTTTCTACTTTTTGCTTGAGCCAAGATAGGGTACAGAATAAACCCCACAGCAATTACTGCTCCACTTACAAAGAAGGTTCTCCAAGTGGCCAAACACATCACAAGAACAAGCAATAAAGCAGGAGGCAAGCAAAGCATAACCACCCCAAGTGTTTGCAGTGGAACTCTGTAAGGTCTGTGAAGATTTGGCTTCTTCAATCTCAATGTTATAAAAGCTGCAAACTCAAGAAGCATTCCTATAGCATATAAGAAATTAAGGAACTCCAAAATTTCCTGGAAACTCATCCATGACAAGAAGATAACTCCAGTGGCAGAGAGCAAAATGCTAATAGTGGGTGTCCCAAACTTGGACCTGGAAGGATATACCACACAATTGTTAGATTGTTGAAAGTTCAAACTGTTCCATTCAAACAAGAACTGTAAAAAAAAAAAAATTGACTGAATTACATTTAACTTTTGTAAAGTTTATAAAAATTACACTCACACTCTTCTAACTTCAATTAAAGAATAGAAACTAATTTTTAAAGTTTATAAAATATACATTCACACCCCTTATTTATGACTTTTGGTAGAAAAAATATATAAAATATAAGTTTCATTAACAATTTTGTAAGTAGAGATAAAATTTTCGTATAAATTAAAATTAGAGTGGATAGGGTGTGAGTGTAAGTTTTGAAAATTTTAAAAAGGTTAATATAATTTACTCATAAAATTTTCATCTAGCATTTGATTATGTCTAAAAGCGATGGTAACAAATAAAGACACTTTAAAATCTCTATAGATAAATTTTTCAAAGCCCTTCAAAAGTTCTTTTGTATTCACTGTTAATTCATCAGTTTCTTGACCTAAATAAACACATATTCCTCGGATTATGTGATTAAGAAGGGAAAATCATGTAAAATTTCTGACCTTGAAGCAAATACAGCAGGAAGCATTCCCATCTTGCTCATTCCAAGAAGTTGAAAAGCATCACTGCTCATTTCTGCTTCAAACAAGCCCAGGTTAGACATGGCAGCAGCTGCTTGAATCCATATTTTAAGCCAAAAGCCACCTATTAACATCCCAACTTCAGCAAAATAACCATCTGTCCACTCACTTGGTGAAGATCTCAAAGCACCTGTTCCCGCAAGAAGTGGAATCAAATATGAGGAGATCACCAAAACTACTCCCCCTAGAAGTGCTTTTGGGAAAGTTTTACTAGGATTTTCAACCTCCCCTGCCAGGGTACTTGCCTTGTCCCAGTAATTTAAATTCCAAAACATACTATTGAAGTATCCTCTCCAATCCACCACCTTGAAATCTACAACAAGCCATTGCCTAGGCCTAATGTGGGGAATGGAAAGAATACCCATTATTAGGAATGGGAAAAGTGAGAAAACTGCAAGAATAACAGCAGAGAACCCAACAATATGAAGGCCTCGGTAATTCAAGTAAGTCAGTGAAACTGTGATCCCTAAAAGAGCTGGGATTCGAGCAGTGATTTGGTTAAAGATTGGCAACGAATGCTTCAAGTAATCCAGGAACAAAACTGGGTAAAGAGCATTATCCATAACCCCACTAAACCATTTCCAAAATCCTTCCTGAAACCCCCAGAAAGGTCCAAAAGCTGATGATATCCAAATGACATATCCTCCATTATCAGGGAAGCTTGTGGCAAGTTCAGCTGTTACAAGAGCTTCAGGGATACTCCAGATTAGAGGGAATATTAAGAATCCAAGCAAAGACAAGAGAGGCCCACCTCCAGCCCTGACTGAATCCTCAACTCCAAAAGGACCCCCAGATACTTCATAGAAGATTAGAGCTATGAGAGGCAATAATGTTAGTTTTGGATTGGATTTCTTCACATCACTAACCATTCCCACTTCACCCAACAACTGGGAGGTGAGGGAGTGACTAAAAATTGAACCTTTTTGACTCACTCAGCCGAATAAAGTACACAGCAGACTGGATTATTTCTATATATCAAGGGATCTTCAGCGAATAGAAGCCAAAGCAGATTTTGTCATGGAAGACTGAAAAATTACCTGTTTGTAAGGATTACTGAAATGGGTCTGGCTCTCGCATATCTGCTTGGTGTTTAAAGGAGGAAATGTTTCAGAGCATTGAGATCCTGAGCTGAAGGAATAATACAACTTTCTGAAAAACAAGGTTGGATGAAGTTGAACTTCAAATTCATTCGATTTTGCAGAGAATCAGAATACCCCAACTGAAAAGGGCAGCTAGATCAGCTACTAGATGGGAGGGATCATTTGCTTATTTTAATGCAAAATTGCAATGAATCGGAGCATTGCTTCCTTCTCGTCATATAGTTCAAAGTTGACTTCCAGATGTCACTGCAAGCGGTGCCTCTGCACGTTAAGGTAAGTGTTTGGTTAAACGGGAGATAAGGGGAAATTTTTTTTTTTTGTTTGATTTAATTTGAGAGAATTTTTTTTTATTTGGTTTGTAAGAAAAAGAGAAATAAATTAAAATAGTTATTATATATTTTTAATTTTTTAATTAAAAATAAGATTATTTTAGAATTATTTTTTTATTAAGAAATTTATTTTTAATTAGTCTCTAATTTATTTTTTATTAAAAAATTTTGAATTTTTCTTACATCATTATCTTTTTTATTTATTTAAATATTAAAATAATTAAGTAAAGATATTTTCGTTTTTTCAATTGTCACATTTTTTTTTCTCCAAAACTCTCACTTTTACAGGAGAAGTAATTTTGAGGAGAAAAACAAATAGAGGTTATTTTTTCCTCTTTTTCCCTCCAAATTACTCAATCAAAGCCCTTTCCCTCCAAATCCTTCCAACCAAACACTATCAAGTTGTGAAAATTTTCCTTCTTGCTTTTGTAACGGAGGATTTTTTTTTTCTTTCGTCTTTTTTTTTTTAACGTACATACATGTCATGTAAATATAATTAGGCACGCCAACTAATATCAAAAGATTAAAATAGACATACACATAAAAAGAAGAAGTTAAAATGACTAATCTTGCACTTTTGAGATAAATGTAATAAAGACAATAAAACTCTCAAAGATTAAATTTTATATAAATCTCTTTTTCTTTTAAAAACCTATATCAATCATGGTAAGTTTAATTCAGAAAAATATAGATGAATCCTTGTATCAAACAGCACATTGAAGTTTCCGTACAGTAAACACAAATTGGGCCACACAACCTAAAATGTTTACACATTTGAAGCCAAAAATAAAAATGGGAACCAACTTGTACATGTCAAATCTCCTGTGTTTACTGGGTGGGCAAGGTTGCTAAGCAAGTAGCATTGACATATTCTTGGCACATACCTTCCACCACATACTTCTCTATGTAATTCTCTCCATACTTTGCAACCTCAAATTGCAGTTAACGTGCCCTCTTCGCAACTCAATTACCAGACTCATTTATCTCTTTGTCAAGCTTTTTTCTTGGCTTTGAGCAAATTTAGCACGAGGAATACCTACTAGTGAGCCAAATATCCTTTTCCCGATTCCCTTCACATCTCCTACTGCATTCTCTTCCCGCATTTTCCTCAATTTCTACATTAATGGAACCTTGCACCAGCTATTTCATCCCCGCTATCATCAAAATGTATGCTCTTCACAATGTTATCATTATATTCATCTTCATGACACTCCTCTTGTCAATGCTCATGTCTGTTAGAGCGCAATTGAGAATTTGGATCAAGTAAAGTATTTTATATCATAAATTTAAAGAGATAAAAGCATAATTTTATAAAATTAATACATAATAAATAAGTAAAATTTACTAATTCAGATGTAGATCTCAAACTGTATTTTTCTATCTTCAAATTTATTCAATGTTTAGGTATTAAGATATGTTACAAAGTTTAATAAAGACTTATAAACCACTTATCAAAATAGACTTCTTGCATCAAAAATTGAACCCACATTTTATTGTCGAAGTATTTTGATTTTTATCAGTTAAATCAATTTTTATTGTTCAAGTTCACTGCCTTTCAAAAAAAAAATTATAGTTAATATAGAAAACGTCAATATTTAAATTTAGGGTTTTCAAACAATCACCCCAAAAAAAAGTACATAAACATTTTTTTTTTAAATTACACACCTTTTACAAAATTTTAAAGAGACCTTCGGTTCATTAAATCAAAGATTCCCATGTGAGAGCACGTCTCATAATTTGTAAGTTTGAAAAAATTATGTTATATTTTTTTAAGGAGTTTTGATAATTTTCAAAATTTCCCAAATTTTTTTGGACATATTTATATTTATATTATTTATAATATTACATATTATTATATTTATTTATTTTGTTTATTATTTTATATATTAAATATTATGTTCTATTTGTATTTTATTTGTATTAATTTGCAATTTATGTATTATATTTCATTATATAATATTTTTTATTATTTACTTATTTATTTTGTTATTATATTATTTATTACATTTCTATTTTAATATATAACATACTTTCTAAATTTTATTATTATTTCTATTTTATTTTATTTTTTATTATTTTGTTATTTTATTTATTTTCATTATTCATTATTTATTATTTTTTTGAAAGTGTTCTTGAATGAAAAAGAATAAACTAATCTTATTTAGCACATCAGAACACTTTATCACATCAGAATCCAGCATTCTCACCCTCTTTTATAAGGTTAAAAATAATAGATTTTGTGAGATTTTTCAACATTCTTAAAATTATTTTTCCTAAATTTGTCCCAAACATAAAAATTTAGCATTATCACGTATTATTTTCAGAAATTTAAAAAATGTCGCCACCATGCCTACATTTTTTTTGTTTTGAGTGCTATATCCACCGCCATTTCGTAGCTCCTGGTCTTCTATCCGCTCCAAAGCGAAACTAGCAAACCCGTAGCCCCCCAAAACGAATATGACAAGATAACCAAAATCTCGTCCTAACTCGCGTCCAAAGTAACATGTCTGAGAACCCACTGCAGGTTCTCCTTCAAACCTTTGAGAAGGTCTCAAATTCCGTTCAACACCACGTATCTAATTTCATAGGCACTCATCCCCAACCCATAACCTCTGGTAAAGCTACTCTTTTCTCCCTCTCTTCATCCAACAAAGCCCAACCTGCAAAAGCTAATTTTTTCGTCCAACCCAACGATACCCTCCTCAAGGTATGCCGTCCTCGTTGCTTGGCGATTCCAAATTCCAAAACTTTTGTGGCGAATTTCGTGTCAGAGAGCTTGATTTTGTGATTGCTTTCTTGGGGTTCTGAACTAGAGTCTACTGTAGTTTCTGTGTTCACAGTTGCCCGATGGTCTGCTTAACTGTGACAAAGTTTATATTTTGCTTTTGTTGTTATATGTAAAACATGTCTTCTATGTTAGCACTCTGTGTGTATATGTGTTTGTTTGTTTAAGGTGATGGGGGCGATGGAGCTGTTGGCAAAGAGTATAGTAAGAATTGGCTAACCAAATAGGATTGATTTTGACTGTTAAAAATGCTGTATGTGCAACCATTTTTTGTCATGAATATACATTTTGGTTTGCAGCTTTCTTTTCTTTATGAACAAATCCATTTTTGCAAATGCGCATGATTTAACTGGGGTACACTTTTGCAATGCCATTTGACTTATTAGACTCTAAATGCTTTCTTTTGTTAGTTAGGTCATGGATTAGTTGGAAAAAGAAAACATAAACTTCAACCTTATTAGTACCATTTTGATGATGTGGAAAGTTAAAATAGTTCCCTATTTCCCTTGGTCTAGAAGCACTATATAAATTTTTATGAGCAAAATTGATTTATCTAGTGGAGGACATCTGGAAAGTTATAACTGAGGAAAGGACGATCTGGTGGGGCATTTCCTCAAAGTACGACTTGTATACATTTTCTCAAATTTCTGTATAATTATATCTATTATATTTTGAGTCCATGTGAAGTTAGTGATTGTTCTCATTTCTCAATCATACAAGAGCATTTGTATTGAAGCTAGAACTCATTAAGCAGAAATGGGAATAACATTAAGAATCCAAATGTGTAGTGCTTTTTCTTCCATTTCCTTTTTGTCTGTAAAGAGTGTATTTGTACATACAAGAAAAGTTGAGATCGCTCTTCGTTTGTTTCTGCAGGGAAATTCTGCCACACCAGTGAATAAAGAGGAGCTGGGTAGGGCTACTTGGACTTTTCTTCATACTCTTGGTGCTCAGGTTGTCACTGCAATCTATTTTAGGATACTGCTTCCCTTTCTTTTACTATTATTCTGTTTTATTTTTTCTTGTGTAATAAATTTGTGTTGCCCATCATATACATATAAAATTATTTTGTATGTGATAAGGTGACCAATGTACTAGTATCCGTTTTCTTCCCCTTTTCCCAGTCTTGCTTCATTTCAAATGTTCTTGTAACTAATTCTACCTTATATCTTATTATATGGAAAGTACTGCAAGGTTGTGATATAGCCTTTCCAGAATATCTCTCAAGGTCTCACTATAAAGAAAAAGTGTTGGAAGCCATTTCTCTTCTTTTCAAAGTCTTTTTATCCGCTATACTGAAATTCTGACTTGACTATCTTGGAATTTTTTTTTTCCTTGCATTATAACAACCGATACTGTACTTAAAAATAATGAATTGGTGTCCTTCTATGTTGTTGGCTTGAAACTTCACAATTCCTATCTTGCTGTTACTTGCATTACAAAGTACATATATTTTTTTCTGTTAAACGTTGACAAACTCCAGTTGAGCCTGCAAGCCAACAACTTGTCTTGGCAAAAAATTAGATTTCATTGTTTTACTTTTGCTACATGCGTATGTTCATAATGCTAATTAGCTCAACTTCTTGGGTTTCACTGAATTGATAGTTAATCATTTTGTTATTCATGTGGTAAAAATTTTTAAATGTCTTCAAATATTCAGAGTTCTCAATGACCTGGTCTCTCTTTTCAGTATCCTGATAATCCAACAAGGCAACAAAAGAAGGATGTGAAAGAACTGGTATGGTCTTTTCCTCCACTGCCTGTCTTTGTTATATATACCATCGAGTTATGTCTCACACTTCTTATCTGACTGTCTCTAACCATGGACAATCTAAAGCTTATAAGATACTTTGTGTGTCACAAATTCTAATCATCTGGTGGTGGAGGCATTGTATTTTTCTTGTAGACTATAAAGCACTGCTAATGAGTGGCGTTTGGGATGTAGATGGGGATCTTATCTCGAATGTACCCTTGCAAGGAATGTGCAGATCACTTTAAAGAAGTTTTAAGGTATATTATTTTTCCTCTTACCCATTATCCAGCAGTTTATCATCTATGGTTAGAAACAAAAGTGTGACAAGTCCGTGCTTGGTGTTGTTCCCTCCCTCCCCTCCATCTTTCTCTTTCTCTGTCTCCATTGTCTGTTCAAATTGTTGGACTATTGCTTGTTGGTAATAGTATTTTAGTATGAACAAGAATAACTGGATTAACAAGGTTAAAACTGTGAAGTCATTATAAATATTAACAATTTTAACAAATGGCGGTTGTTCATGTTTATTAGCTCATCTTTTATATGTTTTTCTTTCTTCTCTAAGGTGCATTTTTTGTTGTCAACAATGAAGTCAGACTTTGATTTGTTGTCACTTTGTGTTTATGCCTTTCCAAGCTAGGTTATTGCCTTGAGCTAACAGAACAAAGTCTAGAAATTACTCCAGACAGACCACTAAATTGTTCTTATTTCATCTTTTCTTCCCTATACTTTTTCCCAAATTACAAATTATAACTCGTACTTTGTTTCTAACAATAAGGTCCTTTCCTTTTGGAACAATACAAGGTAGTGACTAGAGCTAGATGAATGAGAGCATTTTCATTTAGCATATGCGGATCCATGTCTTGATTACAAGAGGGTAGTCCTACAACTCCATTCATCTGAAACTATCTTGCGGTCTTCCATTTTACTTAAAAGATATTATTCGCTAATGGAAACCTGTTTCCAAATGCCCACAAGCATAGGCTTTAGGGAAGAGCATTTAAGGAGCTTTATTAGCTAAACTTACAATCCACAAATATTATTTTAACCTTAATCATCAACCATGTAGTGGTTCTTTTGGAAACTTTGCTGTGCAAGCCTTGATTTGTGTTGCATTGAACCAAAAAAGAGAATGCATTTGATTCTTTACAGCAACTAAGAGATTCCTCAATATCTAATTGAGGTTTTGAAGACCACTAACCACATTAGTTGTTGAATTATTTAATGGTAAAAACTTATATGCAGCTTTTAGGTGCTTGCTATGAGGTTCTACAGTAGAGTTATGGAGAGAAGTTTTTGAAGCAATCAATAATATGATGGTTAGTTGGATAAAATGTCTACATGATATGTTTTTATTGGAGAACCACATAGCAAACACTCAAGGAACTTTACTTAAGTCTCATTTTTTTTTTCACTATGTTTAATCTGCTCTAATTTTCTCATTTTTTCACTATGTTAGTTTCCCAAAGTTTTTGTTCAACGCCATTGGTAGGACTTGGTTTATTTTAGGCATTCCTTTTCATGTTTGGCAGAGCAAATCCTGTACAGGCTGGATCTCAGGCTGAGTTTTCTCAGTGGTTATGTCATGTGCATAATGTTGTTAATAGAAGGTAAGATTTTATTTTATCGTGTTTTAAAGATGTTATTGTAGACTATCACTAAAAAGATATATCAAAAGATCTTCCTTTTTTGAGCTTCATTAGTGCAAGCCTCCTGCTGGTATGTCAATGGGTTTTTCCCATTAAAACTAGGAGTCATATTTTCTTATACTACTTTTTTGAGCAAATATCGGTCTCTTGGGAGGAGATACGTTGGAGTTTGCAAATGTGTCTTTGTTTTACATCCCAGTGAAGGTTACCTGCTCTAGAACAGCTTGCTAGTGAGTATTTGTTACCATTATTTACACTACAAAGAAAACTTAAATGCAGTTTTAAAGTGTTTTCTATCAGATTCTTCAATTAAATTATGGCATGTGGTTTAAACTTTTTTGAAGGAGTTAAGAATGTAGTATTGATGGAAACCTGGGTTTCCTATTCAAAATTACAGTAGAAAAAACAAAGAAAAACAGAGAAAGCAAAGAAGACTCAAACGCTTGGAGGGGCTGTGTCGCTAGACCCTCCCACAAAATTACCCCAAATTTCTGCCTGCCTCACTCTTTGCCCTCATTCCCTTTCAATTCCCATTTTCCTAACAAACTTCCTCTAGAATCTCATCTAAAAAGCTTCCAAGTGTCCCTCACCCACCTTGATATTCCCCCCTACGTCATTCTATCCCTTGCTTCAAATTCCCTTAACAGCCCCACATCCCTTTCTCGCACAAATCTTTTAATTTGGGGTTCTATTAGGTGCCAAGATGGAAAAAATATCCACGTTTTTACTTTTAATTGAAAAATCTGATGGTAAACACCTAAAAATTTTGCATGCAAGTTTTGTCCTTATACTATAATATGCTTGTAGCCTGAGCTAAGCAATAGGAGTGATAAGGATTTCCTATTCTCATGGCACTTGTTCTTCTTTTCTATAACTGCAGCCTTGGCAAACGGATATTTCCCTGTGAACGAGTGGATGCGAGATGGGGCAAGCTAGAGTGCGAGCAGAAAGGTTGTGAAGTTCTAGGAAGTACAGCAAGTTTTGGTGAAGAGCCACATTAAAATAGCTACGAATTAAGTACCTTCAAAACCATAGTAGAAATTTATGATTGTTGAATTTTTAAAGAACCAAAATTTCTTTGATTTTATGAGCCCTCATTTCTAAATGAAGTCAAATTATACACTATTGTCCCCATTTTTCACCATGTAAAGAATGGAACTGATATATTTATGCATTTAATTGATTCTCTGTAGTTTCACAGCATTAACTAAAACTCTTTACTACATTATAATCATTCTTTTTTGTCATCATATTACAATTATTCAATTGAATAACAATCAGTGATAACGGTTTTTCATGACCTAATATTATATTTGAGGGAAATTTCATAGTTTAATGTATAAAATTGCCTTTGCGGCTATTTGAGGGAAGAGGAAGAACCATCAACCTGAACTTTTCTTGTTTTCGGGAATCCTAATGATGATTGTCCAGGATAAGGCGGAGTTGGAGGAATTTCTCTCCCTGTGAAGACGGGATTAAAAGGTGAATTTTTTCTTGCCTAGAATATGAAGAGGGGGAGGAGAATTATACTTTTGAATTTGTGAGAATCCTGTTATTTTAAAATTATTAGAACAGATTTCATTTATTTAATTTAATGTTATATTTATCTATATTAATAATTTTACATTTATAACTTAGACTAAACCTTAAAATATGTTCATTTTTATGGATGCATTTGAATGAAGATTATATTTTTCTCCAAAATTGTACTATATTTTATAAAATTTTATGAATAGGATTTATCATGAGTCTCCACATTTCCATAAAGAATGGGGATGGAAACAATTCCTCTATTGCTTCAGCGCATGAAAAAAATTCTCTAAAATTTAATTCATTAACTAAAAAGTATTCAAATTAAATACAAAATAATATATTTATAAAACCTTAATTAAGGCACCTAAACCCTTTAGAACTTTTAAGCACACTAATAAATATGAAATTATTAAGGACGTCTAATCACACAAAAAAATATTTAAAAAATTTAACAATCTAAAAAAATATTAAATAAAATAAAATGGAGAAACTATTAAAAAACAAAAAATTTCAAACAATCCTACACTTTGGAAAGACAATATATCTTTTAACTCTTTTAAAGTTTAATCTATCAGTAATGTAGCGTGTTAAGTGTAAAAAGTAAATAACACTCAAAAGTTAAAAAAATTCTTTCAAAACTAAAATGTACACAAACTAAATAAATATAGCATTTATAAGATTCTAATTAGAACTTCTAAATACTTTAGAATTTTCAAACACATTAAAAAACATAAAAAATATTAAGAACTTCTTAAATATTAAAAATTGAAAACATTAAAATAAAATAAATTAGAGAAACTACTTTAAAAAAAATTAAACAATGCTAATATCTAACCAGCTCTATATCACTTGTCTTCTTATTAAAATGATAAGTCTATAGATACAAGTCTAGAAATGATGTAGGCAAAGGTTAAGTAGGTGAGAATAATAACTTATAATTTGTAAATAATAATTTTTTATTATAAATAAATAAATATTTTTTTAAATAATAGTATTTTCTTAGGGCAAATATATTTTTAATAAATAATTTTATATCTATAATAATTATATTTGGTTCTAAGTAAATTTTTATTTTTATTTTTAATAAATAATTTTTAATATACATAAATATATGTTTTTATGTGTTTTATTTTATTAAAAATATTCATGGTTTAAGATTAAAATTTATCAAAGATTTGTTCAGTGATTGTTATTTTAAGACCTATTTGATTTTTTTTTATTTTTTTATTTTTAAAAATTATTCTGAAAAATAAAAAAAAATTCTTTTAATAAACTATTTTAAAAACATATTATTTTTTATTTTTGTCTGTTCTGAATATATAAAAAAAAAATAACTTTATCTTATTTTTGTTTGTCATTTTTAAAAATAATTTATTTTTAAAATAATATCAAAAAATAATTATCAAACAAATTTTATTATTTTAAAAATAAAAAATAATTTTTAAAAATAAAAAACAAACAAATCCTTAATCATCACAACAAAATATTCTTAAATTTTTTATAGTGAATTCTCCATTTAGTCTCAAATTTCTGCCCACTTTGTTCTACAATTTTGTATCAAGACAGTCTGACGTTATCTTAAGAAGCAGTATTGGAGCATCGTTGGTGAAGTTTGGTCCAGGACCAAAGGTGCTGGTGGTTTATTGTTTTTGAATATGCAATTTAACATTGGGGGTACGAGGAGATCATGCTGCAGTACCATCGGGGACAATGAAAATTCTTGATTTGAGATCGAGTAACTTGGTGAAGTGTCAGGCACTAGCAAGATCAGCAACCAATATGGCATCATCAACTAGCTCGATCGAGAAACTCAACAACAATAATTATATAGCACATGAAACATCTACATCCAATTTTATTTAACTAGCCAAAATTTATGAGCAATTTCTTGTGGTGAAGAGGCTATACCATAACAAATGTTGGAGAATTAAAAAAGTGGAAGGTAAAAGCTAATAAGGCTATGAACATCTGTCCTAATAGAAGATATTGGACTTGTTTATTTTTAATTTTTAAAAATTATTTTATATTTTTAGAATAAAAAAATTCGTTTAATAATAATTTATTATTATTATTTTAAAAATAAGTTTTAAAAATAAATTATTTTTAAAACAAAAAAATAAAAACATGAAAAAATTATTTTTATTTTTTATTTTTGTTTCCAAAATAATAAAAAAACAAAAATAACATATTTTTAAAATAATTTATCAAACAATTTTTTTTTTTTATTCTGCAGAATAATTTTTAAACATAATTTTTAAAAATAAATTTTAAAAACAAAAAAATAAAAACAGAATCAAACAAGTCTATTATTTTTAATTTTTTAAATTTTTTTTTGTTTGAAGTTATTTTTAAAATAAAAAAAACTCGTTTGATAATTGTTTTATGTTATTATTTTGAAAACAAATTTTAAAAATAAATTATTTTTAAAATAGAAAAAAGTTATTTTTGTTTTTTATTTTTACTTTCAGAACACAAAAAAAATAAAAATAATAATATATTTTTAAAATAGTTTAACAAACGTATTTTTTTCTGCAAAATAAATTTTAAATATAATTTTTAAAAATAATTTTTAAAAATAAAAAAATAAAAACAGAATCAAATAAGTTTAAGAATTTTTTTTTTCGTGTTTTTTAAATATCTATTTTCAAATCACTTAAAAAATGCGAAGATGCTTAAGAAGATTTGGGACACACTTGCCATACTCTTTACAAGGAAGAATGATGCAAAGTACTGGAGAGCGAGTTGATGAAAATACACCAACAAAATATACCAGTAAGGTAGGTTATATTTGAAAAAAATAGCTGATAAGTTAGCTAAAAGCTGAAAAATTAATTTTTAATTGAAAGCTGTTAAGCTAATTTATTGAATTAAAAGTATTTGATAAAATTAACTATTAAGTTAGCTGATAAATGTAAAATGACATAAAAAGATATACTTATATAATATTTATTATTTTTTTGTTAGTAATTACATTTCAATATATAATCTCAAAAAATATAAAATAAATATATCATTTAGAGTCTAACAATAAATTAACAATATTATTACAAATTTCTTTCATCTCAGTAGATATTTCTAAATTTTCATTCTTTGTATCACTATTAATAATATCTGAAAGTTCATCATGGGGTATATAATTTACATGTTGCTCGAATATAGTAAAAATAATATCATCTTGTGAATAGGATAATGTTGAAATTTGAATAAAATAATAAGGATAAAAGAAAATTATAAAAACTATTAGTTAAAAACTATACGCTACTTAAAGTAACGTATGATAAAAAGTTATAAACTACTAAAATAAATTTATTAACTAAACACCTCTAATTTAGTCAAACAAACTTATAAGTTAGTCGAATAAACTATAAGTTAACTTATTTGACTTACTAAACATACTCTTAATATTTTTTTTTTAAATTAAGTCTATATGGGAGAAAATTTCAAAACAAAATTGCCAGAATGCTATCTAAAACAAGAATGAGACAAATTATTATTTACAGATTAAAAAATATAATGGCCTGACTTTAACAAAAAGTGGGGATAAAGCACATAGTTTTTCTTCAAATAGTTTTTCTAGCCCTAAAATATCCCACATTTTAGGATTTTCAATAATATTGCAAAATTCAACAATTTCACGTTTTGCATTTTTTAAAATTTATTATGAAGATAGATTTAAGATTCTCATAATTTTTAGAATTTCCTAACCATTAAAATTCACCAAAGCCCACAGAGGTATCCTAAATATAAAGTACAATAAAAAAGTACTTAATTTTCAGAAATTATTTCTGTAAATTTTTTGTTAAAATATTTTTTATAATTTCAGTTTTTTAAATAAATGATATTCTCCACTTTTATGAAATGTTTTCTCGGCCTTTAATTATTTTCATATCCTCTAAAGTTTTTCTAACTCCAACCAGCTCCTAATTATATTTTTAAATATTCTAATAATATTTTTTATGCAAATAGTTTTTCTAGCCCTAAAAACATCACAAATTTAAAGATTTCCAATAATTTTGCAAAAATAAATAGTTTCATGTTTTGAATTTTGTAAAATTTATTATAAAGATAGATTTAATATTTTCATAATTTTTAGAATTTCCTGGCCATTGAAATTCACCAAAGGCCATATAGGAATCCTACATATAAAGTACGACCAACCAAATATCATTAATTTTCAGCAAATATTTCTATAAATTTTTGGTTAAATTTTTTTTTTCAGTTTTTTAAATAAATAGTTTTTTCGACTTTTTTTGAAATGTTTTCTCAACCTTTAACTATTTCTATATCCCCTAAAGTTTTTGTAACTCCAACCAAGACCTAATCATATTTTTTAAATATTCTAATATTATTTTTGTTATATTCTAACACTCACAAATTTTATGATTTTCAATAATTTCACAAAAATAAATAATTTCACGTTTTATAATTAATAAACATTTAATATTCTCATAATTTTAAATACTTCCTAACCATTAAATATTCTAAATATATATCACATAGTTTCTATCTATAAGCAAGCTCTAAATAAATATTCTAAATATATATCACTGCTTATGTATTCAATTACTTCCATTCTTTTTTTGGGAATTGCATATTTATAAAATGTGACATTTAATTTTTTTTATTGAAAAATTCATGGATTATAGGTTAACTCCTTTACCATTTTTGTTGCGTGTTCCTCACTTATTCAGTTTTTCTAGTCTTTTTTCTTCATTTTATTTTTTAATACTTAATATATAGTCCTTGTAAGTTACAATCGTCTTTCTATTAATTTAATATGATGGGTATCTTATAAAATATTATCTAATATTACTTATACTATTAGGCGTATATATGATACATCAAACATAGCTCTAAGGTTATGTTTGAAAGTTTTATAAATGAGGGAATCATACAGGTCAAAATAAATTTACCTCTTCCTTGTTTGAAAGTTTAATGAAAAAGTGGACGGAAGTTCTCTTCCCTTTATTTGGGACTTTTACAAAATAATAATGAATAGGTAAGCTTTATAGATATCGAATTACGATATAGTCTTTTGATATAAAATAGAATAAAGCTCAAATAGGCATTACAAGATTTACAATTCAATATTAATTTAACTCAGAAAAAAATATAAATTGCAACTTGAAATTCATAATACCCATTTAACACAAGTTTCATACTTTCAAGCCAATAATACTATAATTCTACAAGAAAAAATGCTAAAAAATTCAGAAAAGCAACCATAATACTAAAAGTTCCATGCTTTTAAAGCAATATGCAAAAGATTCTAACATACTTAAAAATGAACAACCTAATCGTTTGTTGGGTGGGTAACTTGGAATGACATACTTTGACATCCCTACCCGCTCCCAATAAAGCTCTCATAGGATCAAGATTTTGGAGAAGATGTAGGTAAGCTATTGGCAATATGTGTAGCTTAACATCCAACTGACCCAAGTCAATTATTTCCAAAACCTCATCCTCAGAAACAGGAACTTTTCTTTTTTGTGACACTTGACTAATTTTACTGTGCACTTCCCAAATACTTGCACCATTTTCTCAATTGATTTAGCAAAAACATTTGATCAGCTTGCATCCTCGTTTAATGCTTTGAATTTGATTTGCTTACTCTTAATTCATGTTGCACCTTGAGAATGTAGTTGAGAAGGCATTTCAGGAGAATCCAAAATCATCAATATCAACAAAGTTTTCCGAAGTTGCTTCATTGTTGGACACCAAACGGTCAATGCCATCTATGGTATCATGAACGTCATCACCATTAGAGGAAGTTTTTTTATGTTATCCCCATTAGGTATATCTGCCCATTCATCAAGTTCAGGCATTGCCTACAAGAAAGATAAACAAATATTTGGACATTATAAATATGAGGATAGCCAGTATTCCACACTTCAGGTTCTGCACTCCATGTATTCGTCATTGAGTTCTAGGAAACACTACTAAGCCCATTCTTAAATAAAACATAGCAACGGTTGAACTTAACTTTATATATATATATATATATATATATATATATATATATATTAAATTATCTTTGATTTTATATTTGGTGAATGGTTTATTAGGAAAGTGCTCTTTCATTTCTTTCAAAATGTTATCTAATGCTGCAGATGTGAAAGTGAGGCCAATCCTATTTCCCAAATTATGTTGGTGTAAATAGGCATTAACTAGAATTTCATCCATAGCAGCAGTCCAAACACACGTATCATTTCCTTTGGATTTCTTTGTCTTCTTTGGCATTGGTTCCATATCTAAGTTTACATTCAAAAAATAGTATATAAAAGTAGTATAGGACAAGGCTACAAGAATTCTTTAAGTTACTCATTAATGAAAGTTCACATAAGCAAATGTCAATGTCAAAAAAAATTTCAGGTAAATAAAATGGCACAAGACACTCAAGACATAAACAAATTAAAAAATAAAAACAATTTATTGTCATGTGTAATCCAGCCACATATTAGCAGCAATGGAATCTCTGGGTAACTCTCCTCTTGTAGCATCTTCGTTATCTTCTCTCGCAACATAATTGTCCTCTTTAAAGTTGTTTCTATTTGCAATTTCATGATCAACCTTGGCTATAAGGTCATTATCAGGTCTATACCCATCAAAAAATTATGCAATATGCAAAAAGTCATTATCAAGATATTCACGGCTACAAACGGCAACTCAGCAAGCATATCTAAGCCTATGATCCTTGTCTTCAAAGGAGAAAGATATGAACAAAATGAAGTCCCTGTTCAAGTCTCAGGATCTCTGGGACTTGGTTGAACTTGGATATCCTGATCAAGATGAGGAGGCTAGGTCGAGGGAATACAAAAAGAAGGATGCCAAGGCTCTGTTCTTCATTCAACAAGTAGTTCATGAGAATATTTTATCAAGAATTGCAGCAGCAACGACAGCAAAAGAAGCTTGGGATATACTGTAAAAAGAGTTTCAAGTTGATTCAAAGGTAATTGCTATAAAACTTTAAACTCTTCGTTGTGAATTTGAAACTCTGCTTATGAGGAATGGGGAGTCAGTGCAGGATCTTTTATCAAGAGTCTCTGCAATTTTTAATAAAATGAGAACTCTTGGTAAGCAATGTAAGGATCAAACAGTTGTCACAAAATTTTTGAGGAGTTTAACTACAACATTTGATCATGTAGTTGCTGCAATTGAAGAGTCTAAGGATCCATCTGTTTTTTCATTTAAGAGCTAATAGCACATGAGACAAGATTAAACCACCAGCAGGTAAAGGTTGTGGTAGAGGAGGATACTGTTGAAGAGGTAATCAAAGGAGAGAACGGGTCGAAATGGTGAGCAAAGGCCGTCATACAATATCATTATTGCAAGCGATTTGGCCATCTAAAGGCAAATAGCTAGGAAAGAGCATACTGTTGAGGAATGAATAAAAGTTGCACGTGGGTTTGGCTAAGTCTTGTTGAATTTGTCATGATTGTCTTTAACATTTTAAAATGTGACTTGATTTACTGGTTTAATGATTCAGAATAATTAGGATTAGTTGATTGTGGTTATCTTGTTAACGTTATCGTGTAAGTCTATAATTAGATATGTTTTTCGTTCAATAAAAAAAAAGGATCTGGAAAATTATCATTCCTCTACATATTTACATTTTTGCTTCTCTAAAATTACTCTAGCATATATCAAACTTTCATCATTCTACAAATTTCTCCAACATTTATTGTATCATAGCATCATGTATTATTTTCATTCTCTCCTCTGTTTTTTCCTACTGAGAACATAGCATATAATACCCTCACATTATCACTGTACAAGTTACCCCAACATTTCTAGTATTAGAACCTGGTTTTATTACAAGAAGAGCGTGTGAAGAATGGCAGTCAACGACAATGTGGTAAGTATGACTCAACCCTCCTTACCAGTTTTCAAAGGTGATTGTTATGAGTTCTAGAGCATCAAGATGAAGACCTTGTTTAGGTCTCAAGATTTGTGGGACTTGGTGGAGAACGAATATACTAACCCTGACGAGGAGAATCGATTGAGAGAAAATGAGAAGAAAGACTCGAAGGCATTATTCTTCATTCAGCAGGCAATGCATGAGACAGTTTTCTTCAAAATTGTTGCAGCAACCACGTCCAAGCAAAGCATGGATAATTTTGTAAATAGAATTTCAAGGCTAATCCAAAGTTATGGCTGTGAAACTTTAAACTCTAAGGCATGAGTTTGAGACCTTGCATATGAGAAGCAATGAATATGTGCAAGATTTCTTGTTAAGAGTAGTAGCAATTATAAACCAAATGAGGGCATATGGGGATCAAATTACTGATCAAACTATTGTTGTAAAGGTGTTAAGGAGTTTGACACCTAAGTTTGATTATGTAGTGACTGCAATTGAAGAATCAAAAAACTTGTCAAGGTTCACACTTGATGAGTTGATGGGGTTGCAAGCACACGAAGCAAGGATCAATAGGTCAGCAGAGAAAAATGAAGAAAAGGCATTCCAGGTGAAGGGGAGACATCTCAGACAAGGGAAGCATACAAAGGGATTAATAGAGGATGAGGCAGAGGAGAATCTAGAGGAAAGAGCCGTGGTAGAAGTAGAGGTAGAGGAAGTAGTGTATATCAGAGGCAATTTTCCAATGAATAAAGTGCCTGTTTGGTTTATTGGAATAAATTTCAATGGAATGGAAAGAAGAAAGAAAGAGGGAATAGAAAAGAGAATAGAATGTCATTATCTTGTTTGGTATGTGATGGAAATAATTAAGTAATGTGATATTTCATTATTTGATAAATAAATAAATTAAAATAATAAAATGATTAAATTAATCTTAATATAAAATAATTAAATTAATTTTTTAATAAAAAAAAATAGAGTTCCTTTAAAAAAATTCCTACAAATTAATTTTTACAAAATATAATCAAATTAATTTTTCTAATAATTAAATTAACTTTTTTTAATAAAAAAAAATATAAAACTAACCTTGATTTACGGTGGAGTATTGGATTCCACCGGTTTTGGGCTGGCGTCCCTTTTCCATCAAAGCAAACAATAGAATGTTTAATTCCATGTTGCTTTCCATTCCATTTCAGGGAACCAAACGCGCTGAAAGAAGCTATAGTGGCAACATTCAGTGCCATAATTGCAAGAAGTACGAGCATGTGAAGGAATATTGTTGGGCCAAAGAAAAGCAAGCAAATTTTGCAGAAGAAATTGAAGAAGTAATCTTTTCATGGCTCCTTATGACACTAATGATGCTACAAACAGTGTATGGTTTGTGGATAGTGGTTGTTCTAATCATGTGACAAGCTAGAAATCCTTGTTCAAGGAGTTGGATGAATCAAAGAAAATGAAAGTCAAGCTTGGTGATGATAAATAAATTCAAGTTGAAGGCAAGGGCACCATGACAATCAAAACCAATCAAGGTAAGGTAAAACTCTTGCATAATGTGCAATTTGTTCCTAACTTGCCACACAATCAAGGTAAGGTAAAACTATTGCTTTGGCATCTTCAGAAGCTAAATATGTTGCTACAACTTCATCAACATGTCAAGGAATATGGCCAAGGAGAATA
Organism: Gleditsia sinensis; assembly: GCA_037074535.1. Classification (NCBI taxonomy): domain Eukaryota; kingdom Viridiplantae; phylum Streptophyta; class Magnoliopsida; order Fabales; family Fabaceae; genus Gleditsia; species Gleditsia sinensis. Next base: position 4,185,341 of record CM073463.1, read on the forward strand.
TTGTCTAGTCTTGGTCAATATCAAAGAGAAGCAATTAAAAATTTATGTAATAATAAGGCAACAATTGCAATGGCCAAGAATCCAGTTTATCATGGAAGAACAAAGCACATAGATATTTGAGTTCATTTTCTGAGTTCTTCTTATGTTTTCTGAGTTCTTATTGTTTCTATCTTAAATATTTTACTATTTTCCAACAATAATAATTCACTTTTGGGTTCTAGTGTAACACCCCTAATTTCGTTTACATCCTTAATTTCGTTTCTTTTATTAATAAACGTACATAAATATTTGTATGTATAGAAAATGTTTCTAACATTAAGGGAATAGGTAAAGAGAGAAAAAACTAATAGGAAAAATTAAAAATAATATATTAAAGAGAGGCGAAATTCTTGAGTAAGGAAGATAAATTTTTGGAAGCAAGTAAAGGTTTTAAAATTTTAAGAATATTAGATTAGGGTAATTTTTCCTAATTCAAGAGTTAAAGTTACTAAGTTTAACATCTCCACCCATATATTGGGCCTTCACCTATGGACACTTCATATAGAGTTTTTTTACTTCACATAAGTTTCTAGCAAGCCAATTGGATAGGCCAAGTAAGCGATATAACATAGACTTGGATTAGGATATAGAAGTTGGATCGATAACTCAAAAATCATGAAAATGTGACCAAACCCTCCATGTGAGGTAGAATTTCAGCCAAAGCAAAGAAAATTGATAAGAATGATCCCAAATCCAAGAGGAAAAAATCAGAATCATATGAGTAAATAGTAGTGTAATAATAATCAAGATTAGGTCACATGACATTAGAACAAAATATTTATATCCTACACTCATAATTTTAACAAGTGGTGTAATAATAAATGGAATTAGGAAAAAATATCTATATCTTACACTAATAATTTCAGCAAACCAAGGGAGACTCAAGAGTTAGAAATTTGTCACTTAGAAAGGTAAATATATCATACTTGAGTGAAATAGAAGAAAAATGAAATGAATCCCTAAATCAAAGGAACCTTGTTCCTTATCTTAAGAACATTTTATCATAATTTTCATATACAAATCTCCTTTTTCTATACATATCTTGACTAAAGTAGAGGAAGACAAGAACATGAGTTGTCTTCCTCTCAAAAATAACCAAGTGCATCCTAATTTTGATAAGGTAGACTCATGATTATAAAATGTGAACCATTTGATAGTTTATTTAAGCAAAAACTACCCTTATAACATTATAATTTCGTCCAAGTGAGGGAGAGAAAAAACAAAAGCAAGGTAGAGTGAGGAAATGAGAGAAAGAAAGGAGAAGAGAGGAAGGAAGAAGAAGGAGAAGTCTAGAGGACTAGTACTTAAGGTAAGTTAGCTAAATTTTCACTTAAATCCATATTTTTCTTCATCCTTAGGGTTCAAAACTCACCCTCCTTCTCTTATTTAAGCTGCTAAAAAATATAAGGGAAGGGAGGAATCTTACTACTTCCTTTAAGAGGAAACAAGAAAAAGAATTCACTAAGTGAGTTAGGGAGATCTTTAGGTAGGTTTAACATTATATTTTTTTGGAAGAAAAGCTTTGAAATTTATAACATTTATATGAAATTTTGTTCTTAAAACTTTGATGAAATTTACAATATTTTCTACTTTAATGATTTGCCATGGATGTTGCTATATCATGATACATGTTGATCTTGCATGTGATGCATGTTTGAATACTTAGGTTGGTATGAAAAGTTCTGCATAGATATGGCTATGGATGGCAAAATTTTAGGACTTTTATACTGCTGTTATATATATTTGAATGTGGTGAAAAAGTGATGGAATATGATTAGATTGATCAAATGAGTATAGTCTGAAACACTTAGAAGAAAACCATAAGAAATTTCTATTGAGAAACATCATTAGTGATACATGATTTGATTATGTTTTTCTTTTGAAGTGGATGATGGAATATGTTAAATTAAGTAAGAAATATAATTAAATGTTGAGATGAGTAATTCTATGGTTAGGTGGAAACTTAGAAGAAAAATGGAAGAGGACTTAATAAAAGGATTAACTAGAATTTTAGGAAAGATTAGGCTAAGAAACCAGGATTTAACAGTAACCAGGGAAGCTTCTATTTTTAAAATTCATGGAAGAATTGGTTAGAAATTAAAAGAAATGGTTAACATGAAAAATGTAGATATATATTTCATGGATTTTAATCCACTTGAATCACTTAATTTGAAGTCCAGATGAGGGATATATGGTCCGATTAGTAAGCAGTGGTCATAAAATAGTTAACTAGAGAATAATCTGTTAGGTATGCTTCTGTGCTTGAATTTTTGGGAATAATTTGTAGAGAATTAAAATAAATGCTTAAATGAAAAATATAGATATATGTATCACTAATTTTTAGCCACTGGAATCATTCAATTTGAAATCCGTATGAGGGAGATATAGTCAGATTAGTAAGTAGAGGTCAGAACCTACCCGAGAAGAAATGACATTGAATTTGAGGGAGTACTAACACTACGGTTACTTAAGATTTCACTAAAATGTTTAACATAATAGTTTAGAAGATTGTCTTAAATTTAAATGGACACCAATATCATCTCAATCAGAGTTAAAATGAGAGAGTTATACTATGATTAGTAAGAGAATGTCAGGTTGGATGTAAATTTGCATTAGGGAACAACACACAACACAGAGCATGGCCGTGTTCGGTACAGGAAAAGGCTTTTTGAAGCCTAGAGCATGGCCATGTTACAAGACACGGCCAGGCTGTGTTGGGAGATGGTAAAACTTATTTTCAATATTTTTCTACCCTAAATGTACCTCATTAACTATAGGATAATAATAGAAACCAAATTGGAGAAGAATGCCCTATAAAATTTGTGAGAACATGTGTTGAAAATGATATAAGTAGGAGAAAAGTAACTAGAGGCCAAGCATAAAGAAAATGAAAAGATGAAAATAATATTTAAGAAAGCAGAATAATCTTATAAATGAAAATAATAAATGACTAGTGTATGCCCTAGCTATTGCCATTGCATAAACTCCTTACCATCTTAAGTGTGTAATTTTGACATGAAAATATTTTATAAAGTGGTAATTAAAAATGATTATGTCCATGGCAAGATTGTATTTTATCAAATATTTTTGGTAATGATTATGCTTTAAATTATGGCATGTGAATATAATGAACATACTTGTTATTGAAATCATATTTTTAGCTATTAATGTGAAAAGAAAAGAAAAAAGACGAGTACGGTCACATGGCGGTCTGTGTGGTGTACCAGTAGAGGACGCCCTACTCATGGCTATGATTATGATAATGAGCAAAGAAAGAGAAAGTGTATCATGTCGAATGGAGCGAGAAAAACTCGTACCGGAGAGTAGAAAGTACTTACTCTGGCCGGAGTAGCTTGATATGAAAATAAGTTGATAGCCATAATATGATATTCTAAAAATAGTTATTCATGACATACATGTCATTACTGTACGATTTTCATGTGCATACATAAAGTGCATTCATGTGACCTAATGTATTTGCTGTAATTTATGCAGATGAACATGACATGATGAGTTATATTGATAATAATTATGATTTATTGTTGAACATATTGGAATTTAATTCTTACTATATTTTCATATCCTATTCAGAAGACTAAATATGCAGATATTCTCTATGACCGGCTTTTAGCGTACGTTGGGTCAAGTTGGCTAAAATCCTGGAGAAGGTGCAACCACCTGAACCTGTATCCCCAGAACTGATCAATATGGATGAATAAAATGTAGACATATGTGTGTTTGACTTTTGTACTGATGTTTTTAATTAATGATGTGTATGTGAACTCAGAATTGTATCAGTTTTAATGGTATACTATAAATCTTAATTATGCTTGGTTAATTTAATTGAATGTTAATATGAGTTAAATAGTTAGAAGTAAAGAGGTAATGACTTCATGAGACTTTACAAATAATAATAAAAAATGGAGTTGTTACATTTAATATCATAAGTTGGTTCACCGGTAGTTTTTAAATAGTAAAAGCCCTTTCAATTGCATTCCTTAAGGATGAATACTAATGATTAAATAATTCACTAGGCCTTCGTGGTGGATTCCTTTAATACTCTTTCAAGTGGTATCGCTCTCCTCTAGAAGGTATAAAGAGTGAATCTAGATTTTAACGTAAATTCATCTTCAAGGGGGAATAGAGATATACTCCTTGTTATCATGTCTTTTTACTCCTACTCTACTTCATTCTTATAGTGGCTTGAAATATTTGAGCATATTAATGACAGGGTTCTTATGTGCTCAAAATTGTTGGATCTATAATTAATTCCTTTTTCCAATATGCAGTGAAATATCTTAAAACTTGATGTGAATGGTTGTATATTATCAAGAAAAGCTTGTGTTTTCATGTGAAATGATGAGAATAGTTTTTAAGATTGGTTGAATCTTTGTTTACTTATCTTTGGCATACATATCTTATTCAAAGATAAAAATTGTGGGTTCATATATCTTATGCTTTAAAAAGGGGTGAGAAATAAATTTGATAATTTTTTTTAATACCGTTTTGAGTGATGCCATAAAAGGGAGGGGGTAATATGATGCAAATCTTATAAACCTCTTTCTGCATTTATGTTTTGTCATCATAAAAAATGGGGAGATTGTTGGGTTTGACCTCTAAGGTCAAGTTGAGTTTTGATGATGGCAATAATAATTTGTGCTTTCCAATGAACAGTTTTCTATATGCATGTTTGATTTTGTGCTTATAAAGGATAACATGTATATATATATACCTTGCGTGATCTTCTGTATATAAGGCTCAAAGCAGTTTGTATATATAAGGAAAAGTTCATCTTAGAGTGTTGTCGTTGTCGTTGTCTTTTTTTTTGGGTGAACTTGCACTAGATCAACAAGTGGTTGTGATAGTACTCATTCATAGTGCAAATTCCCCAAGGAAAGTTTAGATAATTAATTAATGTAGGCACAGTTTGTCGCCGAATCACTATAAATCTTGTTTGCTATCTTCTAATCCCTTATTGTAAGTTGTTCAAAATTTTATTCAAATTAAACCTTAATTTTGAATAACTCATTATGCCCTATAATCTTAGAACTTTATGATTTTCACAAAAATAATAATTGAATGGAGACATACCTTGATCCATGATGTTTTCCTTGCAATAACACTACTATAGATGAGAGATCTCAAAGAAATTGTATTTCTCTCTTTTCACCCCTTTAGGTTTGACGCACGTTTCTTAATGGAGAGAAAACTGTCACATACTGGGCAGAGAGATGCCCGATTTCTTATATAGAGTCTTTAATACACATGTACCATCAACATGTATATCCAATAGAGAATATATCTCTTATTGACCAATAGGATTTTAGCATTTAAACATTATTAGATCATAATTATCATTAAATTCATAATTATCACTAAGTCATTATTATCATTAAGTTATGATTATATTTAAATAGATAAATATAATAAAATATATATCTAAAACACATGTACCACTAATTAAAATATCTAACATTCTCCCATTTGGCCCATGTGACATTATTCAACCTCATAAGTTCAAATAGAACATAATGCGCATTTATTAGCTAAATCTTTCCTTAAATTGGTCATATCATAAATCATCATTAAGCAAAAAAATTAATAGAGATCATAGTGGTTGTATGTCATTAGTTCAACATAGTCCCTTCTATGTATTACAATATTAATCCAATACTTAACATGACCTGTAATGAGAGATAACATAATGGTTCAACAATAATGTCTCCGTCAAAGATAAATCATGTTAACATTTACATAATTCATTTATGTATATATACTAACACTAAGTAACAGAATGCATAAATAAATCAAAAACAACAAATAAATGAGCTCAGAGTGTCAAAACATAAAGAGCATAAACCTTCGTCATAATCTTAATAGTGGTACCCAATATCGACATGTTCATTAAATGTCTTTGGCTGCAATCCTTTCGTTAATGGATCCGCAATCATAAATTTGGTGCTAATGTGCTCAATTGACATTCTTTATTTTTGAACTTCTTCTTTAACAACAAATTATTTCACTTCCATGTGTTTAGCACCCTTTGAATACTTGTCGTTTTTCGAAAAAAAGACTGTTGCAAAATTATCACAGTAAATTTTCAGCGGCTTAGCAATACTGTCGACAATTCCAAACCCTGAAACAAAATTTTGTAACTATAAACCATGAACGGTGGCCTTAAAGCATGCCACAAACTCAGCCTCTATAGTGGACGCAACAATGATATACTGCTTCGCACTCTTCCATGATATTGCTCCTTCTGCTAGAAGAAACAAGTAGCTAAATGTAGATTTTCTTATATCAACACATCTAACATAATCTGAATCTAAATGTCCAATCACCTCAAGGTGATTAGATTTCCTATAAGTGAGCATGTGATCCTTTGTTCCTTGCAAGTACCTTAGTACTTTCTTTGCAACTTTCCAATGATCCAATTCAGGATTACTTTGATACCTGCCCAGCATTTCGACAGTAAGATTGATGTTTGGTTTGGTACAAGTCTGAGCATACATCAAGCTCCCAACAACGGATGCATAAAGAATTCTTTCCATTTTTGTTCGTTCCAATTCATTCTTTGGGCATTGCATAATGCTAAATTTATCTCTTTTCTGAATTGGAACAACACTTACAGAGCACTTTTCTATCTTGAATCTCTCTAAAACTTTATTAATATATGCTTTCTGAGATAGTCCTAACATTCCTTGTGACCTATCACGGAATATTTCAATTTCGATCATATAGGATACCTCACCCATATCTTTCATTTCAAAGTTCATAGAGAGAAATTTCTTGATTTCATGTAATAAGTCAAGATCATTTGTAGCCAACAAGATGTCATCAACATACAGAATCAAAAATATAAACTTGCTCCCGCTAACCTTCAGATATATGCACAAATCAATAGTGTTTTCTTTAAATCTAAAGGAAGTGACAATATCATTGAACTTGAGATACCATTGACGGAAGGATTGTTTAAATCTGTATATTGACTTCTTAAGTTTACACACCATGTGTTCCTTTCCTTTTACTGGAAAACCCTCAGGTTGATCTATATAAACCTCTTTCTCTAAATTCTCATGCAGTTTTTACATTCATTTGATGTAACTCTAAGTCATAATGAACTACCATTGCCATAATAATTCTAAACGAGTCTTTTTTGGAGACAGGAAAAAATGTCTCTTTATAGTCAATGTCATCTTTCTAAGTAAAACCTATGGCAACAAGTCTAACTTTAAATCTTTTGACATTTCCATTTGAGTCGCGTTTGGTTTTAAAGACCAATTTACACCCGACTCTTTTACAATCTTTAGGCAATTCAACAAGATCTCAGAATTTATTATAATCCATTGATTTCAACTCTTCTTTCATAGCATCTAACCATTTATTATTATTGGCACTTTCCATGACTTGTGAAAATGAAACTGGATCATCATCAACTCCTAATTCAAATTCTGACTCTTGTAAATAAACTGCATAATCATTAGAAATAACAGATCACTTTTTTCTTTGAGATCTTCTTAATGCTATTATTTCATGTGGTTTATCTGTTATAAGTTCATTGGTGACAACTTCACTATAGGGTGTTTCATCAATCATTTGTTGTTCTTCTAAGTTGTCAAACTGTTCTGCAATTGTGGGAACAATAATTTTTCAAGAAGTTTTAGGTAAAGGAACTTGTACCTTAACTTCTTGGATTTCCACTTTTCGTGGTTCTACACTTTTCAATGAACCTAACATTTTCAGTTTCAACAATTCTTGTACTATGATTAGGACAATAAAATCTATACCCTTTCGATTTTTCTGGATAACCAATGAAGAAACCACTGATTGTTCTTGAATCTAGTTTCTTTTCATGTGGATTATAAATTCTTATTTCTGCCAAGCAACCCCAAACATGTAGGTGCCTTAAATTGGGTTTCCTTCCTGTCTATGGTTCAAAAGGAGTTTTTGAAACTGCCTTACTAGGAACCCTGTTTAACAAGTACATGACAGTTTTTAAAGCATGCATACACAACGATAAGGGTAAAGAAGAAAAACTCAACATACTCCTAACCATATCCATTAGAGTACGATTACGCCTTTCTGCAACACCATTTTGTTGTGGTGTTCCTGGCATTGTGTATTGAGCACATATGCCATGCTTTTCAAGAAATTTAGCAAATGGACTAGGGCATTGTCCAATTTCATCATATTTTTCATAATATTCATCGCCTCTATCAAATTTGATAACTTTCACCTTTTTGTCTAATTGTCTTTCTACCTCAATGACAAATACCTTTAAGGCATCTGTTGATTGAGATTTTTCATGCAACAAATAAACATAGCCATAACATGAAAATTCATCAATGAAGGTGATAAAATACTTTTCTCCACCAAAGGATGGAACATGAAAAGGCCTACGTATATCGGTGTGTATAAGTTCAAGGAACTGTGTGCTTCTTGTGGCTGCTTTCTTAATTGTGTGTTTTGTATATTTTCCTTTAATACAATCCACACATATGTCAAGATCAATAAAATTCAAATATAGAAGGATTTCATTCTTTACTAATCTCACTATTCTTTCTTTGGATATGTGACCCAAACATTTATGCCACAAGTAAGCTGAACTTTCATTAATTAACCCACGTTTAATACCAACATTATGATGCAAGGTTAGAAGAGTCTCAACAAAAAGGTTGTCAGATTTAATTTGTACAAACCATCAGGTAAAATACCAAAACCAATGAGATGATTATGTTTAAATAAATTAAAACATCCATTCTCAAATTTAAAAGAGTATCCAGCTGTATCAAATTTAGACAAAGAGAGTAAGGGCTTGTTTGGAATTGTTTTCAAATGTTTTTGTTTTATTGTTTTTTAAAAACCGTTTTAAAAACTGTTTTTTTGGAATAAAAGAACAAAAAATTTGTTTGAATGTAAATTTTAAAAACATGTTTTAAAAAACAAAAGAATAGAAAACTCATTTGGTAAAAAAATGTTTCAGAAAATGTTTCAAGAACAAAAAAAATAAAAAACTTGTTTGACTGCAATAAAAAAATTCTTTTTTTGTTGTTTTTACAAATTTTAATATGTTTGAATAATGTATATGAGACATCTTTACAAACTATTTAAACAAGATATATGAGATATGTTTAAATAATGCGTATGAAAAGTTTTTTTTTTCAATTAGAGATAATTTTTATATTTTTTATAATTACTACTATTTAGATATTAGTAGTTGCTTTTAGAGTGGTGACTAATTATTATTATAATTTATAAGGTGTAATGTAAATTTAGGATAAATTTAAAAATATCTTAAATACTGTTGTAAAATAAAATTAAAGTAGAGGTAAATTTAAAATATTATAAATATTAAACCTAAAGGATGTCTCTAAAAATACAATTTAAAATATTTTACATAAATCCTAACTAAATAGCACTCATATGCTCTGCCCACATCCAATTAGCAATGTGATTGCGATATGCTGACATTGCCGCTGCTACTTCATCAAACAATTCTTTTGAATGGTTATTATTGTTTGAAGCTCCTTCACTTGATTGATCTATTGAAGCCTCTATATCTAAAAGACTCATGGCCTCCCATTCAGGAAATAATGTATCGAGTCGCCCCAATTTATGAATATAATTATGAATTGTGCAACATGCAGTGACTATAAGATGTTGTCGAATAGGTCTATATGTTGGCATCACCATTCGCATTGGAAAACATGCTTTTAACACTCCAAAACAACGTTCAATCACCATTCGCATTGAGGAATGTTTATAGTTAAATAATTCTTTCGCATTTTGAGGTTGTTGACCACGACCATTATATTCTTGGGTATGATATCTTTCACCTCGAAAAGGTGGAAGAAATCCCCTTGTGCAAGGATATCCAGAATCAACAAGATAATATTTACCTACAACAAAAATTTAAATGACTTTTATAATATGTCAACGACTTGTAAATAACTTAATAAAAATATGATATAATATTAAAATACCTTCCAAAGGCCATGGAAATTTTGCATCTTCCCAAAGAAGTGCATCCAAAAATACTCTTGAATCATTAGCACTGCCTTCCCATCCCGTGTAAACATAAGTAAATAACATATTGAAGTCACAAATGCACATAACATTTTGTGTGACAATTGATTTTCTGCCTCTACAAGCGGTTTGTTTTGCTGTTGGAGCCCATGCACTAACATGCATCCCATCAATAGCCCCAACACAATTCTAACAAATATGTAATTAAACAAAAAAATTATATTTACAATCTTAAAAATTAAGAATCATATAGAATAATTTATACAAATAAAGTAGTAGATAACGATTACCTTGAACCCTGGATAATATTTTTTATTATTTCTAATGTGATCGGGCAGCTCAGATGATATTTGCCTTATAATCTCCTTTCCAACTTTACATATTGCCCTTAAAGTTTCCTTGAAATGATGAGACACAGCTTCAGTTGAATGTTGAAACCGATTTGCGAGAACTCATTGTCGAGTGTTGTGTCCTAAAATATATAACGTCATACCAACCTTTTCTTCTAAACACACATCTCTTGAATCACCTAAGTAATTACGTCTTTTTATGTCATCACAAAATGTGACAAAACATGTTTTGTCCATACAAAATAACTCATAACAGACTGTAGGCGATCCATTCAACAACTCATTTATAAATTCACGACCAATTAATGAAGAAGTTCTCACTTGATTTTTTATCGAGGCTCTCTCAAGTTGATGAATCATGTAAATAGAAAGAAAGTCATGGAAATCATCAGCTGAACTATCAGAGTGAGAACCATCGAAGTTATCTACTTCTCTATTGATGAACTGCTAGTCATGTCTAATCCTGCAATCATACAATAGAAATTTCAACGACGTAACAATAGAATATTGAATTCAAATAGTAATGGAATACAACTTTTTTAAGACTAAACAAACTGAAATCTTTAAACAACACATAACATGGGCATGTATAAATAGTTTAAAAATATTTAAAAAATGCAATCTTAAAAAAAATTTCTAAATAAGTCTAGTTAACCATGTTTTTTTCCTCTCTATAGGCATGGTTAAGAACATCTGCCTCTATCCTTCATCATTAATTTTATCCAAGGCTGCAACATATACATCATCACTAATATCTTCAAAACTTTTTAGCATTTTCACACATTTAATGTGAGAATAATCATTCTCTGAAGTCGTTGAGTTAGTTGTCTCAACACTTTTTGACCTGTATCTTTCTGCCCTTGCAAGAGATTCCTCCATCCTTGCCTTGGAAGAGGTAGTCCATGCTTGTAAGGCCTCACTCATTTCATTAGAGGTACAGTCTTTATTTGACTTACGTTCAGGTAGTGATATGGTTCTCTTTCTTTTATGTGTACTATGGTTAGTGCTTTTTGCAGCATAATCCTCTTCGACATTTTCATCAATATTTATATATATCCCATCATTGATGTATTGATCGTCAAGCTGTCGCTCTTCATCTGAATTTGGAGGGTCCATGGTAGAGGCATGATGAAGAACACCTGTATAGCAGTGCTTCTATTAAAGATAATCCCCATCAATTTATAATACTCACATCCTTTTATACGAAATTGGTGAGCTTCAGGGCATTTCTGAAATAAAAAAATACAAAAAATATGATTATGCATATACAAAACAAAATTTAAGGAAAGTGGTGGAAATTTTTAAAAATTTACCGTTAAATAAGCATTCCATACAACATTGTCAGCTGTCACAGTATTGGTTTTGGCATCTCACCCAAAGCCTGTTTGTTGAATTAGTTCGGAGAACACACGATGCTTCATCCTTAACCTGTTATATTTTTGCTTCACTTGTTTTAAGCAAAAACTTCATCCACCTTTTTGATTAACTTCATTCAAAATATTTTTCCATATCCTAGAACCAAATATTCCATTTTTCTGATTTCCCTTATTAACTTCATCTACTAAAATCTCTATAAAGAGCTTTTCAATATTATATCCCCACACACCATCATCATATTCAATGTTTTGACTTGCCATCTATAAAAGAACTCCTTCGATAGCAACCATAAAAATGAAACAACAAAACATAAGTAAAAAAATATTTGCTGGAAACATTTTTGGATGTGATCTAATTTTTAGTGAAGTTTTTGTCTACAGGGAGGGGGATAGGGATTATTGTGTATATTGGCCATTCAAACAAACAGTGAGAGTATGATGGCTATTCCTATCTTGTATAATGGAGTCAAAGAATTTGCCAATTATAAAAAAAAAATGTAAAGAGTGGCGTTATCATAGAGTCAGGAAAAAAAAGAATTTTCTAGTGAGAGTATACTATTCCTATCTTGTATAATGGAGTCAAAGAATTTTCCAATTATAAAAAAAATGTAAAGGGTGGCGTTATTATGGTGTTAGAAAAAAAAGCAAATAGCTTTAACATGCATTGAAACTCAATAATATAAAATACAAGCACCGCCAACCAACGTTGCTTTTTCAAATATTATCCATAGCAATTCTTTTATCGGAGACGACGAGATAAAAATATGTAGAAAGAGAAACAAGCGTATCTTGAGTTACAGAAATCTTCCTCGGCGCACTAGATGGAGAAGATGTCAAGGAGTTTGAGATGATGATTTAGGGTTTAATTATGTGTTATATTTAAGAATTAATTTTGATAATTTATTTACTATTTTGTCATTAATGAAAAAAGTTTTTTTTGTTTTTAAAAATAATTTGAAAACAGTTTTGCACAAAAACAAGGAAAATAGTAAAATGGTGTTTCCTAAAAATTATTTTTTTGAGTTACACTTTTACAAAACAGTTTTAAAAAATAATTTATAAAAAGAATATCCCAAACAGTTTTTAAAATAGTTTTCAAACAAGCCCTAAATTTCTAGGAACAGAAGGAACATAAAAAGTTTGAAAAAGATCTAATGATGTCCAGTATCTAAAATCAAACGATAGGTCCCAATGACTTCAACTGGAGCTTTGACTCGGTTCTCCATGAAGACAAACTTTTCATTTGGATTTATGGTTTTGGTCGTAAGGAATCCCTGCATCGTATTAAAAACATGAGTGGTACAACTAGAATCAATCCACCAAGTATTATAAGGAACTTCAGTTAGATTTGATTCGAAACATACTAAAGCATTAGGCTTACCTTTATTTTCGAACCATACCTTGTATTTAGGGCAATTTTTTTATTAGTGTCCAAATTTTTTATAGAAATGACACTTATCATTCTTTTGTTCCTTCTTGTGGATTGGGGCAGATGACTCATTAACTTTATGTAGTCCTTGCTTGCCCTTTTCATTTTTCTTTACGTGTTTCTTATCAGCTCCTTGCTAACCCATGTGATTAATTGAATGAATTCCTTGTTTCTTTAGCCTGCTTTCCTCTTGAATGAGCATGTTATGCAATTCATGTGCATTCCATTTATTCTTAATGGTGTTGTAACCCATTTGGAACGTGGCATACTTAGAAGGCAAGGAGTTCAAAATGAACTGCACAAGGAAGTTTTCATTCACCTCCATTTCCATGGACTTTAGTTTGACTGCTATACTTGTCATCTCAATGACATGCTCATGCATAGTACATGAACCATTAAATTTCATGGTGGTTAATGTACTCATTAATGACCCAGCCGATGACTTATCAGCAATATAAGACTGGGAGCGCTCTTCCACAAACTTCATGTATTCCTTTGCACTTTTAGTTTTGGAAATTGTGGACTTAATGTTGTTTATTATTGTCATTCGCATAAATATTAGGCTCAGTTTATTAGATCTTTTTCAAACTTTATGTAGAGATCTCTGTTCTGTGCTGCTTGAATTAGTAAGAGCAGCAGGCTTATCAGTTAAGAGTGCTAAATCAAGATCCAAAAAACCTAAGTAAAATTGAACATGTTCACGCCACTTAGAGAAGTTAAGCCCATTGTACTTTAATATAGACAAAATTTGCGAATGAAGAGAAATAGGAATTGATACTCTAAACAGATAAAATGATCATACATTAATGCTTTGAGTCATAATTTAAATGCATAACTCATATTCAGATAATATCATCAATAAATGTACATTAAAGTCCACCTTTGGGTGATCCAACAGTGCACAACAATAAATATAATTAATGCTTAATTTAATCTCAAATAATTGGTAATTATATATACTCTAATTTGACATATTTATTATCTTTGGATATACTAAACAAATCAAATAAAATATATTAATTATCCACATTCATGTTCTTAACTATAAAACTAACTAATCAACCTTTGGGTAATCCTTAAATATTTTATAGCCAATAACTTTCAATATACCCATAAATAAACCATCATTATGTCATTTATAAGTATCGAAATTCATGGGTAATTGAAAAATAAAATCATTATACAACTTGGAACTAATTTTCTTAATGATTCGACCATTTTGATGACTAACAAATCTTACATAATATAATTTTAAAATTGCAAACATACTTTTAAATAAAACTCATATATAATATGTAATATCCCGTAAGAAAATAAAATTTATTAGACAATTTTTAGATATTTAAGGAAATATAATCCTTAAAAATTCTTCACCTTACGTGTATGCATAGAAATGTTCTAAAATTAATGAAATAGGTAAAGAGAAAAAATCTAAGAGGAAAAATTAGAAATAAATATACTAAAGAAAGTTGAAATTCTTGGGTAAGGAAGATAAATTTTTGTAAAGTAAATAGAGGTATTAAAATTTCAAGAAGATTGGATTAGGGTACTTTTTCCTAATTTAAGAGTTAAAGTTACTAAGTTTAGTATCTCCACCCATAAATTGGGCTTTCACCTATGGACACTTCATATAGAGTTTTTCTACTTCACATGAATTTTTAGTAAGACAATAGGATAGCTCAAGGAAGAAATAAAATATAGACTTGGACTAGGCTATAGAAATTGGACCGGTAGCCCAAAAATCATGAAAATGTGACAAGCCTATTATGAAAGATAGAAATTTAACCAAAGTAAAGAAAATGGGCAAGAATGAGTTCAAGCCCAAGAGAAAAAAAAATAAAGTGATGGAATAATGGTGTAATCAAGATTATGTGACATGGCATTAAGACAAAAAATTTAGCAAGTGGTGTGATATCCTACATTCATAATTTTAGTAAGTGGTATGATAATACATGGCATTAGGACAAAACATCTATATCCTACACTCATAATTTTAGCAAGTGGGTAATAATACATAACATTATGACAAAACATCTTTATCCTACATAAATAATTTTATCTAAGTAAGGAAGATTCAAGGGTTAGAAATTTGCCACCTAAAAAGAAAAATCTATCATACTTGATTAAGACAAAAGAAAAAAGAAATAAATCCCTAAATCAAAGGGACCTTGTCCCTTATCTTAAGAACATATCATCATAATTTTCAAAATACAAATATCCTTTTCCTATGCATATCTTGACTAAGAAAGAGGAAAACAAGAACATAAGTTGTTTGTTTTCCAAAAATTCAATCAAGTGCATCCTAATTTTGATAAGGTAGACCCATAATTATGAAAGATAAATTATTTGATAGTCTATATAAGCAAAACCCACCCTTATAATATTAGAATTTCGTCCAAGTAAGGGAGAGGAAAAATAGAAGCAAGGTAGAGTGAGGAAAGGAGAGGAAGAAAGGAAGAAAGAGGAAAGAGAAATCTAGAGGACTAAGTGCTCAAGGTAAGTTTAACAATATTTCTTTTTGAAGAAAACTTTTGAAACTTATAATATTTATATAGGATTTTGATCTTAGAACTTTGATTATTGGTCATGAATGTTGTTATATCATGTTACATATTATGTATGTTTGAATACTTAGGTTGGTGTAGATAGTTCTGCATAAGTATGGCTATGGATGACAAACTTTTAAGCTTCTGTTTTTAATATTCTGGAAAGAATCATTTAGGAATTAAAACAAATGGTTAACATGAAAAATGTAGATCTATGTCTCACGAATTTATAACCACTGGAATCACTCAATTTGGAGTCCATATGAGATAGACATGGTTTGATTAGTTTACAGTGGTCAGAAAGTAGTTAATCAGGGAAGAATATTTTAGGATAGCTTCTGTATTTTAATTTCTGGTAACTTTCTGTAGGGAATTAAAATAATTTATTAACATAAGAATTATAGATATATGTGTCACGAATTTTTATCCACTAGAATCACTCAATTTGGAGTCTATATGAGGTAGATATGGTGTGATTAGTAAGCAGTGTTCAAATCATTAACATTTGGGACATATAATCGTCTACCGTATCTTAATACCCCTTCAGTATCCACTGAGAATTCAGAATCTTTGCTATCCTCTCATGTGCATAGATATAGTGCATTCATGTGACCAAAGATATTTACTGTAGTTTATACAGCTGAACATGACGTGATGAGCAATATTGATGATGATTTATTATTGAACTTATTGGAATTTAATTCTCACTATATTTTCATATCATGTTCAGAAAATTAGTTATGCATATTTTTCTATTGCTCTGGCTTTTAGTGTACGTTGGATCGAGTTACTTTATATTGAGCAGATCTCAGAATCAAATAATATGTTTGTGGTCGAGTTGGTTTAGATCCCGGTGAAGGTGCAACCACCCGCATCTATATCTCTAGAATTGGTCAACCAGAATAAATAAGATGTAGTTATTTATGTGTTTGATTTTGTTGTACGTACATTTTGATTAATGACGTGTATGTGAACTCTATATTATATAATAAATAATAAATAAAAAAAGTTGTTATATAATACAATTATAATTACTTCAAATTATATATAATTGCATCATCTAAATCATGAAATTGCATAATATATTAGAAATCAAAAGTCATCAATTAAAGTGAAAAAGCCATATCAAAAGTGACGTAAGGATCAATATAATAAAGCCAATTCATCAATAACAATATAATAATAAAGCCAATTCATGGCTTGCTGTCAGCCGTTTTTGGTTTGCATGGTAACATTATTTTGGAAAAGGCTGTCAACTTTTGTAAACATTACGCGGAAAGAAATGTAATTTCTGAAAAATTGATTTTTTTAATCAAATAATCAAATGTAATTTCCGAAAAACTGATTTTTTTTAATCAAATAATCAATTGATGAATTTCTGTTCAAAATATTTTCAATTTTACATAAAAAAATACTATTTCAGAAAGGCTATCAACGTTACGCAAAAAGAAACATTAAATTCTAAAAATTTATTTTTTACATCAAATGTAATTATGTAATTCTTGATCTTTGAAAAGAAGAAACAATAATCTTAAATGAAAAATCATAAGTTTCAAAATCAAGTTTTGATACCATATGTAAGTTGTTCAAAATTTTATTCAAATCAAACTTTAATTTTAAATAACTCATTATGTCCTATAATATTTTTAGAACTTTATAATTTTCACAAAAATAACAATTGAATGAAGACATACCTTGTTCCATGACATTTTTTTTTGCAATAAAACTACTGTAGATGAGAGATCTTATAGAAATTGTATTTCTCTCTCTTCATCCCTTTAGGTTTGACGCACGTTTCTTGATGGAGAGAAAACTGTCACATATTAGACAGAGAGAGAATCGATTTTTATATAGATCTTTTAATACACATGTACCATTAACATATATATCCAATAGAAAATATATTTATTATTGACCAATAGGATTTTAGTATTTAAACATTATTAGATCATAATTATCATTGAGTGATAATTATCATTAAATTCATAATTATTACTAAGTCATTATTATCATTAAGTTATGATTATATTTAAATGGATTTCCACTTTCCTTGGTTCTACACTTCCACTAACTTTACTATTCATAATTATCTCATTTACTTATTGAATTGAGTTTGTTTTTGTATTTACCTTTTGGTTTTGATCTCTTGGTGAAATCTTACCTATTAGTTTCCTGAGATAATAGTATAAAGGAGAAGTTTTGAAAAGTTTGAAATTATTTGAGAAAACAATTCACCCCACCATGATTTCTGCTGGTCGAGAACTAGCACTAGGCATGAAAGAACTAGAGCAAGAGGATGGAAATTAATTAATCTTTTATACAACCCACAAGTGCATCCATTTTGGGTTACTTCGTCTACATGATAAAGTTACTGATTGTAGACCAATTATGGCGTCATTAGTATTCATGCTTGGTAGCAATTACCTCTGCCACTTGCATATTTGGAGGCCAAGCAGAGTGTAAAACAGGGGGGACAGATTTGAATGCAATCGAATGGAGATCTGTTGAAGTTGGAATATGGGGTCTCAATTAGTGAAATATGTCCTTGCTAATTTATTTGAAGTAATGTAGAAAAAATAAGGCAGAAAAAAGGTTTAATTTCTCTCATTTTTTTTTTATCTAATCTTGCCCTATGATATATCTAATTTATATTAAACTTCCCTAAATCGTCATCTTTTTTTTTTGAATTCTTATATAAGTATCTTTAAATTCTTTAAACATACGATTAATTAATCTCATTCGATATATAGAAATGTTTTTTTTCAAAAGTGTTTTCCTATAAGATTAAACTTTTAATATTACAGAAAACCGTCAACCACTAAATTTAAGTTTATTTATTTGTCACTTGAATTACAAACTTATAATTTTGAATAGTCATCTTTAATACATGCTTACGAATCCACGAAGAATAAGTTATCGAAGAAACAGTAAAAAAGAAAAGCTTTTTCCATTTGGTACCCCACTTCAGTCTCAATCAACACTTCTTTTCCCCCGAAGAATTGGTTAATATGCTGAAAAGTGACCTGTATGTCACGAGCTTAGAGTCTTGCGCAGCATAATGCACCCGTGCGGCACCCCAGGGTCCTCTCACATCCCCTAGGGCCAGCCTTTAACGCACATGGGTGCCAACTGGTTTTGCCCTGCCAAGGGCTCATCAGGGGAACGGCAACAGCCCCGACCAGTTTGTCTAGATGCCCACTCGTCCCTTTCATAGTCAGGTCCATGACCAGCGACAAGCTCCCCGAACTTAATCGGATAGGCATGCCTTACTCGGCCAGACTTGGGCTCATTATTACCTGTTATTACCGTCCCAGTACCCCCAGATAGCACCACACACCATCCGCATGATCACGCCAATTTCAGGGCATGACATTCTCCCCCATCCAATCCTAGCAACGCCCTCGTGCTAGGGAGGGAGATAGACTCGCCCAAAGATCGCCACACTACGCTATCATTGCGTCCCCTGCATCCCACCTCAATCACGCCACCTTAGCGGATAAGGCCCCGCTGGTGGACACCCTGTCTGCCCCTCGCAGACTTTACACACTTGGGCGGAGCATTCCATCGGTGTGTGCCACCCTTTCAGCAACACACCAGCTCATCCTCCCTCGAGGATCCTACCATACGCGCCATTGGGGGCCTGGGAAGCAGACAGTAGGAGCATGACCGGCTCTGATACCACTTGTCACAGGCTTAGAGTCTTGCGCAGCATAATACTCCCGTGCGGCACCCCAGGGTCCTCTCACATCCCTAGGGCCAGCCTTTAACGCACATGGGTGCCAACTGGTTTCGTCCTGCCAAGGGCTCATCAGAGGAACGGCAACAGCCTCGACCAGTTTGTCTATATGCCCACTCGTCCCCTTCATAGTCAGGTCCATGACCAGCGACAAGCTCCCCGAACTTAACCGGGTAGGCATGCCTGACTCGGCCAGACTTGAGCTCATTATCACCAGCCATTACTGTTCCAATACCTCCATATAGCACCACACACCATCCGCACGGTCACGCCAATTTCAGGGCGTGACATGTAGCAACCTTAATTAGTCTCCAAAGAACTTATTAACAAAGCATGTGTAAAAATGATAACAAATTCAGAAGATTGTTTTTAGGAACCAGGAATTCTTTGGGTATAGAAAAATTTTAGTTTATCAAGTACTAAAAAATTTATGTTAAGGGTATTTGAGTATAATAAATATAAAGAATTTAAAATTGGTCTTATATAAAATCTAAATAATATAAAAATATCAATTTTTATTTATCTTATACTCAAATTTTTTATATAAAAATTTCTAGATATTTGGAAAATTATGATACCAATGTACCAAATGCTTCTTTGTAGTCAAAGTGTTAATTCTGTGTTACGAGAAATTAAAAGAGTGAAATGATTAATTTTAATTTATTCAAAAAATTATCCTTTCTAGAATTTTTTCTAATCGGTAGAATTTTGCGAGTGAATCAAAGCGACAAAGTAAACACACAAATGTCAAATTTAAATGCAATAAGCAAAGATGATGTAATAGCCGTAAAGTTAACGAGAAAATTCAACTAAAGGAATTTAGAATAAAAGAGAATTTTGGAAAATGGAGATTTTAATTAAGGAAAATTTGGAATTAAAACAGAGGATTTTAAAAATAGAATTAGGACTCGGTGAAAATAAGTTATTATTTACATGGATTAAAGAATTATAAAAGAAATGTTAAGAATTTACGTTTCGGGACAAAAATGCAATTTCTTAAAAGTTTCGGGGTTAAAATATAAATAAGAAAAATTTGCGAGGACCTTCCGCTAAAAGTGAAATTTTGCAGAAAGGACCCCCCGAGATATTTTAAGGGCCTCAATCACTCCGGAAGCAATCATTAGCAGATTTTTCCATCTCTCTTCAGAAAACTCTCCCCGAAAACCCTCTAACTTCTCTCTAAGATTTCTTCGCCTACGGACCTCGGATTTCGACACCACCACAGCCAACGGACTCAGGACGAAGAGTTCTTCGAATCCATCTGATTGGTTTCTGGAGAATTGGCTGGAAATTGGTCGGAAAATTGAAGGGAAAAACGGCAAAAAAGGTAACCTCCGAAACTCCTACTTTTAGTTCTCAAACGCAAAAACTAACACCGTAGATCGATCCAGAAGCCACCGAATCCTTTGGATCTCAAATTTCAGGCCTATCCACCACCGCACGCGCCCCCACGCGCCGCTTCTCCTTCGGCGAGTGACGCCAACGCGCAGCTCCTCGGGCGGCGCGTGTAGCGCGTGGCAGCCGGACCTTCTCGCGTTGACCTGCGTTGACCGAGCTCCCGGAGGCCAAATTTCGCAAATCCGGAGTCGTTTTTAAGGTTTTCGGACGTTCCGGACTCAATTTTGGGGTTTATTTCACTGAATTCGGATTAGAAAATAGGATTTTAAGGGTATTCAACTTTGTGCTTCAAAGTGGTGAGTAGATGATTCTTTCTATGGCTTGGTTTTACTCTTCTTGAACTTTACATTGATAAATGAGTATGATTACATGTTATTTATGCTTCCGTATGTTCTTGAAATGGTTTGAAAATGTCTGAAATATTTGATATACGATATGTAGTTCAAGAAGAGTTTGATTTTGCAATAAGTTTTGAAACACATTAAGCATGTGATTTTTACACGTATTTCGCATGACATGGCAAAGAAAATATGTAATACATGTGACATTGATTTTACAGTGATATGTTTGCCTGGGATATGGGCATGTATACATGTTTCCCCTGAATGGGAAGTTTTGACATATGAGTATTTTGAGACTGAAAGTCTGTACTATATTGAGAATTTATACTGGATTATATGGCATATGTGCATATGGTATTTTCTGTGGAGGAATCCTATTGGAAACACTGTCTGCTAACAGCAGGTGATGTTAGCCTTGGTACGCACCTTGATTGCCTCAGCTAGCAGGGGAGGTGGTGCTAGCCTCGTGTGAGGGCCAACACACGGGAGATTATATGTGAAGGAGAGCGGAATGCCTCCTATATATATGGGCGAGATGCCAGTTATATGAGATGTTATTTGCCATCCCTTGCTGTGTGCTTGGGAAAGACCCATACAGAGTCCCTTCGCGTGTCCTCTTGAATGGTAGTAGGGCAAACCTCAGCGGGATGCTGAGTTTATGCAAATCCTATACCACCAAAGTACGGAAGGGGTCAAACTCTTATGGTGGTTCTGATATGGGATCCTCCGAATATTTTAGCAGAAATGTTTTGATGCATAGCATAATTTGATTAATAATTTTACAGTATTGAATATGATTTTGAACTTGATATGAGCATTGTTTATACAGTATCGCATACAGTTTGAAAGACTTGATTATGATTTTTGAACAGAGAATATTTGAAAATGCGGGTCCCATAAGAATGTACTTCTGAACGGTATATTTTGATATGATAAGTTTTACAATATGAGTACATCCTTATGTTGACCTGAGAAGTCATAGGAGGTGTTATCTGCTCACTGAGTTGTAAAACTCACTACACGTGGTTAACATATTTTTCAGATAAAGACTCAGATTTTGGTCCCGCAGCTACTTGACCGACTAGGTGTCGTGCCTCAGTGGTGAGCCTATCTTGTTTCTAGGCTCTCAGTGTATTATATTGTAATATATTTGTACTCTAGTGTTGCTCTGAAAGTCACAGGCAGGATCCTTGTTTCCGCTGTAAACTTGATGTATATAGGTTTGGCATGTATAATTATTGGTTTTGTAAACTTGTGAGCATTGAATAATACTTAAATATGTGTTATCGTGAAATCAGTTGCACATGGTTAACATGAAAAGTTTTTCGGATAGTAACGGTATTCGCGTTCGTAAAGTACGGATGTGACAAGTTGGTATCAGAGCATTAGGTTTCCCTGTGACAATCAGAGCAAAGGATTCTTTAGTAGGACCTTTAGTATCGATATGAGCCGGACATATTTATACTTCAGGTGCTGCTGAGAATATCTATAGGATATTCACTTCCTCTCCAAGTGTCTTTAAATTCCTTGAGTAAAGTTTGAATACATATGTCTTAAAGAGGTGTTTTATTCTGTATAGTTAATGATGTCGCCAAGAACTAGAGCGGTCATTAGAGAAGAAGCTGTAGATCGTGCACCCTCTACAGAAGAGTCTGCACAATCTACAATACCAATACAAAGAGGCCGTGGTAGAGGCCGACCTAGAGGAAGAGGAAGAGGTAGAGGTAGAGGACGTGCACGGGGTTTGAGAACCCCAAGACAAGGAGAACAGACTCCTGTACCTGATAGAGTTCCTGAGGAAAGAGTAGAAACCCCTCAGGAGCCACCTAATAGAAACGCTGATATGATTGCTGGTATCCATAGAAGTTTAGAAACATTGGCTGGATTTATAATGGAACAGGGTAGAAGGGAAGGTCAGCCAGCAGAACATGATCCTGAAGTGCAAGAACTGGGAAGAACAGCTGACCAAGAGGATAAGCTGAGAGGGATTGAGGTGTCATTACCGCAATTCCTTAAGTTAAAACCTCCGACTTTTTCTGGGTCAAATGTTCAAGAAGATCCACAGATCTTTATTGATGCTGTGGAACGAATTTTCAGAGCCTTGGGGTGCTATAGTAGAAGATCCGTGGAGTTGGTGTCTTTTCAACTATCTGATGTGGCCCAAGTTTGGTTTGAGACATTTGTACAAGGACGGGCAGCTGTTTTACCACCAATGGAGTGGAACGAATTTAAGGAAGCATTTATGAATCGCTTCCTACCAACAAGTGAAAGAGACAAGAGGGCCAGAGAGTTTGAGGAATTGAAACAAACACCAAACATGTCAGTTTCTGAATATGACATTCGTTTTACCCGATTGTCCAGATATGCACCATACCTGGTCCCAACTGAAAAGGATAGAATTAAGAGGTTTGTTTTGGGATTGATACGCCCATTGTTTAAGTCAGTGGGTCCTCAGATGGATCATTTTTCAACTTATTCAGCAGCTGTGAACTGTGCTAGAATGATGGAAACACGAGAGCAAGCTGACATAGAAAGTTTTAAGAGAAGGAAAAGAGATCGAGATAGTAATGTCCAGACTAGATCTAATCCTACTGTTAGTGGGTCAAGATTTCAAAATCCACAGCGTTTTAATCAAACAGGAGCTGGTAGTTCTAACCAGCCATCAGTTAACATTAATAAGCAGAGAATGTTTCAAAGAGATATGAGACCCCCGAGTCAGCAAGATTCAAGATCAATGCCACTATGTCCACATTGTGGTAGGTCCCATACTGGACAGTGTCGCAGAGAAACTGGTGCATGTTTTAAGTGTGGACAAATGGGTCATCTGATGAGAAATTGTCCACAACTGCGAAGTTTTAGTCAAGCAACAGTGCAACCAGCTTTACCCCCTGCATCTGTGCCAGCACGACCTATTCGAGCAGTCTCGGTCCAAGCAAGTAGTGTGGGTCCTGGTAGAGGATCAGGAAATCGAGGGCGAGAACCAGCTCGTGTTTTTGCCTTGACACGACAGGATGCTCAGGCCTCAAATGCAGTTATGACAGGTACATTATCAGTATGTTCCCATAAAGCATATGTTCTGTTCGATCCTAGTTCTACTCATTCTTATATATCACCATGCTTTGCTAAGAACTTGGATAGAGATCCTGCTAGTTTGCATTGTTCTTTCATGGTTGCTACTTCAATGGGAGAACTTCTAGTAGTAAATGATGTGTATAAATCTTGTGAGATTTCGATAGAAGGCAGGGAGACTCTTATAGATTTGATAGTTCTAAATATGATAGACTTTGACGTGATTTTGGGAATGGATTGGTTGGCATCATGCCATGCCATTCTAGACTGTCATAATAAGGTGATTAAGTTTAATGTACCTGGAGAATCCTCCTTTATGATACAAAGAGATTGTAGTAAGAAGTCTAGTAATTTAATTTCAGCCTTAACAGCTCATAAACTGTTACGAAGAGGAGGTCAGTGATATCTGGCAATAGTCAAGGATGTTGATATGAAGTATACAAGTTTAGAGCAAGTTCCAGTAGTTAAAGAATTTCCTGATGTGTTTCCTGAAGAGTTGCCAGGTTTACCACCAGACCGAGAGATTGAGTTTAGTATTGACCTTCTCCCTGAAACACAACCAATATCCATACCTCCTTATCGGATGGCACCTGCAGAACTTAAGGAATTAAAGGAACAATTACAAGATTTATTAGATAAAAGTTTTATTCGACCCAGTACATCTCCCTGGGGTGCTCCTGTTCTCTTTGTGAAGAAAAAGGATGGATCTTTACGTCTATGTATTGACTATAGGCAGTTGAACAAAGTGACTATACGAAATAAATATCCTCTACCCAGAATAGATGATCTGTTTGACCAATTACAAGGTGCTCAATGTTTTTCAAAAATTGATCTGAGATCCGGGTATCATCAATTGAAAATAAAGAAGGAAGATATTTCAAAAACTGCCTTTAGGACTCGGTATGGGCACTACGAGTTTTTAGTAATGCCATTTGGTTTAACGAACGCCCCAGCTGCATTTATGGACTTAATGAATAGGGTATTTAAACATTTTCTGGACCAGTTTATTATTGTGTTTATCGATGATATTCTGGTGTATTCAAAGAGTTCAGATGAGCATGAACGACATTTAAGGATAGCTTTGCAAACCCTAAGAGAACATCAATTGTATGCTAAGTTTTCAAAGTGTGAATTTTGGCTTAGTAATGTTACATTCCTAGGGCATGTGGTTACCAAAGATGGTATTCATGTTGATCCCAAAAAGATAGAAGCAGTACAGCAATGGCCACGTCCCACGACAATTACAGAGATTCGTAGCTTTCTTGGGTTAGCAGGCTATTATCGTAGATTTGTTAAAGATTTTTCAAAGATAGCTGCTCCTTTGACCAGGTTGACTAGGAAAGGAATAAAATTTGAGTGGTCTGATGCTTGTGAAAAGAGTTTTCAGAAATTAAAGGAGTGCTTAACTACAGCCCCAATCCTTACCATTCCTACGGATACAGGAGATTACGTAGTATACTGTGATGCATCTAGAATGGGCTTAGGCTGTGTGTTAATGCAAAATGGAAGAGTAGTTGCTTATGCATCTAGACAGTTGAAGACGCATGAACAGAATTATCCCACCCATGATTTAGAGATGGCAGCTGTAGTATTTGCTCTAAAGATTTGGAGACATTACCTGTATGGAAGAACGTGTGAGATTTATACAGATCACAAGAGCCTCAAGTATATTTTTCAACAGAAGGATCTTAATTTGAGGCAAAGAAGATGGATGGAGCTACTGAAAGACTATGACTGTATGATTTTGTATCATCCAGGTAAAGCAAATGTAGTAGCTGATGCTCTAAGCAGAAAGTCAATGGGAAGTTTGGCTCATATAGCAGAGGTGCGACGACCATTGTTAGAAGACATCCATAAGTTAGAAAGTAAGGGAATAAGGTTTGAAATAAAAGAACCGGGAATATTATTGGCTCATGTGCAGCTCCAATCTTCCTTAGTTGAGCAAATCAAAGCCGATCAAGACAAGGATGCTAATTTGCTCAAGATTAAGAGTGAAATGAAGGATAGTAAGGATTCTGAATTCTCAGTGGATACTGAAGGGATATTAAGATATGGTAGACGATTATGTGTCCCAAATGTTCATGATTTGAGAAAACAAGTTTTGGAGGAAGCACATCGATCTACATATACCATACACCCGGGAATGACAAAGATGTACCAAGACATAAAGGAATTGTATTGGTGGGATGGTATGAAGAGGGATATTGCGGAATATGTTTCCCATTGTTTGACGTGCCAGCAGGTAAAAGCTGAACATCAACGACCTGCAGGTTTACATCAGCGAATAGAGATACCAGAATGGAAGTGGGAGAGAATTACTATGGATTTTATCACTGGATTACCAAGAACTCCCAAGGGAAATGATTCTATCTGGGTCATTATAGACCGCATGACGAAGTCAGCACACTTTCTGCCTGTGAAAACAACCTACAATGTAGCTCAGTATGCAAGGCTCTATTTAAATGAAATAGTTAGGCTACATGGAGTTCCTATATCGATTATATCGGATCGAGGGCCGCAGTTCACGGCACGATTTTGGAAAGTTTTTCAAGAAGCATTAGGAACGCGGTTAGACTTGAGTACAGCTTTCCATCCCCAAACTGATGGTCAGTCTGAACGTACGATTCAGATTTTAGAAGACATGCTCTGAGCCTGCATTTTTGATTTTGGTGGAAGTTGGGATATGTATTTGCCTTTGGCTGAATTTGCATATAATAATAGCTACCAGACTAGTATACAGATGGCCCCATTTGAAGCTTTGTATGGTAGACGGTGCAGATCTCCCATTGGATGGTTCGAAGTGGGCGAGGCTAAACTTATAGGGCCAGATCTTGTACAAGAAGCATTGAACAAGGTAAAGCTGATTAGAGAAAGGCTGCAGGCAGCTCAGAGCAGACAAAAGGCATATGTTGACAATAGACGAAGGGAGTTAGAATTTTCAGTGGGTGAACAAGTATTCCTGAAAGTCTCACCCATGAAAGGAGTGATGAGATTTGGAAAGAAAGGGAAGTTAAGCCCTCTGTATATAGGCCCTTTTGAAATATTGGACAAAATAGGTGCAGTGGCATATCGCATAGCTCTGCCACCAGAACTGAATGTTCATCCAGTATTTCATGTGTCTATGTTACGGAAATACTTACCGGATCCTACACATGTCATTCAACCCCAGGAAATTCAATTAGATAAGAATTTAACTTATGAGGAAAAGCCGATGTCTATTGCTGATCGACAAGTGAAAAAGTTGCGGTCACGATATATTCCAATGGTTAAGGTGATATGGCAAAATCACTCATCTGAGGAAGCTACGTGGGAAAGAGAAGATGACATTCGCGCCCGATATCCGTATTTGTTTGAACAATGAGGTTAGTATCTATCTGCTACTATGGTGATGAAATTCGGGGACCGAATTTCTTTAAGGGGGGAAGAATGTAATAGCCGTAAAGTTAACGAGAAAATTCAACTAAAGGAATTTAGAATAAAAGAGAATTTTGGAAAATGGAGATTTTAATTAAGGAAAATTTGGAATTAAAACAGAGGATTTCAAAAATAGAATTAGGACTCGGTGAAAATAAGTTATTATTTACATGGATTAAAGAATTATAAAAGAAATGTTAAGAATTTACGTTTCGGGACAAAAATGCAATTTCTTAAAAGTTTCGGGGTTAAAATATAAATAAGAAAAATTTGCGAGGACCTTCCGCTAAAAGTGAAATTTTGCAGAAAGGACCCCCGAGATATTTTAAGGGCCTCAATCACTCCGGAAGCAATCATTAGCAGATTTTTCCATCTCTCTTCAGAAAACTCTCCCCGAAAACCCTCTAACTTCTCTCTAAGATTTCTTCGCCTACGGACCTCGGATTTCGACACCACCACAGCCAACAGACTCAGGACGAAGAGTTCTTCGAATCCATCCGATTGGTTTCTGGAGAATTGGCCGGAAATTGGTCAGAAAATTGAAGGAAAAAACGGCCAAAAAGGTAACCTCCGAAACTCCTACTTTTAGTTCTCAAACGCAAAAACTAACACCGTAGATCGATCCAGAAGGCACCGAAACCTTTGGATCTCAAATTTCAGGCCTCTCCACCACCGCACGCGCCCCCACGCGCCGCTTCTCCTTCGGCGAGTGACGCTCACGCGCAGCTCCTCGGGCGGCGCGTGTAGCGCGTGGCAGCCGGACCTTCTCGCGTTGACCTGCGTTGACCGAGCTCCCGGAGGCCAAATTTCGCAAATCCGGAGTCGTTTTTAAGGTTTTCGGACGTTCCGGACTCGATTTTGGGGTTTATTTCACTGAATTCGGATCAGAAAATAGGATTTTAAGGGTATTCAACTTTGTGCTTCAAAGTGGTGAGTAGATGATTCTTTCTATGGCTTGGTTTTACTCTTCTTGAACTTTACATTGATAAATGAGTATGATTACATGTTATTTATGCTTCCGTATGTTCTTGAAATGGTTTGAAAATGTCTGAAATATTTGATATACGATATGTAGTTCAAGAAGAGTTTGATTTTGCAATAAGTTTTGAAACACATTAAGCATGTGATTTTTACACGTATTTCGCATGACATGGCAAAGAAAATATGTAATACATGTGACATTGATTTTACAGTGATATGTTTGCCTGGGATATGGGCATGTATACATGTTTCCCCTGAATGGGAAGTTTTGACATATGAGTATTTTGAGACTGAAAGTCTGTACTATATTGAGAATTTATACTGGATTATATGGCATATGTGCATATGGTATTTTCTGTGGAGGAATCCTATTGGAAACACTGTCTGCTAACAGCAGGTGATGTTAGCCTTGGTGCGCACCTTGATTGCCTCAGCTAGCAGGGGAGGTGGTGCTAGCCTCGTGTGAGGGCTAACACACGGGAGATTATATGTGAAGGAGAGCGGAATGCCTCCTATATATATGGGCGAGATGCCAGTTATATGAGATGTTATTTGCCATCCCTTGCTGTGTGCTTGGGAAAGACCCATACAGAGTCCCTTCGCGTGTCCTCTTGAATGGTAGTAGGGCAAACCTCAGCGGGATGCTGAGTTTAGGCAAATCCTATACCACCAAAGTACGGAAGGGGTCAAACTCTTATGGTGGTTCTGATATGGGATCCTCCGAATATTTTAGCAGAAATGTTTTGATGCATAACATAATTTGATTAATAATTTTACAGTATTGAATATGATTTTGAACTTGATATGAGCATTGTTTATACAGTATCGCATACAGTTTGAAAGACTTGATTATGATTTTTGAACAGAGAATATTTGAAAATGCGGGTCCCATAAGAATGTACTTCTGAACGGTATATTTTGATATGATAAGTTTTACAATATGAGTACATCCTTATGTTGACCTGAGAAGTCATAGGAGGTGTTATCTGCTCACTGAGTTGTAAAACTCACTACACGTGGTTGACATATTTTTCAGATAAAGACCCAGATTTTGGTCCCGCAGCTACTTGACCGACTAGGTGTCGTGCCTCAGTGGTGAGCCTATCTTGTTTCTAGGCTCTCAGTGTATTATATTGTAATATATTTGTACTCTAGTGTTTCTCTAAAAGTCACAGGCAGTATCCTTGTTTCCACTGTAAACTTGATGTATATAGGTTTGGCATGTATAATTATTGGTTTTGTAAACTTGTGAGCATTGAATAATACTTAAATATGTGTTATCGTGAAATCAGTTGCACATGGTTAACATGAAAAGTTTTTCGGATAGTAACGGTATTCGCGTTCACAGATGCTAAGGGTGAAGAAAAGTGCAAAGTGCAAAGAGAATTTATATTGGTACAGCTATAACCTATGCTTATATATGCTCCCCAAGCTTTTTTTTTTTTTTGTTTCTCTGTTTCTTTAGAATTTTCGCTGTTTCTTGAGTAGTTTTTATTAACCCTAATCTCTCCAAACTAAATTACAATATTTTAAGCTTCCTCTTATTACAACCCACTAATGACAATAAATTTTCTCTTAATTAAATTCACAGCACAAATCAGAGCCATCTTACTCTAAAGAAAAACAAAAATGTCTCACACTTTTTTAGGTAGAGTATTTCTTACCAGAATAACAACGATTCAATGCTCCACATTGAGCTAAACAAACCAAAAGTCCAAAACGATATTCAAAACAAAGAAGAATGAATAATTAATAGAAAATAGATACTTTACGTGTTTGGTACGACAGCAATAATGTGAAATCTGGTTCCGTAGCTCATGGCTCATTGAATTGGAAATAATCTTTGAAGTTTCTTGTTCGTCTTAAACCACATTGGTCCCGACCAACTCCCTTTATTTCGAAGATTTCATTAATGACTAGAGTTGACTAGGAGATGCCTAAATTTATCTCCAGAGAACTTTTAAACACGGAAAATTCTTATCTCTATGTTAGTTGATTGTGTCAATAAAAGCCTATTAAAATAAGTGTTTGACGCCATGATACTTACACACTTATTTTTGATAAATTTTTATTATGCTCTTTGGAAGAAATGTATCTTTTTTTTTTTATAGAAAAAATGTGAGTCATGATGTAACAATTAGTTAGTTGTAAACTATTTAAGTATGAGTTTTAATATATCAACTCAATGGTTAACCATTGACATATTTTTTATTTTATTACTCTTTAATTATACATACACACTCTTTCTCTTGTTTTAAAATTATTTTGATGACTCTAAAATGTAATGTGGCAATTTAATAAAATTCAAAAAAATAATATTGATAAAAATAAAAATAATAGAAAAAATAAAATAAAATAAATTATGTAATGAATCACATTCAATAAGGTTTAAAAAGCACACATATATAAGACATGATATAATAAGTATGTCACGACAAAATAAATATATAGTGTTTGACTACAATTTAATGTATCATGCTATATATTATATGCATGTTATAAATGTATCAAATGCAATATGATTTTATTTTTGAATTATCAGTACTTCATTTGATAATAATATTTATCAAAGTTTAAGCAGTATATATATATATATATATATATATATATATATGAAAAATGGCATGTTAGGATATTACAATAGGATAAAATATGTAGTATTTAAGTACAATTTGAAGTGACGTGCTATATATGATATGAGTGTTATATATGTGTATAATATGATAGAAGTTTGTTTTTGAAGTATCGGTGCTTTATTTGATAATTATATTTATTAAGGTTTAAGAAGTATCAATGTGAAACATGACAAGATAGAATACTGTAATAAAATAAAATATGTAGGCTTGAATATAATTTGAAGTGTAATGTCATACATGATATAAGTTTTAGATACATAATAAATAGCATACAACTCTATTTTGAAGTATCTATACTTTATTGGATAAGTTAAAAAAGTTGTTACAAAATTTATTTAATGGATTGGATTAATTAATTATTTTTCCTTCTTTTCAGTAAATATTGTAATAATTAATTAATTATTCATTAAAATAATAAAAATAAATCAAATTAATATTGTTTCAAAATAAATGAGTTGTTGATTTGTGTTGGGTTTAACCCTTAATTAATGAGTTATGAGTCATAATGACCCACTTATAATAACTCATTTAACTGTTTATAACTCAACCCAAAACCTCCCAAACTAACCATTTGCTACCCCTAATCGTATAAAATTAATAGAAATCTAAAAGAGAGGCAAGTAAATTGGTCCATTGGAAGTTTAGATGACATGTGTACATTAACGATTGCACGCATGATTTGTATAGTCAATGTTTTAAAAGTCAAATGAGTCGTTGAATTGGTGAAGGGAGCAGTTAATTCATTGACTCAATCGTAATTGAACTGCGATCGAACCAGTCATATATATAATTATTTTTATATTATATATAATATAAAATATTTAAAACATGATTGAATAATTTAATTGGACATGAAAATTCTAAAACATACTTGATATTCTAGAAATGTTTATCAATTTAAGCCATCTAAACTGTAGCACTAATCTAAATTTAGTGTAGATTTTACCTGATAATTTAATACTAACTCATGAGTAAATACTTTTCCTTTAATAAATTAATGTATATTGCATTTTTATAATTTTTTTATGAATTAATGTTTGGTTGTTAAATGTTTAGTTATTTTAGTGAAGTATAATTAATAAATTCTTTATATTTTTACACTAAGAACAATTGTGATGCAAGGCTGGGTTCGAGTCTCAACTATCCAGACTAGTTCACTGGTTTTCTGGTTGTTCCGATAGGCCATGTCTAATATTCAAAACGTGTATAGTTGTATTCCTGTAGAAGCGGCATATTTATAATTTTTTCACAACTCAATTGATCCTCTCACACATAAAAGGTAAGTTATGTATACTTACCATCTTTAATCACCCTCGGCACCGCTAATCATTCATTAATAATAATAGCCCAAAATCACATCCTGATCCTCACTCTTCTAGAAGTCAAGAAGTGTCGTATATGTAATTCTTGGATACGATTTGACTAACGGCCATCTGCATCCAAGACTTGTATTCCTAGAAACTGCGTGTTTATATTTTTTCCATGACATGGAGTAATATAAGAAGTTGATCCTTAATTTCAAACTTTGAAGCTAATTCCTAGATCATGATAATGGCTATGATTTCTTTGTTACTGCTTTCATTCCTTTCTCATCTTACCATTCTCTCCGCCCAGCCTGACTTCCGATATAGCTACTGTTTCAATGACAAAGGCAACTATACAACTACTAGTGCCTACCACACCAACCTCAA
This sequence comes from Gleditsia sinensis, assembly GCA_037074535.1. Taxonomy (NCBI): domain Eukaryota; kingdom Viridiplantae; phylum Streptophyta; class Magnoliopsida; order Fabales; family Fabaceae; genus Gleditsia; species Gleditsia sinensis. The sequence continues at coordinate 4,218,373 of CM073463.1, forward strand.
TATCCTTCTTTCAAATCTCGCTTCCAACACACAAATTGACTACGGCTTCTACAATATTTCTCAAGGCCAAAACCCTGACAGAGTTAGCGCTATTGGGCTATGTAGAGGAGACGTTAAGCCAGATGCTTGCCGTAGTTGCCTCAACAATTCTTCAATCCTTCTCCCTAAGTTGTGCCCAAATCAGAAGGAGGCAATGGGGGGCTACGATGGCTGCATGCTACGATACTCAAACCGTTCAATTTTAGGGGTAATGGAAAATGACTTTTCGATCTATTTGTGGAACTCTAACAATGCAACAGATGTGGACAAGCAGAGTCTAACGGTTAGAGACTTATTGGTTAGACTAGCAAGCAAAGCTGCAGCTGGTGACTCTCGTCGTAAGTTTGCTACTGCAGGAAATGAAATAGGTTCTTATTTTCAAACTGTATATGGTCTTGCTCAGTGCACACCTGATTTGTCTCAACAAGATTGCAGCGATTGCTTGGTCCAAGCTATCTCAGAAATCCGATATTGTTGTCAGGAAAAGATAGGTGGTAGGGTTATCAAAAATAGCTGCAATATTCGATTTGAGAGTATCAGTAGTACCCCCTTCGATGATCCCACAGCTAATTATTCACAAGAAGCCCATTTTCTTCCGCCTCCTTCATCCACCAATTCAACTTCTTCAGAAGGTACCTGTCAACTTACCATTTGATATATTTATTATTAATAAATCAAATTGATTAAGGCTCCATTTATTTTGTCAAAAAATGAAAAAAAAATCGAAAGTTTTTTCTTTAATTTTTTTAAAAATAGTTTCATAATGAAATTTTGTATTATTTATGTCATTCAAAATATGTCATAAAAAATTATTTTCTTTGGGTATCATTTAAAATAATTAAATGGTAAAGAGGCATGATTGGTTGTGGCAGGTTTGAGTGTTAGTAGTGACCTTCAATTTGTAAAATATTTTCTTTTTTTTGGATTTCATTTAAAAAATATATATCCATGTGTTAAGCCTTCAAAAGAGAATATATACATACATACATTCGTGTATATATATATATATATATATATATATATATATATATATATATATATATATATATATATATATATATATATATATATATATATATATATATATATATATACGGGTTCAAGCCCAAAGGCAGCTGAGTTCCAAATTTTCATTGTTGGGCTTCAGCTTGCCTTCATAAAATTGTGTAGATCGAAATTTGGGCTCAAATGTAAATGAAAGAATAACAGAAAAAAAAAACTAAAAATGACCAAAGCTGATGAGAGCGAGCCTAATCAACAAGGCAACAAAACCTGACTTTATGATTTTTTGTTTTTGTTTTTTGTTTTGTTCTTTAGTCTAAAAATAATATGTAAAACAAAAATTTAATTATTAAATAAATAAAAAGTGGAAATATTTTACAGATTAAAAAATAATTTTGACTTGTACAATATTATTTAATAAATATATTTTGATAGTGTGTGAGATGCTTACCATAAAAATTTACTTATCTTGGGTACAATATTTTAAAATTTCAGTTTGGCGGTCTTTTCTCGTCATGGAATATCTTAACCATCTATGAACATGTTTGATTTTTGACTGGGAAGTACAATCATTCTTGGTACAGTTGCCAGGCATGATCTGTCTCCACTTAATTGCACATGAATGATTGATTTGCTTGCTGACTATATATGTATACAGGAAAAGGAGATACTGGATCTCATAACATTATTGTCATCATTATTCCCACTGTTGTCATGGTGATGCTTTCTGGTTTGGGCTGCTTTTTCCTATGGAGAAAAGCTAGGAAGAGTAACAGGGCTATTCTCCAAGAAAACTGTACGCAATGTGAAAAACAAATATGTCAATTCGAATTAATTTATTCTTAAGCTTAAAATAATATTTACTTTAATTTTAGCATCCTTACTTTGAAAATTCATATATTTGTCCAGTTGGGGAAGAAAGTTCCAACTTGATGTCCTTGCGATTTAATTTGCCTACAATTGAAGCTGCAACAAATAAATTTTCAAATGAGAACAGGATAGGCAAAGGAGGATTTGGAGAAGTTTACAAGGTGATTCATAGGCTAAAAGTATAAAATAATTTATTTGCATGTTTACCTTATGTGTTATTATATTTTCACTTTTTCAGGGTATTCTTTCTACTGGACAAGAAATTGCAGTAAAAAAGCTCTCAAAAAGTTCTGAACAAGGTGCATCAGAATTCAAGAATGAAGTTTTATTAATAGCCAAACTTCAACACAGAAACTTAGTGACCTTACTTGGATTTTGCCTCGAAAGACAAGAGAAAATACTTATATATGAATATGTGCCTAACAAGAGTCTTGATTGCTTTTTATTTGGTATAAACTTTTAACCTTATTTCCACTTCTTTTTTGTTGAAATTTGGAGCTATGCCCTGTTTTTCTTTTCTAATTTCTTTATTTGATTCAACTAGTTTATTATTAAAAATTTCACTTATTTTCTAATTTGAGACCATTGTAGATTTGCAAAAGCGTAAAGAATTCAATTGGCCCATTCGTTTCAAAATTTTACAAGGAATTGCTCGAGGACTTTTTTATCTACATGAACTTTCTCGACTCAAAGTTATACATCGTGATCTCAAACCTAGCAATATTTTATTAGATAACAGCATGAATCCAAAAATATCAGATTTTGGTATGGCAAGAATGGTTTCCATTGATGAAAACCAAGGAAGTACTAAGAGAATTGTTGGAACATAGTAAGTACTCTTGAATCCTCATTCACTCTTTTTTCCTATCTCCCATTTAGTTCATTTGTTTTAACCAAATGCATGAGAAAGAACCTAAGATTTAATACTTTCTATTTTTCATCAATTGAGGAGGTGTTTGGCACAACATGATCTTAATTAACTGGTTGTAACATCTCACATATTTTGATATTTTAGATACTTTGATTTATGTTATAAGACGTTATGTGATTACATGGTGGCATATGAAATACTATCCTAATATCACATCTTAGCAAAAATAGTTATATGGAATGACATGTTACAGTCAAAGACAAGAGAAATGAATTCTTTCATAGATTACAAATTCTATCCCTATCTAAATGGGAATATTTGAAAATTTAAGAAGTAAACACACCCACCCACCCACCCACCCAAACACACGAAACATCTTATCATGGTATCTCATATTATATTATTCAAGATACCAAGAGACTAGAAATATCACCATACCAAGTGTCTCCTTGAATTTTTTTTTTATTTTCGAATATATCCTCAATTTCATACATAATATCTTTTTTAATATATTAGTTATATTTTTTTTGCAGTGGTTATATGTCTCCTGAATATACAATGCTTGGACAATATTCTGAAAAATCAGACGTCTTTAGCTTTGGAGTCATAATTTTAGAGATAATTAGTGGTCAAAAAAATTCTTACTCTTATGAGTCACGTTCACATCTCTTAAGCCATGTGAGTATAAAATATATATGGTTTGTTTTCTTCTGTTAATACTCATATGATTTTATAATATGCTCTTTTATCAAGAAAATATTAACTTTGATTTCACTATGTTATTTTATAATTCATTGTAGGCTTGGAAACAATGGCATGATGAAACACCACTAGAAATGTTGGACTCATTTCTTATAGAACATTGTTCTCAAAATGAAGTCATAAGATGTGTGCAGATTGGATTATTATGTGTTCAAGAGTATCCAGATGATAGGCCTACCATGACACAAATTGTTTCCTATCTTAGTAATCTTTCAATTGAATTACCATTTCCTCGAGAACCCGCATTCTTCATGTATGGTAGAGAGAATCCAAACATGACAGCAGATTCAGGTTCGGGTCAATCCTCACAAATTTTGAAGCCTTGCTCCTTGAATACAATGTCTAAGAGTGATATTCTGCCTCGATAGAATAGGTTGATCATTTTCTATATATTCACTCCAGTTCCATGCCATCTATGTATTGAAAAATATTCTCTCTTGGATGTGGTTTGGTCCATTATCAGTTGCTTAATGCATGTTGTGTGTATTTTTCTTATCATAATTTTAACAAAACTAATTATGGGAATGTTAAAATAATAAATAGTTTTATTATCGAAGTTCTTTTTTTTTTTTCTAATATTTTGAAGAATTTCATTATCTCCTAAAGATATTATGTGCTTAATCTAACAATATTTAGAAGTTGAAACTGTTAGCCTAATTCTAATAATAACCTTAAAATATTATAAAAATATTCGAAATAAAAGTGAAACATTCTTTTAATAATAAAATTTTCATCCATTAACATATACCAAATTATTTCTACTAAAATTTGAATGTAAAATACTACAAGATGTTTATGATGTAGTAAAATAAATTACAGGATTGTTAAATAAAACACTTCAAAGCTAAAACAACAAGGAAAGAGCAGTTAAAATGGATTAGGTCGTGCGGCTCAAGGGTTGGGACGGCATCATAAATTTAAAAAATGTACTCAAACCATGGAAATAACACAACTTACGATCCATTATCGGTTTTATCGTTCAAAAAGTTTTAAGATAGCTAGATTGAAATGTAACAAAATAGAAATGACATGTAACAAAATATGTAGCCAACCACTAATATAACATATATCAATAATATCAAATTAATGATTTTATGAACCCAGGCTCATGAAACCTAATTATTAAATATAAAATAATATTTTATTCATAATATTAAATACTTAAAATATAAATATTATAGAATGATCTCAAAGAATCAAATCCTTGCAAATATGATGTAACTTAAATTTCTTTTAAGAAATTTAAATTTCGTAACTTTAAAATTTTTTTCGAATAAAGAATTTATTTAATTTTTATTTTCTTAAAAATAAATAAATAATTGGTTGTAGTTTATTTGTACAAGAAAAATTTAGCCATTATAAAAATTAATTCATTTTATACATCTCTACTATGTTTAATTACTTTAATTTTTTAGTAAAATATCAATTTAATAACTATAATTAATTTATTAAAACCTAATCTAAAAATTATTTTTAATTTTAATTAATATACCATAAAATAAAATTTACTAAATAATATAATATTTATTCAGTAAATGTTTTAATCAATTTCTGATGATATATTTAATAACATGAATAAAATATTATTTTATGTTTATTAATTATTATATAATAACTAAAATTCATGATGAACTCAAATTTATGAAATCGTTACTCTTAATTTTAAGCAAAACAATGCCCACATATATTCCCACCTCAGAGTTGAGGCGGGAGAGACTTCTAAAATCACTTGTCTTAAGTGGGACGGTGGGATGCTAGTCTAACTCACCCATCTACAAAGTTGGACCAACCTAGAGTTATAGAGTTAGCCTAGTTTGATGCCTTAACCGCAACAAACTGATTTTTGAGTAGACCAATAATAAAATAAATTATAATTTATTGGCCAAGACTATTTGTTAGTAGCATTAATTAGAATTTCTTATACCTTTGCTTGTATTTTTTTGGTTCTATTATTTATAAACTAAATTAGTTTTTTTCTTTGATTAATACTTTTATTATATAATTATCTTTTTTATTATGAAAATATGTACATTTTTTTTTAAAATGAGAGTAAAATACTCTCTTCTCCTTTAATTAATAATTTTATTACACCACCTAGTTCTCCTTTAATAAGAAAATATACACAAATCTTTTTTAAAATTAAGAATAAAATATTCTTTTCTCTTTTAATTAATGTCCTTATTACACAACCCTCCTCTCTTTCTAAAAAATGTCAATAAATCTCCCTTAAAAATAAAAAAACATACTACAACTTAACTTAAATATCTTAAATTTCTTTTATAAAAAAGAAACAAACAAAAAATAAATAAATAAAAGATTACTCTTTCAAATTTTTCTTCTTCTTCTTCTCAATTTTCAACTAGGATTTTAAGCCAACGAAATAATATTTTGATAGCCCAAACTTCTTCACAATTATTTTGAGAAGAAATAATTGGTATTAGAGAATCACGAATTAAAAAGAAAATTTATAAGAGTACTATTTTATTTTATTTTATAATTTGTTTCTCTTTTATGAAAGGTTTTTGAGACATTTGAATTAAGTTGTAGTATATTTTTTTTATTTTTAAGGGAGATTTATATATATATATATATATATATATATATATATATATATATATATATATATATATATATATATATATATATATATTCATAATAGAAGAAAGAGTAGTGTAATAAGCATGTTAATCAAGGAAGGGGAGAGTTTTTTATTCTATATTTTTAGTTTTAATAGAAATTTGTGTATATTTTTAAAATAAAGAGGATGGCCCTATAACAAATGTATTAGTCAAGAAGGAGAGTAATTTACTCTTATTTATATTTATATATTCATAGTGAATCTTGGTATGTGATTGGAAAATTGTGTGGTTCTTTTTGCTATTTTACTCTCCGTGATTTTAAAAGCGCCTAATATGTTTGAGATGTGAAAAAAGAAGGGAAAAAAGGGAATGAAAGGAACAAGATTTTTTTTTTGGTCTTTAGTTTGATACTTCTTTATTATAAATAAAGAGAAGAGAACAAAACTATACTGCTAAGCTTTGAGGGTGCTGTACACCCATAAAATCTACCGTGAGGCAAGTGCTCCATCTAGGAACAAGATCAATGAACTCATGTAAACTAAATCCAAGGTCATGCGCTATATTTACCAGCCAGTCTGCAGTAGTCTTAGCTTTCTCTGAAAATGAGTTCTAGCTGCACCTGCCACTTGAAACATATCTTCCCGATTCTCATGACCAGCCCAACATAAGGGTGAGTGGGAGGATACCCTTTCTTGAATATCTGAATAGAAGTTTCAGAGTCAGATTCAAGTTCAACTGTCATTTTTTTGATACCAATCTTTCAACCAATTTGAAGAGCAAGAAGGATGACCCATCACTCCGCTACTGTCTTAACAGTGCAGCAACCCAAATTGTTTGAAAATCCATGTATCCATGCCAAGGAGTCTCTAAGAAACCCCCCACCCAAAAAAAGCCTAACTTCCCATTGCTGTACTGAACCATTTGTATTAAATTTGCACCTATCAAACGCCAGAGCAGAAAGAACCATCCCACCATGCATTGAGAAAAACGAACTCCAAGATGTATTTTTATTTCAGCTTCAATCCTAGACTACATGTCTTGTCCCCAAATTTTCATTTCAGTTTTTTTCACTAAATTCAGAAGATTAACTGGCACTTGTGAATTATTGACAACGTTCAACTTAATTAAGAGTTCTCTCTCTCTATCTCTCTCTTTTTATAACAGAGGCACAACATCCTTAGACTCCTTACTCTCAGAAAGCAAGTCTCATGCGATGTAGTAATACCATTTTGAATCTGATGAACTGCCAAGGCATAGTCACTCTCAAGGATGATACGTCTACTACCCTTATTCCAGCAAAGTTCCAGACTACGAAGAATTGCCCATAATTTAGCTTTTAAGGAATGGCACCAACCCAATGTTACAAGAAAACCCAGTTACCCATTCCCATCTGTTTCCTCGGATAATGCTCCCACAACCAGCAAGTCCTGGGTTATTCTTTGACGCTCCATCAGTATTAATCATCTGCCAACCATAACCAGGAGGTTGCCAGGCCAGAAAGAGCTCAGATATGTGACAGTTTGTTATCCACGTTCTTCACATTGTCTAGCTTGCTCGATCTCTCTAACATTATTTCTAATGGCAGAAAAAGGATTAGCAGGCCGTTGGATGTTTTCATAAAAAATTGCTTTGTTCTGCCAGTTCCAAATCATCCATGCAGTGACCGCGAAAGTAGTGCCCCAATCTGAATCTATACCCTGTCTGCTCAATAGGCAATGTTTTGCCCCTGGACCCAAATTGATTTGTTTTTTCTTAGCAACTTTCCTCCCTGTACCCTATTGGCTTTGCCGGTTGTTTTTCCTCCTTCAAAACTTTGACCCGCCACATTGGATATCTCATTCAAGGCAACTGTTTCCTCTCCTCCTTGATCTTCAGCAACCGTATCCAAGATAGTGAAACGCGAAGAGTTAGCTAGTTTATAATCTCCATTACCATCACTCCCCGCCAAAATCGCTGATTTCTCCTTCACTTCATTACTACTATCCCCCAAATCATGGGATTTCACAGCATCCCCTCTAGTTGGACTTTGCTGTGATTTCTTCCTCTCTAATTGGACTTTGCCTACACAAATATATACATGTTTAATTTTTCATTAATATAAGAAAATGGCTAAAATAATATTGTTTTGAGTTAAATTTTTTTTTTTAAAAAAGTTAAAACATTGCTATTTTGATAATAAAAAAGTAAGCTATTTAAACCAATTCAGTTCACCCATTTTTGGCCAATTTCACCATTTTTATGTTTATTTTTATCGGTTCACTGGTTCTTTGACCAATTTTTGTTAATTAGTGAACCGATCCTCCATTGCAAATTCACCAGTTCTGTTGGTTTGATTTTATGACATGGTTATATTTATGATTCACTTGATGGTCATGATAGAATAAATGCAGATAGAATAAAAGATTAGATAAGAGTAGGATATGATATGAGTTTGATAAGCTCTTATCCTATCTAATGTTTGATGCATACCAGATAACCTACTAGATAATATTATGTTATCTAATCCTGTGTTTGAGGTAGACCAGATAATGTTAGGATATGATATAAATTTTTTGATTATTTTATACATTAGTATAAATTTTAAATTATAAAAAATAAATAATTAAAAAAATAATGACCATAAATTAAAAAATAATTAGTATCAATATTAAGCGCTGAAGTGCTCCTTATTGGCGCATAAGCTTTACAAATTTTATTTCCTTCTAATACTAGGATATGATATAAATTTTTTGACTATTTTATACATTAATATAAATTCTAAATTATAGAAAATATATAATTAAAAAAATATTGTCCATAAATTAAAAATATATAATACTAAATTATACAAATTAAATTTTCTTATCATATCTTGTTCTTTTCTAATTCAACCTCTCCATGACTTAGAAATTTTAACTAACACTTAAAAATATGATAGGATAAGGAAAATCTTATCCCATCACGTTGGTTCACCAAACACAAAATAATAACAGGATAAGATAAATTATCCTACATTATCCTCCTTATTAGGTGCTCCAAATAGACCCAAGTATAGAGAGAGATTTCCTTTACAAACCTAACTTAAGCAAAGCTAAACCTGACCAACTTTATAAATCTTCGACCCACTCATTGTTTCTTCACTAACATCCTAGTGAAACTAACCAAATGAGGAGGAAAAAAAATCCTTTACAACTTCAAATCATTGTCATCCATAAGTTTTGTCCAACCAAAATAGGTCATCATTCACATATACATCAAACCAAGACGAAAAATAAAGTCACCAAAAAGATTAAGCTCCATGAGAACAACTATAGCAATGATTTTACAAATGCAAGACAACTAACAACATTAGCACCCCAAAAGATATGCAACCGATGTAGTAACGAGAGTATTTTTTCTGCTGCAGCAAAACACTCTTGTTCTGTTAAATCCATTTTCTACAACTCTTTCAAGAGACTTCTAGAATCATCAAATACATCCCTGGCAACTCCAAGGCGATCTTCAACTTTACCCAACCGTTCTGAATTCTTTTCTAGCCACGTCCCAAAACTCTTCCCTAATTCATTTATGCTATAGGAAATTATGTTTGCTCCTCTGTTTCTTTTCGTTGATTGTGTCAAATCTTTTTCAAGCTCATCATTATCATTTTCTTCAAGGTCTTTATCTAATTCTTCAACAGCATCAGTAGGGGTAACGGCTTTTTTACCAGTGGCACGATCTTTCCGAAAAGTAAGGACAAGCTTATCAAGCAGCAAGATTGGTATATACATGTAATCCTTTGCATTTGGATGACTCTACACAAAATGAAAACACTTGAATTTATCATAAGTGAAACAAAATAATTCATAAGAGAGGAAAAACAATAAACACTAACCTTTATATACTCAGTCCACAAATCATCACTATCTACTTTCATCATTTTTTTTCATCATCCTAACCAAATTCACTTTGATTTAGCATATCATAAACTATTGCATAGATAGTCCTTAACCTCTTCATTGTAAACTCAATATGTGATTTCACTTTGATTCTACATCCAGGAAACATTTGCTCCATTTTTGTCTTAGTCATTTTCAAAATATGCACTTTGAATTTTCTATTGTCACATCTTTGGCCTTGGTTCACGGATTCAATCAAGATGTCAAGAAGGGCTTCGTCTTCTTGATTAGACCATTGCCTATGATCTCTCTTTTTCTTGCTAACTTGTTGCATGCTCCTCTCAGATTCTATTCCTATCTCATTACCAAAATATAAATCACAAATATTTTATACAATATATAAAGAAAAAAAGAAAAAGCCAAATACAAATAATACATGTGTCAAATCCAATAAACAAACAATTTAAAATTACACTCGAAATATTTATTGAAATTATAAATTACAAACATTGTAATTGTTTCAAATCCTTTCAGAAAATACATAAATCAAACAACCAGACAATATATAATTACAAATAAGGAACCAACAACTAAATAATCAACTCATGTGTCTACTAGCAAGCCATTCGTTCCACATTTGTGTCGCTATGTTTTTTCTTCAAGCAGACCACTCATTACTTGTCTCAATTGTGCTAATAGAATTAGCATGTGCCACATCTTCATTTTGTAGTTGTACTTCTAATGCTACGTCCAATTGTTCTCCCATTGGGTCAGTAGACATTTCTCTTCTAATAAAATTGTGTAAGAGACAACAAGCAATTATAATGTAATTTTGAGTTTTGATTAGGTAAAAAGATTGATTTCTAAGTATAGCCCAACACATTTTTAATAATCTAAAAGTTCTTTCTATCACATTTCTTGCCATAGAGTGTCTTATATTAAAAAAATCTTCCTTATTTGATGGTATTTATCCACGTCTCCATTCACTGCGATGGTATCAATATCCTCTATATGGAGCAAGAAATCATTCATAGTTTATAAACCCAACATCCACGAGGTAATAATACCCTATAATAAAATAAAATTGTTAATTTAACATATTAATAATTACTCATTTGTTACTATTACAACTTCTCTAATATGTAAATCTTTTTTACTTGTTGGGACTCTTAAACCATTCCTCTTAGAAATAGCATCCTGCAGTACCCTTAAGTATGATGCTGATCCTTCTCATCCAGGTAACACATATATAAAGTTTATATCCCTTGAACATATACACCTAAGACATTGGTCGATATATCTCATTTTTTATTATGATATCTCGGTTTATCAATTGCTGGCACATTAACTTTGATATGTGTTCTATTTAATGTCGCAAGACAACTCTATATACAAATACAAATAAAATGTTAATGTTTAACAAACGAGAGTGCAATTTTTAATGTATTTTAGAACACAAGCACCGTACCTTAAACCATTTCCATCTCTACACTCTATTAAAGTACCTACTATTTGTTTCTCTAGACCTTTTAAACAAAAACTTAATGACTCAATTCTTAGAATGATGTTCCAATATGTGTAAGAACATAGCCACTTGTTGTTCAATACTTATTAGTCCATCCTCTTTTAATTTGCCTTCAGTATGAAGGAGAAAGCATAATGAATAAAATGACCTAATATCCATGCGAAGTTGATCAATAAATGTAACATCATCTTGGTTTATCAATCTCTCTAAAAGTTCTCCCCTCAAATGCTCTATAACCCTTGGTTGTTGCTTAAGACTATGTTTTTTTATGAGTGAATTTTATATTCATAAATTAATTATCTTTAACTTAGAATTTTGTGAGTTTTTTAGTAAATTATGTTAGATTTACGTGTGGTTGTGTGTTTATTTTGTAGATAGAAAGAAGATGAAAAATTGAGAGAAAATTGGAGAAAAAAGATGAAGGATTGTAGTTTTTTGACAGTTTTAACGTTACTTTAATAATTTAGACATAACTTTTTCATACGAACTCCGATTAAAGTGATTCAAGTGACTATAGAAAGTTAAGAAAAAAATATACAACTTTCATTTTATGATGATTTTGTAATTCAGCATCGTGACACCAGCTATTAGTGTCGCGACACCAAGGAAAGTCCAGCATAGCGACACTAAGACCCAATGTTGCGACGCCAAACTGAAAGCCACAATTTTTTATTTTAAAGTATGCGGATCCAATGGGCTGAGATATTTCTTTAAAAAGGGAACGTAGGCTCCGAAAGAGACACAATCATGGGATAGATAGCAGAAAAGGGAAGATATCCTGACTAGAAGACGAAGATCAAAGTTTCAATTCTATCACCAATTCTCTTTTATCTCTTTCTGTTAATTTTATATGTTTTCTTTTTATTCTGAGATGATCTCATACTTTAACATGAACTAATTTTATTTTCTAGGGCTATGATATAGCCTAATTATGAACTCTTGTATTTCCCAGTCAATTTAATGCATGAGTTGTTTTATTAATTGAGTTTCTACATTGTGTATAATGCTTATAATTAACTAGCTACTAATTAGATGATATGTTAATCATAATGAGACTGAGAGGAGATTTATATGTCTAGAGTAGTGTGTAGAAGCCATAGATTGCATGTAAGATAGAGATATACTTGCATGGTCTGTTCAGTCTTAATTGAGAATCATAGAGTTTAATGAATTTTTGTTTGTTATAATTCAATGGAGATATAATGAGTTAGCATTCAAAAGATGTTTCTGTTAGACCTCGAGAGAGATTAGTGGATTGTTTAGGGTATCTCAACTATCAATTATATTATAATTTTTAGGTTAAAAGAATTGAGAATACAAGAGGGATTAATTAAGTTAAGTTCGAAAACCCTAGAGTTTGCTTCATTAAATTTCTCTTCAAAAATATTCATTTTTGGTTATATTTCTTATTTTTATTTTTTGTTTTCATAAATATTCATTTTCATATATTTTTGGATATTCAGTTGGAGTTGAAATTAAAGTAAAGTAGTTATTAATAATCACAATCATCGTGGGAATGATGGTCATACTCTCAATTTTTATCACTTGACAATAATAGTGTACACTTGCACTCAAAACATATATATAATTCGTGCGTATCAATTTTCATAAAACCAGAATGCAGAAAGACTCACTGTAATAAAAATTGCAAAAATATCCCAACCATCTCTAAAAAAATTTCCTCTAAAATCAGATATGACATAATCTCAAGTTGGGTCCTCTGAATTCATATTTACCTATACAAATAACAAGAAAAAATAAATAACTTAAATAGAGGCCATGAAGCTAAGAAAATTAGAACCAAGTAGCTCAATAATTTTCCATGCTCTTTGCTACTTGTGATCATTATGTCCTCAATATACATATAGCAAAATAAAACTAGCTCACTAGGAAAGAGAAAGGAAAGGAACAAGCAGGATATATAATTATTCAAAAGATCATGGGATGTAGACAGCCAGAATCAATTCAAAACAGTCACTATGCATGTCTTTTGCTGACACAAAAAACAACCTAAAATTAGAATGGCATGCATTTCTGTTTAAATGGGAACACAACATAGTATAGCCAACATCCTAGATGACTCTGAAATTGACTATAGAAACTCCCCATCAACCATAACCATGTTAACTTAACAAAATGGCATACTCACAGAATTCAGAGAAATATGACAAATCAAGCAATCAAAAAGAAAAGTACAGATGAAGTACTATTTTGTGGCATGATAGATTAAATATAAAAATCAGGTTTTATTTCAAGAGATTATAAGTGTAATGAATGTACCAATTCACTATAAACATGCATTCCAAGCCTACTTGTATAAGTAGTGATCATTTAAAATTCCATAAAGGTTTTGAAAGAATTAGAAGCAGTTAATTCCTATAGTTAGGTAATTTTGATGAAGTTGAAGATATAAATCAAAGACAATATTTTCAAATATAATATATTATTTCTATGCAGGAGTGAACTCAACAAGTACACCCAAATACATATCAAACAAGAAAGCACATCCTATGGAAGGAAGCATCTTTAAATTAGCAAATGACCTCTTTGTTTGATATATTTTGATCCAAATAAAAACTAACATGTCTTTTACCTTAGGTATAACCCAATATATTCCAATATACTCAAAGGCTAAAGGGAAATTTGGCTAGGAACTGAAATAGTATAACCCAGACTAATTGTAGTACTAATAAATAGAAATTAGCCAAAAAGACATACATCAAAACAAAACATGCATAACTCCTAATCCCCTCCACCAGCCAGCTCAAGCATATACTCATACAACCATAAAAACCAAAACAAAACAATACATGCTCATTAATGATTACAAAACAATAATTCTTTGAATGAAACTTGTTTAATATAGAGAAAGTAAAATAGTAAAACAGAAAGTGCAAATCACAGAGAGGGAAACAATGTAAATCACAGGTAGAAATCAAGCAGATAGTGATAGAGATAAATTTTACAGGCTTACACTATACAGTTGATACCATTGCAAATCATAGAGAGGAAAGCCAAGTAGAGATGCCCAAATACCAGTGCCAGAAATTGATATCCCCAAATACAGGTAGAAATCGATATCCAAATTAACAGAACAAAAATATACAGAGAAAGGGAAACCAAAATATAGGCAAAAATCGATACTCAAATACCCAAGCTGAGAAAGGGAAACCAAAATATATATGTAATAGCCGTAAATTTAATAAAGTCTAAAGTAAAGAATAATTTGCATAATAGAGAGAATTTTGAAAATGGAGATAAGAACCGTTGGAAATAAATTTATTTATTACATGAATTAAAGAATTAAAAAAAAATGAGAATTTACGTTTTGGCGCGTAATTTTTATTTTTCAATAATAGTATTATGTTATAAGCAAATATATTATTATTTGTTTAAAAATGATTATGTTTTTCTAAAGTAAGTAGCCTTTTAATTAAAAGAAGTATTGTGTTGTTTAAACTAATTATACTGGCCTCTAATGAATTTTTATGGTATTTTTAGAAATATTCTTTCTTTTAATATGAATAAATATATTTGTTTTAAAATTTATTTTATTAGATTTTTATCAAGAAAAATCACGATTTAAGAGTTTAATTAAAGATTTAAGAGAATGAAAATTTTTAGAAATTTTTGGGATATTTTATGATGAAAAATGGAATTTATATGAATTTTTATAAAGAAAAATTTTATTATTAATTATTTAATAATTATTATTATATTTAAAAAAAAAAGTCAGAAACCTTAAAACGAAACTGGGGGCGACATTTTCAGAAAGAAAGAAAGAAAAAAAAACGGAGAAGAATAGTGTATGTATAGTGAATGAATAGTGACCTCAAATTTTATTTTTCGATCTGGAGTATCGATTGGCTTCTGATCCAAAAACTGAAGATGCTACTGGATTCAGGACGAAGAGTACGTCAGTTTTGACCGATCAGTTTTTCAAAACAACCGTTGAATCGCCGTAGATCTGAAGTAGAAAATCTCGGTAAAAGGTAAGTTCTGAAAAACCTTACTTAGAGACTTCTAATTAGAAATCTGACTCCGTAGATGGATTCAGAAATTAGATAAACATTAGGATATGAATTCTTTTTGTTGATTCGGTAAAAAATTTTGTGACGATGAATAGTATTTTTCGGCGGTGAATAGTATTTTTCGGCGGTGAATAGTGACTAAACTCCCGAAGTCATTTTTCAAGTCTTTGGACCCTCTGGACACCTTTTTAAGGTCCATTTGATCAAATTTGGTTCAGAAAAGTACATATTAGGGCTGTCCAACTCGGAGCCCTTACACTGTGAGTAGATATTTCTTTCTACAGCTTATTACATGCTCTTCTTGAATTTAAGATGAATTATTGATTATGATTACATGTGATTTATACTTTTATATGTATCTGAAATAGATTAAAGTATCTGGAATTGATTTCTATCGGAAATATAGTTCAAGAAGAGTATGGTTCTGAAAATGAGATTTTTGAACTCATTGAATACGTGATTTTAAATGCATTTCTTACCACATGGTAAATGAAATTTATTGCACACGATGCATTGGTTTATAAAGTTATATGATTGCCTTGGAAAGAGGGCATATATATATGATAAACCCTAAATGGGTAATTTTTAATAGATGAATTTTGAAATGCATTGAACATGTGATTTTTACCTGTATTTTTCATTATATGGCAAATAGAATGTGTTATGCACATGATATTGATCTTTATAGTGATATGTTTGCCTCGGATATGGGCATATATATATGTGATTCCCTGATTGGGAAGTTTTGACAGAGGAATATACTGAGACTGAAAGTCTGTATTATATTGAGAAATTTATACTAAATTCTATTGAGAATGTGCATATAGTTTTTGTGGAGGAATCCTATTGGAATCACTGTCTGCTAACAGTAGGGAATGTTAGTCCTGGTGCACCTTGATACCTCAGCTAGCAGGGGTGGTGCTAGCCTCGTGTGTCGGCCAACACACAGGAGTTATTGTTATCGAAGAGAGCGGGATGCCTCCTATTATTGTTATCGGGGAGAGCATGATGCCTCCTATTATTGATGTGTGATTTACCCTCCCTTGCTGTGTGCTTGGGATTATTTATTGTATTGGTTCTAATATAGAAACCTCCTAAAGCATGTGAAATCTTTTATTACATCAAAGTATTTGTTTATAACTGTATTGTACGGTATTTGGTTTTGAATATTGGGTTATATTGTGAAATGAGGATATTTAAAATACGGGTTCCATATGGATGTACTTCTGAATTGTACTTTTTATATGATAAACTTTAAACTATAAGTCATCCATATGTTAACCTAAGAGGTTATAGAGGGTCTTATCTGCTCACTGAGTTTTAAAACTCACTACACGTTGTGGATATATTTTTCAAATAAGGAGACAGAATCTGGTCCTACGGATAGGTGATCATCTAGATTGTCTACTCTATGGGTGAGCCTATATTGCTTCCAAGGCTCACGTTATTTGTATTGTATTTGTATTTGTATTCTAGAGTATGCTCTATATGCCACAGGCAGGATCCTTGCTTCTACTGTTACTCTGGTGTTTATAGACTTAAACTGATTATTGTATATGTGTATGGGAACCTATATGTATTGATTTATATGATAAAGAATGGCATTATGTACATTTATGAAAATATATGTGTATGGTATATGGATTTCACGTGCCCTAAAATTAGGGTCGTGACAATATAGGCAGATAAACCTGGGTGAGCAATTGGCTAAAACAGAGGTGAAAAGGGGGAAAATGCATAGTAAGCAATCGACTAAATTGACATAACAAAACTATACAAAGGGAGAAATTGATGCTTATCTCGGCTGATGGAGAGCGACGGTGGGAGAAAGAGTGTTCTCAAGATGACGAAGGAGGAGATTTCTTAAGGGTAAGGGAGGAGGCTTGTTTTTGGCTTGACGATGGAGTAGCATTCTTGATGGTGAAGGAGGAGCTCGAGGGTGAGGGAGGAGCTCGATATCTGAGGGGCAATTTTAGGGTATGGGTTGAGAATAAACAATTCGGTCTTTAGCCTAGGTATCCCCACAGGATATGAGTTTTAACTAAAAAGTCAGGATAGGATAGCAAATATGATATTGTTATCATATCAGATTGACTCACCAAACGCAGAATATCAACCGGATATGATAAATTATCCTATCCTGTGCTCCAAACTGGCCTTAAATCCCTAGATTTTCCATCCAAGAACCTAATAAACTCTAACCACCAATATTTAAGAACTTAACAAACTCTCAAAAAAGTAAAGTAAATTCTCACAAAGAGCTTACATATGGAACTAGGAGACGATAAAGGAGAAGTTTAAGAGAACACTTTTACAAGAAGAATGGCACCTATTGGTTCAAAGCGATAAGAAAGTCAAGGTTGATGAGGTGATGAAGAAGCAATCTAAAAAGGAGGAATTGGTGAATGTAGTAGATTGACACAGTAGATAATAGTGCAAACCCTGAGGAAGGAACAATGTCCTATATCTAGGTCCAGTATGCAACAAACTATTCCAGAAGGGAAGGAACCTCTGGCCATATATGGCCAAAGTTCAAAAAGTGGAAGTAGGGAAAGAAGTATTTGGGCCCTGGATGATCGTGCAGAGGTAGCTGTGGTGGAGGAATGCCATGGGAAACTAGAACCAAGACCAACACAGCACAAGGAAAGTGGAGACTGTTTCGGTTGTTCCTAAATATCAGGGTGATTCAAGATCTAATGCAATCCAAGATCTAACAAAGGGATTCTTAAGACTGGTTCATGACATTTTTAAAAATCTATGATATTAAGGTTCTTGCCTTACTTGAGATAAGAACTAGTGGTTAAAGGTTGATAAAATTATAAGGCAATGAGGTTGCTCACATTTTGTGAGAATTGAAGCTAATGGATTTTTTAAGGGATATGGCTACTATGGAATGATAGTATTATTGATCTTGAAGTTGTACAGACACATTTCCAGCTTGTGCACTGCAGAATTTGAAGTAAAGAAAATGGTTTGGAGAGTCTTGTTACGCTTGTGTATGTGAGTTCAAAGCCTCAGAATTCTGCTAGGAAGATTTAGAGAACCTTGCAAATAATATTGATTTTCCATGGGTTCTTTTAGGAAACTTTAATAGTTATGCTTCATGTGATGAAAAGTAGGGAGGTAGAAATGGTGTGAGCTATCAGAAATTTACTTGACAATGAAATGGGATGATGGAGCGTCATGATAGAGCCATGGACTCTTTGGATTGGTGGCATTCTTATCTCGAAGCCTTAGTCCAGATCCTTCCTCTTTAAAAGTCTAATCACTATCCTATTTTTCTTAGCTTTTGCACTAGGCTGAGAGTACGAGTAAACAAGAGGCCTTTCCATTTTGAAGCTGTCTGGATAACTATAATTCCTTGATTGATGAGGTTAAGGACGCTTGGAGCAATAATAATAGTTGGGTGTCTACTTCAACTAATTTTGCTACTAAGATTAGTGTTCGGAATAAAGAAAACTTTGTAAATATTTTCCATAAAAAGAAAGTACTCATTTGAAGATAGAAGGGGATAGAGCAACGGTTATCCAGGGGGCTTTGTGAATTTCCACAAAATCTTAAACTACAACTGTAGAAGGAGTATGAAAGCATTCTGTCACGGCCCCAAATGATGGAACACATGACCGGCACGGCATAAGGGTTTCCCCCTAGCCGTAAGCCTAACACATAGCATGCACAACCATTCAGCACACAATCCAGTACATAATAAATATAATTGGCCACATACGCCACATCCAATATAAGAAAATACTGTATATATATATATATATATATATATATCTGATGAATTCAACATCCTTGGTTCAACTTGGCCCATGGCCTCATAATATAAACATTGTTATAAAACTTAAAATCATTTTCTAAACAACACAAGAAGCGAGGATCCTGCCTGTAAGTTCATGGAGATATACTAGACATAATTAAACTAAACAACCATTACAACAAAGCCTTGCCCAAACTGGGGCTCACCAATGCTAACTCAGCCTCCTATGGAGCTGTAGTTGGATCAGTGTTTCTTTGACTATCTGTGGGGAGAAAACAGAAGAGGGGTGAGATTACCACATCTCAGTGAATGGATAAATCATACTATAACAGAAACAGGGCAAACTAAGCACGAGTGTTTCGCAATGAATTAAATAATTGAAATCAAGATATAGAAAACAGTAAACATTTAACCGTAATTTATTGAAAGAATACTAAACAGTTCAAATGATTAAAACATGATTAAATCAATAACTGTAAACAAATCAATTATGCATGGTAAGTAATAAATGAAGATATTTATGCACTAACATGATGAATGAGCTATTTTAGAAATATTTAATTTTTTTAAGAAAAATGCATTAGTTTATTGGAGGTCTTTCCTAACAGATCTATCATCTATCCCAAGCACATAGCAAGGGTAAGGTAATCACTGTAGGTGTAGACATAAGTCCACCCTAAATTTTCCCAAGCACACAGCAATGGGTATGGCAATCACTGTAGGCATAGACATAAGTCTACCCTAAATATCCCAAGCACATAGCAATGGGTATGGCAATCACTGTAGGTATAGACATAAGTCTTCCCTAAATCCCTGTGTCTTAGGCAGTCATATGCCCGTCACAGTATCCTAGGCCGAAGCCTTAACATGATCATGGTGCACCAAGGCTAGCACTACCTGCGGCTAGCTAACAGTGATCTAAAAGGGTCCCTCCAATAGAAAACATTTAAAATATGCTATTCAAGAATTAAAAGTAAAACATTTCAATAAATTTACAATAAAGCTATAATTCTCCATCTAGCTCTTTTCATGCATAAAATTCCGTTCTAAAATATGTCTCATCCATGAATTCCCATGGAGACCTTATAATCATAAACTTTCCCTTTTTAAACATAGATCGTCTGTAGACGTTACATAGATGCTTATCATGCATCAAATCCTTTCATGGCTAACTTAGTTCATTTTTATGACTAAGTTTGCATTTCTATAAATCTAGCTCAAATGGAGAATTATTAGTCTAGATGCTTACCCTGCATACCTAGGGTTCAACTAGGATTGAAAGTTATAATTTCTAACATGGTTGGAACATATTGGTTTTCAAAGCGGTAAAACAGTTTAGCATATATTCCAACTAGTTAAAATCATGTGAAAGAGTAATAAACCAAACAGGCGCTATAGTATGAAAAACCCACTCACCTTACTAGGAGTCCAACAACGAGAATTTCACCTCGTGATGGCTCAACAACCTAGAAAACATAGACATAGCATGAAAATTAGAAAATTCTAAAGTCACTATTCACGCCGGAAAAGACTATTCACTCGCCGGAAATACTATTCATGCCGAAACCTAAAAACCCTATATTCTAGCATAAAAACTAATTCTAAGACTATCTATGGAAAGAAATTCGGTAAAAACGAAGCCTAAAACGCGATTAGACGGAAGTTTACCTTGGAGGTTACTGTTCACGCGATTTTCCGGCGACAATCCGGCGAAACTAATCGGTGGGTTTTGAAGTACTCGTTGCCACGAGTCTAATGGTACCGTGGTAGCTCGAATTGGTTGGCTGGATCGTGAGTTATCGTAGAGAGAAGGCAGAGGAAATTTTTAGAGAGAGAGAGAGGAAGGGGGCTCAGAATGGGGGAGAAGGAAGGGGGAATGCGGTAGAAGTACAAAAACCCGCCAGCAACACGGCTGTGCTTCGTGGCTACAGTGCACCATGATTTTGGCCGAATTTGACAAAACGTCCAACATGAAAGTTGTAGCCCTTTCTCTTAGCTTTCCATAGCCACTTGAATAACCTAATTTGGAGTTCATATGAGAGAGTTATGCACAAAATAGTGAGCAAAGGTTCAGACCACACTGTGCTTCGGTGTTTGCCTTTTATCACTATCAGGCTCACGGAATTAGCAAAAGTGTCCAACATCAAAGTTGTAGATATATGTCTTATCTTTCAACAGAACTTGGAATCACTTAATTTGGATTTCATATGAGTGATTTATACTTATATGAGTGAAGATAGGTCAGAAAAAGAGTCAAAAACGCTTTAAAATTTTACATTGTTCTTAACTTTCTTTGTTGCAAATGATTTGTACTTACCTTCATAGGTTTTATTCGTTGAGGGTTATTATATTTAGTTGAGGGTTATTACACATTCTGAATCAGGAAGAGTTAATCTGGTATCAAAAATCGCAATATAAAATACAACTGTATATGACCTTATTCTCTTCTCTGAGGCAGTTATGAGTTAAGTGAAAGTTATCAATACTTGTCTTAATATTTTTTATAAGCGCTCTGGCCTGAAAGTTAGTGAAGAAAAAACAAAAAATTTCTGCTCCAAGAGTGTCCACCATAACGTGCCTTGGAATTGAATCACAAGCTTGGCTTTTCTTTAATGGGAAAATTAGGGAAATATTTGGGAATTCCCTTACATCACAAAAGGCCTTCAAAATAATCCTTTTACTTTATAGTTGACAAAATAAAGCAACAGATGAGTGCTTGAAAGGAAAAAGAAACTCTCTCTTTGGCAGGAAGAATCACTCTAGCATCTTCAGTGGTGATGGATATTCCTACCAACAGTATGTAGACATCTTTAATTCCTTATAGTATTTGCAATTATATCGAGAAATTGGAGAGAGAATTCATAGGGAGATTGATGAGTAGTTTTTATTTAGAGTTTGACTTAGACTAAAGGATCTGAAATAACCTTAAAAAGGGCCTTAGTTACGAAAGTAGTAATCCTGGAGAGGCATAATGAAGAGAAAAATATTCTTGGCGTAGAAGAGGACGCTGATCAATCCAATTCCATCTCTTATTTCAATTTTCTTCTTCTTTTGCTTAACCTATTTTTTATGCTTATTTTGGGATGTGTTTAATTTCAATTATGAACTAAATGCTTATTTTGGGATGGGTTTACTTTTATAGAAATTTTATTTCATTACTTGACAGTGTATGCTTTCACTTTCACTTTAAGTTAATTTCACATGTACCAAGGATCGATATAATGATGGGAAGCCTAAACCCCGTCTCCTAGCTCAGAGCACTATTTGTCTCCATAAAAATATGGGAGGTCTGGGCATCAAAAGTCGGAGAGAGATGAATGAAACGTATCTTATGAAGATTAGATGGGGCTTAATTACCAAAGGTGAAGCTTTGCACGTCTCAGTCCTCAGAAGCAAATACAAATGTGGCACTGACAAAATACTGAAGCTTAGGAAGCATGCTGTGTCTTCCAATCTTTAGAAAGGGGTTAATAAAGCTTGGGAAGAAGTGTTGCATCACACTTATTGGTGCGTCAGGGATGGCAATCTAATTAAGTTTTGGGTAGATCCGTGGGTTTTGGGCTTCTCGTGTCTCGCTACCATATTCTGCAAGCTTAAAGTGATAAAAAGGTGAGGGATTTTGTGCATGAAATAGGAGACTGGCAAGAGGGTACTTTCAGCCATCTGTTGCCAAAAGAGACCTACATCAGCATGGCATCGGTCCTCCCACCTTCACAAGCTTATAGCGTGGAGTCGATCATCGGATGGCATATTTTAAAGTTTGCATAACAAGCTCTAACAGCGGACAGTTTAGGAAGTGTTGATCAAGCTTGGAAGAATATTTGGAGGTGGAGGAGGCCTCAGAGAATTAGAACCTTTTTCTAATACGTGAAACATGGTAGGATTTTCACCAATAAAAATAGATTGGCTCAAAGCGTCTTGCAAGATGACTGGTGCCCATGGTGTGTTGAGCAGATAGAATCCACTTTGCGTGCTCTATAGGACTGCCATTGGGTCTATCCTTTTTGACAAAGCTCAGTGCGTCAGTCTAAATTGATCCGGTTCTTTTCCACGGATCTAAGGAGTTGGCTGACTTCAAATCTCTCTCAAGAAGAGGGAGACGACGGAACAAAGCACTATTGGATGGACAGTGTGGCAAGTTTGGTTGCAAAGGAACGAGTGGGTATTCCAAAGTAAACAAGTGGCGGCCATTAATCTAGTTCCCCTAATCTTCTTGAATGCGAGGGAGATGAATCAAAGCATTATAACACAAAACCTTAGCCATGGAGAAAGAAGGAAGAAAACAGAGTATCTACGCATTTGGGTATTTCCTTATCAGAATTGGTGGGAAATTATTGTAGACGGGTCATGCTAGAATCACGGTTATCTATCAGTTGTGGTGGTGTTATCAGAGATTGTAATGGAAGCTGGACTGTAGGATTTGTCAAACACCTTGGGTCAAGCAACTCCCTCACTACTGAAGTATAGGCTTTCCTATTAGGACTGAAATTTGCTAGGAAACATGGCTTTCGAAGGATGGTTGTAGAAGCGTATTCAACCATGGCTCTCAGTTTCGTGCAGAACGGATGTGGAACCAATCACACACTATCCAGTATGATAGATAGCATCAGAGAGCTTCTTGGAAGAACTTTGGAAAATCCAGCTAAAGCAAACATACAAGGAAGGTAAATAAGGTGGCTGACTATTTGGCTAATCATTCGCATTCTCTGACGTTGGAAGAACAAGTCCATACTAATCCCCCTGATTTTTGCACTGATGTTTTCTTACATTACATGAGAGAATTTTCCTTTCCTAGATTAGTTAGCTAGTTGCTGTTGTTATTTCTTTTTTTACCAGAAAAGAAAAACAGAAGATCTCACATGTGAGGATAAATAACGCAATTAAAGCTCAACAATAGAATGAAAGGATAAGAAAATGATTTTAAGGATGGAATTTTAAACATGTCATAATTTCTATTTGCTAGGTGACATTATTACTCATTAATATCTTAGAATGACATATAACTTAAATTTGGTTGGCCATAATATGATATTATATATGTGTAACAAAATTGATTAGTTGCCATATATTTATTTAAAAATGACATGTGGTTTAAATTTGATTAGTCATACTATGTTATTCTATCCATATGACAGAAATTGACTGGTTGCAATGTAATTGATTTATAAGCTCTTTAATGACATTTGGAAAAAAAAATTATAGGTCATTAAATCCTTAATATGTGGGCCCCTTTCTTGCCAAATAAAATCTTATTATTGGCTTAAATTTTAGTTACCTAAATCCGATGTTTAAAACATTGCCTATAAATAAGCCAATATAGCTTGCTGTAAGTGGTGTGGAATGAGAGAGTTAATTGAGTGTAAGTGTGAAAGTGTGGAATTGTAGCAAGAAGAGGTGTATTTCAGAGTTAGTCTAGAGTGTATTGTATGTATGAAAAATACCGTGTGAGTAACCAATAAAAATCACTACAAAAAAATCGAAATTCTGCGACGACTAAAGTGGTCATGGAAATTAAAAAAGTATCACTGAAGACTTTCAGTGATCACTTTCAGTCATCACCCTTCGTTGTGAATATCACCGTCGCTAAAAGTTTTATGTGACGATTTTTGTAGTCATCACTAAAATTACACATTCAGTTACGACTAAAATCATCACTGAAATCAATAAAAATCATCATTGAATGCATAAAGTTGTAACGAAATGATCTTTTTGTGTCATCATCAAGGGTTTCAGTGACACTAAAGTTGTCATTGAATGCATTTTTAGTGGCGATGTTTGTAAGTCGTCACGAAAAGTATCGTATATTCACGGTTTTAGTGAAAACAAAAGCGGTCACTGAAAATGGATTTATTGACGACATATGTATGTAGTCACTAAAAGTATCACACATCCATGGTTTCAGCGACGAGAAAAGTTGTCACTGAATCCCTTTTCAGTGATAGACTAACATAAATTGTCATTGAAAATATCGCACATCCACATTTTCAGTGACAACATTAGTCGTCACTGAATCTATTTTCAATGACGAATTACAAAAGTCGTCACTGAATTCTATGTATTATGTTGTTGTAATAATTACATTTGCACTAAAAATAAAATTATGTATTATGAAAAAATGAAAAATAAAGAAATTAATGAAATGATATATATTAAAATAATTTCAACTATAACAAATATTTTTTGATAAACAACTATCAAATGTCAATTAACATACAATAATACACAAATATCGATAAATTAAAAACAATTAACTTGATGGTTCTCTTGAAGATGCTAATTTTGCATTAATTGTAAAACTTGGTATATCACTACTTATTCAAGCTATTGGAATTTATTCCTATTTATAACACACAATAACAAATTAATATTCTAGAAGTAATACAATGTAAAAGTCAATTAAATATTTATTATTATTATATATACAGTTCAGTAATTTTTAACTATCAAAAAATATCTAAAGTAAAAAAAAATCATATATACTGATGCAACATATATAAATGAAAAAGCATGAAGAATAGATGTAAATTTGTCATATCGATAGTTTACAACATTTATATGAGTCCTTTCTTATTTTGTTATGTTAATTTTTTCTTTCCCCGTGGATGAAACAAGGCCAAGAAAAAATTACAAGAGGGAACGCTTCCTTCCTTTTTTTTTTTTTTAATTCTGTAAAATGTAAAATATTAACAACGACAAAGATTAGAAATATATAATAAAAAATAAGAAGCAATACAACTCCATTGTAAAAAAATTAACAACACTCTTCAACATATATAAATGAAAAAGCACGAAAAATATAAGAAAATTTGTCACATTCATAGTATAAAACATTTATATGAGTCATTTCTTATTTTGTTCCATTAATTTTTTCTTTCCCCATGGATGGAACGAAGCCAAGAAAAAATTACAAGAGGGAGCGCTTCCTTCATTTTTTTTAAAATTCTGTAAAAGGTAAAATATTAACAACCATAAAGATTAGAAATATATATTAAAGAATAAGAAGCAATACAACTCCTCACCAAAATCTTTAAACAAAGATTATAAGAAATTTAACAACACTCTTCACCAATATTATAATTTCAATAAATATATAAACAAGAAAATATATTTGAAAGACATTCAGAAATATGTGATCTTTTAATCATCTCTCAAGATTCTGTCTCTGACACCATAAATCAAAGCCAAAATAGAACATTCCAAACAAAAGTACCATAAAGTGGGAAGAATGTGGTGGGAAAAAAGCTTAAACCATTGTTTAGATGGTTAAAAAATAATGCAGCAGAGTGCATTAAGATGGGCACTCAAATTACCAGAACTAACCAAACAAAAAATAGTAACACAGTAGATCCAATCAAGTACAAAACTTGAGAACAAAGTAATACCACCAACCCGGTAGATAGATGCAGAAAATACAGAACATTAAGCAAAATGTGGGAAGCAGAAAATTCAAAACACTAAGTAAAAAATACATAAAAACTTAGCTATAAAACAACCCACTACTAAGTTTAACAAATATTTTGTAAATTGATAAAACAATTAGACAAGATACTTAAACCCAGTTATTAACTAGTTTTTAGAAACAAGAGAAAATTATTACAAGGTTTTAAAAACAATTAGACTCATCAACACTTAGACCTGACTTCTCTTGTTTTTTTTTTTTACGAAACAAGAGAAAATTATTACTAGTATTGCTTGTTGTATATTATTAATTACTTGACTCCATATCTAAGTCTCTTTCCACTTTGCTCTATATGTCCTCTCTATATGCTAAACTGACATTGGGTTCTGGGGTTTCATATCCTGTACACTAACGAAGTTGTTGTAAATTAGTATCCTTATTATTATTATTTATAAACTCATTATTTCAATGCCTTCCTTGAATGCATTTATGAAGAAATAAAATAAATATGAATCCAACAAAATCCAACTAACACCAAACCAATACCCAAAAAACCAAAAACAGTAAGACGAGGGTAAATTGTCTTCAATTTAGTTCATATCTTGGATGAAAAAGCATGTGAAGACCTTAAGTCTCTAATATGATTACATAATCTAGTGTCATAATCCAACATTCACTGAAGAATGCCTTCACAAATTTGACTTGTTTACTATTGTATATGAATGAAAAGAATTATCCCATAGTATCTAAAGATAAACAAAACAGAGTTAGAACAACCAAGGCAACCCATGAAAAAGGATACATAACCCAAATGAACTTTCAGTCAAATAATCCAATTCTTTAAGAAAGGGCAACATATCAGTGCAAAACCACCAATTTTATTCATGCCCCTTATATAACATAATCCGTATGTCAAAATAAAGTAAGCAAATCTGAGGAGTAACAAATTAAGCATGTGGTGGTACAATAAAAAAAAAATACTTCCCAGGATTCAAAACTTACAAGAAACCTTCAGACCACTACTTAAAGCAATAAGAGTCTATCATGAGTCAAATTACAACTAGGCTAACTAAAATCTAGTCGTACATAACTAATCGCCAATAATAATTAGTTGAATTTGATTTTCGAAGAACAAAAATCTCTCCATCACACGAGTCACACTAATGTCAAAATAATCCTCTTCGAACACATAAGGATGAAATAAAAACGGGGGTAAACAAGTAAACCAGAGTCAGATTCAGTAAACCCAAATTTTATTCTAACACAATCATATAAAAAAACACATGCCCCACGACAGAATACAACATCATGAACATAGTGGGAACACACATGAAACAACATACTATTTTACAAACAAAAGGGTCATCACCAACCGAATACCGTATTATGATTCAATCCCACCAAGAATTTTCATAGATGGAAACCTCTACGAAGTGCCAAACAAAAGATTTTTAACCACATTTCAGAAAATATCTTGAGCCCAAAAAACTCCAGATAACCCTTCAAATAATACTAGTCACAATTTTAAGAAACCATCATTTTCATCCAATATTTTTGTAGCATCTACAACATGTGTTTCCCTACAAGGGGAATATAATAACACGTGAATGATCAACCAGAAAAATGGGAAAGCACTTTCAAAGTAATCTCAAAATATGTGCATAATGAAAGAATGTCAGATTTCAAATCAAAATTCTGAGATTAAATTGAGAAAATAAAGTAGAATCATCAGAGTCTTTAATAGTGTGTTCCCAAAATGAATTCACATTGTAGAGGTTTAAACGGAGCTAAAAATAGAAAGAGGTGAAATCATAGATTACCTGCTCAAGAACCAGAAATCGATGAAACAAGAAGTTTTCAAATCGATTAAGACGTGAGCCCTTGATCTTGAGCGACCTGGTAGCCGACGATAATTGTTGGTTAAGGGTGGAGCAATTAGCGATGAGCTATCCCATCTTTACCTCTACTTAAGCTCTCTATCTCGTGCTTGCGTTCTTGCTCAATGAAGAACACTCTTAAGCCCCCCTTGAGAAAGAACCTGAGAATTGGTCTTCTCTAACTCGGTTTCTCTCTTTGGGACGGTGCTCTCGCTTGTGATACTGTGTTTCACGCCTTGCCTTTTCTCTCTTGTGCACTACAAGAAATTTCATTTTTCGTGGCGACTTTTAAATTCGTCACTAAAAGACATTTTCAGTGGCGACATTTAGGGTCGCCACTGAAAATTATACTTTCCGTGGCGACTTAAACATGTCGCCACCAAAAATCACACTTTTAGTGGCGACTTTAATAATGTCGCCACTAAAGATGGGTGTAAAAAGTGATTCACAATCTTTTTTGTGGCAATTTTTCAGTGTTGCCACTGAAAGATGCATTTTCGGTGGCGACATTTGACGTCACCACTGAATCTTAGCTTCAGTGGCGACTATTTGTCGCCACTGAAAAGGTTTGAGTGGCAATTTAAACTAAATCGCCATTGAAAGGTGCACTTTCGGCGGCGACATTTGACATCGCCATTGAATATTGGCTTCAGTGGCGACTATTTGTCGCCACTGAAAAGAGTGGCGATTTAAACTAAATCGCCACTGAATCATGGCTTTAGTGGCGACTATTTGTCGCCACCGAAAAGGGTTTAGTGGCGATTTAAATTAAATCGCCACTGAAAGGTAAAATTAATTTTTTTTAAAAAAATTCATCTTTAATTTATTTTTAATATATACATAAAATTTAAAGTTTTTATATAAATTATATCAAAATTTATATTTTTTAAAAGATTGTTTTGTTGAGAGTGTTAAAAAAAAGTTTGAAAATTTATTTAATTAATATAGAGAAAATTTTAATATAATTATATCTTTATTTCAACTATATAAATTCTTATTTATACTAAGTAAGAAAATATGTGAAATGCACATTGTTGTCACGTTTTATCTTTTTTTGTTATTTTAATTTATTTTAATAACAAAGGGTTTGTTTCAATTTTACTTAATCATCAAAAATTTTCAAAATTTAAAACTTTAAAGTTAAAAAATCATTTTGTTATTTTAATTTATTAAAAAATTATTTTAAATTTAATTTTTTTGAAGTTTAATTTTTAAACATATTACTTAAAAAATTATTTTCCTTGTATAAATAATTGTGCATTAACTATATTAATAGAAATTGAATAAATTTTTGTAACTAATTAAAATGAAATTTTAACTAAACTTTAGCTTTGCTTTAATTATAAAAAAATTGTTAAATATTTATAAATAAAATAAATTTGAAGACATTTTTAGATTTAATTAATTCTTAAAAGATTAAATTTATAAAGGTAAATTTTAAAAAATAAAGTTGAATATATATATATATATATATATATATATATATATATATATATATATATATATATATATATATATATATATATTTGAAATATGCAAAACCTATGGTTCTCCATTCATATATTTTAAGAATAGATTTTCTTCTTTTTCTTTAATAATTACAAAAATTTAAAATAGTTCATGTATTAAATACAAGATATCAATTGTCATAAAAAGATGACAATTTTTTCTTGTAATATTTTTATTAAAAATTCTAATATATGATGGTATTAGCATAGTTTTAATAGGAACTGTTGTTGGTTATTCTACAATTTCAACTATGATTTCTAATTTTGTTTTGGGTAAAAAATGACTATATAAAACTCAAAGTCATAATATAGAATGTAGAGTAGCTCCTTGAAGTTTTCACGATGGTGAGGTGGATATTTGATAATTGTGCCTAAACTAACTTTTTCTCCACTAAAGCACTATAATAAGTAACTATGACTTTATTTATGTATATATATTACCCTATTATTATGTAACAATTAAAAATCTTGTTCTATATATTAAATAAAAAATTTGAGGGTCCGAAGATTTGTCATTCCTCCACACTTAACCCAAAACATGAATTAATGTTGTGTATAAATGTATAAATACATGAAGGTACAACATATAAAAAATGTAAAGAAAGAATATAATGTGTTACGTATATAAATTTTTTGCCTATAACAGCAATTAAAAGGTACAACACATAGTTTTGAAACTCATTCAGAGTTTTATAACAGCAATTAGACTTGGTTAAGGATGTTTCAAGCTCAAGAAAATTCTTTAAAATGTAAGTTTCATGCCATTTTTTTATTTTATCTTATTTTTAAGGATTTATTTTATATTTTCGAATTTAATGTTAATTAATACTCTGTCTTACATTATTCTTATTTAAATCTATATTAATGAGAATTTGAATTAATAAGAATATTTTAAAAATAATATATAATATTTAAATTTTTTATATTTAATTTCAATTTTACACATTTCTAGAATTAATGAATAAATATATTTTATTAATATCATGGATATAAATTTTATAGTTTTAAAATGTAAGTAAAATTTTTTAAAAAACAAATGCATTTTTTCGAAATAGAGGTGTTCCTTAAATCTTAAATTTTGAATTCAAATTTCATAAAATATATTCTAAAATATGAAAATTTTATTTTACCCTTAATTATCTAATAAAAAGTTTATTTTACCCCAATAAAAATCTGGTTATTCAAAACTAAAATGCTATTTCACCCTTATTTCTCCTTGGGCGCGCAATTCATTTCATTCCCTCCCGCTGAAAATTTTGCGCAATTCATTTCTCCTTGGGCGCGCAGTGCAGCTGAAATTTTGCGCTGAAAATTCTCTCCCGCTGAAATTTTCCCTCATCCATTTCATTCCTTACCTGATTTCATCCTTCCAAAACCCAGCCCCAACAAGCCTTGATGAAGCAGTCACCGTTAGATAGCAAATGGGTTGGGTGTTGTATGGCAGCAAATCCATGAGGAAGAAGCTGAACTCCAACGTTCCCATCCCCTCCTCATTGCTGACTCATCACATCCCCTCCTCATCGCAACCCATCCCATCCCCTCCTGACCGAATACCTCACCCATCCCATCCCCTCTGTCTTCCTGGGTCGACGCATCGCAGACCCATCATAAAACTTGGCTCAAGATGCATCACAGACCCATCAATCTACCTGGCTCAATACGCATCGCAGAGCAAACCCCTTGATCTTCCTGCCTCCCGTCTGCCTTCATCAAATCCGTCTGCCAACTGCACTATGCTCCATTCCTCTGTTTTGATCGTTTGCTGATAAAATTCTTCTTAGATTGTTTAAGTTAATTGCTTATCTTTGCTTTTAAAATTTGAGTTCTCCTGAAAATTGTTCTCTTTTGAATCTGCTTGTCTGTCATTGGTGAATAATCGAAGTCCAGAAATGTATTACGGATACAACACGAAACGCATATATATACACACACACACACACACATTGATTTTCATTGTCTTTCCTCCTAGTTTGTATAGCACTTCCGTTGCTATTTCCTCTGTCCCTGTCTCGAAGCTCACAAGGTAAGCTTTTGCGAACACGTTTGCTGAGAATATTCTTTCTTCGCCGTACAGTGGACTGCAAATCTATAGCTATTTTATTTGCTATATTCGCTTACCAAGCAAACAAGTAGCCTTATTTTATGGCGAACAAGGTAGTGTTCATACTAGTTTGGCTCCTTTTTGTTTTTTGTTTAGGGGAATGAAGATTCATTGAATAGCTACCACAGAAGTTCTAGACAAACAAGATATAATGAGAGCAGGAGAAGAAAGAAAGATAAAACTCGATAGACTTTGTGGCCATCTTTGCACTGAAATTGATTTTCTCCGCAGAGTGCATGTTCGTGAGGTCTACAATAACTTGTGACTCAGATTTTCCCAGCGCAAATTGCAGAACGCTATTTCAAAGATCATAACGTAGCCTGGGTAAGAAATTTATTTGGATGGTAATGGGTTGATCTTCAAATTTCCATTTGTAATTTCTTGCTAATGCTCTTCTCTAATTTTGTTTGCCTTACCTGTTGGATTCTTTTGCTTGATTTAATATTCATTTTTGGTTATGATATGTTAGATATTATATTATTCTTGAATATTTATTAAATGGTTTAAGTTTAATTTTGACAATAATAGTTCTTATACTTCATATGTTTGAAATTTTTTTATTGTGCACTGTTATTTTTTATGAGCAGTTATTTGATATAAAACATAAATAAAAAAATTAGATAGAAAAGCATATTTTTACAGGTAGGGGGCTTATAAGGCTGCTGCATCACTTCCTTCCTTCCTTCTCATACAATGATGGCTGCCTATTGGGGGTTGGGGAAGGTGGTGGTGGGTTGATATGGTGATGGTGATGGTGGTGAGCGCTACGATGAAGGCTTTAATAGTTTAATGGGAGTAGGGGCAAAAACTCCAGGACAAAATTTGGGTAGGCTTCACAAAATAGGAAATAAGGATTAATTGATGGAAGACTCTAGATGGTAGAAGGAAGGATGTAGGGATTCTTCCACACTTGTACTTTAGTAATAAGTAACAACATTAATGAAAAACTAATAGGTTTGGTTTAAGAAAGGGGTATTGGTTTTGGTCAGTTTTTGCTAGTTTGCTTATCAAGTATCAGTTTAGTTTGGTTTAGAACACCCACAGTAAACACAAACGACTATGGTTAAAAAAATAAAAAATGAAAAATGGAAGCTTCAAAATATTTTATAGTGAGCTAGACAAAAGAAAAAACCAGAGAGGAGGAATTATAGAATTGCAAAGAATAAAAGTCGCAAATAAATTTCCAAACATACCTATAACATGGCCAGCCTATAAAATGAAAGTCGCAACTTATTTTGGCCTGTGTTAATTTAATTTAATTTTAGATGTGTTAAATTAACTTAATTTTAGATGTTTAAGCCCTTCCAATGGAGGGGCTAACCCGTAGGGCACAACTCATTTTAAAGTTACTAATCAAAGTTAAATAACTACAAAAAGAAAGTACAGATAATGAGATGAATCATAGTAAAAGAAGATTCTTATTGTCTTATAAAACATAATTATGAATTCACTATTTGTGGGATTAAAATGCACTTCAACAAGTACATATCTCTTATGTTCTAGGGCTATAGAGCGATAAAATTAAGAATTTTAGGTGGCAACTATTATTTTCAACACCAATCTTATTTGAAGTGAACAAGGCGTATAGTGAATTTAACTTTCTTTCCTCTCATATTTATTTGTAGTTTCATTAAGTGACTAAATAAAATGTACATGCAAACTCTAAGCTGCATTTGGTTCACAAAATATTTTTAAATTAAATATTAGAAATGTTACATAGAAATTATTTAGTTAACTCCATGCCTTGCCTTTTAGTGAAAATACAAAGAGCCTAAGCTAGATAGCATCATCATTAACACGGTTTTGTTTGGTTTTTTATAAAACGTACTTGGAAGCTCTGCTTTTTCCATGACAACATCTTATGCTATTTAATAAATAACTCAGCTTTTTTCTGAACACAATTTTCCTTACTTTTTAATGTTGGGTGTTAGATTATGTATCTTATTATTATATGAGTTAATGATGGATATTTTATTGATCTGATTGTAGGTATGAAGTTTATTTTATATCTAAAAATTTGGTCATGAATTTGAATCAATGTTCGTATTATTTTTGAAGAACTCTTAAATAGGATTAGCAAGTAGCATATTTTCAATAATTTTTGATGATATGGAGGATTTTAATCACGACATATCCTTCTAGTTGTTTTATTTGCTTCATTTCAATGGAACAGAGATGACGATCAGATTTAGATTTTAGAAATGTTGTCATCTCTTGAAAGATTGGAAAAAAAATGGTTGATGGTGTTATTAAAGTGGATCATATAATTCATTGTTTGTGCATTGCTTCTAAATTAATTCTACTATGTTTTGTGTTTTTTTTAAATTCTCTGTTATTTTGATGCGATGCTGGCAAAACTTCTTTGTCAGCTGAATGCAACATCTTTGTTAGTTCCATACGTTGTAAGATAGGGAGATTTTACCAACTCAATTACATATAAGTTCTGATGTTCATTTATTGGTTGAAATTGATATAAAAAATAAACAATTACCTAATCCCCTGTGTTTTTCTACTGCTTGATGTGGTTGTAGGGATGGATAAAATTGTTGCGTCAAATGGTATTGAAACTTTCACAAGTGTCAAACCTTAAATCACATACGGCATTGTGCAGTGAAGATGCTGAAGTGGATCTTTTTAATAACATTATTGACTCAAAGGTAGCTTCCTATAATTGTATTAATACATTTTGCATGGTTGCATAGTTGGTGTTTCACGTCCGTACTTTACGAACGCGAATACCGTTACTATCCGAAAAACTTTTCATTACACATGTGCAAATGATCTCACGATAACACATATTCAAGTATTATTCAACGTTCACAAGTTTACAAAAAAAAAAACCAATAATTATACATGCCAAATCTATATACATCAAGTTTACAGCGGAAACAAGGATCCTGCCTGTGACTTTCAGAGCAACACTAGAGTACAAATATATTACAATATAATACACTGAGAGCCTAGAAACAAGTTAGGCTCACCACTGAGGCACGACACCTAGTCGGTCAAGTAGCTGCGGGACCAAATTCTGGGTCTTTATCTGAAAAATATGTCAACCACGTGTAGTGAGTTTTACAACTCAGTGAGCAGATAACACCTCCTATGACTTCTCAGGTCAACATAAGGATGTACTCATATAGTAAAACTTATCATATCAAAATATACCGTTCAGAAGTACATTCTTATGGGACCCACATTTTCAAATATTCTCTGTTCAAAAATCATAATCAGGTCTTTCAAATTGTATGCGATACTGTATAAACAATGCTCATATCAAGTTCAAAATCATATTCAATACTGTAAAATCATTAATCAAATTATGCTATGCATCAAAACATTTCTGTTAAAATATTCGGAGGATCCCATATCAGAACCACCACATCAGAGTTTGACCCCTTCCGTACTTTGGTGGTATAGGATTTGCCTAAACTCAGCATCCCGCTGAGGTTTGCCCTACTACCATTCAAGAGGACACGCGAAGGGACTCTGTATGGGTCTTTCCCAAGCACACAGCAAGGGAAGGCAAAATAACATCTCATAACTGGCATCTCGCCCATATATAGGAGGCATTCCGCTCTCCTTCACATATAATCTCCCGTGTGTTGGCCCTCACACGAGGCTAGCACCACCCCCCCTGCTAGCTGAGGCAATCAAGGTGCGCACCAAGGCTAACATCACCTGCTGTTAGCAGACAGTGTTTCCAATAGGATTCCTCCACAGAAAATACCATATGCACATATGCCATATAATCCAGTATAAATTCTCAATATAATGCAGACTTTCAGTCTCAAAATACTCATATATCAAAATTTCCCATTCAGGGGAAACATGTATACATGCTCGTATCCGAGGCAAACATATCACTGTAAAATCAATGTCACATGTATAACATACTTTCTTTGCCATGTCATGCGAAATACGTGTAAAAATCACATGCTTAATGTGTTTCAAAACTTATTGCAAAATCAAACTCTTCTTGAACTACATATCATATATTAAATATTTCAGACATTTCCAAACCATTTCAAGAACATATGGAAGTATAAATAACATGTAATCATACTCATTTATCAATGTAAAGTTCAAGAAGAGTAAAAACAAGCCACAGAAAGAATCATCTACTCACAGGTAAGGGCTCCAGATTGGACAGCCCTAAAATCCTCGTTTCTGGTCTGAATTTGACCAAATAAGCTTCAAAAACGTGTCCGGAGGGTCCAAAAACTTTAAATGAGCTCGGGCACTGTTCACCGCCGGAAACACTATTCATCGTCACTATTCATCGCCGGAATTACTATTCATCCGCCACTATTCACGCCGAAAATTACTATTCACCGCCACATAAAAAGTTACCAAATGACCGAAAAAATTACATATTCTAATGTTTATCAAGCTTCTGAACCCATCTACGGTGTCAGATTTCTAATTTGAGGTCTTTAAGTAAGGTTTTTCAGAACTTACCTTTTACCGAGATTTTCTACTTCAGATCTACAGCGTTTCAACGGTAGATTTGAAAAACTGATCGGTCAAAATTGAAGTACTCTTCGTCCTGAATCCAAAAACACCTTCAATTTTGATATCGGAAGCCCATAAGCACTCCAAATTAAAGGATAAAATTGGATGTCACTATTCACTACTATTTAACACTATGCATCGTTTTCGTTTTTTTTTTTTTCTTTCCCTTTCTGATATTTGGTCGCCTCCGCCTCCGTTTCATTTTATCAGCTTCCGTTTTTTTTTTTTTTTTTTTTAATAATAATTATTAAATAATTAATAATATGATTTTTTTTATAAAAATTCGTATAAATTCCATTTTTTATCATCAAAAATCCCAAAAATTTCTAAAAATTTCCTTTCTCATAAATCTTTAGTTAAACTCTTAAATCATGATTTTTCTTGATAAAAATCACATTAAAAAAATTTCAAAACAAATTTCTTTATTCATATTAAAAGAAAGAATATTTCTAAAAATACCATAAAAATTCAATAGAGGCCGATATAATTATTTTAAACAATACAATACTTTTTTTTACTTAAAAGTCAACTTACTTTTAACAAATCATAATTATTTCTACATAAATAATAATATTTTTGCTAATAGCGCGCCAAAAATATAAATTCTCATATTTCTTTTGTAATTCTTTAATCCATGTAATAAATATACATATTTTCACTGGTTCTTATCTCTATTGTCAAAATTCTCTTTTTTATTCTACATTCCCTTTAATTGGAATTTTTTTGTTAAATTTTATGGTTATTACATTCTTCCCCCCTTAAAGAAATTCGGTCCCCGAATTTCATCACCATAGTAGCAGATAATTACTAACCTCGTTGTTCAAATAAATGCGGATATCTGGCGCGGATGTCATCTTCTCTTTCCCACGTAGCTTCCTCAGACGAGTGATTTTGCCATATCACCTTAACCATAGAAATATCTCGTGACCGCAACTTTTTTACTTGTCGATCAGCTATAGATATCGGCTTTTCCTCATAAGTTAGATCCTTATCCAATTGAATTTTCTGGGGTTGAATGACATGAGTAGGATCTGGTAAATATTTCCGTAACATAGACACATGAAATACTGGATGAACATTCAGTTCTGGTGGCAGAGCTATGCGATATGCCACTGCACCTATTCTGTCCAATATTTCAAAAGGGCCTATATACCGAGGGCTTAACTTCCCTTTCTTTCCAAATCTCATCACTCCTTTCATGGGTGAGACTTTCAGGAACACTTGTTCACCCACTGAAAATTCTAACTCCCTTCGTCTATTGTCAACATATGCCTTTTGTCTGCTCTGAGCTGCCTGCAGCCTGTCTCTAATCAGCTTTACCTTGTTCAGTGCTTCTTGTACAAGATCTGGCCCTATAAGTTTAGCCTCGCCCACTTCGAACCATCCAATGGGAGATCTGCACCGTCTACCATACAAAGCTTCAAATGGGGCCATCTGTATACTAGTCTGATAGCTATTATTATATGCAAATTCAGCCAAAGGCAAATACATATCCCAACTTCCACCAAAATCAAAAATACAGGCTCGAAGCATGTCTTCTAAAATCTGAATCGTACGCTCAGACTGACCATCAGTTTGCGGATGGAAAGCTGTGCTCAAGTCCAATCTCGTTCCTAATGCTTCTTGAAAAGCTTTCCAAAATCGTGCCGTGAACTGCGGCCCTCGATCAGATATAATTGATATAGGAACTCCATGTAGCCTAACTATTTCATTTAAATAGAGCCTGGCATACTGAGCTACATTGTAGGTTGTTTTCACAGGCAGGAAGTGTGCTGACTTGGTCATGCGGTCTATAATGACCCAGATAGAATCATTTCCCTTGGAAGTTCTTGGTAATCCAGTGATAAAATCCATAGTAATTCTCTCCCACTTCCATTCTGGTATCTCTATTCGCTGATGTAAACCTGCAGGTCGTTGATGTTCAGCTTTTACCTGCTGGCACGTCAAACAATGGGAAACATATTCCGCAATATCCCTCTTCATACCATCCCACCAATACAATTCCTTTATGTCTTGGTACATCTTTGTCATTCCTGGGTGTATGGTATATGTAGATCGATGTGCTTCCTCCAAAACTTGTTTTCTCAAATCATGAACATTTGGAACACACAATCGTCTACCGTATCTTAATATCCCTTCAGTATCCACCGAGAATTCAGAATCCTTACTATCCTTCATTTCACTCTTAATCTTGAGCAAATTAGCATCCTTGTCTTGATCGGCTTTGATTTGCTCAACTAAGGAAGATTGGAGCTGCACATGAGCCAATAATATTCCCGGTTCTTTTATTTCAAACCTTATTCCCTTACTTTCTAACTTATGAATGTCTTCTAACAATGGTCGTCGCACCTCTGCTATATGAGCCAAACTTCCCATTGACTTTCTGCTTAGAGCATCAGCTACTACATTTGCTTTACCTGGATGATACAAAATCGTACAGTCATAGTCTTTCAGTAGCTCCATCCATCTTCTTTGCCTCAAATTAAGATCCTTCTGTTGAAAAATATACTTGAGGCTCTTGTGATCTGTATAAATCTCACAAGTTCTACCATACAGGTAATGTCTCCAAATCTTTAGAGCAAATATTACAGCTGCCATCTCTAAATCATGGGTGGGATAATTCTGTTCATGCGTCTTCAACTGTCTAGATGCATAAGCAACTACTCTTCCATTTTGCATTAACACACAGCCTAAGCCCACTCTAGATGCATCACAGTATACTACGTAATCTCCTGTATCCGTAGGAATGGTAAGGATTGGGGCTGTAGTTAAGCACTCCTTTAATTTCTGAAAACTCTTTTCACAAGCATCAGACCACTCAAATTTTATTCCTTTCCTAGTCAACCTGGTCAAAGGAGCAGCTATCTTTGAAAAATCTTTAACAAATCTACGATAATATCCTGCTAACCCAAGAAAGCTACGAATTTCTGTAACTGTCGTGGGGCGTGGCCATTGCTGTACTGCTTCTATCTTTTTGGGATCAACATGAATACCCTCTTTGGTAACCACATGCCCTAGGAATGTAACATTACTAAGCCAAAATTCACACTTTGAAAACTTAGCATACAATTGATGTTCTCTTAGGGTTTGCAAAGCTATCCTTAAATGTCGCTCATGCTCCTCTGAACTCTTTGAATACACCAGAATATCATCGATAAATACAATAATAAACTGGTCTAGGAAAGGTTTAAATACCCTATTCATTAAATCCATAAATGCAGCTGGGGCATTCGTTAAACCAAATGGCATTACTAAGAACTCGTAGTGCCCATACCGAGTCCTAAAAGCAGTTTTTGAAATATCTTCCTTCTTTATTTTCAGTTGGTGATACCCAGATCTCAAATCAATTTTTGAAAACCATTGAGCACCCTGTAACTGATCAAACAAATCATCTATTCTGGGTAAGGGATATTTGTTTCTTATAGTCACCTTGTTCAACTGCCTATAATCAATACATAGACGTAATGATCCATCCTTTTTCTTCACAAAAAGAACAGGAGCACCCCAGGGAGATGTACTGGGTCGAATAAAACCTTTATCTAATAAATCTTGTAGTTGTTCCTTCAATTCCTTAAGTTCTGCAGGTGCCATCCGATAAGGAGGTATGGATATTGGTTGTGTTTCAGGGAGAAGGTCAATACTAAACTCAATCTCTCGGTCTGGTGGTAAACCTGGCAACTCTTCAGGAAACACATCAGGAAATTCTTTAACTATTGGAACTTGCTCTAAACTTGTATACTTCATATCAACATCCTTGACTATTGCCAGATATCCCTGACACCCTCTTCGTAACAGTTTATGAGCTGTTAAGGCAGAAATTAAATTACTAGACTTCTTACTACAATCTCCTTGTATCATAAAGGAGGATTCTCCAGGTACATTAAACTTAATCACCTTATGATGACAGTCTAGAATGGCATGGCATGATGCCAACCAATCCATTCCCAAAATCACGTCAAAGTCTATCATATTTAGAACTATCAAATCTATAAGAGTCTCCTTGCCTTCTATCGAAATCTCACATGATTTATACACATCATTTACTACTAGAAGTTCTCCCATAGGAGTAGCAACCATGAAAGAACAATGCAAGCTAGCAGGATCTCTATCCAAGTTCTTAGCAAAGCATGGTGATATATAAGAATGAGTAGAACCAGGATCGAACAGAACATATGCTTTATGGGAACATACTGATAATGTACCTGTCATAACTGCATTTGAGGCCTGAGCATCCTGTCGTGTCAAGGCAAAAACACGAGCTGGTTCTCGCCCTCGATTTCCTGATCCTCTACCAGGACCCACACTACTTGCTTGGACCGAGGCTGCTCGAATAGGTCGTGCTGGCACAGATGTAGGGGGTAAAGCTGGTTGCACTGTTGCTTGACTAAAACTTCGCAGCTGTGGACAATTCCTCATCAGATGACCCATTTGTCCACACTTAAAACATGCACCAGTTTCTCTGCGACATTGTCCAGTATGGGACCTACCACAATGTGGACATAGTGGAATTGATCTTGAGTCTTGCTGACTCGGGGGTCTCATATCTCTTTGGAACATTCTCTGCTTGTTATTATTAACTGATGGCTGGTTAGAACTACCAGCTCCTGCTTGATTAAAACGCTGTGGATTTTGAAATCTTGACCCACTAACAGTAGGATTAGATCTAGTCTGGACATTACTATCTCGATCTCTCTTCCTTCTCTTAAAACTTTCTATGTCAGCTTGCTCTCGTGTTTCCATCATCCTAGCACAGTTCACAGCTGCTGAATAAGTTGAAAAATGATCCATCTGAGGACCCACTGACTTAAACAATGGGCGTATCAATCCCAAAACAAACCTCTTAATTCTATCCTTTTCAGTTGGGACCAGGTATGGTGCATATCTGGACAATCGGGTAAAACGAATGTCATATTCAGAAACTGACATGTTTGGTGTTT
This sequence comes from Gleditsia sinensis, assembly GCA_037074535.1. NCBI lineage: Eukaryota > Viridiplantae > Streptophyta > Magnoliopsida > Fabales > Fabaceae > Gleditsia > Gleditsia sinensis. Next base: position 4,260,006 of record CM073463.1, read on the forward strand.
GTTTCAATTCCTCAAACTCTCTGGCCCTCTTGTCTCTTTCACTTGTTGGTAGAAAGCGATTCATAAATGCTTCCTTAAATTCGTTCCACTCCATTGGTGGTAAAACAGCTGCCCGTCCTTGTACAAATGTCTCAAACCAAACTTGGGCCACATCAGATAGTTGAAAAGACACCAACTCAACGGATCTTCTACTAGAGCACCCCAAAGCTCTGAAAATTCGTTCCACAGCATCAATAAAGATCTGTGGATCTTCCTGAACATCTGACCCAGAAAAAGTCGGAGGTTTTAACTTAAGGAATTGCGGTAATGACACCTCAATCCCTCTCAGCTTATCCTCCTGGTCAGCTGTTCTTCCCAGTTCTTGCACTTCAGGATCATGTTCTGCTGGCTGGCCTTCCCTTCTACCCTGTTCCACTATAAATTCAGCCAATGTTTCTAAACTTCTATGGATACCAGCAATCATATCAGCATTTCTATCAGGTGGCTCCTGAGGGGTTTCCACTCTTTCCTCAGGAACTCTATCAGGTACAGGAGTCTGTTCTCCTTGTCTTGGGGTTCTCAAACCCCGTGCACGTCCTCTACCTCTACCTCTTCCTCTTCCTCTAGGTCGGCCTCTACCACGGCCTCTTTGTACTGGTATTGTAGATTGTGCAGACTCTTCTGTAGAGGGTGCACGATCTACAGCTTCTTCTCTAGTGACCGCTCTAGTTCTTGGCGGCATCATTAACTATACAGAATAAAACACCTCTTTAAGACACATGTATTCAAACTTTACTCAAGGAATTTAAAGACACTTGGAAAGGAAGTGAATATCCTATAGATTCTCTCAGCAGCACCTGAAGTATAAATATGTCCGGCTCATATCGATACTAAAGGTCCTACTAAAGAATCCCTTGCTCTGATTGTCACAGGGAAACCTAATGCTCTGATACCAACTTTTCACGTCCGTACTTTACGAACGCGAATACCGTTACTATCCGAAAAACTTTTCATTACACATGTGCAAATGATCTCACGATAACACATATTCAAGTATTATTCAACGTTCACAAGTTTACAAAAAAAAAAACCAATAATTATACATGCCAAATCTATATACATCAAGTTTACAGCGGAAACAAGGATCCTGCCTGTGACTTTCAGAGCAACACTAGAGTACAAATATATTACAATATAATACACTGAGAGCCTAGAAACAAGTTAGGCTCACCACTGAGGCACGACACCTAGTCGGTCAAGTAGCTGCGGGACCAAATTCTGGGTCTTTATCTGAAAAATATGTCAACCACGTGTAGTGAGTTTTACAACTCAGTGAGCAGATAACACCTCCTATGACTTCTCAGGTCAACATAAGGATGTACTCATATAGTAAAACTTATCATATCAAAATATACCGTTCAGAAGTACATTCTTATGGGACCCACATTTTCAAATATTCTCTGTTCAAAAATCATAATCAGGTCTTTCAAATTGTATGCGATACTGTATAAACAATGCTCATATCAAGTTCAAAATCATATTCAATACTGTAAAATCATTAATCAAATTATGCTATGCATCAAAACATTTCTGTTAAAATATTCGGAGGATCCCATATCAGAACCACCACATCAGAGTTTGACCCCTTCCGTACTTTGGTGGTATAGGATTTGCCTAAACTCAGCATCCCGCTGAGGTTTGCCCTACTACCATTCAAGAGGACACGCGAAGGGACTCTGTATGGGTCTTTCCCAAGCACACAGCAAGGGAAGGCAAAATAACATCTCATAACTGGCATCTCGCCCATATATAGGAGGCATTCCGCTCTCCTTCACATATAATCTCCCGTGTGTTGGCCCTCACACGAGGCTAGCACCACCCCCCCTGCTAGCTGAGGCAATCAAGGTGCGCACCAAGGCTAACATCACCTGCTGTTAGCAGACAGTGTTTCCAATAGGATTCCTCCACAGAAAATACCATATGCACATATGCCATATAATCCAGTATAAATTCTCAATATAATGCAGACTTTCAGTCTCAAAATACTCATATATCAAAATTTCCCATTCAGGGGAAACATGTATACATGCTCGTATCCGAGGCAAACATATCACTGTAAAATGAATGTCACATGTATAACATACTTTCTTTGCCATGTCATGCGAAATACGTGTAAAAATCACATGCTTAATGTGTTTCAAAACTTATTGCAAAATCAAACTCTTCTTGAACTACATATCATATATTAAATATTTCAGACATTTCCAAACCATTTCAAGAACATATGGAAGTATAAATAACATGTAATCATACTCATTTATCAATGTAAAGTTCAAGAAGAGTAAAAACAAGCCACAGAAAGAATCATCTACTCACAGGTAAGGGCTCCAGATTGGACAGCCCTAAAATCCTCGTTTCTGGTCTGAATTTGACCAAATAAGCTTCAAAAACGTGTCCGGAGGGTCCAAAAACTTTAAATGAGCTCGGGCACTGTTCACCGCCGGAAACACTATTCATCGTCACTATTCATCGCCGGAATTACTATTCATCCGCCACTATTCACGCCGAAAATTACTATTCACCGCCACATAAAAAGTTACCAAATGACCGAAAAAAATTACATATTCTAATGTTTATCAAGCTTCTGAACCCATCTACGGTGTCAGATTTCTAATTTGAGGTCTTTAAGTAAGGTTTTTCAGAACTTACCTTTTACCGAGATTTTCTACTTCAGATCTACAGCGTTTCAACGGTAGATTTGAAAAACTGATCGGTCAAAATTGAAGTACTCTTCGTCCTGAATCCAAAAACACCTTCAATTTTGATATCGGAAGCCCATAAGCACTCCAAATTAAAGGATAAAATTGGATGTCACTATTCACTACTATTTAACACTATGCATCGTTTTCGTTTTTTTTTTTTTTCTTTCCCTTTCTGATATTTGGTCGCCTCCGCCTCCGTTTCATTTTATCAGCTTCCGTTTTTTTTTTTTTTTTTTTTTAATAATAATTATTAAATAATTAATAATATGATTTTTTTTATAAAAATTCGTATAAATTCCATTTTTTATCATCAAAAATCCCAAAAATTTCTAAAAATTTCCTTTCTCATAAATCTTTAGTTAAACTCTTAAATCATGATTTTTCTTGATAAAAATCACATTAAAAAAATTTCAAAACAAATTTCTTTATTCATATTAAAAGAAAGAATATTTCTAAAAATACCATAAAAATTCAATAGAGGCCGATATAATTATTTTAAACAATACAATACTTTTTTTTACTTAAAAGTCAACTTACTTTTAACAAATCATAATTATTTCTACATAAATAATAATATTTTTGCTAATAGCGCGCCAAAAATATAAATTCTCATATTTCTTTTGTAATTCTTTAATCCATGTAATAAATATACATATTTTCACTGGTTCTTATCTCTATTGTCAAAATTCTCTTTTTTATTCTACATTCCCTTTAATTGGAATTTTTTTGTTAAATTTTATGGTTATTACATGGTGCTTCTAGTTACTTTTTATTTTCAAATACTTCATGATATGATCTTTTGCCATTTTTGTAACCTTAACCATTTTTTTACATCAAATATTTATCTGCCGTTTTTCTTTTTCATAAACTTACCTTCCTGTATTACACAAATTTGCACTCTTTGTAGTTGGAGCTCTTAGTTTATTTCCCAATACTTCATATCATGTTTGCTATTTTTTAAGCCTAACTTCTTTTTCATTGAAACATCTTGCTATTTTACTTGTTATTCAATTATTACTTTCTGTATTGTAGTAACTCATTATTTAGGATGTTGCATTTCTTTCTCAAATTATTATATTTGATTATGTACGTGCAAGCATAAATTATGATTTTAAATTCTTGACACATTTGGTGGGTTACATTTTATTATTAAATAGTGCTTCATTACTATCCATCTTGTGATGTAAGTTGCTACAAAAAATTCATAACACATTTTTTTTGACTTATTTTGTCCCAGGAGATGTTGAGAACAACACTAACAAACAAGATGACTAGGTTCGGAGACAATAGCAATCGATTTGTACATAAAACTATATAAGTATTGTTTTAATAGAAGGGCATTTTGCTATTGCAATAATTTTTGTTTCGATCAAAATTTTGTCAATTAAGATTTTTTAGTGTTGCTTCATTGGTGAAAAAAAAATATGATATAGACTATCATTTGTGTAAATACATTTTACATTTGAAATTTGTATTAGATTTTGTCTTTTGTTTTTAACATATAATTAAGTTTTTATTAAAAAAATAATGTAAACGTAAATTAAAATAAAAAAATATAAATTGAAACGTAAATTAAAAAATAATGTAAACATATCAGGTTTTTATTATAAAAACTACAAAATAAATTTAAATTAAAAAAAATTTAAAAAAAGTTCAATATTTTTAGTGGCAACTTATGTCGCCACTGAAATGCAATAAAACATGGACTTTTTAGTGGCGATTAATTTAAGTCGCCACTAAAAATAATTGAAACGTGATGCGTAGTTGTTAAACATTGACTCTTTAGTGGCGATTTTATTTAAGTCGCCACTAAAAAGACTCTTTCGTGGCGACATAAGTTGCCACTAAAAATCCTACATTCTGTGGCGACTTAGCAAATTTGCCACCAAAACATAGTTTTAGTGGCGGAATTAGTCGCCACTAAATGTTCTATAATTCTCAGGTCGCCACTAATAATAGTTTTTAGTGGCGACTTTTTCTGATTTAGTGTCAATTAATGTGTTTTAGTGGCGATCAAAGTCACCACTGAAAACATATAATTTGTGGCGACTCCCAAAGTCGCCACTGAAACTTGTCTTTTTAGTGGCGACTTTCAAAAGTCGCCACTAATAGCTTCAGTGACGCCTGCATAGATGGCGACCTTGTGTCTTGAAGACTTTTTTTTTTTCCAGATGTGTTTTTAAATAAGAAAATTGTGTTTTTTCACTTTTTAACGACGACCAAGTTGTCACAAAAAGACTGAAATGAGAACTTTTTTAACTTTCAGTGACGACTAAATCGTCACTGAAAAGTATAAATAAAAAATTTTCATTTTATAACTTTTAATGACAACGTAGTCATCACAGAAAATAAACTTTTGTGATGAATTCATAAAATTGTCACAAAAACTTATTTTTTGTGTGACAACCTCTCAAAGTTGCTATTGAAAGATTGTGTTTCTATGACAACGTTTAAAAGTTGTTACATAAATTTTCAATTTTCTTGTAGTGAATTTTCTATTTAGTCTCAAATTTCTGCCCACTTTATTCTACAATTTGGTATCAAGACAGTCTGACATTATCTTAAGAAGCAGTATTGGAGCATTTTCAGTGAAGTTTGGTCTAGAACCAAAGGAGCTGGTGGCTTCTTGTTTTTAAATATGCAATTTAAGATCGGGGTACGAGGAGATCATGCTTCAGTACCATCGGGGACAATGAAAATTCTTGATTTGAGATCAAGTAGTTAACTTGGTGAAGTGTCAGGCACTAACAAGATCATCAACCAATATCGCATCATCAACTAGCTCGATTGAGAAACTCAACAACAATGATTATAGCACATGAAGCATCTACATCCAATTTTATTTAACTAGCCAAAATTTATGAGCAATTTCTTGTGGTGAAGAGGCTATACCATCAACAGGAGTTGGAGAATTTAAAAAGTGGAAGGTAAAAGCTAATAAGCCTATGTACATCCTCTCTGTCACAGTAGAAGATCAGATTTTTTATTTTTTTGGTTTTAGATGATCAGTTTTCAAATAACATAAAAAATGCGAAGATGCTTAAGGAGACTTGAGACACACTTGCCATACTCTTTACAAGGAAAAATGATGCAAAGTTGCAGCAACTGGAGAGCGAGTTGATGAAAATGCACCAATAAAATATACCGGTAAGTCAATATTTTTCTAAAATTATGTCTATATGCAGAAAATTTCAAAACTAAATTGCTAGAATGCTATTGCTAAAACAAGAATGAGACAAATTATTATTTACAGATTAAATTAAAAATATATATAATGGCCCTGACTGTAACAAAAAGTGGGGATAAAGCACATAGTTTTTCTAGCCCTAAAATATCCCACATTTTAGGATTTCCAATAATATTGCAAAATTCAACAATTTCACGTTTTGCATTTTTTAAAATTTATTATGAAGATAGATTTAATATTCTCATAATTTTTAGAATTTCCTAACCATTAAAATTCAACAAAGCCCACAGAGGTATCCTAAATATAAAGTACAATAAAAAAAATATCCTTAACTTTCAGAAATTATTTCTGTAAATTTTTTGTTAAAATATTTTTTATAATTTCAGTTTTTTTAAATAAATAATATTCTCCATTTTTATGAAATGTTTTCTCGGCCTGTAACTATTTTCATATCCTCTAAAGTTTTTCTAACTCCAACCAGGTCCTAATTATACTTTTAAATATTCCAATAACATTTTTTATGCAAATAGTTTTTCTAAACCTAAAAACATCACAAATTTTAAGACTTCCTATAATTTTTCAAAAATCAATAGTGTTTCACGTTTTACATTTTGTAAAATTTATTATAAAGATAGATTTAATATTTTCATAATTTTTAGAATTTCCTGGCCATTGAAATTCACCAAAGGCCATATAGGCATCCTACATATAAAGGACGACAAACCAAAAATCCTTAATTTTCAGCAAAGATTTCTATAAATTTTTGGTTAAAATTTTTTTTTATTTCTGTTTTTTAAATAAATAATTTTTTCGACTTTTTTTGAAATGTTTTCTCAACCTTTAACTATTTCTATATCCCCTAAAAATTTTGTAACTCCAACCAAGACCTAATCATATTTTTTAAATATTCTAATATTATTTTTGTTATATTCTAACCCTCACAAATTTTAGGATTTTCAATAATTTCACAAAAAATAAATAATTTCACGTTTTAGAATTAATAAACATTTAATATTCTCATAATTTTAAATACTTCCTAACCATTAAATATTCTAAATATATATCACATAGTTTCTATCTATAAGCAAGCTCTAAATAAATATTCTAAATATATATCACACTGCTTATGTATTCAATTACTTCCATTTTTTTTGGGACTTGCATATTTATAAAATGTGAGATTTAAATTTTTTATTGAAAAATTCATGGATTATAGGTTAACTCCTCTACCATTTTTGTTGTGTGTTCCTCACTTATTCAGTTTTTCTAGTCTTTTTTCTTCATTTTATTTTTTAATATTTAATATATAGTCCTTCTAAGTTACAATTGTGTTTCTATTAATTTAATATGATGGGTATCTTATACAATATTATCGAATATTACTGATACTATTAGGCGTATATATGATACATCAAACATAACTCTAAGGTTATGTTTGAAAGTTTTATAAATGAGGGAATCAGACAGGTCAAAAATAAATTTACCTCTTCCTTGTTTGAAAGTTTAATGAAAAAGTGGACGGAAGTTCTCTTCCCTTTATTTGGGAGTTTTACAAAATAATAATGAATAGGTAAAGGTTTATAGATATCAAATTACAATATAGTCTTTTGATATAAAATAGAATAAAACTCAAATAGGCATTACAAGATTTACAATTCAATATTAATTTAACTCAGAAAAACATAAATTGCAACTTAAATTTCATAATACCCATTTAACACAAGTTTCATACTTTCAAGCCAATAATAGTATAATTCTACAAGAAACAATGCTAAAAAATCCAGAAAAGCAACCATAATACTCAAAGTTCCATGGTTTTTAAAGCAATATGCAAAAGATTCTAACATACTTAAAAATGTACAACCTAATCGTTTGTTGGGTAACTTGGAATGACATACTTTGACATCCCTACCCGCTCCCAATAAAGCTCTCATAGCATCAAGATTTTGGAGAAGATGTAGATAAGCTATTGGCAATATGTGTGGCTTAACATCCAACTGACCCAAGTCAATTATTTCCAAGCCTCATCCTCAGAAACGGGACTTTTTTTTGTGACACTTGACTAATTTTTTTGTGCACTTCTCAAATACTTGCACCATTTTTTTCAGTTGATTTAGCAAAAACATTTGATCAGTTTGCATCCTCGTTTAATGCTTTGGATTTTATTTTCTTACTCTTAATTCAGGTTGCACCTTGAGAATGTAGTTGAGAAGGCATTTCAGGAGAATCCAACATCATCAATATCAACAGTTTTCCAAAGTTGCTTCATTGTTGGACACCTAATGGTCAATGCCATCTATAGAATCATGAACGTCATCACCATTAGAGGAAGCTTTTTGATGTGATCCCAATTAGGTTTATCTGTATATCCAGCAAGTTCAGGCATTGCCTACAAGAAAGATAAACAAATATTTGGACAGTATAATTATGAGGATAACCAGTATCCCACACTTCAGTTTCTGCACTCCATGTATTTGTCATTGAGTTCCAGGAAACACTACAAAGCCCATTCTTAAATAAAACATAGCAACGGTTGAACTTACCTTTATATATATATATATATATATATATATATATATATATATATTAAAGTATCTTTGATTTTATATTTGGTGAACGGTTTATTAGGAAAGTGCTCTTTCATTTCTTTCAAAATGTTATCTAATGCTACAGATGTGAAAGTGAGGTCAATCCTATTTCCCAAATTATGTTGGTGTAAATAGGCATTAACTAGAATTTCATCCATAGCAGCACTCCAAACACACGTATCATTTCCTTTGGATCTTCTTTGGCATTGGCTCCATATCTAAGTTTACATTAAAAAAAAATAGTATATAAAAGTAGTATAGGACAAGGCTACAAGAATTCTTTAAGTTACTCATTAATGAAAGTTCACATAAGCAAATGTCTATGTCAAATAAATTTCAGGTAAATAAAATGGCACAAGACACTCAAGACATAAACAAATTAAAAAATAAAAACAATTTATTGTCATGCATGTTGTGTAATCCAGCCACATATTAGCAGCAATGGAATCTCTGGGTAACTCTCCTCTAGTAGTATCTTCGTTATCTTCTCTCGCTACATAATTGCAATTTCATGATCAACCTCGGCTATAAGGTCATTATCAGGTCTATACCCATAAAAAAATTATGCAATATGGAAAAAGTCAATCTCAAGATTTTCACGGCTACAAACGGCAACTCGGCGAGCATAACTAACCTATGATCGCTGTCTTCAAAGGAGAAAGATATGAACAAAATGAAGTCCCTGTTCAAGTCTCAGGATCTCTAGGACTTGGTTGAACTTGGATATCCTAATCAGGATGAGGAGGCTAGGTTGAGGGAATACAAAAAGAAGGACGCCAAGGCTCTGTTCTTCATTCAGCAAGTAGTTCATGATAATATTTTATCAAGAATTGTAGTAGTAACGACAACAAAAGAAGCTTGGAATATACTGTAAAAAGAGTTTCAAGTTGATTCAAAGGTAATTACTGTAAAACTTTAAACTCTTCGTTGTGAATTTGAAACTCTACTTATGAGGAATGGGGAGTCAGTGCAAGACTTTTTATCAAGAGTCTCTACAATTGTTAATCAAATGAGAACTCTTGGTAAGCAATGTAAGGATCAAACAGTTTTCGCAAAAGTTTTGAGGAGTTTAACTACAACATTTGATCATGTAGTTGTTACAATTGAAGAGTCTAAGGATCCATCTGTTTTTTCATTTAATAGCTAATAGCACGAGACAAGATTGAAACACCAGCAGGTAAAGGTTGTGGTAGAGGAGGATATCGTGGAAGAGGCAATCAAAGGAGAGAACGGGGTTGAGTTGGTGAGCAAAGGCCGTCATATACAATATCATTATTGCACTTGGCCATGTAAAGGCAAATAGCTGGGAAAGAGCATACTGTTGAGGAATGAATAAAAGTTGCACGTGGGTTTGGCTAAGTCTTGTTGAACTAGTCATGGTTGTTTTTAACATTTTAAAACGTGACTTGTTTACTGGTTTAGTGATTCAGAATAATTAGGATTAGTTGATTGTGGTTATCTTGTTAACGTTATCATGTAAGTCTATAATTAGACATGTTCTCCCTTCAATAAAAAAAAATATCTGGAAAATTATCCTTCCTCTACATATTTACATTTTTGGCTTCTCTAAAAATACTCTAGCATATATCAAGCCTTCATCATTCTGCAAATTTCTCCAACATTTCTTGTATCACAGCTTCATGTATTATTTTCATTCTCTCCTTTGATTTTTCCTATTGAGAACATAGCATATAATACCCTCACATGCTCACTGTACAAGTTACCACAACATTTCTAGTATCAGAACCTGGTTTTATCACAACCCTCCTTACCAGTTTTCAAAGGTGATTGTTATGAGTTCTAGAGCATCAAGATGAAGACCTTGTTCAAGTCTCAAGATTTGTGGGACTTGGTGGAGAACGGATATGCTAACCTTGACGAGGAGAATCAATTGAGAGAAAATAAGAAGACTCGAAGGCATTATTCTTCATTCAGCAAGCAATGCATGAGACAGTTTTCTTCAGAATTGTTGCCTTCAGAATTGTTGCAACAACCATGTCCAAGCAAGCATGGATAATTTTGCAAATAGAATTTCAAGAGGCTAATCCAAAGTTATAGCTGTGAAACTTCAAACTCTAAGGCATGAGTTTGAGACCTTGCATATGAGAAGCAATGAATATGTGCAAGATTTCTTGTTAAGAGTAGTAGCAATTATAAACCAGATGAGGGTATATGGGAATCAAATTACTGATCAAACTGTTGTTGCAAAGGTGTTAAGGAGTTTGACACCTAAGTTTGATCATGTAGTGGCTGCAATTGAAGAATCAAAAGACTTGTCAAGGTTCACACTTGATGAGTTGATGGGGTTGCAAGCACACGAAGCAAGGATAAATAGGTCAGCAGAGAAAAATGAAGAAAAGGCATTCCAGGTGAAAGGGGAGACATCTCATACAAGGAAAGCAGACAAAGGGATTAATAGAGGATGAGGCAGAGGAGAATCAAGAGGAAGGAGCCGTGGTAGAAGTAGAGGTAGAGGAAGTAGTGCATATCAGAGGCAATTTTCCAATGAACAAAGAAGCTATAGAGGCAACATTCAGTTCCATAATTGCAAGAAGTACGGGCATGTGAAGGCATATTGTTGGGCCAAAGAAAAGCAAGCAAATTTTGCAGAAGAAACTGAAGAAGTAATCTTTTCATGGCTCATTATGACACTAATGATGCTACAAACAGTGTATGGTTTGTGGACAGTGGTTGTTCTAATCATGTGACAAGCGAGAAATCCTTGTTCAAGGAGTTGGATGAATCAAAGAAAATGAAAGTCTAGCTTGGTGATGATAAAGAAATTCAAGTTGAAGGCAAGGGAACGATGGCAATCAAAACTAATCAAGGTAAGGTAAAACTCTTGCATAATGTGCAATTTGTTCCTAACTTGGCACACAATCAAGGTAAGGGAAAACTATCGCTTTGTCATCTTCAAAAGCTGAATATGTTGCTACAACTTCATCAGCATGTGAAGGAATATGGCCAAGGAGAATATTGTCTGGTCTTGGTCAATATCAAAGAGAAGCAATTAAAAATTTCTGTAATAATAAGGCAACAATTGCAACGGCCAAGAATCCAATTTATCATAGAAGAACAAAGCACATAGATATTTGAGTTCATTTTCTGAGTTCTTATTGTTTCTATCTTAAATATTTTACTATTTTCCAACAACAATAATTCGCTTTTGGGTTTTAATATCATAAGTTGGTTCACTGGTAGTTTTTACATACTAAAAGCCCTTTCAATTACATTCCTTAAGGATGAATACTAATGGTTAAAATAATTCACGAGGCCTTCATGGTGGATTCCTTTAATACTCTTTCAAGTGCTATCGCTCTCCTCTAGAAGGTATAATGAGTGAATCTAGCTTTTAACGTAAATTCATCTTCAAGGGGGAGTAGAGATGTACTCCTTGTTATCAGGTCTTTTAACTCCTACTCTACTTTATTCTTATAGTGGCTTGAAATATTTGGGCATATCAATGACAGTGTTCTTATGTGCTCAAAATTGTTGGATCTATAATTAATTCCTTTTTCCAATATGCAGTGAAATATCTTAAAACTTGATGTGAATGGTTGTATATTATTAAGAAAAGCTTGTGTTTTCATGTGAAATGATGAGAATAGTTTTTAAGATTGGTTGAATCTTTGTTTACTTATCTTTGGCATACATATCTTATTCAAAGATAAAAAATTGTGGGTTCATATATCTTATGCTTTAAAAAGGGGTGAGAAATAAATTTGATAATCTTTTTTAATACCGTTTTGAGTGATGCCATAAAAGGGAGGGGGTAATATGATGCAAATCTTATAAACCTCTTTCTGCATTTATGTTTTGTCGGGAGATTGTTGGGTTTGACCTCTAAGGTCAAGTTGAGTTTTGATGATGGCAATAATGATTTGTGCTTTCTAATGAACAGTTTTCTATATACATGTTTTCTCCTGGTCGAACTAGCAGTAGGCATGAAAGAACTAGAGCGAGAGGATGGCAACTAATTAATCTTTTATATAACCCACAAGTGCATTCATTTTGGGTTACTTCGTCTACATGATAAAGGAGAAGTTTTGAAAAGTTTGAAATTATTTGGGAAACCAATTCACCCCACCTTCATTTCTCCTGGTCTAGAACTAGCAGTAGGCATGAAAGAACTAGAGCGAGAGGATGTCAACTAATTAATCTTTTATATAACCCACAAGTGCATTCATTTTGGGTTACTTCGTCTACATGATAAAGGAGAAGTTTTGAAAAGTTTGAAATTATTTGGGAAACCAATTCACCCCACCTTCATTTCTCCTGGTCTAGAACTAGCAGTAGGCATGAAAGAACTAGAGCGAGAGGATGGCAACTAATTAATCTTTTATATAACCCACAAGTGCATTCATTTTGGGTTACTTCGTCTACATGATAAAGTTACTGATTGTAGGCCAATTATGGCTTCATTAGTATTCATGCTTACTAGCAATAGTCTTTGAAGTTTCTTCTTTGTCTGCAACCACATTGGTCTCTATCAACCCCCATTTATTTCGAAGACTTGATTAATGAGTAAAGTTGACCAGGAGATGCCTCAATTTGTCTCCAAAAAACTTTTAAACACGGAAAATTCTTATCTGTATGTTAATTGATTGTGGAAGTCAAGGAAAGCCTATTAAAATTAGTGTTCTAGGTGATGAGACTTGCACGCCTATTTTTTATAAATTTTTATTCATACTGTGTAAGAAATGTACCTATTTTTTTATAAATTTTTATTCATACTGAGTTATTAATAAAACATTAAGTTTTGATTTTAATAAGTAAATCCAATAATTAGCCATCAACCTACTCTTGATTTTATTATTCTTTAATTATATCCAAACACGCACACTTTTTTTGAATATTACTTTTATGGCTTTAAAATATAATGTGATAACTTAATAAAATCTAAATAACATTGACAAAAAAAGAGAGAGAAAATAAAAAATAATGTAACGTGACATATTTAATTAACAAGGTTTAAGAAAAAAAGATATAAAACCCGATACAATCAAACCAACGTGGTACAGGGATACAATTCATTTTTTAAAAGGGTCAAACAACTATTTCATATTATTCCAATCTGCTATTGTAACAGCTGTCAACCAAATTTATTATATAGAATTAAAAAAAATTATTAAAATAAAATTGTCATATGTTGATACATGACACTTTAAATTCTTATTAAACCGACAGATCATGTCTGATTTTCACAACTAATTTAATTAGTTTATTAAGTTTTTTATTGAATCGACAGGTCATGTCTGATTTTCAAAACATATCTTGAAGTTGTATTTATATTTTTTTCACAACTGGGTTGACCCTTTCACACATCAAAAGTAAGTTATGTATACTTACCATCTTTAAACGCCCTCAGCACCACTAATCATTGGTTAATAATAATAGCCCGAAATCACATCCTAAGCTTGACTCTTTTAGAAGTGATCTAGAAGTGTCGTATACGTAATTCTTTGATACTAATGGGCATCTGCATCCAAGACTTGTATCCTGAGAAACTGCATATTTATAACCATGACTTGGAGTTATATAAGAAGTTGATACTTGATTTCAAACTTCGAAGCTAATTCCTGGATAGTGATAATGGTTATGATTTCTTTGGCACTGCTTTCATTCCTTTCTTATCTTACCATTCTCAACGCCCAGCCTGACTTCCGATATAGCTCCTGTTCCAATGACAATGGCAACTACACGGCTACTAGTGCCTACCACACCAACCTCAATATCCTTCTTTCAAATCTCACTTCCAACACACAAATTGACTACGGCTTCTACAATATTTCTCAAGGCCAAAACCCTGACAGAGTTAGCGCTATTGGACTCTGTAGAGGAGACGTTAAGCCAGATGCTTGCCGTAGTTGCCTCAACAATTCTTCAATCCTTCTCCCTAAGTTGTGCCCAAATCAAAAGGAGGCAATGGGAGGCTACAATGATTGCATGCTACGATACTCAAACCGTTTAATTTTAGGGGTAATGGAAGATGAATTTTCGATCTATTTGTGGAACTTAATCAATGCAACAGATGTGGACAAGCACAGTCAAACGGTTAGCGACTTAATGGCTAAAATAGCAAGCAAAGCTGCAGCTGGTGACTCCCGTCGTAAGTTTGCTACGGGAAATGAAACAGGTTCTCACTTTCAAACTGTATATGGTCTTGCTCAGTGCACACCTGATTTGTCTGAACAAGATTGCAGCGATTGCTTGTTCCAAGGTGCCTCAGAAATCTCAAATTTTAAGGAAAAGATAGGTGGTAGGGTTATCAAAAATAGCTGCAATATTGGATTTGAGAGTAGCCGCTTCTATGATCTCGTAGCTGATGATTCAGAACAAGCCTCTCCTCCTCTTCCTCCATCTCCTTCATCCACCAATTCAGCTTCTTCAAAAGGTACCTGTCAACTCCCATTTCATATATTTATTATTTATAAATCAAATTATTAAGGCTCCATTTCCTTTTGTGAAAAACGAAAAGAAAAATTAAAAAAAAAATTCTTTGATTTTTTTTAAAGTAGCATCATAATGAAATTTTCTTTTATTTATTTCATTAAAAATATTTCATAAAAATATTTATTTTCTTTGGATTTTATTTAAAAAAAATAAATGGTAGACGGGCATGAATGACAGTGACAAGTTGAGTGTTATTGGTGATAGTAATTATAGGTAGATTTGATCCTTGAACACGAGTTAAGCTTTTAAAAGAAAAAATAAATAAATAAAGGGTTCAAGCCCAAATACACAGCAGCTGAATTTCACAATTTCATTTTGGACTTGAGCTATAAAAATGTCTAAATCGAAATTCAAGCTTAAATATAAATGAAAGAACAACAGGAAAAAATATTAAAAAGAGAAAAAACAAAAACTAAGGGGACAGAGAGGGGTTGCCATTGCAGCAGCACGCCTAGGGAGAGGATCCTCTGCTGTGTTGAAAAACACAGCAACCCCCCCTCCACCCCCCCCCCCCCCCAAAAAAAACTTTTTTTTATTCCAGGTTTTTTTTTGTTGAAAAAAAATGTAAATTTTTTGTGGGCTTTGTAAAGTTAAATTTAAATAACTTTTTTGGTGTTTTTTTTGTCAAATTTAAATAGATTTGTTGTCAAGATTAGTATTTTTTGTGTGCTTTTTTGATTCTAGATTTTCTTTTTTCTTTTTTACAAAAATATGCATTTTTGTGTGTGCTTTTTAAAGCTAAATTTAGATAATTTTTTTGGTATTTTTTTTTGTTAAATTTAAATAGATTTGTTGTCAAGATTAGTATTTTGAATATAGTTTATTTTGTTATCAAATTTGGATGACAAAAAGAAAATTTATATTTTGTGATGATATATCTCATAATGCAATGGGACTATTTAAATTTCATAGAAAAAACTACTCACAAAATACTATTTTAATTTAATAAAAAAAATTTGTATCTAAATTTGTCAAGTTTTAAAAAAAAGACCATACTAAATTTAAAGGTCAATGTTATAAAAATAAATATAATTTTCTTAATAAATAAAATTATTGAGCATTAAATTTTATATTCAAATTTATTCAAAACATTTTGATACTAAATTTTAAGAATTTTGGTATGGTCTTTTTATCTCTTCATGCTACTATTCAATAACATAATCTTTTTATGAAACTATTCAAATTTGAAAAAAAAAAACTTGTGTTTTATAATGTTGTATTTCAAAATGTAATAAAACAATTTAAATTTGACAAAAAAAAGTTACTTCACACAAAATACTATTTAAATTTGAAAAACACTTTTTTTAGTGCAGCTTTTTTTATTAAATTTAAATAGTATTTTTTGTACAATTTTTTTTATCAAATTTAAATAGTTTCATTGTATTATGAGATATATGATTACAAAATAAAAAATTTCTTTTTGTCATCTAAATTTGATAAAAAATAAATTATGTTCAAAATATTAAGTTTTGACAATAAATTTATTTAAACTTAACAACAAAATTATACTAAAAAATTTATCTAAATTTAACTTTCAAAAACACACAAAAAAATTTACATTTTTGCAACAACTAAAAAACTTAGAATAAAAAAAAAGTGAGGGGAGAGAGTTGCTGCAATTAAAACGTCACCGTTCTTAGCACAACTCATTTTATCATATTTTTTAGTACAGCAGAAGATCTTCTCCCAATATGTCCAACCAACAAAACATTGTCGATATTATTTATTTCATTAAAATTTTTCATAAAAATAGCTTCTTTTCTTTGAATTTCATTTAAAAATATAAATGATAAATGGACATACACGATAGTGGCGGGTTGAGTGTTAGTGGTGATAGCAATGATAGGTGGATTTAATCATGGGAGATGAGTTGAGCTTTTAAAAGAAAAAAAAAATATTTTGGACATGGGCTTGTCTCCACAAAAATGTTTAGAGTGAAATTCAGGCTTCAATGTAAATGAAACAACAACAAGAAGAAAAAAATTACTAAAAAAGACGAAAACTAAGGGGGAAGAGAGGGGGCTGCCATCGCAACAGCTCCCTCCTAATCGAAAAAGCAAAGGCCCTAGAGAAAGAGAGAACCTAATAATCAATCAGTTATTTAGTATCTAAACTTCCAATGATTTCATCTTTGTAATTTTTTTTCCTCCTTTTTCATCTGGCTAAGTAAAAAAATGTTCAAGTAAAATGCTACCTGAACGCTACTTAATGTTTTTTTTTTCTCTTTTAGTCTAAAAATAATATGTGAAACACAAATTTAATTATTAAATCATATTAAATAAATTAAAATCATAAAAATATTTTACAGATGAAAAAAATAATTTGGACTTATATAATATTATTTAACAAAAAATATTTTAATAATTTTTTGACACTTACCATAAAAATTCACTTATCTTGGGTACAATATTTTAAAATTTCAATATGGTGGTCTTTTCTCTTGTCATGGAATATGTTAACCATCTGAGAGTACGTTTGGCTATTGACTAGGACGTACAATCATTTTTTGTCCAGTTGCCAGGCATGATCTATCTCCTCTCAATTGCACGTATATGATTCATTTGCTTGCTGACTATATATATATATATATATATATATATATACATACAGGAAAAGGAGGTACTGGTTCTCACAGCATTATTGTCATCGTTATTCCCATTGTCGTTATAGTGATGCTTTCTGGTTTGGGCTGCTGTTTCCTATGGAGAAAAGCTAGGAAGAGTAACAGGGCTATTCTCCAAGAAAACTGTACGCAATGTGAAAAATAGATATGTCAATTCGAACTAATTTATTCTTAAGCTTAAAATAATATTTACTTTAATTTTAGCATGCTTACTTTGAAAATTCATATATTTGTCCAGTTGGGGAAGAAAGTTCCAACTTGAAGTCCTTGCGATTTAATTTGCCTACAATTGAAGCTGCAACAAATAAGTTTTCAAACGAGAACAGGATAGGCAAAGGAGGATTTGGAGAAGTTTACAAGGTGATTCATAGACTAAAAGTATAACATGATTTATTTGCATGTTTACCTTATGTGTTATTATATTTTCACTTTTTCAGGGTATTCTTTCTACTGGACAAGAAATTGCAGTAAAAAAACTCTCAAAAAGTTCTGGACAAGGTGCATCAGAATTCAAGAATGAAGTTTTATTAATAGCCAAACTTCAACACAGAAACTTAGTGACCTTACTTGGATTTTGCCTCGAAAGACAAGAGAAAATACTTATATACGAATATGTGTCTAACAAGAGCCTTGATAGCTTTTTATTTGGTATAAATTTTTATCCTTATTTCCACTTTTTTTCTGTGTTAAAATTTGGTGTTATGCACTTTTTTTCCTTCTAATTTCTTTATTTAATTGAGTTGGTTTATTATTAAAAATTTACTTATTTTCTAATTTGAGACAAATTTTGTAGATTCACAAAAGCGTAAAGAATTCAATTGGACTGTTCGTTTCAAAATTTTAAAAGGAATTGCTCGAGGACTTCTTTATCTACATGAACTTTCTCGACTCAAAGTTATACATCGCGATCTCAAACCTAGCAATGTTTTATTAGATAACAACATGAACCCAAAAATATCAGATTTTGGCATGGCAAGAATGATTTCCATAGATCAAGACCAAGGAAGTACTAATAGAATTGTTGGAACATAGTAAGTACTCTTGAATCCTTATTTCCTCCTTTCCCTTCCTTCCAATTAGTTCGTTTGTCTTAACCAAATGCCCGAGAAAGAATCTAATATTCAATTATTTGCATTTTGTTCTTATATTGATCTTATTTATAATATGTCATTGTAACGTCATTTGATCTATATAGTCGACTCCATTTAGTAGAAAAAAAAATTTGGTTGTTGTTGTTGTTGTATTGAGGAGGCACACAAGCATGATCTTAATTGGTTGGTTGTAACATCTCACATGCTTTGATATTTTGGATACTTGAATTTATGTTTAAATTTGATAAGATGTTATGTGATTACATGGTGGCATCTAAAATATTCTCCTACTATCACATCTTAGCAAAAATAGTTATATGTAACAACATGTCATAGCCCAAGATGAGTGAAATGAAATTCTTTCGTAAATTACCTATTCCACCCTTGCCTAAAAGAGAATATTCACACAGATGCACACACACACACACATCTTAGATTACCATAATATCTTATCATGGTATCTCATATATTATTCAAAATACCAAGAGACTAGAAATACCACCATACCATGTGTGTCCTAGAACTTTTGATTTATTTTCAAATATATCCTCAATTTCATACATGGTATCTTTTTGGATATATTAATAATATTGATTTTTTTTTATAGTGGTTATATGTCTCCTGAATATGCAATGCTGGGACAATTTTCTGAAAAATCAGACATTTTTAGTTTTGGAGTCATAATCTTAGAGATAATTAGTGGCCAAAGAAATTCTTGCTCTAATGAGTCACGTTCACACCTCTTAAGCCATGTGAGTATAAAATATAAATGGTTCGTTCTCTTTTGTGTTTAATACTTATATCATTTTATTATATATTCTTTTGTCAGTGCCAAGTAGGAAATAGTAGCATTGATTTCAATATGTTATTTTATGAATTATTGCAGGCTTGGAAACAATGGCATGATGAAAGACCACTAGAAATATTGGATCCATGTCTAATAGAACATTGTTCTCAAAATGAAGTCATAAAATGTGCGCAAATTGGATTATTATGTGTTCAAGAGTATCCAAATGATAGGTCTACCATGACACAAATTCTTTCCTATCTTAGTAATCTTTCAATTGAATTACCATTTCCTCGAGAACCCGCATTTTTCATGTATGGTAGAGAGAATCCAAACATGGCAGCAGATTTGGGTTCAGGTCAATCCTCACAAATTTTGAAGCCTTGCTCCTTGAATACGATGTCTAAGAGTGATTTTCTGCCTCGATAGAATAGGTTGATCATTTTCTATATATTCACTCCAGTTCCATGCCATCTATGTATTGAAAAATATCCTCTCTTGGATGTGGTTTGGTCCATTATCAGTTGCTTAATGCATGTTGTGTGTATTTTTCTTATCATAATTTTAACAAAAATAATTATGGCAAAATTAAAATGATAAATAGTTTTATTATCGAAGTTTTTTTTAAATATTTTGAACAATTTCATTATCTCTTAAAGATATTATGTACTTAATCTAACAATATTTAGAAATTGAAACTGTTAGCCTAATTCTAATAATAACATTAAAATATTATAAAAATATTTGAGATATATATAAGTGAAACATTTTTTAATAATAAAATTTTCATCCATTAACATATACCAAATTATTTCTACTAAAATTTGAATGTAAAATACTACAAGATGTTTATGATGTAGTAATTAAAATAAATTAAAGGATTGTTAAATAAAACACTTCAAAGCTTAAACAACAAGGAAAGAGCAGTTAAAATGGATTAGGTCGCGCGGCTCCAGGGTTGGGACGGCATCATAAATTTAAAAAATGTACTCAAACCATGGAAATAACACAACTTACGATCCATTATCGGTTTTATCGTTCAAAATGTTTTTAGATAGATTGAAATGTAACAAAATAGAAATGACATGTAACAAAATATGTAGCCAACCACTAATATAACATATATCAATAATATCAAATTAATGATTTCATGAACCCAGGCTCATGAAACCTATTATTAAATATAAAATAATATTTTATTCATAATATTAAATACTTAAAATATAAATATTATAGAATGATCTCAAAGAATCAAATCCTTGCAAATATGATGTAACTTTAATTTCGTAACTTTAATTTTTTTTTCGAATAAAGAATTTATTTAATTGTTATTTTCTTAAAAATAAATAAATAATTGGTTGTAGTTTATTTGTACAAGAAAAATTTAGCCATTATAAAACTTAATTCATTTTATACATCTCTACTATGTTTAATTACTTTCATATTTTTAGTAAAATATTAATTTAATAACTATAATTAATTTATTAAAACCTAATCTAAAAATTATTTTTAATTTTTAATTAATATATTATAAAATAAAATTTACTAAATAATATAATATTTATTCAGTAAATGTTTTAATCAATTAAAGATGATATATTTAATAACATGAATAAAATATTATTTTATATTTATTAATTATTATATAATAACTAAAATTCATGATGAACTCAAATTTATGAATCGTTACTCTTAATTTTAAGCAAAACAATGCCCACATATATCCACCTCAGAGTTTAGGCGGGAGAGACTTCTAAAAGCCCTTGTCTTAAGTGGGACGGTGGTATGCTAGTCTAACTCGCCCATCTACAAAGTTGGACCAACCTAGAGTTATAGGGTTAGCCTAGTTTGATGCCTTAGGCCATCTTTAACGGGGATTGCTTAACCCCCATTGGATTCCTTAACCTTGACACATGTCCTAAGTGGTAAGGAGAGAAAAAAAAAATTTAAGCACCGTTGCTTCTATAAGCAACGGTGCTTAAAATAAAAAATTATATATTAACTGTAGGTCTCACTTAAGCTCCTCAAATAGAGTATCACGGCTGGAGATGCTCTTAACCGCAACAAACTGATTTTTGAGTGGACCAATAATAAAATAAATTATAATTTATTGGCCAAGACTATTTGTTATTAGCATTAATTAGAATTTCTTTTGCTTCTTCTACCTTGGTATTTTGTTTGGTCCATTATTCATAAACTAGATTAGTTTTTCTTCCTTTGATCAATATTTTTATTATATGATTATCTTTTTTATTATGAAAATATATACATATTTTTTTTTAAAATAAAATAAAATACTCTTTTCTCCTTTGATTAATAATTTTATTACACCACTCAATCCTCCTTTAATAAGAAAATATACACAAATCTTTTTTAAAAGTAAGAATAAAATATTTCTCTCTCTCTTAATTAGTGTCCTTATTACACAACCCTCCTCTCTATTATAAAAATGTACATAAATCTCGTTTAAAAATAAAAAAAACATACTACAACTTAACTTAAATATTTTAAATCTTTTATAAAAAAAAACAAAAAATAAATAAATAAAAGATTACTCTTTCAAATTTTTCATCTTCTTCTTCTCAATTTTCAACTAAGATTTTTAGCCAACGAAATTGATAATTTGATAGCCCAAACTACTTCACAATTATTTTGAGAAGAAACAATTGGTATTAGAGAATAATGAATTAGAAAGAAAATTTATAAGAGTACTATTTTTTTTCTTTGATAAAAGGTTTTTGAGACATTTGAATTAAGTTGTAGTATGTTTTTTATTTAAGAGAGATTTATATATATATTTTTCATAATAGAAGAAAGACTAGTGTAATAAGCATGTTAATCAAGGAAGGGGAGAGTTTTTTAATCTATATTTTTAGTTTTAATAGAAATTTATGTATATTTTTAAAATAAAGAGGATGGCCCTATAACAAATGTATTAGTCAAGTAGGAGAGTAATTTACTCTTATTTATATTTATATATTCATAGTGAATCTTGGTATGTGATTGGAAAATTTTGTGGTTCTTTTTGCTATTTTACTCTCAGTGATTTTAAAAGCGCCTAATATGTTTGAGATGTGAAAAAAGAAGGGAAAAAAGGGAATGAAAGGAACAAGATCTTTTTTTTTTTGTCTTTAGTTTGATACTTCTTTATTATAAATAAAGAGAAGAGAACAAAACTATAATGCTAAGCTTTGAGGGTGGTGTACACCCATAAAATCTACCATGAGGCAAGTGCTCCATCTAGGAACAAGATCAATGAACTCATGTAAACTAAATCCAAGGTCATGCGCTATATTTACCATCCAGTCTGCAGTAGTCTTAGCTTTCTCTGAAAATGAGTTCTAGCTGCACCTGCCACTTGAAACATATCTTCCCGATTCTCATGACCAGCCCAACATAAGGGTGAGTGGGAGGATACCCTTTCTTGAATATCTGAATAGAAGTTTCAGAGTCAGATTCAAGTTCAACTGTCATTTTTTTTATACCAATCTTTCAACCAATTTGAAGAGCAAGAAGGATGACCCATCACACCGCTACTGTCTTAACATTGCAGCAACCCAAATTGTTTGAAAATCCATGTATCCATGCCAAGGAGACTCTAAGAAACCCCCCGCCCAAAAAAAGCCTAACTTCCCATTGCTGTACTGAACCATTTGGATTAAATTTGCACCTATCAAACGCCAGAGCAGAAAGAACCATCCCACCATGCATTCTTGTTTGGATTTGATACCAAACGTTTTATTTTCTTTCAGTAAGTAGGAATTTTCTTTGGCTCTATGCATGATCATCATAGCAGTGCCCCGAGAATATATATATGTGTGTGTGTGTGTGTGCAATCCTCCAATCCATATATAGTTTATGCAAAAATTTAATTTCTGCAAGTGGATTAGAAAATATTAAAACGTGTTCAACAACTTTTCTGAAAATTTACGTAAAAAATACATTAAACAATGACTTATCACTATTATTGGTTACTCTACTAAAAAAATTATAAAATAAAGCATTAAATAAATAAAATTTTAAAATGTGAAACGTAAATAGTTAAGGAAAAATAAGAGAGAAAAACGAACTCCAAGATGTATTTTATTTCAGCTTCAATCCTAGACTACATGTCATGTTCCCAAATTTCCATTTCAGTTTTTTTCACTAAATTCAGAAGATTAACTGGCACTTGTGAATTATTGACAACGTTCAACTTAATTAAGAGCTCTCTCTCTCTATCTCTCTCTTTTTATAACAGAGGCACAACATCCTTAGACTCCTTACTCTCAGAAAGCAAGTCTCATGCGATGTAGTAATACCATTTTGAATCTGATGAACTGCCAAAGCATAGTCACTCTCAAGGATGATACGTCTACTACCCTTATTCCAGCAAAGTTCCAGACTACGAAGAATTGCCCATAATTTAGCTTTTAAGGAATGGCACAACCCAATGTTACAAGAAAACCCAGTTACCCATTCCCGTCTGTTTCCTCGGATAATGCTCCCACAACCAGCAAGTCCTGGGTTATTCTTTGACGCTCCATCAGTATTAATCATCTGCCAACCATAATCAGGAGGTTGCCAGGCCACAAAGAGCTCAGATATGTGACAGTTTGTTATCCACGTTCTTCACATTGTCTAGCTTGCTCGATCTCTCTAACATTATTTCTAATGGCAGAAAAAGGATTAGCAGGCCGTTGGAAGTTTTCATAAAAAATTGCTTTGTTCTGCCAGTTCCAAATCATCCATGCAGTGACCGCGAAAGTGGTGCCCCAATCTGAATCTATACCCTGTCTGCTCAATAGGCAATGTTTTGCCCCTGGACCCAAATTGATTTCTTTTTTCTCCGTAGTAACTTTCCTCCCTCTACCCTATTGGCTTTGCCGGTTGTTTTTCCTCCTTCAAAACTTTGACCTGCCACATTGGATATCTCATTCAAGGCAACTATTTCCTCTCCTCCTTGATCTTCGGCAACCGTATCCAAGATAGTGAAACGCGAAGAGTTAGCTAGTTTATAATCTCCATTAGCATCACTCCCCACCAAAATCGCTGATTTCTCCTTCACTCCGTTACTACTATCCTCCAAATCATGGGATTTCACAGCATCCCCTCTAGTTGGACTTTGCTGGGATTTCTTCCTCTCTAATTGAACTTTGCCTACACAAATATATACATGTTTAATTTTTCATTAATATAAGAAAATTGCTAAATTGATTGTTGAGTTAATTTTTTTAAAAAAAATAGTTAAAACAGTGCTACTTTGATAATTAGAAAAATAAAAAAGTAAACTATTTAAACCAATTAAGTTCCCCCATTTTTGGCCAATTTCACCATTTTTATGTTTATTTTTATCCGTTCACGGGTTCTTTGACCAATTTTTGTTAATTAGTGAACCGATCCTCCATTGCAAATTCGCCGGTTCTGTTGGTTCGATTTTAAGACATGGTTATATTTATGATTCATTTGTTGGTCATGATAGAATAAATGCAGATAAAATAGAAGATTAAATAAGAGTAGGATATGATATGAGTCTGATAAGCTCTTATCCTATCTAATATTTGATGCATATCAGATAACCTATTAGATAGTATTATGTTATCTAATCCTATGTTTGAGGTGGACCAGATAATGTTAGGATATAATATAAATTTTTTGATTATTTTATACATTAATATAAATTCTAAATTATAAAAAATATATAATTAAAAAAATAATAGCCATAAATTAAAAAATAATTAGTATCAATATTAAGCGCTGAAGTGCTCCTCATTAGCACATAAGCCTTACAAATTTTATTTTCTTCTAATACTAAAATATGATATAAATTTTTTGACTATTTTATATATTAGTATAAATTCTAAATTATAGAAAATATATAATTAAAAAAATATTTTCCATAAATTAAAAATATATAACACTAAATTATACAAATTAATTTTTCTTATCATATCTTGTTCTTGTCTAATTTAGCCTCTCCATGAGTTAGAAATTTTAACTAACACTTAAAGATAGGATAGGATAAGAAAAATCTTATCCCATCACATTGGTTCACCAAACACAATAATAACAGGATAAGATAAACAATCCTATATTATCCTCCTTATCAGGTGCTCCAAATGGGCCCAAATATAGATAGAGATTTCCTTTACAAAACCAACTTAAGCAAAGCTAAACCTGACCAACTTTATAAATCTTCAACCCACTCATTGTTTCTTCACCAACAACCTAGTGAAACTAACCAAGTGGGGAGGAAAAAAATCCTTTACAACTTCAAGCCATAAATATAAGTTCTCAAATCATTGTCATCCATAAGTTTCGTCCAACCAAAATATGCCATCATTCACATATTCATCAAACCAAGATAAAAAACAAAGTCACCAAAAAGATTAAGTTCCATGAGAACAACTATAGCAATGATTTTACAAATGCAAGACGACTAACATCATTAGCACCCCAAAAGATATGCAACCGATGTAGTAGCGAGAGTATTTTTTCTGTTGCAGTAAAACACTCTTGTTATGTTAAATCCATTTTCTACAACTCTTTTAAGAGACTCCTAGAATCATCAAATATATCCCTAGAAACTCCAAGGCGATCTACAACTTTACCCAACCGTTTTGAACTCTTTTCTAGCCACGTCCCAAAACTCTTCCCTAATTCATTTATGCTATAGGCAATTATGTTTGCTCCTCTGTTTCTTTTCGTTGTATGACTTTTCACATAATCATTCTTTCTCTTAGATTGAGCCTGATTTACAAATGTTGATTGTGTCAAATTTTTTTCAAACTCATCATTATCATTTTCTTCAAGGTCTTTATCTAATTCCTCAACAGCATCAGCAAGGGCAACAACTTCTTTACTAGTAGTACGATCTTTCCCAAAAGTAAGGACAAGCTTATCAAGCAGCAAGATTGGTGTATACCTGTAATCCTTTGCATTTTGATGACTCTACACAAAATGAAAACACTTGAATTTATCATAAGTAGAAAGTGAAATAAAATAATTCATAAGAGAGGAAAAACAATAAACACTAATCTTCATATACTCAGTCCACCCATCATCATTATCTACTTTCATCATTTTTTTTCATCATCCTAACCAAATTCACTTTGATTTAGCATATCATAAACTATTGCATAGATAGTCCTTAACCTCTTCATTGCAGACTCAATATGTGGTTTCACTTTGATTCCACATCCAGGAAACATTTGCTCCATTTTTGTCTTAGTCATTTTCAAAGTATGCGCTTTGAATTGTCCATTGTCACATCTTTGGCCTTGGTTCACATATTCAATCAAGATGTCAAAAAGGGCTTCATCTTCTTGATTAAATCATTACCTATGATCTCTCTTTTTCTTGCTAACTTGTTGCATGCTTGTCACAGCCCCAAATGATGGAACACATGACCGGCACGGCATAAGGGTTTCCCTCTAGCCGCAAGCCTAACGCATAGCACATACAAACATCCAGCACACAATCCAGAGTACATAATAAATATAACTGGCCACATATGCCACATTCAATATTAGAAAATACTGTATCTCTATATATATATATATATATATATATATATATATATATATATATATATATATATCTCATGAATCCAACATCCGTGATTCAACTTGGCCCATGGCCTCATCATATTCATGTGATTCAACTTGGCCCAAGGCCTCATAATAATACCAACATCGTTGTAAAACATAAAACCATTTTCCAAACAACACATCATAATACGCAAGAAGCGAGAATCCTGCCTGTAAGTTCATGGAGGTACACTAGACATAAATTAAACTAGACAAACAGTACAAAAGAGCCTTGCCCAAACTGGAGCTCACCAACGCTATCTTCAGCCTCCTACGAAGCTGTAGCTGGATCAAAGTCTCTTTGACTATCTGTGGGGAGGAAACAGAAGAGGGGTGAGATCACATCTCAGTGAATGGGTAAATCACACTATAACAGAAACATGGCAAACCAAGCACGAGTGTTTCACAATGAGTTTAATAATTGAAACATTAAGCATTTAACCATAATTTATTGAAAGAAAAGTTAAACAATTCAAATGTATGTTCAAAAGATAAAACAGGATTAAATCAGTAACCGTAAAGCAAATCAATTATGCATGGTAAGTAATAAATGAAGTTATTTATGCAATAACAATGATGAATGAGATTGTTTAAAAATATTTAATCTTTAAGAAAAATACACTAGTTTATTGGAGGTCTTTCCTAACAAATCAATCATCTTCCCCAAGCACACAGCAAGGGTAGGGTAATCATTGTAGGCGTAGACATAAGTCCACCCTAAATTCCCCCAAGCACACAGCAAGGGTATGACAATCACTGTAGGCGTAGACATAAGTCCACCCTAATTTCCCCCAAGCACATAGCAAGGGTATGGCAATCACTGTAGGCATAGACATAAGTCCACCCTAAATCCCTGTGTCTTAGGCAGTCATATGGCCGTCACAGTATCCTAGGCCGAAGCCTTCGCATGACCATGGTGCACCAGGGCTAGCACTCCCTACGGCTAGCTAATAGTGATCTAAAAGGGTTCCTCCAATGGAAAACATTTGAAAATATGCTATTCAAAGAGTTTAAAGTAAAACATTTCAATAACATTACAATAAAGCTATAATTCTCCATCTAGCTCTTTTCATGCATAAAATTCCGTTCTAAAATATGTTTCATCCATGTATTCCCATGGAGACCTTTATCATCATAAAATTTCCCTTTAAACATATCGTCCGTAGACGTCGCATAGATGTTCGCATGCATCAAATCATTTCATGGCTAACTTAGTTCATTTCTATGACTAAGTTCGCATTTCTATAAATCTAGCTCAATGGAGAATTATCAGTCTAGATGCTTGCCCTGCATACCTAGAGTTCAACTAAGATTGAAATTTATAATTTCTAACATGGTTGGAACATATTAGTTTTCAAAGCGGTAAAACAATTTAGCATACATTCTAACTAGTTAAAATCATACGAGAGAGTTATAAATCGAATTCGTAAACATGCGCTATAGTATGAAAAATCCACTCACAAGTAAGGGTTCCAGATTGTATAGCCCTAAAATCCTAGTTCCTGGTCTGAATTCGGTAAAACAGACCTCAAAATCGAGTCCGGAAGGTCCAAAACTGTTCACCGCCGAAAAATACTATTCACTGCCGGAATCACTATTCACCGCACTATTCGTCGCTGGAATCACTATTCACTTTCACTATTTATGCCGAAAATCACTATTCACCACCATATAAAAAGTTACCAAATCAACTAAACAATTTCATATCCTAATGTTTATCTAGGTTCTGAATCCATCTACGGAGTCAGATGTCTAATTAGAAGTCTCTAAGTAAGGTTTTTCAGAACTTACCTTTTACCGATATTTTCTACTTCAGATCTACGGCGATTCAACAGTTGATTTGAAAAACTGATCGATCAAAACTGAAGTACTCATCGTCCTGAATCCAATAACACTTTTAGTTTTGATATCGGAAGCCCTTAAGCACTCCAAATCGAAAGATAAAATTGGATGTTACTATTTATACACTATTCATTACTATGCATTTTCTTCATTTTTCTCGAATTCGATATCGTCGCCCCGGTTTTCGTTTATAACTTCTTCTTTTTTTAAATATAATAATTATTAAATAATTAATAATAAAATTTTCTTTTATAAAAATTCATATAAATTCCGTTTTTTATCATAAAATATCCCAAAAATTTTTAAAAATTTCCATTCTCATAAATCTTTAGTTAAACTCTTAAATAATGATTTTTCTTGATAAAAATTATAATAAAACAAATTTCAAAACAAATATCTTTATTCATATTAAAAGAAATAATATTTCTAAAAATACCATAAAAATTCAATAGAGGCCGGTATAATTATTTTAAGTAACACAATACTTCTTTTACTTAAAAGTCCACTTACT
Organism: Gleditsia sinensis; assembly: GCA_037074535.1. Lineage (NCBI taxonomy): Eukaryota > Viridiplantae > Streptophyta > Magnoliopsida > Fabales > Fabaceae > Gleditsia > Gleditsia sinensis. Next base: position 4,289,397 of record CM073463.1, read on the forward strand.
TTTAACAAATCATAATCATTTCTACATAAATAAAAATATATTTGCTTATAGCGCGCCAAAAACATAAATTCTCATATTTCTTTTGTAATTTTTTAATCCATATAATAAATATACATATTTTCTACGGTTCTTATCTCTATTGTCAAAATTCTCTCTTTTATTCTAAATTTCCTTTAATTGGAATTTTCGTTAAATTTTACGGTTATTACAATGCTGCTCTCAGATTCCATTCCTATCTCATTACCAAAATATAAATCAAAAATGTTTTATGAAATATATAAAGAAAAAAAGCATAAACCAAATACAAATAATACATGTGTCAAATCCAATAAACAAACAATATAAAATTACACTCGAAGTATTTATTGAAATTATAAATTACAGACATTGTAGATGTTTCAAATCCCTTCAGGAAATACATAAACCAAACAACCAAACAATATAAAATTGCAAATAAGGTACCAGCAACTAAATAATCAACTCATGTGTCTATTAGCAAGCCATTCATTCCACATTTGGGTTGCTATGTTTTCCCTCCAAGCAGACCACTCATTACTTGTCTCAATTGTGCTCATAGAATCAGCATGTGTCACATCTTCATTTTGTAGCTGTACTTCTAATTCTGCGTCCAATTGTTCTTTCATTGGTTAGTAGACATTTCTCTTCTGATAAAATTGTGTAAGAGACAACAAGCAATTATAATGTAGTTTTGAGTTTTGATTGGGTAAAAAGACCGATTTCTAAGTATAGCCCAACACATTTTTAATAATCTAAAAGTTCTCTCTATCACATTTCTTGCCATAGAGCGTCTCATATTAAAAAACTCTTCCTTATTTGATGGTATGTATCCACGTCTTTGTTCACTATGATGGTATCAATATCCTTTATATGGAGCAAGAAATATTTTACAATTTATAAACTCAACATCCACGAGGTAATAATACCCTATAATAAAATAAAATTGTTAATTTAACATATTAATAATTACTCATTCGTTACTATTACAACTTCTCTACTATGTAAATCTTTTTTACTTGTTGGGACTCTTAAACCATTCCTTTTAGAAATGCAACCCGCAGTACCCTTAAGTATGATGCTGATCATTCCCATCCAGGTAACACATATATAAAGTTCATATCCCTTGAACATACACCTAAGACATTGGTCGATATATCTCCTTTTTTATTATGATATCTCAGTTTATCAATTACTGGCACATTAACTTTGATATGTGTTCCATCTAATGTCGCAAGACAACTCTATATACAAATACAAATAAAATGTTAATGTTTAACAAACGAGAGTGCAATTTTTAATGTATTTTAGAAAACAAACACCGTACCTTAAACCATTTCCATCTCTCATCTAAGCAATCTTGTGGAATAAGATCTGGTCCTCTAAAGAGTATTTCTTGCAATCGTAACATACTATTCAACACTCTATTAAAGTATCTACTAACTGTTTCTCCAGACCTTTTAAACAAAAACTTAATGACTTGATTCTTAGAATGATGTTCCAATATGTGTAAGAACATAGCCACTTGTTGTTCAATACTTACTAGTCCATCCTCTTTTAATTTGCCTTCAGGATGAAGGAGAAAACATAATGAATAAAATGACCTAATATCCATGTGAAATTGATCAACAGATGTAACATCATCTTGATTTATCAATCTCTCCAAAAGTTCTCCCCTTAAACCCTCTATAACCCTTAGTTGTTGCCTAAGACTATGATTTTTGATGAATGAATTTTATATTCATAAATTAATTATCTTTAACTTAGAATTTTGTGAGTTTTTGAGTAAATTATGTTAGATTTACATGTAATTGTGTGTTTATTTTGTAGATAGAAAGAAGATGAAAAATTGAGAGAAAATTGGAGAAAAAAGATGAAGGATTGTTGATTTTTGACAGTTTTAACATTACTTCACTAATTTAGACATAACTTTCTCATACGAGCTCCAATTAAAGTGATTCAAGTGGCTATGGAAAATTAAGAAAAAGATATACAACTTTCATTTTATGATTATTTTGTAATTCAACATTGTGACACCAGCTATTAGTGTCGCGACACTAAGGAAAGTCCAGCATCGCGAGACTAAGACCCAATGTCGCGATGCCAAACCGAAAGCCATGATTTTGTATTTTAAAGTATGCAGATCCAATGGGCTAAGATATTTCTTTAAAAAGGGGACGTAGGCTCTGAAAGAGACACGATCAGGGGATAAAGAGCAGAAAAGGGAAGAGATCCTGACTAGAAGACGAAGATCAGAGTTTCAATTCTATCACAAATTCTCTTTTATCCCTTTCTGTTAATTTTATATGTTCTCTTTTTATTCTGAGATGATCTCATACTTTAGCATTAACTAATTTTATTTTCTAGGGCTACGATGTAGCCTAATTATGAACTCTTGTATTTTCCAGTCAATTTAATGCATAAGTTGTTTTATTAACTGAGTTTCTACACTGTGTATAATGCTTCTAATTAACTAGCCACTAATTAGATGATATGTTAATCATAATGAGACTGAGAAGAGATTTATATGTCTAGAGCAGTGTGTGGAAGCCATAGATTACATGTAAGATAGGGATATACTTGCATGGTCTATTCAGTCTTAATTGAGAACCATAGAGCTTAATGAATCTTTGTTTATTATAATTCAATGGAGACATAGTGAGTTAGCATTTGAAAGATGTTTCTGTTAGACCTCGAGAGAGGCAAGTGGATTGTTTAGGGTATCTTGACTATCAATTATATTATAATTTTTAAGTTAAAAGGATTGAGAATACAAGAGGGATTAATTAAGGTGAATTTAGAAACCCTAAAGTTTGCTTCATTAAATTTCTCTTCATAAATATTCATTTTTCATTATATTTCTTATTTTTATTTTTATTTTCATATTTATCATAAAATCAAGAATTCGGATATTCAGTTAGAGTTGGAATTAAAGCAAGGTAGTTATTAACAATCACAATCATCGTGGGAACGATGCTCATACTCTCAATTTTTTATCACTTGACAACAATAGTGTACACTTGCACTCAAAACGTATATATAATTTGTGATTATCAATTTTCATAAAACCACAATGCAGAAAGACTCACTATAATAAAAATTGTAAAACATATCCCAATCATCTCTAAAAATATTTCCTCTAAAATCAGATATGACATAATCTCAAGCTAGGTCCTCTGAATTCATATTTACCTATACAAATAACAAGAAAAAATAAATAATTTAAATAGAGGCCATGAAGCTAAGAAGATTATAACCAAGTAGCTCAATAATTTCCCATGCTCTTTGCTACTTGTGATCATTATGTCCTCAATATACAACTAGCAAAATAAAACTAGCTCACTAGGAAAGAGAAAGGAAAGGAACAAATAGGATATATAATTATTCAGAAGATCATGGGATGTAGACAGCCAGAATCAATTCAAAACAGTCATTATGCATGTCTTTTGTTGACACAAAAAATAACCTAAAATTAGAATGGCATGCATTGCTATTTAAATAGGAACACAACATAGTATAGCCAGCATCCTAGATGACTCTGAAATTGACTATAGAAACTCCCCATCAACCATAACCATGTCAACTTAACAGAATGGCATACTCACAGAATTCAGAGAAATATGACAAATCAAGCAATCAAAAAGAAAATTACAGATGAAGTACTGTTTTGTGGCATGATAGATTAAATATAAAAATCAGGTTTTATTTCAAGAGATGATAAGTGTAATAAATGTACCAATTCACTATAAACATGCATTCCAAGCCTACTTGTATAATTGGTGATCATTTAAAATTCCATAAAGGTTTTGAAAGAATTAGAAGCAGTTAATTCCTATAGTTAGGTAATTTTGATGAAGTTGAAGATATAAATCAAAGACAACATTTTCAAATGCAATATATTATCACTATGCAGGAGTGAACTCAACAAGTACACCCAAATACATATCAAACAAGAAAGCACATCCTATAGAAGGAAGCATCTTTAAATTAGCAAATGACCTCCTTGTTTGATATATTCTGACCCAAACAAAAACTAACATGTATTTTACATTTAGGTATAACCCAATATATTCCAATATACTCAAAGGCTAAAGGGAAATTTGGCCAGGAACTGAAATAGTATAACCCAGACTAATTGTAGTACTAATAAATAGAAATTAGCCAAAAAGATAGACATCAAAACAAAAACATGCATAACTCCTAATCCCCTCCACTAGCCAGCTCAAACATATACTCATACAACCATAAAAACCAAAACAAAACAATACATGTTCATTAATAATTACAAAACAATAATTCTTTGAATGAAACTTGTTTAATATAGAGAAAGTAAAATAGTAAAAAAAGAAAGTGCAAATCACAGAGAGGGAAACAATGCAAATCACAGGTAGAAATCAAGTAGACAGTGGAGATAAATTTTACAAGCTTACACTATACAGTTGATACTAGTACAAATCACAGAGAGGGAAACCAAGTAGAGATACCTAAATTCTAGTGCCAGAAATTGATACCCCCAAATATAGGCAGAAATCGATACCCAAATTGACAAAACAAAACTATACAGAGAAAGGGAAACCAAAATATAGGTAGAAATCAATACCTAAATACCCAAGTAGAAAAAGGGAAACCAAAATATATAGGCAGATAAACCTGGGTGAGCAATCTGCTAAAACAGAGGTGAAAAGGGTGAAAATACATAGTGAGTAATTGGCTAAATTGACAGAACAAAACTATACAAAGCAAAAAATCGATGCTTACCTCGACTGATGGAGAGTGATGGTGGGAGAAAGAACGTTCTCGGGATGACGAAGGAGGAGATTTCTTAAGGGTAAGGGAGGAGGCTCATTTTCAGCTTGATGATGGAGTAGCGTTCTTGATGGTGAAGGAGGAGCTCGAGGGTGAGGGAGGAGCTCGATATCTGAGGGGTGATTTCAGGGTATGGGTTGAGAGTGAGCAATCCAATCTCTAACCTAGGTATCCCCACAGGATATGAGTTCTAACTAGAAAGCCAGGATATGATAGCAAATGTAATATTTCTATCCTATCATATTGGCTCACCAAATGCAGAATAGCAACCAAATATGATAAATTATTCTATCCTGTGCTCCAAACAGGGCCTAAATCCCTAGATTTTCCATCCAAGAACCTAATAAACTCTAACCACCAACCTTTAAGAAGAATTTAACAAAATCTCAAAAAAGGAAATTAAATTCTCACAAAGAGCTTACATATGGAACTAGGAGACGATAGAGGAGAAGTTTAATAGAACACTTTCACAAGAAGAACTGCACCTACTGGTTCAAAGCGACAAGAAGGTCAAGGTTGATGAGGTGATGAAGAAGCAATCTAAAAAGGAGGAATTGGTGAGTGTAGTAGAAGTTCAAACTAGAATTGACATAGTAGATAATAGTGAAAACCCTAAGGAAGGAACAATGTCCTATTTCTAAGTCCAGTATGCAACAAGGCCAACACAGCATGAGGATGATCGTGCAGAGGTAGCTGTGGTGGAGGAATGCCATGGGAAACTAGAACCAAGGCCAACACAGCACGAGGAAAGTGGAGACTGTTTCGGTTGTTCCTAAATATCAGGGCGATTCAAGATCTAATACAATCCAATATCTAATGAAGGGATTCTTAAGACTGGTTCATCACATTTTTTAAAATGTATGATATTAAGGTTCTTGCCTTGCTTGAGATAAGAACTAGTCGTTAAAGGTTGATAAAATTATAAGGCAATGAGGTTGCTCACATTTTGTGAGAATTGAAGCTAATGAATTTTTTTAAGGGATATGGCTACTATGGAATGATAGTATTATTGATCTTGAAGTTATACAGACACATTTCCAGCTTGTGCACTGTAGAATTTGAAGTAAAGAACATGGTTTGGAGAGTCTTGTTATGCTTGTGTATGCGAGTTCAAATCCTCATTTCAGATAATTCTGCTAGGAAGATTTAGAGAACCTTGGAAATAATATTGATTTTCCATGGGTTCTTTTAGGAAACTTTAATAGTTATGCTTCATGTGATGAAAAGTAGGGAGGTAGAAATGGTGTGAGCTATCAAAAATTTACTTGACAACGAAATAGGATGATGGAGCGTCATGATAGAGCCATGGGCTCTTTGGATTGGTGGCATTCTTATCTTGAAGCCTTAGTCCAAATCCTTCCTCTTTAAAAGTCTAATCACTATCCTATTTTGCTTAGCTTTTTCACTAGGCTGAGAGTACGAGTAAACAAGAGGCCTTTCCATTTTGAAGCTGTCTGGATAACTATAACTCCTTGATTGATGAGGTTAAGGACGCTTGGAGCAATAATAATAGTCGGGTGTCTACTTCAACTAATTTTTTTACTAAGATTAGTGTTCGGAATAAAGAAAACTTTGGAAATATTTTCCATAAAAAGAAAGTACTCATTTGAAGATAGAAGGGGATAGATCAACGGTTATCTAGGGGCCCTTGTGAATTTCCACAAAATCTTAAACTACAACAGTAGAAGGAGTATAAAAGCATTCTGAATCAAGAAGAGTTAATCTGGTATCAGAAATATCAATATAAAATACAACTGTATATCACCTTATTCTCTTCTCTGAGGCAGTTATGAGTTAAGTGAAAGTTATCAATACTTGTCTTAATATTTTTTATAAGCGCTCTGGCCTGAAAGTTAGTGAAGAAAAAACAAAAAATTTCTGCTCCAAGAGTGTCCACCATAACATGCCTTGGAATTGAATCATAAGCTTGGGTTTTCTTTAATGGGAAAATTAGGGAAATATTTGGGAATTCCCTTACATCACAAAAGGCCTTCAAAATAATCCTTTTACTTTATAGTTGACAAAATAAAGCAACAGATGAGTGCTTGGAAGGAAAAAGAAACTCTCTCTTTGGCAGGTAGAATCACTCTAGCATCTTCAGTGGTGATGGATATTCCTACCAACAATATGTAGACATCTTTAATTCCTTATAGTATTTGCAATTATATCGACAAATTGGAGAGAGAATTCATAGGGAGATTGATGAGTAGTTTTATTTAGAGTTCGACTTAGACTAAAGGATCTGAAATAACCTTAAAAAAGGGCCTTAGTTACAAAAGTAGTAATCCTGGAGAGGCATAATGAAGAGAAAAGTATTCTTGAAGTAGAAGAGGACACTGATCAATCCAATTCCATCTCTTATTTCAATTTTCTTCTTCTTTTGCTTAACCTATTTTTTATGCTTATTTTGGGATGTGTTTAATTTCAATTATGAACTAAATGCTTATTTTGGGATGGGTTTACTTTTATAGAAATTTTATTTCATTACTTGACAGTGTATGCTTTCACTTTCACTTTAAGTTAATTTCACATGTACCAAGGATATAATGATGGGAAGCCTAAACCCCGTCTCCTAGCTCAGAGCACTATTTGTCTCCTTAAAAATATGGGAGGTCTGGGCATCAAAGGTCGGAGAGAGATGAATGAAATGTATCTGATGAAGATTAGATGGGGCTTAATTACCAAAGGTGAAGCTTTGCAGGTCTCAGTCCTCAGAAGCAAATACAAATGTGGCACTAAAAAAATACTGAAGCTTTGGAAGCATGCTGTGTCTTCCAATCTTTAGAAAGGGGTTAATAAAGCTTGGGAAGAAGTGTTGCATCACACTTATTGGTGCGTCAGGGATGGCAATCTAATTAAGTTTTGGGTAGATCTGTGGGTTTTGGGCTTCTCGTGTCTCGCTACCATATTCTGCAAGCTTAAAGTGATAAAAAGGTGAGGGATTTTTTGCATGAAATAGGAGACTGGCAAGAGGGTACTTTCAGCCATCTGTTGCTGATAAATGAGTTTTGTACTCATAAATTAAATATTTTTATCTTATCTTTTTGCCTTAATTAAGCATTTATCTCCCTTATTTTTCTTTAGTTTTGTGTATTTTTATAGATGAAGAGAAGAATAGGTAATTGACTCAATTGGAGGAATCAAAGCTAAATTGTGATTCTTTGGAAATGATGTCTATAAATCAAGTAGACAAAATAAATTCATTAAGGATGGTTGAGTAAGGAGCATTATCTTTTTGTCTCTTGAGATGCATCCTAATGGATATATGCATCAATTCAATCTTGATTTATGACCACATTTCTAAAAGAATTGAAACATAAAGATTCAAGGCAAAACACTCAATGTTAAAAATTTGTTTGCTGCTTGCTTTTTAACTTGATCTTACTACAGTATTTTGGCCGTATCTCAAAACAAACGTATATATTATGTACAAAAGTTGGTAGATGAATAGCTGACATAATTTCATACAACTTTCATGTTTATGTAATCAGCGAATTCAAACATCGAAAGGGCTGAAATTAGACTAAAACATAACATGTTTACTGTTGCAGTCCAGTCCAATATTACTGTAGTATTTGGGCCATATTTTAGAAAATACATATTTAATGGATACAAAATTTTTTAGGTGAATAGAAGATATAATTTGATACAACTTTAATGTTCAAGTGGTCAGCAAATTCGGACATTAAAAGGGTCAAAATTGAGCTAGAACCGAACATGTTTACTGTTGCAGTCCAGCCTGACATTGCTACAGTGTTTTGGCCATAAATCACAAAATACGTGGCCAATTTTTTTTTACCTTATATGGATGGAAAGATAATGAAAATATCTACAACTTTTATGTTGGTGGCTATCAAGGCAATATATCACGATGACTTTTGGAGCACATAATGCAACACAACTTGTCAACTTTATTGCAATTTGCTATCCACCATTTTTCTCACCTACTTCCCTTGTTTTGTCTATAAATAGAGAAATCTTGTGAGCTAAAGGGAGAGGAGAAAGGCTGAAGAGTGAGCTTGAGAAATCTAAGTGTTTGTAATATTTTTCTCTCTTTATACATTTTGTATCTTTACTTTATTTCATAAGTTTTATCATGCTTCTTCATCTTTTATTTTGTTTTCTTACCTTGATTATGGAGAACTAATCTTCTAATGCTAAGGTGAAAGGGTGAAACTCTTGATATGAAAATAATAATTTATCTAACTCTTAATTTTAATGTTTATACTTGATGTTGTATTTATCTTCTTATTTATTTTCTTGTTATTTACTTTCTTAGAGGATGGCTTTGTTGCCCCTCTGTTATTTATTTTCTGCCTTTCTATTATTTACTTTTGTGTTATTTACTTTCTTAAAGGATGGCTTTGTTGCCCCTCTATTATTTATTTTCTATATTATTATTTTCTTGTTATTTTTCTTCTGAGAGGACGGCTATGTCGGCTCTCTGTTATTTATTTTCTTATTTATTTTCTTAGAGGATGGCTTTATTGCCCCTCTGTTATTTATTTTCTGCACTTTTATGATTTATTTTCTTGTTATTTACTTTCTTAGAGGATGGCTTTGTTACCCCTTTATTATTTATTTTCTGCACTTTTATTATTTACTTTCTTAGATGATGGTTTATTGCCCCTCTGTTATTTATTTTCTGCACTTTTATTATTTACTTTCTTAGATGATAGCTTTGTTGCCCCTCTGTTATTTATTTTTTGCACTTTTATTATTTACTTTCTTGTTATTTACTTTCTTAGAGGATGGCTTTATTGCCCCTCTGTTATTTATTTTCTGCACTTTTATTATTTACTTTCTTGTTATTTACTTTCTCAATGACTGGTTTTACCGCCTACTTTATATTATTATTATTGACTTTGTTTGTGTATTTTTCTTCCTTTTATTTTAAATTTTGTAAAGTGCAAATCTTGATACATTGTAGACAATCTTTGGCATAATAAATGCTTGAATCATTCTTGATTAATTGTAAACAATATAATGATTGGCACGATGTATACTTGAATCTATTTTACAAAAGTTATTTACTATTAGTAATACAATAAAAGAAGGCAAATACACTTCATCTGTAAACCAAAGCGTGTTTAATGTAACATATCTTTCGAAGGGAATCTCATCTATGTGAGGATTCCATTTGAGTAATAAAAGAGTTAAAATTTATTATGATTTGATGTACCAAGAGTGGATCCCCTACCCTTAGCATGTTTCTTACTTTGAATACATTCATATTTAATTTTAGTATTTTAGTTCTTTACAAATTCTGTTCAGTACTCTTCTCATAAAATAAACATTCTGGCAACTAGGTTAAAAATATTTATTTTGGATCTGAATTAAATTTTCTCAATTGGCAATCTTCGTGGAATCGACATTGCATACTACTAAATCTATATTCCAATATATTTGTGTGCTTGCGAGTTTTAATAAAAACAACAACACTTGCCAAAAGAGACCTACATCAGCATGGCATCGGTCCTCCCACCTTCACAAGCTCATAGCGTGGAGTCGATCATCGGATGGCATATTTTAAAGTTTGCATACCAACCTCTAACAGGGGACAGTTTAGGAAGTGTTGATCAAGCTTGGAAGAATATTTGGAGTTGGAGGAGGCCTCAGAGAATTAGAACCTTTTTCTAATACGTGCAACATGGTAGGATTTTCACCAATAAAAATAGATTGGCTCAAAGCGTCTTGCAAGATGGCTGGTGCCCACGGTGTGTTAAGCAGATAGAATCCACTTTGCGTGCTCTATAGGACTGCCATTGGGTCTATCCTTTTTGACAAAGCTCAGTGCGTCAGTCTAAATTGATCCGGTTCTTTTCCACGGATCTAAGGAGTTGGCTGACTTCAAATCTCTCTCAAGAAGAGGGAGACGACGGAACAAAGGACTATTGGATGGACAGTGTGGCAAGTTTGGTTGCAAAGGAATGAGTGGGTATTCCAAAGTAAACAAGAGGCGGCCATTAATCTAGTTCCCCTAATCTTCTTGAATGCGAGGGAGATGAATCAAAGCATTATCACACAAAACCTTAGCAATGGAGAAAGAAGGAAGAAAACAAAGTATCTATGCATTTGGGTATTTCCTGATCAGAATTGGTGGGAAATTATTGTAGACAGGTCATGCTAGAATCACAGTTATTTATCAGTTGTGGTGGTGTTATCAGAGATTGTAATGGAAGCTGGACTGTAGGATTTGTCAAACACCTTGGGTCAAGCAACTCCCTCACTACTGAAGTATAGGCTTTCCTATTAGTACTGAAATTTGCTAGGAAACATGGCTTTAGAAGGATGGTTGTAGAAGCGTATTCAACCATGGCTCTCAGTTTCGTGCAGAACAGATGTGGAGCCAATCACACACTATCCAGTATGATAGATAGCATCAGAGAGCTTCTTGGAAGAACTTTGGAAAATCCAGCTAAAGCAAACATACAAGGAAGGTAATAAGGTGGCTGACTATTTGGCTAATCATTCGCATTCTCTGACGTTGGAAATTTCTTTTTTTACCAGAAAAAAAAAAACATAAGACCTCACGTGTGAGGATAAATAATGCAATTAAAGCTCAACAATAGAATGAAAGAATAAGAAAATGATTTTAAGGATGGGATTTCAAACGTGTCATAATTTCTATTTGCTAGGTGACATTATTACTCATTAATATCTTAGAATGACATATAACTTAAATTTGGTTGGCCATAATATGATATTATATATGTGTAACAAAATTGATTAGTTGCCATATATTTATTTAAAAATGACATGTGGTTTAAATTTGATTAGTCATACTATGTTATTCTATCCATATGACAGAAATTGACTGGTTGCAATGTAATTAATTTATAAGCTCTTTAATGACATTTGGAAAAAAACAATTATAGGTCATTAAATCCTTAATATGTGGGTCCCTTTCTTGCCAAATAAAATCTTATTATTGACTTAAATTTTAATTACCTAAATCCAATGTTTAAAACATTGCCTATAAATAAGCCAATATAGCTTGCTGTAAGTGGTGTGGAATGAGAGAGTTAATTGAGTGTGTGGTGAGTGTAAGTGTGAAAGTGTGGAATTGTAGCAAGAAGAGGTGTATTTCAAAGTTAGTCTAGAGTGTATTGTATGTATGAAAAATACTGTGTGAGTAATCAATAAAAATCACTACAAGAAAATTGGGATTCTGTGACGACTAAAGTGGTCATAGAAATTCAAAAAGTCATCACTGAAGACTTTCAGTGATAACTTTCAATCATTACCCTTCATTGTGAATATCACCATCGCTAAAGGTTTTATGTGATCATTTTTGTAGTCATCACTAAAAGTACACATTCAGTGACGACTTAAATCGTCATTGAAACCAATAAAAATCATCACTGAATGCATTTTTAGTAACGATGTTTGTAAGTCGTCACGGAAAGTATCGTATATTCACGGTTTTAGTGACAACAAAAGCGGTCACTGAAAATGGATTTATTGACGACATATGTATGTAGTCACTAAAAGTATCACACATCCATGGTTTCAGCGACGAGAGAAGTTGTCACTGAATCTCTTTTCAGTGATAGACTAACATAAACCGTCATTGAAAGTATCGCATGTCCACGTTTTCAGTGACAAGATTAGTCGTCACTGAATCTATTTTTAATGATGAATTACAAAAGTCGTCACTGAATTCTATGTATTATGTTGTTGTAATAATTATATTTGCACTAAAAATAAAATTATGTATTATGAAAAAAATAAAAACTAAAGAAATTAATGAAATGATATATATTAAAATAATTTCAACTATAGCAAATACTTTTTGATAAACAACTATCAAAATGTCAATTAACATAAAATAATACACATAATAAAATATCGATAAATTAAAAACAATCAACTTGATGGTTCTCTTGGAGATGTTAATGTTGCATTAATTGTGAAACTTGGTATATCACTATTCATTGAAGCTATTGAAATTTGTTTCTGTTTATATAACACACAATGACAAATTAATACTTGAGAAGTAATACAATGTAAAAGTCAATTAAATAATTATTATTATTATATATACAGTTTAGTAATTTCTAACTATCAAAAAGTAACCAAAGTTAAAAAAATCATATATACTGATGCAACATATATAAATGACAAAGCATGAAGAATAGATGTAAATTTGTCATATCGATAGTTTACAACATTTATATGAGTCCTTTCTTATTTTGTTCTGTTAATTTTTTCTTTTCCCGTGGATGAAGCAAGGCCAAGAAAAAATTACAAGAGGGAGCGCTTCCTTCCTTTTTTTTTAATTCTGTAAAATGTAAAATATTAACAACCACAAAGATTAGAAATATATAATAAAAAATAAGAAGCAATACAACTCCATTGTAAAAAAATTAACAACACTCTTCACCAACATATATAAATGAAAAAGCACGAAAAATATAAGAAACTTTGTCACATTCATAGTATAAAACATTTATATGAGTCGTTTCTTGTTTTGTTCCATTAATTTCTTCTTTCCCCATGGATGGAACGAAGCCAAGAAAAAATTACAAGAGGGACCGCTTCCTTCGTTGTTTTAAAAATTCTGTAAAAGGTAAAATATTAACAACCATAAAGATTAGAAATATATATTAAAGAATAAGAAGCAATACAACTCCTCACCAAAATCTTTAAACAAAGATTATATGAAATTTAACAACACTCTTCACCAATCTTATAATTTCAATAAATATATAAACAAGAAAATATATTTGAAAGACATTCAGTGATCTTTTAATCATCTCTCAAGATTCTGTCTCTAACACCATAAATCAAAGCCAAAATAGAACATTCCAAACAAAAGTACCATAAAGTGGGAAGAATGTGGTGGGAAAAAAGCTTAAACCATTGTTTAGATGGTTAAAAAATAATGCAGTAGAGTGCATTAAGATGGGCACTCAAAGTACCAGAACTAAACAAACAAAAAATAGTAACACAGTAGACCCAATCAAGTACAAAACTTGAGAACAAAGTAATACCACCAACCAAGTAGATAGATGCAGAAAATACAGAACATTAAGCAAAATGTGGGAAGCAGAAAATTCAAAACACTAAGTAAAAAATACATAAAAAACTAAGCTATAAAACAACCCACTACTAAGTTTAACAAACATTTTGTAAACTGATAAAACAATTAGACAAGATACTTAAACCCAAATATTAACTAGTTTTTAGAAACAAGAGAAAATTATTACAAGGTTTTAGAAACAATTAGACTTATCAACACTTACACCTGACTTCTCTTGTTTTTCTTTACGAAACAAGAGAAAGTTATTACTAGTATTGCTTGTTGTATATTATTAATTACTTGACTCCATATCTAAGTCTCTTTCCACTTTGCTCTATATGTCCTCTTTATATGCTAAAACTGACATTGGGTTCTGGGGTTTCATATCCTATACACTAATGAAGTTGTTGTAAATTAGTATCCTTATTATTATTTATAAACTCATTATTTCAATGCCTTTCTTGAATGCATTTATGAAGAAATAAAATAAATATGAATCCAAAAAAATCCAACTAACACCAAACCAATACCCAAAAAACCAAAACAGTAAAACGAGGGTAAATTGTCTTCAATTTAGTTCATATCTTGAATGGAAAAGCATGTGAAGACCTTAAGGACACGTTTGGGAGACCAGATAAGAGCAATAGGATATGATAATATATCCTATCCTGTTGCTGTCTCATGTTTGAAGGACCAACCAAATAGGATTATGTTATCTTTTTTTATATCCTATCCTGCTCTCCTGTGAAAAATTCTATCCTACCTCTATACTTAGGTTAGTGATCGGATATCTCTCTCACCCTCACGCACGAGTTGTCTTGCCTATCTCACTCTCGAGCTCTCACTCCCTTAAGCTCCCTCACTGAGATCTCTCCCACTGACCTCGAGCTGTTTCCCCCTCACCTACCTCGAGCTCTCTCACCTTTCGTTCTTCCTCGCCGAGCTCGGTCCCCCTCACCTGAGAAAGCCATCCTTCCTCACCCCCGAAATTGCCTCACTGAAGCCCCTCACCCCCGAAATCGCCTCACCCAAGACCTCCAGAACGATCGTCTTACCCTCGAGAACACCATCCTTCTTCAACCAAGGTAAGCATGATTTCTCCCTCTTTGTATAGTTTCGTTCTTTGTCATTTTGGATATCGATTCTGCCTGCATCCATTTTTTTCATTTTCCCCTTTTCAATTTCTACCTGCATTGATTCAAACATTTGGGTATCAATTTACGTGTCTGGATTTCTGCATGTATCTTATTTCTGCCTGCATCTGATTTATGTCTCTAGATTTGCTTGTATCTGCTGATTTGTTGTGTATATGCTCTGGGTTACCTTCTGCTTGTATTTGTTGTATTTACCCTTTGCCTTTGCCTTTCCCTTTTTCTCTTTGCTTGTATTTGCTGATCCATGCTCTGGATTTCTGCCTGCATCTAGGTTACTTTCTGCTTGTATATATTTTGGCCGATTCCTTCCCCCTCCTTTTATTATTGGTTTTGGCTCTCTATCCCTTCCTTTCATAATGTGATTGCTTTTGATAAGGCTCACGGTTATTGGGAACTTGCTTGGGGAATGTAATAACCCAAACCTTTGAAGGTTGAGTACAAATCATTTGAAACAAGGAAGTTGAGAACAATGTAAAATTTTAGAGTGTTTCTGACCTTTCTTCTGACCTTTCGTCACTCAAATAAGAATAAATCACTCATATGAAATCCAAATTACATTATTCCAATTTTTGTTGAAAGATAAGACATATATTTACAACTTTGATGTTGGGAACTTTTGCTAATTCCGTGTATATTATAGTGATAAGAGGCAAAAACCGCAGCATAGTGTGGTATAGACCTTTGCTCACTATTTTATGCATAACTCCTTCATATGAACTCCAAATTAGGTTATTCAAGTGGCTTCGGAAAGCTAAGAGAAAGAGCTACAACTTTCATGTTGGACATTTTGTCAAATTCGGCGAAATGAAGTTCGCCGCGGCGAGAATGCTGCAGCATTTTTCCGAGAGCATGAGTTTTTCTGGTTTCGATCTCGCCGCGGCGAAAATCGCGGACCAGCAATCTCGCCACGGCGAGAATTAGCTCGCCGGCGGCGAAATTCGTCAGAGAGGCATTTTTTTGCGGTCCCCCCTCCTTTTTCCTTCATTTCCTCCATTGCTGGACCTTCCTCTCTCTCTCTAAAATTTTTCTCAAACTTCTCTCTAAGATATCTCATCATCCGGACGTCCGATTTGAGCAAGCAAGGTACCGTTGGACTCGTGGGAAGGAGAGCTACAAATCCCACCGATCAATTTCGCCGGAAAGTTGTCGGAAAATCGCATGAATAGTAACCTCCAAGGTAAAACTCCGTTTAAGCGCGTTTTAGGCTTCGTTTTACCAAATTTCTTTCCATAGATAGTCTTAGAATTAGTTTCTATGCTAGAATATAAGGTTTTTAGATTTAGGGTTAGTTTTCTGGCCGGCGTGAATAGTGTTTCCGGCCGAAATGAATAGTGACGTTTAGGTTTATTGAATTCTCATGTTATGTCTATGTTTTCTAGGTTGTTGAACCATCACGAGGTGAAATTCTCGTTGTTGGACTCCTAGTAAGGTGAGTGGATTTTTCATACTATAGCGCATGTTTTAGGAATTTGATTTATGACTCTCTCTCGTATGATTTTAACTAGTTGGAATGTATGCTAAATTGTTTTACCGCTTTAAAAATCAATATATTCCAACCATGTTAGAAATGATGAATTTAAATCCTAGTTGAACTCTAGGTATGCAGGGCAAGCATCTAGGCTGATAATTCTCCATTTGAGCTAGATTTATATAAATGCGAACTTAGTCATAGAAATGAACTAAGTTAGCCATGAAATGATTTGATGCATGATGAGCATCTATGTGACGTCTACGGACGATATGTTTAAAGGGAAAGTTTATGATGATAAAGGTCTCCATGGGAATTCATGGATGAGATATATTTTAGAACGGAATTTTATGCATGAAAAGAGCTAGATGGAGAATTATAGCTTTATTGTAAAGTTATTGAAATGTTTTATTTTAAACTCTTTAAATAGCATATTTCAAATGTTTTCTATTGGAGGGACCCTTTTAGATCACTGTTAGCTAGCCGCAGGTAGTGCTAGCCCTGGTGCACCATGATCATGTTAAGGCTTCAGCCTAAGATACTGTGACGGGCATATGACTGCCTAAGACACAGGGATTTAGGGTGGACTTATGTCTACGCCTACAGTGATTACCCTACCCTTGCTGTGTGCTTGGGGGAAATTTAGGGTGGACTTATGTCTACGCCTACAGTGATTACCCTACCCTTGCTGTGTGCTTGGGGGAGATGATAGATCTGTTAGGAAAGACCTCCAATAAACTGATGCATTTTTCTTAAAGATTAAATATTTCTAAACAAGCTCATTCATCATTGTTATTGCATAAATATCTTCATTTATTACTTACCATACATAATTGATTTGCTTATGGTTATTGATTTAATCATGTTTTATCTTTTGAACATACATTTGAACTGTTTAGCATTCTTTCAATAAATTATGGTTAAATGCTTAATGTTTCTATTATTATCTTTACATTTGGATTTCAATTATTAAACCCATTGCGAAACACTCGTGCTTGGTTTGCCCTGTTTCAGTTATAGTATGATTTACCCATTCACTGAGATGTGGTAATCTCACCCCTCTTCTGTTTTCTCCCCACAGATGGTCAAAGAGACTTTGATCCAGTTACAGCTTCGTAGAAGGCTGAATATAGCGTTGATGAGCCCCAGTTTGGGCAAGGCTATTTTGTAATGATTGTTTAGTTTAATTTATGTCTAGAGTATCTCCATGAACATACAGGCAGGATCCTCGCTTTCTTGCGTATTTTGATGTGTTGTTTGGAAAATGGTTTTATGTTACAACAATGTTGGTATTATGAGGCCTTGGGCCAAGTTGAATCACATGAATATTATGAGGCCATGGGCCAAGTTGAATCACAGATGTTGGATTCATGAGATATATATATATATATATATATATATATATATATATATATATACAGTATTTTCTTATATTGGATGTGGCATATGTGGCCAGTTATATTTATTATGTACTCTGGATTGTGTGCTGAATGTTTGTGCATGCTATGTGTTAGGCTTACGGTTAGGGGAAAACTCTTATGCCGTGCCGGTCATGTGTTCCATCATTTGGGGCCGTGACAGGGAAATACCTCTGCCTTGCCACAAAATCAGTATACTACCCTAGCCTTGGGGAAAATTGCTTCCAACAGAAAATGAAAGAAAAAACCAGAAGAAAATATGCCCTGGCACAGTCTTCTTGTTTGACATGATATTTATACCTTACAATCCAAAAAATTGTTTTGGAAAAGTGAATTATCATACTGTGAAACTGTCTTGGTTCAGTTTTTTAGGGGTATGAAAAGATGATGGCAATAATAATAAGTCCTTGCTTTGTAGAAATCACTTAAATTTCACATGCTTTAGATTATGCATCCTTCAGCCATAAATAGACTTCATTATCTAGCCTTGAATGTAGGATTTGGAGCAATAGTTTCCTAAATTATTGATCAACTACGGTGCTACACATTGGAATGATGCATGATTTATTTTTTTGATTCAATGGTTAAGACTAGATTTTGAATGTTGAAAACTCAATCAATGATGCATAATTTAAGGTTGATAACAACATAGAAATGGTTAAGCCTTGAAGTTGTTTATTTTTTCTTGTGTCATGGTTCATGTTATTTTATTTCTATGTGGAGCTTTCTCAACATTGCTAATACTGGTTTTGTTGTATGTCTAATAAGCAAGGAACAAGTGATGATGTTGTTGATTGGTCTCATGGAAAGCGATTATGGGAACTTTCCAAGGAAAAATATGACCTCTTGTGGGTTAAGGGTGGGGACCATTGCAACCTTGAAACTGTTCCTGAGTACCTCAAGCACATGCGCAGGTTCCTAAATGCCATAGAGAAACTCTCGCTCGTAAGACAAACAAAGCCAGAAGTCACTCTAAGTCCTAATCTTTCTGAATCCAAACAAAACAAATGCTTGAGATTTAGTTTAAGGTAGCTGGGTCTTTTGAAGTTTATGAATCTAAGGACGCAGAAGAACCATGGTTTGATTGAAGATTAAGCCAAACAAGATGACCCATGCTACTTTTATCCTTGAACCTAAGATTTGGAAGCATTGGAATTGAAAAATGACTGAGATCCATATCATGTAACATGCTTAGATAGCCTCTCTTTTTAGGTAGAAAATTCGTTAGTGGTTTTTACCTATATTAAGTAATTTGTTAGAAAATATAAATGAAATGTACAGAATATGAATATCTGGCAAAGGTGTCATAGTTGAGTTTATGTATAGGCCATCATCATTCTCATAAATAATGTTTTTTTTTCCACTACTAAATCTTTTCCCTCCCCTTGGAGCAAATGAGACTGTTTATTTATTTATTTATTTTAAAGAACTTTTATTGTTATATTGCAACTAAATCAAATAATATACAACTGCTACAAGGGTAATTAAAATTGAATCAAATAACATACATACAACTAAAGTGATGAAGTGCATAGTGGTATGATGTTTTACTCTCATGATAGGCATACTAGTTTGATGGTTGTAACTTAGTACAATCGTTTTCATATAAGTTTTAACATGTAACATTGGCATCCCAAAATTAAATTTCTTGTTTTTTTCATCGCAGATTATTTTTGTACTATTTTAATGAATTTGGTCTTTACATAAGCTTTGGTTAATGATGTAGTATATTTGTAAATTATTTCAGTAGCTTTCAAGTTATCCAAGAGAAAACTTGATGACTATTTATAATATATGAATTTATGGATATTATTTTGTTAATTATATATATTTATTTTTAATTTTAATTTATATCAATGTATAAATTAATAAAAAAAATTGTATTAAAATTGATTTTAAATAATTATATATGTAATTTTATTATAAGGGTCGTTTTATCATTTTATATTTTTTATATCATATCCTACCATTATCTGATTTACTCCAAACACAGGATAGGATAACATGATATCTATCATGTTGCACATCAAATACAGGATAGGATAGGAGCTTATCATACTCATATCCTATCTTGTTGTTATCATATTTGTTATCCTATACTATCCTGACCAACAAACGAGCCCTAAGTCTCTAATATGATTACATAATCTAGTGTCATAATCCAACATTCACTTAAGAGTGCCTTCACAAATTTGACTTGTTTACTATTTTATATGAATGAAAAGAATTATCCCATAGTATCTCAAGATAAACAAAATAGAGTTAGAACAACCAAGGCAACCCATGAAAAAGGATGCATAACCCAAATGAACTTTCAGTCAAATAATCCAATTCTTTAAAAAAGGGCAACATATCAGTGTAAAACCACCAATTTTATCCATGGCCCTTATCTAACATAATCCTTATGTCTAAATAAAGTAAGCAAACCTGAGGAGTAACAATTTAAGCATGTGGTGGTACAATAAAAAAAATACTTCCCAGGATTCAAAACTTACAAGAAACCTATAGACCACCACTTAAAGCAATAATAGTCCATCATGAATCAAATTACAACTAGGCTAACTAAAATCTAGCCATACATAACTAATCGCCAATAATAATTAGTTGAATTGATTTTCAAAGAAAAACAATCTCTCCATCACACGAGTCACGCCAATATCAAAATAAACCTCTTCAAACACATAAGGATGAAATAAAAACAGGGGTAAACAAGTAAACTAGAGTCAGATTCAGTAAACCCAAATTTCATTCTATCACAATCATATAAAAAAACACATGGCCCACGACATAATACAACATCATGAACATAGTGGGAATACACATGAAACAACATACTATTTTACAAACAAAAGGGTCATCACCAACCGAATATCGTATTATGATTCAATCCCACCAAGAATTTTCGTAGATGGAAACCTCTAAAAAGTGCCAAACTAAAGATGTTTAACCACATTTCAGCAAATATCTTGAGCCCAAAAAACTCCAGATAACCCTTCGAATAATACTAGTTACAATTTTAAGAAACCATCATTTTCATCCAATATTTTTGTAGCATCTACAACATGTGTTTCCCTACAAGGGGAATATAATAACACATGAATGATCAACCAGAAAAATGGGAAAGCACTTTCAAATTAATCTCAAAATATGTGCATAATGAAAGAATATCAGATTTCAAATCAAAATTCTGAGATTAAATTGAGAAAATAAAGTAGAATCATCAGAGTCTTTAACAGTCTTTTCCCAAAATGAATTCACATTATAGAGGTTTAAACGGAGCTAAAAATAGAAAGAGATGAAATCATAGATTACCTGCTCAAGAACCAGAAATCGATGAAACAAGAAGTTTTTAAATCGATTAAGACGTGAGCCCTTGATCTTGAGCGACCTGGTAGCCGACGACAATTGTTGGTTGAGGGTGGAGCAATTAGCGACGATCTATCCCATCTTTACCTCTACTTAAGCTCTCTATCTCGTGCTTGCGTTCTTGCTCGATGAAGAACACTCTTAAGCCTCCCTTGAGAAAGAACCCGAGAATTGGTCTTCTCTAACTCAGTTTCTCTCTTTGCGACAGTGCTCTCTGTGATACTGTGTTTCACGCATTGCCTTTTCTCAGATGAAGGTTACACAAATGGAGACCTTCTCTCCTAATCGTCATAGCTTTGAGTGGGTATGTCGAATGCTCTTTCTGACTCTCTGTTTGTCTTGAAGGGTTTTTTTTTTTCAAGGCATCGACTTTCTCTCTTTTCCCACCACAAAAGGATGCTCTGCCTCAATCCGTCCATTTTGCCTCTTGTGTCTTGAAGGCTTTTTTTTTTCATGTGTGTATTTAAACAAGAAATTTTTGTGTTTTTTCACTTTTTAGCGACGATCAGGTTATCACAAAAAGATTGGAATGAGAATTTTTTTTAACTTTCAGTGACGACTGAATCGCCACTGAAAAATTTAAATAAGAAATTTTTATTTTGTAACTTTTAATAATAACATAATTGTCACAAAAAAAAAATTTTTAGTGATAAATTCAAAAAATTGTCACAATTTTTTTGTGTGGAGATCTTTCGAAGTCGTCACTGAAAAATTGTGTTTCCATGACAACGTTTAAAAGTTGTTACAAAAAATTCGTTATAAATTCTCAATTTTCTTGTAGTGAATTCTCTATTTAGTCTCAAATTTCTGTCCACTTTATTCTACAATTTGGTATCAAGACAGTCTGACATTATCTTAAGAAGCAGTATTGGAGCATTTTTGGTGAAGTTTGGTCTAGAACCAAAGGAGCTGGTGGGTTCTTGTTTTTAAATATACAATTTAAGATCGGGGTACGAGGAGATCACGCTGCAGTACCATCGGGGACAATGAAAATTCTTGATTTGAGATCAAGTAGTTAACTTGGTGAAGTGTCAGGCACTAACAAGATCATCAACCAATATCGCATCATCAACTAGCTCGATTGAGAAACTCAACAACAATGATTATAGCACATGAAGCATCTACATCCAATTTTATTTAACTAGACAAAATTTATGAGCAATTTCTTGCGGTGAAGAGGCTATACCATCAACAGATGTTGGAGAATTAAAAAAGTGGAAGGTAAAAGCTAATAAGCCTATGTACATGCATCCTCTCTGTCACAGTAGAAGATCAGATTTTTTTTTTTTTTGGTTTTAGATGATCAGTTTTCAAATCACATAAAAAATGCGAAGATGCTTAAGGACTGGAGACACACTTGCCATACTCTTTACAAGGAAAAATTATGCAAATTATGTCTATATGCAGAAATTATGTCTATATGCAGAAAATTTCAAAACTAAATTGCTAGAATGCTATTGCTAAAACAAGAATGAGACAAATTATTATTTACAGATTAAATTAAAAATATATATAATGGCCTGACTGTAACAAAAAGTGGGGATAAAGCACATAGTTTTTCTGCAAATAGTTTTTCTAGCCCTAAAATATCCCACATTTTAGGATTTCCAATAATATTGCAAAATTCAACAATTTCACGTTTTGCATTTTTTTAAATTTATTATGAAGATAGATTTAATATTCTCATAATTTTTAGAATTTCCTAACCATTAAAATTCACCAAAGTCCGCAGAGGTATCCTAAATATAAAGTACAAAAAAAAAATATCCTTAACTTTCAGAAATTATTTCTGTAAATTTTTTGTTAAAATATTTTTTATAATTTCAGTTTTTTAAATAAATAATATTCCCCATTTTTATGAAATGTTTTCTCGGCCTTTAACTATTTTCATATCCTCTAAAGTTTTTCTAACTCCAACCAGGTCCTAATTATACTTTTAAATATTCCAATAACATTTTGTATACAAATAGTTTTTCTAAACCTAAAAACATCACAAATTTTAAGATTTCCTATAATTTTTCAAAAATCAATAGCGTTTCACGTTTTGCATTTTGTAAAATTTATTATAAAGATAGATTTAATATTTTCATAATTTTTAGAATTTCCTGGCCATTGAAATTCACCAAAGGCCATATAGGCATCCTACATATAAAGTACGACAAACCAAAAATCCTTAATTTTCAGCAAATATTTCTATAAATTTTTGGTTAAAATTTTTTTATTTCATTTTTTAAAATAAATAATTTTTTCGACTTTTTTTGAAATGTTTTCTCAACCTTTAACTATTTCTATATCCCCTAACATTTTTGGAACTCCAACCAAGACCTAATCATATTTTTTAAATATTCTAATATTATTTTTGTTATATTCTAACCCTCACAAATTTTAGGATTTTCAATAATTTCACAAAAAATAAATAATTTCACGTTTTAGAATTAATAAACATTTAATATTCTCATAATTTTAAATACTTCCTAACCATTAAATATTCTAAATATATATCACATAGTTTCTATCTATAAGCAAGCTCTAAATTAATATTCTAAATATATATCACTGCTTATGTATTCAATTACTTCCATTTTTTTTTGGGGCTTGCATATTTATAAAATGTGACATTTAAATTTTTTATTGAAAAATTCATGGATTATAGGTTAACTCCTTTACCATTTTTGTTGTGTGTTCCTCACTTATTCAGTTTTTCTAGTCTTTTTTCTTCATTTTATTTTTTAATATTTAATATATAGTCCTTCTAAGTTACAATTGTGTTTCTATTAATTTAATATGATGGGTATCTTATACAATACTATCTAATATTACTGATACTATTAGGCGTATATATGATACATTAAACATAACTCTAAGGTTATGTTTGAAAGTTTTATAAATGAGGGAATCAGACAGGTCAAAAATAAATTTACCTCTTCCTTGTTTGAAAGTTTAATGAAAAAGTGGACGGAAGTTCTCTTCCCTTTATTTGGGAGTTTTACAAAATAATAATGAATAGGTAAAGGTTTATAGATATCAAATTACAATATAGTCTTTTGATATAAAATAGAATAAAACTCAAATAGGCATTACAAGATTTACAATTCAATATTAATTTAACTCAGAAAAACATAAATTGCAACTTAAATTTCATAATACCCATTTAACACAAGTTTCATACTTTCAAGCCAATAATAGTATAATTCTACAAGAAACAATGCTAAAAAATCCAGAAAAGCAACCATAATACTCAAAGTTCCATGGTTTTTAAAGCAATATGCAAAAGATTCTAACATACTTAAAAATGTACAACCTAATCGTTTGTTGGGTAACTTGGAATGACATACTTTGACATCCCTACCCGCTCCCAATAAAGCTCTCATAGCATCAAGATTTTGGAGAAGATGTAGATAAGCTATTGGCAATATGTGTGGCTTAACATCCAACTGACCCAAGTCAATTATTTCCAAATCTCATCCTCAGAAACAGGACTTTTTTTTTTGGTGACACTTGACTAATTTTTCTGTGCACTTCTCAAATACTTGCACCATTTTCTCAATTGATTTAGCAAAAACATTTGATCAGCTTGCATCCTCGTTTAATGCTTTGGATTTTATTTTCTTACTCTTAATTCAGGTTGCACCTTGAGAATGTAGTTGGGAAGGCATTTCAGGAGAATCCAACATCATCAATATCAACAGAGTTTTCCAAAGTTGCTTCATTGTTGGACACCTAATGGTCAATGCCATCTATAGAATCATGAACGTCATCACCGTTAGAGGAAGCTTTTTGATGTGATCCCAATTAGGTTTATCTGTATATTTAGCAAGTTCAGGCATTGCCTACAAGAAAGATAAATAAATATTTGGACAGTATAAATATGAGGATAACCAGTATCCCACACTTCAGGTTCTGCACTCCATGTATTTGTCATTGAGTTCCAGGAAACACTACTAAGCCCATTCTTAAATAAAACATAGCAATGGTTGAACTTACCTTTATATATATTTTAAAGTATCTTTGATTTTATATTTGGTGAATGGTTTATTAGGAAAGTGCTCTTTCATTTCTTTCAAAATGTTATCCAATGCTACAGATGTGAAAGTGAGGCCAATCCTATTTCCCAAATTATGTTGGTGTAAATAGGCATTAACTAGAATTTCATCCATAGCAGCACTCCAAACACACGTATCATTTCCTTTGGATCTTCTTTGGCATTGGATCCATATCTAAGTTTACATTTAAAAAAATAGTATATAAAAGTAGTATAGGACAAGGCTACAAGAATTCTTTAAGTTACTCATTAATGAAAGTTCACATAAGCAAATGTTAATGTCAAATGAATTTCAAGTAAATAAAATGGCACAAGACACTCAAGACATAAACAAATTAAAAAATAAAAACAATTTATTGTCATGTTGTGTAATCCAGCCACATATTAGCAGCAATGGAATCTCTGGGTAACTCTCCTCTAGTAGTATCTTCGTTATCTTCTCTCGCTACATAATTGCAATTTCATGATCAACCTCGGCTATAAGGTCATTATCAGGTCTATACCCATCAAAAAATTATGCAATATGGAAAAAGTCAATATCAAGATTTTCACGGCTACAAACGGCAACTCAGCGAGCATAACTAACCTATGATCGCTGTCTTCAAAGGAGAAAGATATGAACAAAATGAAGTCCATGTTCAAGTCTCAAGATCTCTAGGACTTGGTTGAACTTGGATATCCTGATCAGGATGAGGAGGCTAGGTCGAGGGAATAGAAAAAGAAGGACGCCAAGGCTCTGTTCTTCATTCAGCAAGTAGTTCATGATAATATTTTATCAAGAATTGCGGCAGCAACGACAACAAAAGAAGCTTGGAATATACTGTATAAAGAGTTTCAAGTTGATTCAAAGGTAATTATTATAAAACTTTAAACTCTTCGTTGTGAATTTGAAACTCTGTTTATGAGGAATGGGGAGTCAGTGCAAGACTTTTTATCAAGAGTCTCTGCAATTGTTAATCAAATGAGAACTCTTGGTAAGCAATGTAAGGATCAAACAGTTTTCGCAAAAGTTTTGAGGAGTTCAACTACAACATTTGATCATGTAGTTGCTGCAATTGAAGAGTCTAAGGATCCATCTGTTTTTTCATTTAATAACTAATAGCACAAGACAAGATTGAACCACCAGCAGGTAAAGGTTGTGGTAGAGGAGGATACCGTGGAAGAGGCAATCAAAGGAGAGAATGGGGTCGAGTTGGTGAGCAAAGGCCGTCATACAATATCATTATTGCAAGCGATTTGGCCATGTAAAGGCAAATAGCTGGGAAAGAGCATACTGTTGAGGAATGAATAAAAGTTGCACGTGGGTTTGGCTAAGTCTTGTTGGACTAGTCATGGTTGTTTTTAACATGTTAAAACGTGACTTGATTTACTGGTTGAGTGATTCAGAATAATTAGGATTAGTTGACTGTGGTTATCTTGTTAACGTTATCATGTAAGTCTATAATTAGACATGTTTTCCATTCAATAAAAAAAAGATATGGAAAATTATCCTTCCTCTACATATTTACATTTTTGCTTCTCTAAAAATACTCCAGCATATATCAAGCCCTCATCATTCTGCAAATATCTCCAACATTTCTTGTATCATAGCATCATGTATTATTTTCATTTTCTCCTCTGTTTTTTCCTACTGAGAACATAGAATATAATAACCTCACATGCTCACTATACAAGTTACCCCAACATTTCTAGTATTAGAACCTGGTTTTATCACAAGAATGGCGTGTGAAGAATGGCAGCCAACGGCAATGTGGTAAGTATGACTCAACCCTCCTTACCAGTTTTCAAAGGTGATTGTTATGAGTTCTGGAGCATCAAGATGAAGACCTTGTTCAAGTGTCGAGATTTGTGGGACTTGGTGGAGAACGGATATGCTAACCTTGATGAGGAGAATCAATTGAGAGAAAATAAGAAGAAAGACTCGAAGGCATTATTCTTCATTCAGCAGGCAATGCATGAGACAGTTTTCTTCAGAATTGTTGCAGCAACCACATCCAAGCAAGCATGGATAATTTTGCAAGTAGAATTTCAAGGCTAATCCAAAGTTATAGCTGTGAAACTTCAAACTCTAAGGCATGAGTTTGAGACCTTGCATATGAGAAGCAATGAATATGTGCAAGATTTCTTGTTAAGAGTAGTAGCAATTATAAACCAGATGAGGGCATAAGGGGATCAAATTACTTATCAAACTCTTGTTGCAAAGGTGTTAAGGAGTTTGACACCTAAGTTTGATCATGTAGTGGCTGCAATTGAAGAATCAGAAGACTTGTCAAGGTTCACACTTGACGAGTTGATGAGGTTGCAAGCACACGAAGCAAGGATCAATAGGTCAGCAGAGAAAAATGAAGAAAAGGCATTCCAAGTGAAAGGGGAGACATCTCAGACAAGGGAAGCAGACAAAGGGATTAATAGAGGATGAGGCAGAGGAGAATCTAGAGGAAGGAGCCATGGTAGAAGTAGAGGTAGAGGAAGTAGTGCATATCAAAGGCAATTTTCCAATAAATAAAGAAGCTATAGAGGCAACATTCAGTGCCATAATTGCAAGAAGTACGGGCATGTGAAGGCATATTGTTGGGCCAAAGAAAAGCAAGCAAAGTTTGCAGAAGAAACTAAAGAAGTAATCTTTTCATGGCTCATTATGACACTAATGATGCTACAAACAGTGTATAGTTTGTGGACAGTGGTTGTTCTAATAATGTGACAAGCGAGAAATCCTTGTTCAACGAGTTGGATGAATCAAAGAAAATGAAAGTCAAGCTTGGTGATGATAAAGAAATTCAAGTTGAAGGCAAGGGCACCATGGCAATCGTCAAAACTAATCAAGGTAAGTTAAAACTCTTGCATAATGTGCAATTTGTTCCTAACTTGGCACACAATCAAGGTAAGGTAAAACTAGCGCTTTGTCATCTTCAAAAGCTGAATATGTTGCTACAACTTCATCAGCATGTCAAGGAATATGGCCAAGGAGAATATTGTCTGGTCTTGGTCAATATCAAAGAGAAGAAATTAAAACTTTCTGTAATAATAAGGCAACAATTGCATTGGCCAAGAATCCAATTTATCATGGAAGAACAAAGCACATAGATATTTGAGTTCATTTTCTGAGTTCTTATTGTTTCTATCTTAAATATTTTACTATTTCCCAACAACAATAATTCGCTTTTGGGTTTTAATATCATAAGTTGGTTCACTGGTAGTTTTTAAATACTAAAATCCCTTTCAATTGCATTCCTTAAGGATGAATACTAATGGTTAAATAATTCACTAGGCCTTCGCGGTGGATTCCTTTAATACTCTTTCAAGTGCTATCGCTCTCCTCTAGAAGGTATAATGAGTGAATCTAGATTTTAACGTAAATTCATCTTCAAGGGGGAGTAGAGATATACTCCTTGTTATCATGTCTTTTAACTCCTACTCTACTTCATTCTTATAGTGGCTTGAAATATTTGGGCATATCAATGACAGTGTTCTTATGTGCTCAAAATTGTTGGATCTATAATTAATTCCTTTATCCAATATGCAGTGAAATATCTTAAAACTTGATGTGAATGGTTGTATATTATTAAGAAAAGCTTGTGTTTTCATGTGAAATGATGAGAATAGTTTTTAAGATTGGTTGAATCTTTGTTTACTTATCTTTGGCATACATATCTTATTCAAAGATAAAAAATTGTGGGTTCATATATCTTATGCTTTAAAAAGGGGTGAGAAATAAATTTGATAATCTTTTTTAAGACCGTTTTGAGTGATGCCATAAAAGGGAGGGGGTAATATGATGCAAATCTTATAAACCTCTTTCTGCATTTATGTTTTGTCATCATAAAAAATGGGGAGATTGTTGGGTTTGGCCTCTAAGGTCAAGTTGAGTTTTGATAATGGCAATAATGATTTGTGCTTTCTAATGAACAGTTTTCTATATACATGTTTTCTCCTGGTCGAGAACTAGCAGTAGGCATGAAAGAACTAGAGCGAGAGGATGGCAACTCATTAATCTTTTATATAACCCACGAGTGCATTCATTTTGGGTTACTTCGTCTACATGATAAAGTTACTGATTGTAGACCAATTATGTCTTCATTAGTATTCATGCTTAGTAGCAATTACCTCTGCCACTTGCATATTTGGAGGCCAAGCAGAGTGTAAAACAAGGGGGGGGGGGGGGGACAGATTTGAATGCAATCGAATGGAGATCTGTTGAAGTTGGAATACGGTGTCTCAATTAGTGAATTATTTCCTTGCTAATTTATTTGAAGTAATGTAGAAACAATAAGGCAGGAAAAAAGGTTTGATTTCTCTCATTTTTTATCTAATCTTGCCTTATGATATATCTAATTTATATTAAACTTCCCTGAATCGTCATTTTTTTTTTTTGAATTCTTACATAAGTATTTTTAAATATTTTAAACACACGACTAATCAATTTCGTTCAGTATATATAAATTTTTTTTCTTTTTTAAGAGTGCTTATGGTTTTGAATAGTCACCTTCTAACATTGTAGAAGACCGTCACTTGAGTTACAAGCTTATGGTTTTGAATAGTCATCTTCAATACATGCTTATGAATCCACGAAGAGTGAGTTACAAGCTTATGGTTTTGAATAGCCATCTTCAATACATGCTTATGAATCCACGAAGAGTAAGTTATCGAAGAAACAATCAAAAAGAAAAGCTTTTTCCATTTGGCACCCCACTTCGGTCTCAATCAATACTTCTTTTACCCCGAAGAATTGGTTAATATGCTGAAAGGTGACCTGTAGCAACCTTAATTAGTCTCCAAAGAACTTATTAACAAAGCATGTGTAAAAATGATAACAAATTCAGAAGATTGTTTTTAGGAACCAGGAATTCTTTGCGTGATGTTTGGTATAGGAAAAATTTAGTTTATCAAGTACTCAAAAATTTATGTTAAGGGTATTTGAGTATAATAAATATAAAGAATTTAAAATTGGTCTTATATAAAATCTAAATAATATAAAAATATCAATTTTTTATTTATCTTATACTCAAATTTTTTATATAAAAATTTATAGATATTTGAAAAACTATGTTACCAATGTACCAAATGCATCCTTGTAGTCAAAGTGTTAATTCTGTGTTAAGAGAAATTAAAAGAGTGAAATAATTAATTTTAGTTTTTTCAAAAAATAATCCTTTCTAGAATTTTTTTCTAATCGGTAGAATTTTACAAGTGAATCAAAGGGACAAAGTAAACATACAAACATAGTCAAATTTAAATGCAATAAGCAAAGATGCTAAGGGTGAAGAAAAGTGCAAAGTGCAAAGAGAATTTATATTGGTACAGCTATAACCTGTGCTTGTATATGCTCCCCAAGCTTTTTTTTTTTTTTTTGGTTTCTCTGTTTCTTTAGAATTTTTCACTATTTCTTGAGTAGTTTTTATTAACCCTAATCTCTCCAAACTAAATTAAAATATTTTAATCTTCCTCTTATTACAACCCACTAATGATAATAAATCTTCTCCTAATTAAATTCACAGCCCAAATCAGAGCCATCTTACTCTAAAGAAAAACACAAAAGTCTCACACTCTCCTAGGTAGAGTATTTCTTACCAGAATAACAACGATTCAACGCTACTCATTGAGCTAAACAAACCAAAAGTCCAAAACGATATTCAAAACAAAGAAGAATGAATAATTAATAGAAAATAGACACTTTACGTGTTTGGTACGACAGCAATAATGTGAAATCTGGTTCCGTAGCTCATGGCTCATTGAATAGGAAATAATCTTTGAAGTTTCTTCCCTTTATTTCGAAGACTTCATTAATGGCTAGAGTTGACTAGGAGATGCCTAAATTTGTCTCCAGGGAACTTTTAAACACGGAAAATTCTTATCTCTTTGTTAGTTGATTGTGTCAATAAAAGCCTATTGAAATAAGTGTTTGACCTCATGATACTTACACACTTATTTTTGATAAATTTTTATGCTCTGTGGAAGAAATGTATTTTTTTTTATATAGAAAAGATGTGAGTCATGATGTAACAATTAGTTAGTTGTAAACTATTTAAGTATCAGTTTTAATATATCAACTCAATGGTTAACCATTGATGTATTTTTTATTTTATTACTCTTTAATTATCCATACACACTCTTTCTCTTATTTTAAAATTATTTTGATGACTCTAAAATGTAATGTGGCAATTTAATAAAATTCAATTAAATAATATTGATAAAAATAAAATAAAATAAATTATGTAATGAATCACAATAGTGAGGTTTAAAAAGTACACATATATAAGATAATATATGATAAAATGTCACAATAAGATAAAATATATAGTGTTTGACTACAATTTAATATATCATGTTGTATATGATATGCGTGTTATAAATGTATCAAATGTAATATGATTTTATTTTTAAATTATCAGTACTTTATTTGATAACAATATTTATCAAAGTTTAAGAAGTATATATATGAAAAATGACATGTTAGAATATTGCAATAGGACAAAATATGTAATGTTTGAGTACAATTTGAAGTAATGTGCTATATATGCTATGAGTGTTACATATGTGTATACTATGATAGAAGTTTATTTTTGAAGTATCGGTGCTTTATTTGATAATTATATTTATTGAGGTTTAAGAAGTATCAACGTGGAACATGACAAGATAGAATGCTGTAATAAAATAAAATATATAGGTTTGAATATGATTTGAAGTGTCACGTCATATATGATATAAGTTTTAGATATATATTAAATAGCATGCAACTCTATTTTTGAAGTATTTATACTTTATTAAATGAGATAAGTTAAAAAAGTTGTTACAAAATTTATTTAATGGATTGGATTAATTAATTATTTTTTCTTCTTTTTAGTAAATATTGTAATCATTAATTATTTATTCATTAAAATAATCAAAATAAATCAAATTAATATCGTTTTAAAATAAATGAGTTGTTGATTTGTGTTGGGTTTAACCCTTAATTAATGAGTTATGAGTCATAATGGCCCACATATAACAACTCATTTAACCATTTATAACTCAACCTAAAACCTCCCAAACTAACCATTTGCCACCCCTAGTTGTATAAAATTAAGGGGAAAATATATTTTGCCACCCTGATCTATGTGTGTAATTGCAGTTTCCCCCCTTTTCTTTTAATTTGAGCAATATCCCCCCCCCCATTCTTTATTTTTGTGGCAATCTCCCCCCTTCCATCTATTTTTATTCTTAAATATAATATTTAAATACTTAAAATGTCTTAATTATCCCTTAATTTTTTTTAAAAAATTATTTTTCGTATTTTTAAAAATATTTTATTTTAACAAAATATTTTTGAAGAGTAATTAAGATATTTCAAATATTTAAATATTATAATTAAGACATTTTAATAATCTAAAATATGTTGAGAAATGAATTTTTGTTAAAATAAAGTATTTTTTAAAATACGAAAAATAATTTTTTAAAAAAAATTGAAGGATAATTAAGACATTTCAAGTATCTAAATATTATATTTAAGAATAAAAATAGATGGAGAGGGGAGATTGCCACAAAAATAAAGAATGGGGGGGACATTGTCCAAATTAAAAGAAAAGGGGGGAAACTACAATTGCACCCATAGATCAGGGCGGCAAAATGCATTTTACCCTAAAATTAATAGAAATCTAAAAGACAGGTAAGTAAATTGGTCCATTGGAAGTTTAGATGACATGTGGACATTAACGATTGGGCGCATCATTTGTATAGTCAATGTTTTTAAAAGTTGAATGAGTCATTGAATTGGTGAAGGGAGCAGTTCATTGATTCAATCATAATTGAACTGTGATCGACCATTAATAACATATATATAACTATTTTTATATTATATATAAT
The DNA here is from genome assembly GCA_037074535.1 of Gleditsia sinensis. NCBI lineage: Eukaryota > Viridiplantae > Streptophyta > Magnoliopsida > Fabales > Fabaceae > Gleditsia > Gleditsia sinensis. Next base: position 4,322,530 of record CM073463.1, read on the forward strand.
ATAAAATATCTAAAACATCATTGAATAATTTAATTAATTGGACATGAAAATTCTAAAACATACTGGATATTATAGAAATTTTTATCAACTTAACCCATCTAAAATGTAATACTAATATAAATTTAGTGTGATTTTACCTGATAATTTAATACTAACTCATGAGTAAATACCTTTCCTTTAATAAATTAATGAATATTGCATTTTTATAAATGAATGTTTGGTTGTTAAATGTTTAGTTATTTTAGTGGAGTATAATTAATAAATTCTTTATATTTTTACACTATAAGAACAATTGTGATAATAGGCTGGGTTTGAGTCTCAACTATCCAGACTAGTTCACTAGTTTTCTGGTTGTACCGATAGGCCATGTCTAATATTCAAAACGCGTATAGTTGTATTCCTGTAGAAGCGGCATTTATAATTTTTTCACGACTCAATTGATCCTCTCACACATCAAAGGTAAGTTATGTATGCTTACCATCTTTAATCGCCCTCGGCACCGCTAATCATTCACTAATAATAATAGCCCAAAATCACATCCTGAGCCTCACTCTATTAGAAGTCAAGAAGTATCGTATACGTAAATCTTAGATACGATTTGACTAACGGCCATCTGCATCCAAGACTTGTATTCCTAGAAACTGCGTGTTTATGTTTTTTCCATGACTCTTGGAGTTATATAAGAAGTTGGTCCTTAATTTCAAACTTCGAAGCTAATTCCTAGATCATGATAAGGGCTATGATTTCTTTGGCACTGCTTTCATTCCTTTCTCACTTATCATTCTCTCCGCTCAGCCTGACTTCCGATTTATCAACTGTTTCAATGACAAAGGCAACTATACAGCTACTAGTGCCTACCACACCAACCTCAATATCCTTCTTTCAAATCTCACTTCCAACACACAAATTGACTACGGCTTCTACAATATCTCTCATGGCCAAAACCCTGACAGAGTTAGCGCTATTGGACTCTGTAGAGGAGACGTTAAACGAGATGCTTGCCGTAGTTGCCTCAACAATTCTTCAATCCTTCTCCCTAAGTTGTGCCCAAATCAAAAGGAGGCAATGGGAGGCTACAATGAATGCATGCTACGATACTCAAACCGTTCAATTTTCGGGGTAATGGAAGATCAAATTTCGATCCATATTTATAGCTTAAACAATGCAACAGATGTGGACAAGCACATTCTAACGGTTAGCGACTTAATGGCTAAAATAGCAAGCAAAGCTGCAGCTGGTGACTCTCGTCGTAAGTTTGCGACGGGAGATGAAACAGGTTCTGACTTTCAAACTGTATATGGTCTTGCTCAGTGCACACCTGATTTGTCTGAACAGGATTGCAGCGATTGCTTGGTCCAAGGTGTCTCAGAAATCTCAAATTTTAAGGAAAAGATAGGTGGTTGGGTTATCAAAAATAGCTGCAATATTGCATTTGATAGTAGCCGCTTCTATGATCTCGTAGCTGATGATTCAGAACAAGCCCCTCCTCCTCTTCCTCTATCTCCTTCATCCACCAAGTTAACTTCTTCAAAAGGTACCTGTCAACTTCCATTTCATACATTTATTATTTATAAATCAAATTATTAAGATCCATTTCCTTTTGTGAAAAACGAAAAGAAAAAAAAATTCTTTAATTTTTTTAAAATACTGTTCATAAGTTTAAAAGCTTAATTCACCTAGATCACACTATTATGTTTTCAAATAGTATTTTTAAAATTTACATTTAACAAATTTTTTGTTTTAAAAAATTAATTTTTAACATTATTTTTAAAAAATTTATTTTTAAAAAATAGCAAAATAAAAACATCTGAAAACACTTTCAAACAATCTCTTTATAATTTCAAATTTTGGATTAAGTTGGGACCTAAGTTCATCTTATTTTCAAAATTTCTCTTTAGAATTAAATCAAAAGTTTAATATTTGAGTTCTAGCCTATCTAGTTTTCAAAGTTTCTAATTGACTTCAAGCTCGACTAAAATAGAAAAGTTTGGGTTTGATCCTTGACTGATAAAAGGCTTACTTTCAATCTAGGTTCAAACTTGACTTAAATAAAAAAAAAATCTAGATTTGAGATTAGGCACAACTCATTTTCAAAATCTCTATGTGGTCCAGCTTGACTTACATAAATATGTACCAACTTGAGCTTGGGCTTAGACCTCTCTTGTTTTTTTTTTTTTTTGAATAAATAGAATACCATTATTGATACACGATGATAAAATATCAAACATCAAAGCTAACAAAAAAGACATATAAGATAAATATATTTTGTAACTTTTAAAGACACAAAAAATAAGTATATGATTAAAAAATAAAGAGAATCCTTTTTCATATCAAATATTATATCTCAACATTTTAAATACATAGCTAATGCAACATTAAAAAAAAGACAGAAAAAGAGGCACGTATTTTTGAAGAAACAACACACTTCTTAATTTTTTTTTAAATTATTTATTTCAAATTTTTTTTACTCAATCACAAACAGTGTTATAAATATAATCTTATTCTACTTATATATGAGTCTAGAGTTATAGATATAAATTCAATGCTATAAATCTGAACAAAAGAAATACAAATATTTAAAACTTCAAAACTTTTTCTAATCAAAAAGGAAAAATCTTTTTTAAATAAAGTAAAAAAAATTTCTGAATAGAGAAAAAAAATTAAAAAGAAGTTATTCTTTTCTTTTTAAATTATAAGTATAATCTAGATTAGTGAAAAAATTCAAAAAAAAAAAACTTCTTTCTCACAAAAAAAAAGATATATATATAATTCCTCATTTTTAAAAATATTCAGCAAAAGAAACAAGGTTAAAATTTCAATACCCTAAACTTTAAAAAATGTGGCACACCCTTTTTTTTATTTGCTTTTGTAATAAATTTAATGCAAAAAATGTACTAAAACTCAATCTGCATGCCACAAAACTCAAATTACAAAAATGTAAATCTAAAAATCCTAAATTTTAAATATAAAAATCCAAGTCTCAAAACTCAAAACTCCAAAATCTCAAACCTTAAAACCTTAAATTTCCAACCTTAAAATCCCAAATCCCAATTGTCAAAACCCTAAACTTTAAACTTCAATACCCTAAACACCAAAAATCTAAAACTCTAAATTTTGAAATCTAAATCTTAAAATTTCAAAACTTTAAATTTTAAAATCCAAACACTCTTGGTATTTTGGACATTGAGATTCTGAGGTTCAAGGTTTAAGGTTTAGAGTTTTTGACATTTGAAATTTAGGGTTTTCAATTTTTTTTTTAAATTAGGCATTTTGGAGTTTGGAGTTTAGGTTTTGGGTTTTGGAACTTTGATATAGTGAGTTGATGTGAAAGATAAACATCACGCAAAGACTAGAAGAAAAGTTTTTTGAAATTGATTTATTAACTAAAAAAATACTTAAACTTAATGCAAAATAACATATTTATAGAACTCTAATTACTGCTCTTGAAAACTCTAGGACACTCCTAAACACATTAGGAAACATCAAAATATTAAGAACTCCTAAATAAACTAGGAAACATTAAAATATTAAATACTCCTACAAGTCTAAATAAATATTAAAATAATAAAAATAAAATGAAATGAAATAAACAAAATAATTCTAAGCAATCCTAATGCCCAAACAACTCTACGAAAGACCCCTTCTCTTGAGAAAAACTCATTCTTGAGTTAGAGTCCTATATCTAAACTTGCTACCTACCACATGAAGAAACTGACCTATCGATAGTTTGTCCGTGAGCCGATATTAGATTTGGTACATCACCCATTGTCTTTCTAGTTTCTATTTACGTTTGGGCTTAAAACAACAAACCGATCTTCAAAGTATCGTCCCTAATGCTAAAATCTGAGATCCATTCTTAACTCCAAAGCTTTCAATGCTACCCCATCTTGAGGCCTCAACTATTTGATCTTCTCCATGAGAAACGCCACTTGCTTCAACTGAGTTGTTGGCCACTCAAAGATGAAAAAAGAAACTCTCAAAATTAATTCATTAACTAAAAGTACTTAAACATAATATAACATATCATATTTATAGAACTCTAATTGAGGCTTCTAAACACTCTAGAACTCTTAGACACACTAAGAATTAAAATATTAAGAATTTATAATCACACAAAAAAACATATATTTAAATATTCAAGACTTCTAGTAGCATAAGGAAACATTAAAATTAAAATATAAAACAAAATAACAAAACTAAAAATTAAGAAACTACTTAATAAATAAATATATTTTAAACAAGCCTAATACCTAAACAACTCTACATCAAGTTTTGAAATTTAGAGTTTAGATGTTTGAAGTTTGAGATTTTGGAATTTTAGATTTTGAGGTTTATAATTTAGAGGTTTGGGATATGGAATTGTAAGGTTTGAGAATTGGTGTTTGGTATTTGGGGTCTTCTTTTAAATTTACTATTATCATATTTACCATATTGTCACCTTGAAAACAAATGTTTTAAAATAGGTATTTCTGATTAAGATGTTTCCAGTTTTATGTTTTTAAAATAAGAATTTTGAAAACTATTTTAAAACAAAACTCTAAAAAACAATATTGTCAAATATGTTTTTGTTTAATTTTCAAGAGATAAAAATTGTTCCTAAAACACTTTCTAAACTGGCCCTATATTGACAAAGTTTCAAAAATCTTGTTTTCTGAGTGGTTTTATATGTACCGTCAAGAAATATCTTTATCAGCTCTAAGGATGTTTGGTTTTTGCAGGAAATATCAACACTTCAAGAACTATCATTGTTGTAGTTGTGTCGACTGTTGCCTTTATTGTACTTCTTTTCTTGATCTACATCTATCTTGGAGTTAGAAAATCAAAGAAAACCAATGAAAGTAAGTCAAAATAATGTTTTTCATGAGCACTTTTTTGTGCACCATATTAATTGTTACAAAAATAGTATATTTACTATAACATAACAGTAAATAAATAAAAATTATTAAGTAAAAAAACTTAAATATTTACAGATTGAAGGAGAAAAAAAAATAATGGAGAAAGGGAGATTGGGGAAGGGGACAAGATGTGGGGGGAGGAGAACATCTCATGTATCAGTGACATGGGCCATTTTAATGATTAAGATTTTGATGTTTATGTCAAATATGCATCTAGTCTGCCAACTTAGCACCACTTAATGCAAATTTAATGGTACTCTAATGGTAGATTATAGGAATTGAATTCTAAACTTTTAAAACTAAATCATTAATTAAAGCTTCAATATTTTACAAAACTATGAAATTTCATTGTATATACAAAAGCATTTCCTAGGAACAGAGCAAAAACAAGCTCTTTGTGACCACCCTAAAGAATCTTTCGTTTCCTATGTCTTTTGATCGCTTCAAAGCTGTCCCCGCGGGCATGCGCTTTGCTTTTTCTTTTCTTTCAAGGAGATTCCCTTTCTTTCCATCAATCTTACATCTCGTTTGAAAGAACTCATTTGTTTGTTCTCCTTCTCAGTTATTGAAACTAAACCTAATGGTGATCCTGATGAGTCAATCCAATTTGACTTTGACACCATCAGACTTGCTACAGATGACTTCTCCGAAGACAATAAGCTTGGGCAAGGTGGATTTGGACCTGTATACAAGGTTAAATGACAGTATCACGATAAGATGAATATCACCACTTTCTCTGGTAACTTTGCTAAACTCTAATTTATTTCCAGGGTACACTTTACAATGGACAAGAAGTTGCTGTTAAAAGGTTGTCTATGGGTTTTGGGCAAGGAAATTTGGAATTTAAGAATGAAGTGTCATTGTTGGCCAAACTCCAGCACCGCAATTTAATAAGACTACTTGGTTTTTGTTTAGAAGGAGAAGAAAGGATACTTATCTATGAGTTTCTTCCCAATAAAAGTCTTGATTACTTTATATTTGGTAAGTTAGTGATTTAGCTTAATTTTTCTTGAATGACAAAATAATGCATATTCTAGGCATAGTTTTAAAAGATCATAATTAAGAGAGAATTTGAATATTGCAGATCCAAACAAGCATGCACAATTGAATTGGGAAATGCGCTACAAAATAATAGGAGGCGTTGCTCGTGGCCTACTTTACCTTCATGAGGATTCTCGATTACGTATCATTCATCGTGATCTCAAAGCAAGTAATATTCTTTTAGATGAAGAGTTGAACCCTAAGATATCAGATTTTGGCATGGCAAGACTATTGGATGAAAGTCAAGGAAATGCTAGTAGAATTGTTGGAACCTTGTAAGTATCATTGGCCTTAGCAACTTATTATGAAAACACTTTAGAGATATTTTATACATTGTTATCTTTTACTTTTTTTATGAGATTATTATATAAGATACTTATAAGTTATCATGGTAGTTAAGGTTATTATAATTGGTATGACAATTGAAAGTTGTCATTGAAATTGTAGAATTAGTATTTGATAAAAGTGAACAAATTTAAAGCTTGAAGGATATGAGACATCCTTATTGTTTTCAAGTGGTACGAGATACCATGTGAAATAGTACTATCCTATGCTTGGTATTTGAATGACATATGATATCTTGCATATTGATGCACCAAACATATGTTTGATACATACCAAATACAAGCATAGTAGATGCTTCACACCTAGATGTTGGGATGAAAATGACAGTGTACCAAATGACTCTTTAGTAACATTTATGTCTAATTAAGTTTTCTTCATATTAACATGTAGGGGATATATAGCACCAGAGTATTTAATTCATAGACAATTCTCAGTAAAATCCGATGTCTTCAGTTTTGGTGTATTAGTTCTAGAGATTGTAAGTGGCGAGAAAAATAATGGCATCTTTCGTGGGCAGAATGTTCCAAGTCTACCAAACTTTGTAAGTCCCTCAATTTATTTTCATTTTCCATTTTATCTTCCTTTTGATTTTTTACAGGTACTGGATTAGAAGATTGTGTATGCCATAGCTGGCCTACTGGATTAGAAGATTGTGTATGCCATAGCTGGCCAACATGAAATTGCAGAACTAATTGTGTACTAATATTTCAATTCTACTATTGATGAGGAACTTTTTGCAGGTTTGGAAAAATTGGAGGGAAGGGACAACCTCAAATATACTAGATCAAGTATTACTCAATGGTTCAAGAAATGAAATAATGAGATGCATACACATTGGGTTACTCTGCGTTCAAGAAAATGTGGCTAGTAGGCCAACCATGGCTGAAGTTGTACTTATGCTTAGCAGCTCCTCTTTCACTCTCCCATTACCATCTCAACCTGCATTTTTAATGAATTATTCAGAGGCAACAAGATCAAGTGAACGAGAAAGTAACTCTGCTCAAGCATCTGTAGATGAGAACACAATTACTGAGCCATCTCCTCGCTAGATGTTGGCCTTTTGACCACATAAATATGAAAGAGTTTCAACTCTATGTATCAATAATTCATATGCTAAGTGGTGCAATGAGCACTAGCAAAGAAGTCAAGTTTCTCTTAGGATTTTTTCAATTTTGACGCATGACTATGAATTAAGATTTGCTACCCAATTACAGTGGCTCATCTTCATTGCATGCTTGGCTCTTTATAAGTACTATAATTTGTCTTTAATATTAGCTGTACCTCGATCAAAACTAGAGATATTATTCTACAAATTAAATAATTATATGAATAATAATATTGGTTAAGTATTTCTGTATTATCCTGTGGATTCTAGCGAATATATTTGTTTTAATGGATATATTGTATGCAAAATGTTTGAGTCTTTTTAAAAGTAAACGTCTTTTATTTACACAAATGTGTTCTAATTTAATTATGGATAACAAACTTAATGATTTTAAAGTGTAAATGAGATTTTATTAAGAGTAAGTGTATGCTTTCGTTGTGAGGAATATTTTGCATGAAATGTGATGGAAATTAGGTACATGAGATTTCCAACATATTTCTTAAAATAAATTGGTTTATTTGAATTTTCAATTTCTTTTTCTTTTTGTTGCATTAAAAATTCCAAGAATGTCTCTCTAAAAGAAAAACCTGCCCCTTTGAATTTTTGAAAATACCCTTCTATAAAATAAATAAAAAAGCCTGAAGCATGAAAAGAAAATCACGCAATGAGGGGGAAGCTTCATGCTTCTTCTCATGATTCCATTATTTCTTGCCAAATCTAGCCATAATGAAGTTCCATCTTGAAGCCAACTACATCACCATAAGCCAGCAAGAAGTATAGCTTCTTTTCAGTCAAAATTGTAGAAAGAAAGGCAGCAGAACAGGGGCGCGGTTAGCTTGTGTAAGACCTCCAAAATGGATTTTTTTCGATGTTTTTCAAGCTTCTAGGTTAGGGGTTTTGTTAAGGACATAGAGCATAGAATATATGACGAATTTTTTGGCAAGATAACATGATTTGGTGCCTAAATCGTGCTAAATATTCTATGGTGAATAGAACATGAACACTTCCCAAAGTTGGTATTTATACAATCCAAAATTATTAAGTTGAAGAGAATGCTTTTGAGGTGTTGGTAACTGGTTTTGTTTAAAGAAAAAACTATGTTAGATAAAGCTCAAAGTTGGTGAATAAATAGAAAAAATTGTAGCATGAAGTAAAGTTATAGTTTAACTCTAAATTTTTATGCTATGAAATATGTCCATGTGATATAAATTTTCAGCTATTTTTTTATGCTAAAATATTGTCTTGGATGATGCATGTTTTGGATGGCTTGGTAAAGAATATGTGAACATATATGAAAAATTTCTTAGAGATAGCAAGTCATAGGAAATTAGCATATAAGAGGATTTTGAGATATATTAGATTGACTTGGAAGTTGGCAAAGCGAGATAAAGATATCGATAGGGGCGCTTTGTGCTCCTGTAAATGTATTATGTATATATGTGTGTACATGTGCATGTGTGCATATATATATATATATATATATATATATATATATATATATATATATATATATATATATATATATATATATATATAGTGGGTGCAAGATTAAGAATTATGTTACAATGTTTATTGAGATTTATTTGTGAATGGTACAGGGATTATTAGACATGTTAGAATTCAAGAGAGCTTGTATAGTTAAATAATAAAAGGTTCCTGTGCACGGGTACCTTGGAAATGGGGAATTAAACAATTTAAGTATGGATGCATGTATATACAACATACTTATCTGTGCGAAGGTTGACCTTAATTGTGTAAAGAAAACTCCAAAATGAATGTGCTTTGGAGCATTAGCATGACATGGTTGATGGCGAAGAGTAAGCATGGAAACACGGATCCATGATGTGTAGAAATAATCTATGTGAATAAAAGGTTTAATGGCCCATGATAAAGGATTTGGAAAGATATTTGATTGAATGATCATGAAGGTTTATCCTACATGAATGTGTGTGTATGTATATATGTAAATATTCTTAATATAGGTTATTTGAGTTATACAAAATTATACTAATGGTCTAGATGCACATTATGAGTCGTAAAGATATGAATGATATTTAAGGTTGTATGATTTAGGAATATAATTATTTGGAATGTGGCCAATGGTTGCTTGATATTGAAAATTTATGTGGTAATAAACTTAAGGAAAAGAGTTACAATGAGGCTTAATAAGTTATATGAAAAAAAGGGGGTGGGGTATATAAATAAAGTTAAATGTTAAATTATACATAATGAGTTATGTTGAAACTTTTATAGTATACGTAAGCTTGTAAAATAACATTTGAAATTTGTATTAAAGACTTTTGATTTATAAATGTGTAACTCCTGGTGCTAAACGATGAATATGTCAATGAATGATGGAAAAATAAAGTTTATTGATGCCTAGTTGGAAATGCAACAATTTAGGAAAGATATCATAATACGATGAAATTCGTGATACTCTCTGGTGTATGCATATGATGTGAAAATGATATGATATAGATTTGAGGATGATACTATACTTAAGTATGACATGAATGAATATGAAAAAAATTTCATGGAACATTTATGTCCGTAGTGGTTGATATGCTAGATATTGTAGAAATCAATAGTATGTTTTTATCCCAATCCATGTCTATCATGAACTTTATGTACAATGAGTTTAAATTAAAATGTACTAAACATAAGATTTATAAGAATATTGTAGGAAAGAACGAATATATATATATATATATACATATTGTAAGAACCAGGTTTTTTTTTTATATGCGTTCAGTTTTTTCTTGGTTTATACTACAAGTGAATTTCCTTAATCTTACTAAGCCATAAGAATAAAATACCACATATTTATATAATCACTCCACAAGAGGTTACATCAGTATTAGAGTTATACAAGAGTAACACTAGATATACTGAAACACTAGGAATTATTCTCTCAAAAATATACACTGGTTATATTACATAATGTACATCCTACTGACTAGGCCCTGGCCTAGCACCACAACCCTAGGGTGCATGGGGTGATAAAGGGGGTGGTGCCGATGCCAGGATCTCTACTACGTTCATTATTATTACATCTTGTAAGATGGTGAACTGGCCTAGGAGGGGCACGTCCACTACCTGTACCTTTACCATCAGTGTAGGCATCTCAGTTGCTATTATCTGAACACATTACCAAAATTAATGAGAATAAAATCTCAATAAGTCTAACATTAACAATTTATTATGAAAGTAAAACAAGTGACGTGTTCAGCTGTATAGGCTATAGAAAACATTATTTAAAACTATAATCAGTGCATATAATATAAAATGATTAAAATGCATACACCAAAAATTTCTCGGTTGTTAATAGGTCAATATCACTTGGTTAGAGTGGCCATAACCCATGGCTCACTCAAGGCTAATAGGGCGTTCCCTATCCGGTACCGTCTCACAGCCATTACAACCTCTCAGGTCACCTTACCACCACAAAGTACCACATGTCGCCGGGTCACCTTGCCACCATAAGGGCCATCCCAATATTTCATTTTAAGATATAGGTGTATCACTCACACATCACACCATCACATATGCCACTTATGCTTTTAAGCATTCACTTCATATGCATCACATACACCTTTGAGATCATGCATCTCATGAATATACAATTTACCCATATATCATACATGCCTTTCACTAGGTCATGCACTCTCATATTTTCATTAATGCAACATATATACAACACACACACATGCCTCATCTGCATATACCTCATCCATTTACCATGCAAGTATTTCAGACATGCACACACTTCTCATTCATATGCATCTCATCAATGCATCTTGTATACATCTCACACACATCTTATCTATATGAATATCATCAATGCATCATGCATCCATCTCACATACATCTCATCTATATGATTCTCATCAATGCATCATTCATCCATCTCACATACATCTTATCTATATGCAATATGTGATTTAATTTCTCATAATAAAAGGTTATAATTCACACTACAATGCTGTCACGGCCCCAAATGATGGAACACATGACCGGCACAGCATAAGGGTTTCCCCCTAGCCGCAAGCCTAACACATAGCATGCACAAACATCCAGCATACAATCCAGAGTACATAATAAATATAACTGGCCACATATGCCACATCCAATATAAGAAAATACTGTATATATATACATATATATATATATATATATATACATATATATATATATATACATATATATATATATATATACATATATATATATATATATATACATATATATATGTATATATATATATACATATATATATGTATATATATACATATACATATATATATATATATACATATATATATATATATATATATATATATATATATATATATATATATATATATCTCATGAATCCAACATCTGGGATTCAACTTGGCCCATGGCCTCATAATATTCATATAATTCAATTTGACCCAAGGCCTCATAATACCAACATCGTTGTAAGTAACTATTTTCCAAACAACACATCAAAATACTCAAGAAGCGAGGATCCTGCCTGTTAATTCATGGAGATACACTAGACATAAACTAAACTAGACAAACAGTATAAAAGAGCATTGCCCAAACTGGGGCTCACCAACACTATCTTCAGCCTCCTACGAAGCTGTAGCTGGATTAAATTCTCTTTGACTATCTGTGGGGAGGAAACAGAAGAGGGGTGAGATCACCACATCTCAGTGAATGGATAAATCACACTATAACAGAAACAGGGCAAACCAAGCACGAATGTTTCGCAATGAGTTTAATAATTGCAACATTAAGCATTTAACCATAATTTATTGAAAGAAAAGCTAAACAATTCAAATGTATGTTCAAAAGATAAAACAGAATTAAATCAGTAACCGTAAAGCAAATCAATTATGCATGGTAAGTAATAAATGTAATTATTTATGCAATAACAATGATGAATGAGATATTTTAGAAATATTTAATCTTTAAGAAAAATGCACTAGTTTATTGGAGGTTTTTCCTAACAGATCTATCATCTCCCCCAAGCACACAGCAAGGGTAGGGTAATCACTGTAGGCATAGACATAAGTCCACCCTAAATTCTCCCAAGCACACAGCAAGGGTAGGGTAATCACTGTAGGCGTAGACATAAGTCCACCCTAAATCCCTGTGTCTTAGGCAGTCATAGGCCCGTCACAGTATCCTAGGCCGAAGCCTTCACATGACCATGGTGCACCAGGGCTAGCACTACCTGCGGCTAGCTAACAGTGATCTAAAAGGGTCCCTCCAATAGAAAACATTTGAAATATGCTATATTCAAAGAGTTTAAAGTAAAACATTTCAATAACATTACAATAAAGCTATAATTCTCCATCTAGCTCTTTTCATGCATAAAATTCCGTTCAAAAATATGTTTCATCCATGTATTCCCATGGAGACCTTTATCATCATAAACTTTCCCTTTAAACATAGATCGTCCGTAGATGTCGCATAGATGCTCATCATGCATCAAATCATTTTAAACATAGATCGTCCGTAGACGTCGCATAAATGCTCATTATGCATCAAATCATTTTAAACATTTTCATGGCTAACTTAGTTCATTTCTATGACTAAGTTTGCATTTCTATAAATCTAGCTCAAATGGAGAATTATCAGTCTAGATGCTTGCCCTGCATACCTAGGGTTCAACTAGGATTGAAATTTATAATTTCTAACATGGTTGGAACATATTGGTTTTCAAAGCGGTAAAACAATTTAACATACATTCCAACTAGTTAAAATCATACGAGAGAGTTATAAACTGAATTCATAAAGCATGTGCTATAGTATGAAAAACCCACTCACAAGTAAGGGCTCCAGATTGGACAGCCCTAAAATCCTCGTTTTTGGTCTGAATTCGGTAAAACAGACCCCAAAATCGAGTCCGGAAGGTCCAAAAACCTTAAATGAGCTTGGTTACTGTTCACCGCCGGAAAACACTATTCACGCCTTTTTTTGGATATCACTATTCACTCACTATGCATGCACTATTCCTCTCCGTTTTTTTTTCTTCTTCTTTCTGATATTTCGTCGCCCCCGGTTTTCGTTTTACGGTTTCGTTTTTTTTTTAATATAATAATAATTATTAAATAATTAATAATAGGATTTTCTTTTATAAAAATTCATATAAATTCTGTTTTTCATCATAAAATATTCCAAAAATTTCTAAAAATTTCCATTCTCATAAATCTTTAGTTAAACTCTTAAAGTATGATTTTACTTAATAAAAATCATAAGAAAACAAATTTCTAAACAAATATCTTTATTCATATTAAAAGAAAGAGTATTTCTAAAAATACCATAAAAATTCAATAGAGGCCGGTATAATTATTTTAAGCAACACAATATTTCTTTTACTTAAAATTCCACTTAATTTTAACAAGTCATAATCATTTCTACATAAATAAAAATATATTTGCTATACAAAATACTATCATTTAAAAATAAAAAGTACGCGCCAAAACATAAATTCTCCTATTTCTTTTATAATTCTTTAATCCATGTAATAAATATACATATTTTCTATGGTTCTTATCTCCATTTTCAATATTCTCTCTTTTATTCTAAATTTCCTTTAATTGGAATTTTTGTTAAATTTTACGGTTATTACATTCTTCCCCCCTTAAAGAAATTCGGTCCCCGAATTTCATCACCACAGTTGCAGATAAATACTAACCTCATTGTTCAAATAAATGCGGATATCTGGCGCGTATATCATTTTTCCTTTCCTAAGTGGCTTCCTCAGAAGAGTGATTTTTCCATATCACATTTATTGTAGATATTTCTTTTAACCATAACTTCTTTACTTGTCTGTCCACCATTGCTACTGGTTGTTCCTCATAGGTTAAATCTTTCTGTAACTGAATCTATGGACACTGTATAACATGTGTAGAATACGGTAAATATTTCTGTAGCATAGACACATGAAAAACTGGATGGACATTACCCAATTCAGGTGGTAAAGCCAAACCATAAACCACTGAACCGATCTTATCAAGAATTTCAAATGGTTCTATATACCGAGGGTGTAACTTTCCTTTCTTTCCAAATCTCATTACCTCTTTCATTGGTGAGTCATTAAAGAATATGTGATCACCAACTGATAATTTCTAATGCTCAATATTCATGGTCCTTATAGACTTTTGACTAGTATTGAGTTACTTGTATTTCTTTTTCTAATCAATTTTCACTTTATCAATAACATCTTATAATAAATATAACTCCACTGAGTCATTTAACAGAACATTTGTAACACCTCTTACATAAGGCTTAAATCTTCTAATATCATTTTATTATAAACAAATTCTGCTAAGAAATCTCCTACCAATCTCAAAAACATATGCTTGAAGCATGCTCTCCAAGCTAGCATCATTAATTTAGATAAGTTATATTTTAATCTATTGCATGTTATTCCAAATTAGATTTCCAAAGTTGAACTTTTCTCAATTCACTCACATATTAAGAAACCTATGATGTTCATGTAAAACTTCAAGTGATGCCATTGTATATTGGCATGATAATTACTGCTATGAGCAAGTTCAACTAAGGACAATTAATTTCTCCAAACTTTCACTACAATAATTTAAAGATACTTAAAGCATAACTTCTAATGTATAAACACATCATTTAAATTTAGTACTATTATCTAATAAAGATCTTTAGACTTCCTGAATAACTCTCTTGAGATAATATATTCAATTCGTACTTGTCAACATACCCGCCAATGAAAATTTTCACTTGTATCTTCTTTTTACCATTATACTAGTACAATTTTTTTATCTCAGTATATCCTTATTACCTCGGGTAATCCATATTCACAATCTATAACTTCTTCTGAAATCTCTTTTCTCAACAATTATTCATACGTGAATTTCCAATCTCAACATAATGCACATCTTAAATACTAAATTCGATTTAGCATAGTATAAACCTTTAGCACAAATATCTTGATTACTTACATTATTTTCAGACATGATTCTCAGAATATTCTCCATATTTCCAAATTAATAATTCAAAGATCAATTTAAATCTTACTTTCTATATTTTATCCCTCAAGAACTTTAGTACCACTAATTCACTTTATTACATTCCTCAAAGCACCATAAGGCCATCATTTTTTTCTATTCCTTTCATCTAAAAATCGTTATATATTTCGGTGTCCAAACTCACTATTTTAAGTTATATTCTTCCAAGATTTCATTCATTAGTCACTTCTAACCAATTGAAATCACAAATTTCCTACTTTTGTCTTATCTATCTTCCAGTAAACTCAATATGTTCACATCCTCCTCTTATAACATTTTTCCATCACTATCTAATCCTTAAGCAATCCTAACATATCTTACTTTCACTATTCATATCATGTCTGCCACTTATCTATTTCAATTCACTTTTCACACATTCATATATTTTCATGACATACTATCCAAGTATCAAACATCACCCAAGTCACAATCTTGACAAACGAAATAGTCATTTACTCACTCACCTATTAGAAAACTTACGGTATTTTATGTAAAAAATTCTGCCCAAAACTTCTTAAAATGCTCTCTAAAAACAATCTGTGAACTATAGTTCTCGATCAGATATAATCGATATCAATACCTTATGACGTCTTACTATCTTATTCAAAGAAAAGTTTGAACCTATCAATAATCACCCATTTTTATTCAGGTATCTCTATCTGATATTGTAATTTTGCAAGTCTTTGATGTTCTACTTTTACCTGTTAACAAGTTAATCATCGAGATACAAAATCAACTATATCTTTCTTCACACTGTCCCACACTAAATTTCTTTTAGATCTTTATACATTTTAGTTACCTCAGGATGAATTGTATATATGGATCTATGGGCTTCCTCTAAAATTACTTCCTTAAGTTCTTCTTTATTAAATACACACAATCGCTTGCCCAATCTCAGAATTCCTTCAGAGTCTACAATAAATTCAATATCATTGCCATTCTTGACCTTATTCTCTTTACGTGCTTAATATGGGTCACAGTCATAACTACTGTATATATACATGTTTGCCGTCATTTTTTTGAAATTTTCACCTTCAATTTAGCTGATCTCCGCCAATCACTCACATAGTTGTTCTCATTATGTCTAGCCTATTCGCATAGCTCTTATAAGTATATCTTTCTCTGAGTTCTGTAAATGCACACATTAGTATCTTTATTTTCATACTCAAAATTAGGGTGTGTGCAGCGATGGAGGGAATTACATTTCGTCAATTTCGAAATGTTTGTGTCTTTTGTGGTTCCAGTCCTGGAAAGGACGGAGAATATGTGAAAGCAGCACAAAACCTGGGTATGGTGCTGGCCAGGAGAAAAATTCATCTAGTCTATGGTGGAGGTAACCGTGGGTTAATGGGGTGTGTGTCTACAGCTGTTCATGTAGGAGGATGCCAAGTTCTAGGTATTATTCCTACGGCTCTAGCTGCATCTAACATTGTAGGCAAAACAATAGGGGAAGAGTTTAGGGTTGCATCAATGCATGAGCGCATGGCTAGAATGATGAGCAATGCTGATGCTTTCATTGCCTTACCAGGGGGTTTTGGTACTTTAGAAGAGATTTTCCAAATAGTCTCTTGGGCACAACTAAATATGCACCACAAACTGATAGGTTTGTTAAACGTTAATCACTTCTTTGATGGTCTGTTATCTTTCCTTGATCATGCTGTGGAACAAAGGTTTATCCCACACTCAGCACGACGAATTCTCATCTCAGCTTCAGATGCTGAGAAGCTGATTGATGCTTTACAAGCATATATTCATGTACCTAAATGTAATAGCCGTAAAGTTAACGAGAAAGTTCAACTAAAGGAATTTAGAATAAAAGAGATAATTTTGAAAAATGGAGATTTTTAATTAAGGAAAATTTGGAATTAAAATAGAGGATTTCAAAAATGGAATTAGGACTCGGTGAAAATAAGTTATTATTTACATGGATTAAAGAATTATAAAAGAAATGTTAAGAATTTACGTTTCGGGGCAAAAATGCAATTTCTTAAAAGTTTTGGGGTTAAAATATAAATAAGAAAAATTTACAAGGACATCCCGTTAAAAGTGAAATTTTGCAGAAAGGTTCCCCGAGATATTTTAAGGGCCTCAATCACTCCGGAAGCAATCATTCGCATATGTCTCCATCTCTCTTCAGAAAAACTCTCCCCGAAAGTCCTCTAACTTCTCTCTAAGATTTCTTCGCCTACGGACCTCGGATTTCGACACCACCACCACCAACGGACTCAGGACGAAGAGTTCTTCGAATCCATCTGATTGGTTTCTGGAGAATTGGCCGGAAATTGGTCGGAAAATTGAAGGGAAAAACGGCCAAAAAGGTAACCTCCGAAACTCCTACTTTTAGTTCTCAAACGCAAAAACTGACACCGTAGATAGATCCAGAAGGCACCGAAACCTTTGGATCTCAAATTTCAGGCCGATCCACCACCGCACGCGCCCCCACGCGCCTAATCTCCCTCGGAGAGTGACGCCCACGCGCAGCTCCTCGGGCGGCGCGTGTAGCGCGTGGCATCCGAACCTCCTCGCGTTGACCTGCGTTGACCGAGCTCCCGAAAGCCAAATTTCGCAAATCCGGAGTCGTTTTCAAGGTTTTCGGACGTTCCGGACTCGATTTTGGGATTTATTTCACTGAATTCGGATCAGAAAATAGGATTTTAAGGGTGTCCAACTTTGTGCTTCAAAGAGGTGAGTAGATGATTCTTTCTATGGCTTGGTTTTACTCTTCTTGAACTTTACATTAATAAATGAGTATGATTACATGTTATTTATACTTCCATATGTTTTTGAAATGGTTTGGAAATGTCTGAAATATGTGAAATATGATATGTAGTTCAAGAAGAGTTTGATTTTGCAATAAGTTTTGAAACACATTAAGCATGTGATTTTTACACGTATTTCGCATGACATGGCAAAGAAAATATGTTATACATGTGACATTGATTTTATAGTGATATGTTTGCCTTGGATATGGGCATGTATACATGTTTCCCCTGAATGGGAAGTTTTGACATATGAGTATTTTGAGACTGAAAGTCTGTATTATAATGAGAATTTATACTGGATTATATGGCATATGTGCATATGGTATTTTTCTGTGGAGGAATCCTATTGGAAACACTGTCTGCTAACAGCAGGTGATGTTAGCCTTGGTGCGCACCTTGATTGCCTCAGCTAGCAGGGGGGTGGTGCTAGCCTCGTGTGAGGGCCAACACACGGGAGATTATATGTGAAGGAGAGCGGAATGCCTCCTATATATATGGGCGAGATGCCAGTTATGAGATGTTATTTTGCCTTCCCTTGCTGTGTGCTTGGGAAAGACCCATACAGAGTTCCTTCGCGTGTCCTCTTGAATGGTAGTAGGGCAAACCTCAGCGGGATGCTGAGTTTAGGCAAATCCTATACCACCAAAGTACGGAAGGGGTCAAACTCTTATGGTGGTTCTGATATGGGATCCTCCGAATATTTTAACAGAAATGTTTTGATGCATAGCATAATTTGATTAATAATTTTACAGTATTGAATATGATTTTGAACTTGATATGAGCATTGTTTATACAGTATCGCATACAGTTTGAAAGACTTTATTATGATTTTTGAACAGAGAATATTTGAAAATGCGGGTCCCATAAGAATGTACTTCTGAACGGTATATTTTGATATGATAAGTTTTACAATATGAGTACATCCTTATGTTGACCTGAGAAGTCATAGGAGGTGTTATCTGCTCACTGAGTTATAAAACTCACTACACGTGGTTGACATATTTTTCAGATAAAGACCCAGAATTTGGTCCCGCAGCTACTTGACTGACTAGGTGTCGTGCTTCAGTGGTGAGCCTAACTTGTTTCTAGGCTCTCAGTGTATGATATTGTAATATATTTGTACTCTAGTGTTGCTCTGAAAGTCACAGGCAGGATCCTTGTTTCCGCTGTAAATTTGATGTATATAGATTTGGCATGTATAATTATTGGTTTTTGTAAACTTGTGAACGTTGAATAATACTTGAATATGTGTTATCGTGAGATCATTTGCACTTGTGTAATGAAAAGTTTTTCGGATAGTAACGGTATTCGCGTTCGTAAAGTACGGACGTGACACTAATCCAATTACAGCTCAAATAGAATGGACAACAGACCACAGCAAAAAGCGCAAATTGGACTTGGATCTTCATCTGTAACTATAGCAAGATGTGGACATTGTTGTACCGCTTTTACTTTCTTAGGGTTATCTTAGATACCATCTTGCTAGCCATATACCTTAAGAAAGTGCTATTACTAAGTCAAAATTTATATTTTGAGAACTTAGCATATAGCTGATACTCCCTTGGAGTTTGTAATACTATCTTTAAATATTGCTTATGAACTTCTGCACTCTTGAAATATTCTAGATTAACAATAATTATAATAACAAATTAATCCAGGGATGGCTTCAATATTTATTTTATTTTTATCAAGTCCAAGAATGCAACTGGGCATTTGTCAATCCAAATGACATAACTATAAACTCATAGTGTCCATGCCGAATCTTGAAAGCAAAAAAATTTTTTTTTTAATATCCTCTTCTCTTATCCTTAATTGATGATATCTATATCAAATCAAGTTAAATTTTTTTGAAAAATGTTGAGCACTTTCTAACTGATCAAATAGATCATCTATACGAGGTAATGAGTATTTATTCCACATTGTCACTTTATTCAACTGTCTATAATCTATGTATAATCATAGTGATCCATATTTCTTTTTCACAGATAGAACTGGAGCACTCCAAGTAAAAGTACTAAGGCTTTTAAATCCCTTGTCTAACATATCTTATAACTATTTCTTTTTCAGTTCTTTAAGTCCAGTGAGTGCCATTCTATATGGAAATATAGACGCTGGCCAAGAAATAAATCAATACCAAATTCTATTTATTATTTCGGGGTAATCCTGGCAATTCCTCAGGAATTATATCAGAAAATTCTCTAATCACTAGAACTTGATTTACAGTGGTATACTTTATATCAGCATCTCTCACCACTGCCAACTATCCTTGGCACTTTTTTGTAATCACTTATGGACTGATAAAGCAGAGATTAGGTTACTGGGTATCTCATTAAGATTTCTTTGTATCAAGAGAGAAAATTCTCCAAGAATATTGAATTTAATCACCTTCAAGTGACATGTCAAAATGACAGGACATAATGCCAACAAATTCATTCTCAATATCACATCACAATCTACCATATCTAGACAACCGGGTACAACGGGTGTCAAGTTCAAAAACCATCATGATGTCACATTCAGAAACCATCATATTTGGTATCTGTCTCAATTTCTTAAATTCCTTAAGACGCATCTCGCTATAAAACAGAGATAGCCCAACCGTCACTTAACCATGCCAACATATAAACTGACTTACTTGAACAAAAAGACAACATCCTATCGAACCCCTTTAGCAGCACCGTGAGTATAAGCATGTCCGGATTCATACCCATACTCAAAGTCCTACCTAAAGGTCCGTTACTCCATGAACACAGGGAAACCTAATCCTCTGATACCACTCTGTCACGGCCCCAAATGATGGAACACATGACCGGCACGGCATAAGGGTTTCCCCCTAGCCGCAAGCCTAACACATAGCATGCACAAACATCCAGCATACAATCCAGAGTACATAATAAATATAACTGGCCACATATGCCACATCCAATATAAGAAAATACTGTATATATATACATATATATATATATATATATATATCTCATGAATCCAACATCTGGGATTCAACTTGGCCCATGGCCTCATAATATTCATATAATTCAATTTGGCCCAAGGCCTCATAATACCAACATCATTGTAAGTAACTATTTTCCAAACAACACATCAAAATACTCAAGAAGCGAGGATCCTGCCTGTAAATTCATGGAGATACACTAGACATAAACTAAACTAGACAAACAGTATAAAAGAGCATTGCCCAAACTGGAGCTCACCAACACTATCTTCAGCCTCCTACGAAGCTGTAGCTGGATTAAATTCTCTTTGACTATCTGTGGGGAGGAAACAGAAAAGGGGTGAGATCACCACATCTCAGTGAATGGATAAATCACACTATAACAGAAACAGGGCAAACCAAGCACGAATGTTTCGCAATGAGTTTAATAATTGCAACATTAAGCATTTAACCATAATTTATTGAAAGAAAAGCTAAACAATTCAAATGTATGTTCAAAAGATAAAACAGAATTAAATCAGTAACCGTAAAGCAAATCAATTATGCATGGTAAGTAATAAATGTAATTATTTATGCAATAACAATGATGAATGAGATATTTTAGAAATATTTAATCTTTAAGAAAAATGCACTAGTTTATTGGAGGTCTTTCCTAACAGATCTATCATCTCTCCCAAGCACACAGCAAGGGTAGGGTAATCACTGTAGGCGTAGACATAAGTCCACCCTAAATTCCCCCAAGCACACAGCAAGGGTAGGGTAATCACTGTAGGCGTAGACATAAGTCCACCCTAAATCCCTGTGTCTTAGGCAGTCATAGGCCCGTCACAGTATCCTAGGCCGAAGCCTTCACATGACCATGGTGCACCAGGGCTAGCACTACCTGCGGCTAGCTAACAGTGATCTAAAAGGGTCCCTCCAATAGAAAACATTTGAAATATGTTATATTCAAAGAGTTTAAAGTAAAACATTTCAATAACATTACAATAAAGCTATAATTCTCCATCTAGCTCTTTTCATGCATAAAATTCTGTTCAAAAATATGTTTCATCCATGTATTCCCATGAAGACCTTTATCATTATAAACTTTCCCTTTAAACATAGATCGTCCGTAGACGTCGCATAGATGCTCATCATGCATCAAATCATTTTAAACATAGATCGTCCGTAGACGTCGCATAAATGCTCATTATGCATCAAATCATTTTAAACATTTTCATGGCTAACTTAGTTCATTTCTATGACTAAGTTTGCATTTCTATAAATCTAGCTCAAATGGAGAATTATCAGTCTAGATGTTTGCCCTGCATACCTAGGGTTCAACTAGGATTGAAATTTATAATTTCTAACATGGTTGGAACATATTGGTTTTCAAAGCGGTAAAACAATTTAACATACATTCCAACTAGTTAAAATCATACGAGAGAGTTATAAACTGAATTCATAAAACATGCGCTATAGTATGAAAAACCCACTCACAAGTAAGGGCTCCAGATTGGACAGCCCTAAAATCCTCGTTTTTGGTCTGAATTCGGTAAAACAGACCCCAAAATCGAGTCCGGAAGGTCCAAAAACCTTAAATGAGCTTGGTACTGTTCACCGCCGGGAAAACACTATTCACGCCGAAAATACTATTCACCGCCACTATTCATCTCCAGAAAACACTATTCACTGTCACAAAATTTTTACCGAATCAACAAAACAATTTCATATCCTAATGTTTATCTAGTTTCTGAATCCATCTACAGAGTCAGATTTCTAATTAGAAGTCCCTAAGTAAGGTTTTTCAGAACTTACCTTTTACCGAGATTTTCTACTTCAGATCTACGGCGATTCAACGGTTGATTTGAAAAACTGATCGGTCAAAACTGAAGTACTCATCGTCCTGAATCCAATAACACTTTCAGTTTTGATATCGGAAGTCAATTGGTACTCCAATTCGAGAGATAAAATTGGATATCACTATTCACTCACTATGCATGCACTATTCCTCTCCGTTTTTTTTTTCTTCTTCTTTCTGATATTTCGTCGCCCCCGGTTTTCGTTTTACGGTTTCATTTTTTTTTTAATATAATAATAATTATTAAATAATTAATAATAGGATTTTCTTTTATAAAAATTCATATAAATTCTGTTTTTCATCATAAAATATTCCAAAAATTTCTAAAAATTTCCATTCTCATAAATCTTTAGTTAAACTCTTAAAGTATGATTTTACTTGATAAAAATAATAAGAAAACAAATTTCTAAACAAATATCTTTATTCATATTAAAAGAAAGAGTATTTCTAAAAATACCATAAAAATTCAATAGAGGCCGGTATAATTATTTTAAGCAACACAATACTTCTTTTACTTAAAAGTCCACTTAATTTTAACAAGTCATAATCATTTCTACATAAATAAAAATATATTTGCTATACAAAATACTATCATTTAAAAATAAAAAGTACGCGCCAAAACATAAATTCTCCTATTTCTTTTATAATTCTTTAATCCATGTAATAAATATACATATTTTCTATGGTTCTTATCTCCATTTTCAATATTCTCTCTTTTATTCTAAATTTCCTTTAATTGAAATTTTTGTTAAATTTTACGGTTATTACAAATGCATCATTAACAAGGTATTTATTTTTATTTTAGTTTCCTTTAACATCATCCATTCATTTGGGTTCATTTAAAGCATTTAAAATACAAAACAGGGCAATTTCAGCCTCAGCCACGGCTTGCCCGTGTCCCAGGGCACGACCATGCTTAAAATTGTATAAAACCGTGCTGCAAAATCTTAAAAACAGCCCCCAACATGGCCTGGTCGTGTCTTGAAACACGGCCGTGTTTCCGGGCTGTCGTCTGGCGATCAGCCTGACCTTCCTTCACTCTCCAGGACATAACTCCCACATTTCAACTCCGATTAAGGATATGTTAGTGTCTATGAAAATCTAAGAGAATTATCTACAACTGTTATGTTTACTATTGTTACAGATTTCAACTAGAGTTAAATATAAAAGTGTTACAATCCCAAGATCGTGATTCTGCGCGTTAAATTTGACCTTTCTTCACTCGTTGAGGCATAACTCTCTCATATGAGGTCGGATTAAAGTGATTCGAGAGGGGTTTTAACCATAAGACATAGATATACAAGTTTTATGTTGAAGACTTCTTCTAATTCGACATAAATCAGAAAATACAGATTTATTCATTCAGACCATCGAATTTCATCCATCCAAAGCCTATTTTCAGCACAAAACATGCAATACATATGCAACCAAACCTTTGCTCTACTTGGATATTCATATGATCAATCCAATACATGCATAAGATACCTCTATCAACAAAAACTTATAAGTATTCATACACACATATGTCATCAAGATTTCAAGTTTCTTAGTCAATTAATGTTAAACGTACCTTAAGAACTCCTTGGATTCTTTCTTCTTGATGCCTTTCTCTCTTCTCTCTCTCTCTCCTTCTTCCTTCTTCCTCTTCTCCTTTTTGGCTACGTTTTTTTTTTCTGATTCCTCTCCCCCTATGATCAAATTATTGAGTCTTATCCCCCTTTGATCAAATTATTGAGTCTTATCCCCATTCCTTCTAGAAGTTACTCCCTCTTACTCTTTACCCCTCATTTCTCTAATTATTACAAGATTGCCATACCATTAGAATATGACTTTGCCCCTTATTTCTCTAATTATTACAAGATTGCCATATCATTAGAATATGACTTTGCCCTTCATTTCTCTAATTATTACAAGATTGCCATACCATTAGAATATGACTAACCCCTTGACTAAAGCCTTGTTTGGCTTCCTCCAACTTAGAGACACATTTTATTCATAATTCTAACCCTCTCTCACTACTTAATTCTATTCTAAGAGGTTAGAAAATTAGGGTTTCATCCTTCCTAGTTTTTCTCCTAAAAAGAGAATTAATATTTTTCCCCCATCCTTTGAACCTAGAAAATCTTGCCATAACATAGAATTAATTGAGGGATGTTACACATATACATATACATATACATATATGTATATGTATATATATATATATATACATATACATATATGTATATGTATATGTATATGTATATCTGTATGTATATACATACATATATACATATACATATACATATACATATACATATATATATATATATATATATATATATATATATATATATATATATATATATATATATGTGTGTGTGTGTGTGTGTGTGTGTGTGTGTGTGTGTGTGTGTGTGTGTGTGTGTGTGTACACAAATATAATATAATATCTTTATATAGCATAAGAGTATAATAATACAGTGGAATAATCTTAAGAAATATGATAAAGTAGATTTAACTCAATTGCTATAGTGTGTGTAAAGATTTACACGTGAAAATATTCAAAGTTTTTACTTAAGCAAGGAATATTGAAGGAAAGTTGATTAAGAAAAAACAAGGGGTTCTTTAGAAACCTATATGTACATGATGATGGAACTAAACCAAAAAAAAGAGTTTAGGCTAAATCAAGGTAATCAGATGAATTCGGAATCTCCTAGAATGTTGAATAAGTCTTGAAATTCACTCATCAAATGTATAAATTTGAAGTCTAGAAATAAAGATACCAGTCATAGCTCAATTCTAATATAAATAAATAAAATAAAATAAGTAATAATACTCTAGATTATTCAAAACTTAAATAATATGTAATAAATTATAATATGCTAAAGAAGATTGTTATTTGCATATTATATGGCGTTATTTACTTGCTGAGTCACAAAACTCATTCATTTCTTTATATATTTTTTAGTTAGTTGTAGAGAAGTGCAACAAAAGTGTGAGAGGTTAGATTATCTCTTGTGAGCCTAAATTGTTCTTAGGCCTTATTCTTTTTTTCATTAGTGATGAGTAAGTTTTATAATCATAAATTAGACACTTTTATCTTCTTTTTTATCATATTTAAGCATTTATTTTTCGTACTTATATTTAGTTTTGTGCATCTTTTACAGATAGAGAGAAGAATAGCAAATGAATTCAATTGGAGGAATCAAAACTAAATGGTGGTTCTTTGGGAATGATGTCTATAAATCAAGCAGATAAAATAAATTCATTGAGAATAACTGAGTAAGGACTATTATATTATTGTATGCATCAATTTAATCTTGATTTATGACCATATTTCTAACAGAATTGAAATATAAAGATTCAAAGTAAAACATTCAATGTTAAAAATATATTTGCTGCTTGCTTTCTAATTTGATTTTACAGTAGTATTTTGGCCATATCTCAAAAAATATGTATATAATACGTATGAAATTTGGTATATGAATAGATGACACAATTTAATACAACTTTTATTTTATGTGATCATTAAATACAGACATCCAAAGGGCCAAAATTGGGTTATAAAAGAATATGTTTACTATTGCAGTCTAGCCCAACCTTACTGGAATATTTTGGCCGTATCTCAAAAAATACATATTCAATACATACAAAATTTTCTACAACTTTCATGTTCATGTGGTTAACAAATTCTGACATTAAAAGGGTCAAAATTGGGTTATAAAAGAATCTATTTTCTGTTGCAGTCCAGCCTGACTTTACTCTAATATTTTGAAGCATAAGTCACAAATTATGTATCCAATTTGTCCAAAATTTATATGTATGTAAAGATAATAAAATTATCTACAACTTTTAAATCAAATAATAAAAAAATTATTTTAAAATAGGTCAAATATAAATTTTAAGGGGGTCTTTACCTATATTTAAATATATGTAGTTAGGTCTTTACCTATATTTAAATATATTTAGTTAATTTTGCCCCCAAAAAATAGTTGAGAGGGCACTTAAGTACATGTGGCTAGCTCTGCCACTACTTGTAACTAAGTTGATAATAAAATTAAGTTCAGCAATTGAAAACTCTTTGTAACGTTAAAGGTTTGAATACATAAAAAAAAAATTTGTAGAGAAAGATATCATTAATTCTGACCCCGAACAAAATTAATCTCATTTAAAGAGTGTGGAGATACTTATACTACCACGAGTAAAATGAAATTTCTTTTGTTATAGAAATTCAATCCTCTTTAACATTAAGCATTTGAAGGAAGAATTTGATTATACTAGCCAAGCAGTCAAAAGAGAGTCAATCGTATCTGAAATAGATCAAGGAAAGATAAGCAAATATGTCAACACCAGATATGTAACACCCCTAAAAATTTAGTAATTTTTTATGCATCGATTATTTAAAGAAATAAAGGAGTAGTGATATAATTGAAAGGTTTTAAAGATGAAAATGAAAACTTTTTAATATTTTTTGGGTCAACTTTTTAAAAAAAATGAGCAGATGGAGAAAGTTTCAGGAGAATGAATAGTTATAGTGAATAGTATAAATAGTAACTTCCATTTTTCTCTTTAGATCTAGAGTAACTATTGACTTCTAATCTCAAAACTAAGGGTACCAATAGATTTAGGACGAAGAGTACTACGATTTTGACCGAACAATTTTTTAAATCAACCGTTGAATCGCCGCAGATCGAAAGTAGAAAATCTTTAAAAAAGGTAAATTTTGAAACTTCTACTTAGAGATCTCAAATTGAAAATCTAACGCCGTAGATGGATTCAAGAGCTAGATAAACTTTAAGATATGAATTTTTTTGGCCATCTGACAACTTTTTATTCGTCGTGAATAGTAATTTTCGACGGTAAATAGTATTTTTCGGCTGTGAATAGTATTTTTTTGCAGTGAACAGTGACCAAGGTCCTTGAGTTATTTCTTAGGTTTTTGGACTCTTCGAACATGTTTTTGAGGCCTATTTGATCAAATTGAGATTGGAAAAGTGCATTTTAGGGTTGTCCAATCTAGAGCCCTTACTCTGTGAGTAGATAATTCTTCTATAACATGCCATATACTCGGAGTCATTTTCTAAGTCTTTGAACCCTCCGGACATGTTTTTAAAGTCTAATTAGTCAAATTTAGCTTGGAAAAGTACACTTTAGGGCTGTCCAATCTGGAGTCCTACCCAGGTGAGTAGATGATTCTTCCTATGACTTGCCTTATACTCTTCTTGATATTTGAGTATGTATATGATTAAGTTTATGAAATATTTACACTTTGATATGTTTATGAAATGCATTAAAATGATCTGAACTGCTTGTAATTTGAAATATGATTCAAGAAGAGTATAGTATTTGAAAATAGATTTCTGAACTCATGATGTATTTGATTTCACTTGTATTTATCATTATTTGATAAAGTGAATATTATGTGCACGCTGCATTGATTTGTAAAGTTATATACTTGTGAAAATGATGCATGTCATATTATAAATGAGATTTAATGGCAAGCGTAAAGCTCATGGCGAGTTGCTTGATAAATATGACAAGCGTAAAGCTCATGGCGAGTTACTTGATAATTTTACATGTATATATATGTATTGATGAATATCGGCTGGTTGTATGGCTTGTGACGGTACCGAATAGGGGACGCCCTATTAGCCTGTGTGAGCCGGGGGAGGGCCGCTCCAACCGGGTGACAGTGGTAATGTGAGGAGACAGGAGGGTGATGTACTCACATTCCCTGATCACTTATTGTGACTAGGGTCGAGGTCACTATGCGTATAGCATATTTTCATCCGGGTGACAGTGGTAATGTGAGGAGGCAGTTGGGTGATGTACTCACATTCCCTGATCACTTACTGTGACTAGGGGGTCACATATGCGTATAGCAAATGAGTTATAGTTTCAATGCATTGATCAGATTGCCGAGTGAGGCAGGTGCATTAAATATTTTCATTGCATTGACCAGATTGCCGAGTGAGGCAGGTGCATTAAAAGTGATGATTTTATCCCCAAATCATAATATTTTACTATAGCTTATACAGCTGAGCATAACAACATTGGTTTAATGATCATACCATGGTGCATATGGTTTTGGATATCTAAATATCCTTTGATTTGAGAATATTTGAAATACGGGTCCCATATGAATATACTTCTGAACTGTATTTTCTATGTAACAAATTTTAAAATATAAGTACATCCATATGCTGACCTAAGAGGTCATAGGAGGAATTATTTGCTCACTGAGTTGTCAAACTCATTACACGATATTTTCACATTTTTCAGATAAGAATATCAGAGTCTGATTCGGCAGATAGGTGATATATTCTCTGGGAGAGTCTACGTTACTTCCAAGACTCATAGTCTTTGAATTATACTGTGTTTGTATTCTAGAGTGCTCTGAACGCTACAGGCAGGATCTTCGTTTCTGTTGTACTTTGATGTTTATAAATTTGGTCTGTATTTTGTGTATACATGAGAGAGCCTATATGTATTTGTTTCCTTGATAAAGAATTGAATTATGTATCTTTCTGGGAAATATCTGATTGTGAAAATAATTGTAGGAAGTAAAAAAAAATGTTTATTTTACGTAACGTAAATTGGGGGCGTTACAAACACCACATGCAGGATCCCTACTTTTGCTGTTACTTTGATGTTGATGGACTTGGTCAGTATATAGTATATGTAATGGGAGAACCTATATATATCTATTTTCATGATAAAAAATTAAATTATGCATATTTATGAAAAATATATATTCATGGTATATGTGTTTCATGTGCCCTTAAAGTAGGGGCGTGACAAGATATATACCTCATGGGAAGTTAATTAAACTATTTTTTTGGACAAAGGCCTAATAGCCAAGAATATAACAATATAAGTCATTACATAATACAAAGAGACAAAATGATTCAACCAAAGACTACAAAAGTTATTTAGATTCGCCCATAAAAAAATGAAGAAAACTAGCTGGTAAGGAGAAGATAAAGCCCATATTTAAGCACATTTACAGTAATTCAATTTCTAAATATAAGTGAATGTTACATACCGCTAAAGAAAGATATTTCTACACCGGCATGCTTTAAAGGACAGGGAAAACAAATCTGCAAAAGATGAAATCGAAATGATAACTAAAAATCAGTTACATACCTCTTTAAAAGCCAATAATCAGTTAGTTGAAAATGCGTTTTAGTTTAACTGAAAATTGCATAGGCACTAAGTTGGCCAAAAGTTAGCAACGATTAATATAAGCATAAGGACCTTACTCAACAATACAAATAGCCTCCAAAGCCTATATAAATCCTTTAGTGTGCATTGAGAAGCAACCAAAACTATTAAGCTTATAATTTGCACGCTGTGTCTTGTTCTTGAGGATTCACAAACTTAAATTTGTCTACTCTTTGAAAATCCATTTTTGACCATATCTGCATTCTTGAGGATTCCATTAGTACACACAAATGCTTTCTATTCAGTGATTTCGTTTTACACAATTTTTTCTATTTAGGTTCTTCACCGTTGTACTGTTTTGAATCTTTTACTTTCTATTTATAGATTAGTTTATCTTACTTAACCTTCTCAAAAGTTTAGCACATTTATTTACATTCTACTTGCAAAACTTTGTTATTTTAATTTATTTTTGAATTAAAATGTTAAAATTAGTTTCACGCTCAATTTACCCCTTCTTAAACGGTATTATGAAAATATGGCATTTGAATACCACATGCATTGGCTACTGAGGAAAAGGAAGGAGGACCAAATTAAAAAAGAATAATACAAAAGATTTAAACTGAAATTAATAAAAACAACGGATTACATCAAGAAAAAAAAATTATATAGTTTAGGAACAAAAATATTTATTTAGTCAAAAAAAAATTTGGATGTAGATCATAAATTCATTCTAAGATTGCGTATTTGGGGATGCAGGTCGATCTATTTCTCTTATACCCCTTCCTTTTTTCTCTATCTCTGTGCCTACTTTTTCATTTGACAAAAATAAGGTAAATTACACTTTATTATTATGAAATTTGTTTCAGAATTAATTTGGCCGCTGGCAATTTAAAGAATGTCATTAAAATTGCATATAATTTTTTTTTCATTACACCTAATCACCTAGTAGTATTTTCGAAACGATGATTATGCCAGTAAAATTAATGATAAACCTCTAGGAAAGAGTATGTTAGTGTGCAATGGTTATTCATGAGCCTTTCTAATAGTAAACCGTGAATTAATTTCAATAAATTTAATTTTGGCAGCACTAATTCAGTAACTCTTGATGGATTTTGTACAGAAATATATTTTTCTAATTAACAATTTCCAAATTTAAATTAAAAAAAATTCTGATTATGTATTCGATTTATTAATCAATATTTTTTAAAAAATTGAGTTTCGACCGAATTCAACGGAAATATTTTTTAAGAAAATTCCACCGTTGACGCCACCAGCCTATTCCCCCATCATCACTATAAATATCTCACTTTGCCCGTCACTTTTTCACTTTTATCAATCTTCACTCATCAAACTTCAAACTTTTATTTTATTTCTTCAGTCAAGACCTTTTATTTTGCTTGAAAATTTGAAAGAAGAGAAGTGCATTTTCTTCACTCTGTCAGAAAATATCTGCATTAAACATTAATAAATTTATCAAATTAAATGACATTACGTAAAAATTATTTATTTTCTTACTTAGAATTTGGTTAAAATATGTGAGATATTTAGTAGTATCTTTACATAACTGTACCTTTGACAAATAATTTTTATAAAATATTTTAATTAATATATCAGACACTTTATTTTTAAAATATTTTTTAATTACTTTCAATAAAATAAAAAAAATACTCTCAATATTCTTATAGTATTTTTTTGAATAGATCATTTGAATATAGATCATACTATTAATATTAAGTAATAATTAAGATAAAAAAAGTGCAACTTTTTTATTTAAAAATGTAAAATTGATTAATTTTTATCTATTTCTGTAAATTATGCAAACTATTTCTTGGTGTTGAAATTTTATTTTATTTAAAAAAAAAATATGAGTGTAATATTATTAACAAACTAATATTTAAAAATTTAATATAATTTAATTATTATTTTATTTTTATTTTTATATTCTTGTAAAAAAATATACATTTTTTTAATATTAATTTAATATCAAAAGATATAATTATATAAAAATACTGTTAAAATATAATTTTTATGAAAGTACTTTGAGAAAAAGAACATAAAAATAGTAATATATTTTTCAAATTAATAGTCAATTAATAAAATAATTAAAATAAATTTAGTTGTAATAAAATTTTTTATTTTAAAAAGATTGTGTAATTTTTTTTTAAAAAAATCATATAATAAAAAAAAATTTTACTCATAAATTTTTGTTCCAAAACACTACTTTTCGATGGGTTCTGCGACGTCACCAGTCTAATGAGTACGTAGTCACTTTCTGATTGACAAGTGGAAAATACGGGGCCCACGAAGCAGTTTATCTACCAGCCATTTAATTATCAGATATTATAATTTTGCCTATAAACTTTTCTTATGTACTCAATGACTCCATTTTTTTGAGGCTTACATATTTATAAATTCTGATATTTAACTTTTTTTTATTAAAAATTTCATGAATTATAGATAAACTCTTGTACCATTTTCGTTGTGTGTTCCTTACTTATTCAGTTTTTCTAGTCTTTTTTTATTGTATTTTTTAATACTTAATATATAGTCGTTGTAAGTAAAATATGTCTTTCTTTTAATTTATTTCAAAGTTGTATTGATAAAGAAAAATATGATAATTAAACTACATTTTAATTTTTAATGAATTTAAAATATTTTAACATAAGGTAAATAATTATTGAGAGAACTATTAAATAATATGATAATATTTATTTATATTTATTTTTTAAACTCAATATAAGCGTATAGATAGTAATAAATAAAATGAACAGATAAATTTCATAAACTAGTAAATAATATCTTATTATTTTTTAGAGTCGCCAATACGAGCTCAACGTGGCAAACTCATGTATTTAACCTAGTTTAATTTAAGGGTTGAGTTGGCATTTTGCCAACCATTTAATAAAAAAGTTTTAACACTTTTTTTTTGGGACAAAAAAGCTTTGAAACTCAATCCATTGTTTTTTTTCCTTTCTAAATCACACAAATTAAGTCTTTACATCCCATATTTATTTAATTCTAGTTTGATATGTCGTTTAAAATTAGATAAAATAATATAATTTAATCTTATATAATATTTTATATAAATAAAAGATTGTATAAATTTATATCTACTTTTTATACAGCATTATATAACAATATATATACAAGTAGAAGAGAAAAGCCTCAATAAAAAGATTTGTGAAATTTTTAATAACTATATTTACTTTTCAATTGTTAGTATAATTAAGGGCTTATATCATAGATAACTTATATAATACTGTCTAATATTACTTATTCTATCAGATTTTATCTTATATATGAGTCTTAAAGACTATGTCTGAAAGTTTTAAAAATAATAATATCAAATAGAACATAATTGATTTATCACCCCGTTGTTAATTTGAAAGTTTAATATAAAAAAATGGACGGAAGTTCTCTTCCCTTTATTTTGAAGTTCTACAAAATAATAATGGATAGGTAAGTTTTATAGATATCAAATTACTATACAGTCCATTTATATAAATAGAATAAAACTCTAATAGGCATCACAAGATTTACATTTCAATATTAATTTAACTTTAAAAAAAATATAAATTGCAACTTGAAATTCATAACACCTATTTAACACAAGTTTCATACTTTCAAACCAATAACACTATAGTTCTACAGGAAACAAGGCTAAAACAAATTAAAAAAAGCAATCATAATACTAAAAGTTTCATGCTTTTAAGCCCAATATGCAAAAGATTCTAACATACTTAAAAAATATACAACCTAATCGTTTGTTGTGTAACTCGGAATGCATGATATACTTTGACATCCCTTTACGCTCCCAGTAAAGCTCTCATAGCACCAAGATTTTGAACAGGATGTAGATAAGCTATTGACAATATGTGCGGCTGAACACCCAACTGACCCAAGTCAATTATTTCCTAACCTCATCCTCAGAAACATGATTTTTTTTTTTTGTGTGTGTGACACTTGACTAATTTTGCTGCGCACTTCTCAAATACTTGCACCATTGTCTCAATTGATTTAGCAAAAAATCCTTGTTTAATGCTTTGGATTTTATTTTCTTACTCTTAATTCAGGTTGCACCTCGAGAATGTGCTTGAGAAGCCATTTCAGAAGAATCCAAAATATCAATGTCAACCAAGTTTTCCGGAGTCGCTTCATTGTTGAACACCAAACGGTCAATGCCATCTATAGTATCATGAACGTCATCACCATTATAGGAAGCTTTTTGATATGATCCCCATTAAGCTTATCTGTCCATTCAGCAAGTTCAGGTATTGCCTACAAGGAAGATAAACAAATATTTGTACAGTATAAATACGAGGATAACCAGTATCCCGCCCTTCAGGTTCTTCACTCCATGTATTTATCATTGAGTTCCAGGAAACACCACTAAGCCCGTTCTTAAATAAAACATAGGAGCAGAAATGGTTTTTCAGGAAAGTGCTCTTTCATTTCTTTCAGAATGTTGTCTAATGCTGCAGATGTGAAAGTGACCCCAATCCTATTTCCCAAATTATGTTGTAGGTATTAACTAGAATTTCATCCATAGCAGCAGTCCAAACACACGTATCATTTCCTTTGGATTTCTTTGCTTTCTTTAGCATTGGCTCCATATCTAAGTTGACATTAAAAAAAAATAGTATAAAAGTAGTATAGGACAAGGCTACAAGAATTCTTAAGTTAATCATTAATAAAAGTTCACAAAAGGAAATGTAAATATGAAATAAATACCAGGTAAATAAAATTGCACAAGACACTTCAGACATAAACAAATAATTAAAAAAGAAAATTATTGTCATGTTGTGTACTCCAGCCACGTATTAGCAGCCATGGAATCTCTAAGTAACTCTACTTGTGTAGCATCTTTGTTTTCTTCTCTAGCGACATAATTGTTGTAATAACCGTAAAATTTAACGAAAATTCCAATTAAAGGAAATTTAGAATAAAAGAGAGAATTTTGAAAATATGAGAATTTATGTTTTGGCGCGTACTTTTTTTTTTTTTTTTAAATGATAGTATTTTGCTATAAGCAAATATATTTTTATTTATGTAGAAATGATTATGATTTGTTAAAAGTAAGTGGACTTTTAAGTAAAAGAAGTATTGTGTTGCTTAAAATAATTATATCGGCCTCTAATGAATTTGTATGGTATTTTTAGAAATATTCTTTCTTTTAATATGAATAAAGATATTTATTTTAAAATTTGTTTTATTACAATTTTTATTAAGAAAAATTATGATTTAAGAGTTTAACTAAAGATTTATGAGAAAGGAAATTTTTAAAAAATTTTGGGATATTTTATGATGAAAAATGAAATTTATATGAATTTTTATAAAAGAAAATCCTATTATTAATTATTTAATAATAATTATTATATTTAAAAAAAACGAAAGCTACAGAATCATAAAACGAAACCGGGGGCGAAATTTCAGAAAAAAAAAAGGAAAAAAAACGGAGAAGAATAGTGCTGCATAGTGAGTGAGTAGTGACCTCAAATTTTATCTTTCGATCTGGAGTATCGATTGGCTTCCGATATCAAAACTGAAAGTGTTACTGGATTCAGGACGAAGAGTACTTCAATTTTGACCGATCAGTTTTTGAAATCAACCGTTGAATCGCCGTAAATCTGAAGTAGAAAATTTCGGTAAAAGGTAAGTTCTGAAAAACCTTACTTAGAGACTTCTAATTAGAAATCTGACTCCGTAGATGGATTCAGAAACTAGATAAATATTAGGATATGAAATTTTTTTTTGATTCGGTAAAATTTTTGTGACGGTGAATAGTATTTTCCGGCGATAAATAGTGGCGGTAAATAGTGTTAGCTAGCCGTAGGGAGTGCTAGCCCTGGTGCACCATGGTGAAGAGTACTTTAAACTTTTTGAATAGCATATTTTCAAATGTTTTCTATTGGAGGAAACATTTTAGATCACTGTTAGCTAGCCGTAGGGAGTGCTAGCCCTGGTGCACCATGGTCATGTGAAGGCTTCGGCCTAGGATACTGTGACGGGCCTATGACTGCCTAAGACACAGGGATTTAAAGTGGACTTATGTCTACGCCTACAGTTATTGCCATACCCTTACTATGTGCTTGGGGAATTTAGGGTGGACTTATGTCTATGCCTACAGTGATTACCCTACCCTTGCTGTGTACTTAGAAAAATTTAGGGTGGACTTATGTCTACGCCTACAGTGATTACCCTACCCTTGCTGTGTGCTTGGAAAAATTTAGGGTGGACTTATGTCTACACCTACAGTGATTATCCTACCATTGCTGTGTGCTTGGGGAAGATGATTGATCTGTTAGGAAAGACCTCCAATAAACTAGTGCATTTTTCTTAAAGATTAAATATTTCTAAAATACCTTATTCATCATTGTTATTGCATAAATATCTTCATTTATTACTTACCATGCATAATTGATTTGCTTACGGTTATTGATTTAATCATGTTTTATCTTTTTAACATACATTTGAACTGTTTAGCATTTTTTCAATAAATTATAGTTAAATGTTTAATGTTTTCTATACCTTGATTTCAATTATTTAATTCATTGCGAAACACTCGTGCTTAGTTTGCCATGTTTCTGTTATAGTGTGATTTATCCATTCACTGAGATGTGGTGATCTCACCCCTCTCCTGTTTCCTCCCCACAGATAGTCAAAGAGACTTTGATCCAGCTACAGCTTCGTAGGAGGCTGAAGATAGCGTTGGTGAGACCCAGTTTGGGCAAGGCTCTTTTGTATTGTTTGTCTAATTTAATTTATGTCTAGTGTACCTCCATGAACTTACAGGCAGGATCCTCGCTTCTTGCGTATTTTGATATGTTGTTTGGAAAATGATTTTATGTTTTACAACGATGTTGATATTATGAGGCCATGGGCCAAGTTGAATCACATGAATATTATGAGGCCATAGGCCAAGTTGAATCCCAGATGTTGGATTCATGAGATATATATATATATATATATATATATATATATATATATATATATATATATATATATATATACAGTATTTTCTGATATTGGATGTGGCATATGTGGCCAGTTATATTTATTATGTACTCTGGATTGTGTGCTGGATGTTTGTGCATGCTATGTGTTAGGCTTGCGGCTAGGGGGAAACCCTTATGCCATGCCGGTAATGTGTTCCATCATTTGGGGCCGTGACAAAGTGGTATCAGTGGTTTAGGTTTTCCTGTGTTCATGGAGTAACGGACCTTTAGGTAGAACTTTGAGTATGGGTATGAATCCGGACATGCTTATACTCATGGTGCTGCTAAAGGGGTTCGATAGAATGTTGTCTTTTTGTTCAAGTAAGTCAGTTTATAGTATGCTATGTTGGCATGGTTAAGTGACGGTTGGGGTATATCTGTTTTATAGCGAGATGCCAGTTATATGAGATGTTATTTGTTTTCCCTTGCTATGTGTTTGGGAAAAGACCCATACAGAGTCTCTTCGCGTGTCCTCTTGAATGGTAGTAGGGAAAACCTCAGCGGAATGCTGAGTTTAGGCAAATCCTATACCACCAAGGTACGGAAGGGGTCAAACTCTGGTATAATGGTTTCTGAAGGTGACATCCGTTGTACCTGGTTGTCTAGATGTGGTAGATTGTGATGTGATATTGAGAATGAATTTGTTGGCATTATGTCATGTCATTTTGAAATGTCACTAGAAGGTGATTAAATTCAATATTCTTGGAGAATTTTTTCTCTTGATACAAAAAATTTTTAGTGAGATACCCAGTAACCTAATCTCTGCTTTAGCAGGCCATAAGTGATTACAAAAAGGTGTCAAGGATAGTTGGCAGTGGTGAGAGATGCTGATATAAAGTATACCACTGTAAATCAAGTTCCAGTTATTAGAGAATTTTCTGATATAATTCCTGAGGAATTGCCAGGATTACCCTGAAATAATAAAAAGAATTTGGTATTGATTTATTTCCTGGCCAGCGTCTATATTTTCATATAGAATGGCACCCACTGAACTTAAAGAACTGAAAAATAAATAGTTACAAGACATGTCAGACAAGGGATTTAAAAGCCCTAGTATTTTTACTTGGAATGCTCCAGTTCTATCTGTGAAAAAGAAAGATGGATCACTATGACTATACATAGATTATAAACAGTTGAGTAAAGTGACAATGTGGAATAAATACTCATTACCTCGTATAGATGATCTATTTGATCAGTTAGAAAGTGCTCAACATTGCTCAAAAAGTTAACTTGATTTGATATTTAGATATCATCAATTAAGGATAAGGGACGTTATGGCATTATGAGTTTTTGGTGATGTCATTTAGTCTGACAAATGCCTAGTTGCATTCATGGACTTGATAAAAAAAAAGAGAGTATTGAAGCCATCACTGGATTAATTTGTTATTATAATTATAATATACTAAAATATTACAAGAGTTCAAAGGATCATAAGCAACATTTAAAGATAGTATTACAAACTCCAAGGGAGTATCAACTATATGCTAAGTTCTCAAAATATGAATTTTGACTTAGTAATAGTACTTTCTTAAGGTATGTGGCTAACAAGATGGTATCTAAGATAACCCTAAGAAAGTAAAAGTGGTACAGCAATGTCCACATCTTGCTATAGTTACAGATGAAGATCCAAGTCCAATTTATGCTTTTTGTTGTGGTCTGTTGTCCATTCTATTTGAGCTGTAATTGGATCAGGTACATGAACATATGCTTGTAAAGCATCAATCAGCTCCTCAGCATCTGAAGATGAGATGAGAATTCATCGTGCTGAGTGTGGGATAAACCTTTGTTCCACAACATGATCAAGGAAAGATAACAGACCATCAAAGAAGTGGTTAACGTTTAACAAACCTATCAGTTTGTGGTGCATATTTAGTTATGTCCAAGAGACTATTTGGAAAATCTCTTCTAAAGTACCAAAACCCCCTGGTAAGGTAATGAAAGCATCAGCATTGCTCATCATTCTAGCCATGCGCTCATGCATTGATGCAACCCTAAACTCTTCCCCTATTGTTTTGCCTACAATGTTCGATGCAGCTAGAGCCGTAGGAATAATACCTAGAACTTGGCATCCTCCTACATGAACAGTTGTAGACACACACCTCATTAACCCACGGTTACCTCCACCATAGACTAGATGAATTTTTCTCCTGGCCAGCACCATACCCAGGTTTTGTGCTGCTTTCACATATTCTCCGTCCTTTCCAGGACTGGAACCACAAAAGACGCAAACATTTCGAAATTGACGAAATGCAATTCCCTCCATAGCTGCACACACCCTAATTTTGAGTATGAAAATAAAGATACTAATGTGTGCAGTTACAGAACTCAGAGAAAGACATACTTATAATAGCTATGCGAATAGGCTAGACATAATGAATACAACTATGTGAGTGATTGGCGGAGCTTAGCTAAATTGAAGGTGAAAATTCCAAAAAAAGACGGCAAGCATGTATATGTACAGTAGTTATGACTGTGACCCATATTAAGCACGTAAAGAGAATAAGGTTAATATATCACCAGAAATTAGCCTTTTCCTTATTATTTTTTATTTTTTTATGAAGCATTGATGTCTTGATTCTTACAGAGAAGTTGTAAGTGGTAGGCGTAAAAGAGAGAAAATATTGAAAAATGCAAACCAGTTATTTGTGTAAGAGGGACAATCAAAAGATTTATCTTGTTTTTCTCAATAATTTTACCAGTCGACTATTGGTTTATAAGTCGACTAGCTATTTGGAGAAATTTTAATTTGGACTGGTTATTTACAGTTGATTGATTATATATATTTTGAAGCAACCAACTGCATCCTACCAGTTAACTATGTGCTCTTGTTATTCACAGACTTTATAGGCTCAGAACTATTTCTTTTCCATATGATATGCTTCCGCCGAATAATAATATCTTTGAATTAAATTTTGGCACATATATTCAAATTTTGCGGCCACCAATTGCAGCCACCGATTTTCGTCGAAATAGCAGCTAGATTTTGTTTACAGATTTTCAAGAATTACGGCCACCGATTTTAAGTTCCTGTCAATATTTTTGTCCAAACTTCTGACTTCCTATTTTGGCACCATGCTCTATTACGTGTTTCGTATTTTCTGCTACATTGTCCTACATTAATATTTGGCATTAAATGCAAGATTCTTTTTCCTTACTATAAGGAGGGTTAATTTCTAATCTATGGAACTCAATTATTATGGTGTTCAACTTATTAGTAGATTAAAGTAATAGGAATTTTGAAAAGAATAGATGGATGATGATCTAATGGTGCTTCGACGAATGTAATCAAAGGAATTAACGGTGTTGAAGTTTCTGAGGAGTAAAATATGGAAAGTAAGATTTAAGTTAATCTCGAAATTTTTAATTTGGACATATGAAGAATATTTTGAGAATCATCTCTGAGAATAATGAAGTGATTAAGATATTTATGTTAAGGATTTATACCATGCTAAACTGAGTCTAGTATTTGGAATGTAAATTATGTTGAGATTGGAAATTCACGTATGGATAATTGTTGAGAAAGGAGATTTCAGAAGAAGCCATAGATTGTGAATATGGATTACTCGAGGTAATAAGGATATAGTGAAATTTTTTATTGGTAGGTATGTTGGCAAGTACGAATTGAATATATTATCTCAAGAGAGTTATTTAGGAAGTCTAAGGAGCTTTATTAGATTATAATATGACTAATACTAAATTTAAATGATGTGTTTATACATTAGAAGTTATGCTTTAAGTATCTTTATATTATTGTGGTAAAAGTTGGAAGAAATTAATTGTCCTTAGTTGAACTTAATCATAGCAGTAATTATCATGCCAATATATAATGGCATCATTTGAAGTTTTACATAAACATCATAGGTTTCTTAATATGTGAGTGAATTGAGAAAATTTAAAGTTTGAAATCTAATTTGGAATAACATGCAATAGATAGAATATGAATTATCTAAATTGATGATACTAGTTTGGAGAGCATGCTACAAGCATATATTTTTTTGAGATTGGTAAGAGATTCCTTAGCAGAATCTGTTTATAATAAAATGATATTAGAAGATTTAAGCCTTATGTAAGAGGTGTTACAAATGTTCTGTTAAATGACTCAGTGAAGTTATATTTATTATAAGATGTCATTGATAAAGTGAAATTGATTAGAAAAAGAATACTGGAAACTCAATACAAGTCAAAAGTTTACAAGGACTATGAATGTTGAGCACTAGGAATTATCAGTTGGTGACCATATATTCTTTAATGACTCACCAATGAAAGAGGTAATGAGATTTGGAAAGAAAGGAAAGTTACTCCCTCGGTATATAGAACCATTTGAAATTTTTGATAGGATCGGTTCAGTGGCTTATTGTTTGGTTTTACCACCTGCATTAGATAATGTTTATCCAGTTTTTCATGTGTCTATATTACGGAAATATTTACCGGATTCTACACATGTTATACAGTGTCCATAGATTCAGTTACAGAAAGATTTAACCTATGAGGAACAACCAGTAGCAATAGTGGATAGACAAGTAAAGAAGTTACGGTTAAAAGAAATATCTACAGTAAAGGTGATATGGAAAAATCACTCTTCTGAGGAAGCTATTTAGGAAAGGAAAAATGATATATGTGTCAGATATATGTACTTGTTTGAACAATGAGGTTAGTGTTTATCTGCAACTGTGGTGATAAAATTCGGGGACCGAAATTCTTTAAGGGGGGAAGAATGTAATAACCGTAAAATTTAACGAAAATTTCAATTAAAGGAAATTTAGAATAAAAGAGAGAATTTTGAAAATATGAGAATTTATGTTTTGGCGCGTACTTTTTTTTTTTAAATGATAGTATTTTTCTATAAGCAAATATATTTTTATTTATGTAGAAATGATTATGATTTGTTAAAAGTAAGTGGACTTTTAAGTAAAAGAAGTATTGTGTTGCTTAAAATAATTATATCGGCCTCTAATGAATTTGTATGGTATTTTTAGAAATATTCTTTCTTTTAATATAAATAAAGATATTTATTTTAAAATTTGTTTTATTACAATTTTTATTAAAAAAAATTATGATTTAAGAGTTTAACTAAAGATTTATGAGAAAGGAAATTTTTAGAAATTTTTGGGATATTTTATGATGAAAAATGAAATTTATATGAATTTTTATAAAAGAAAATCCAATTATTAATTATTTAATTATTATTATTATATTTAAAAAAAAAAACGAAAGCTGCAGAATCATAAAACGAAACCGGGGCGAAATTTCATAAAGAAGAAAGAAAAAAAAAACGAAGAGGAATAGTGCTGCATAGTGAGTGAATAGTGACCTCAAATTTTATTTTTCGATCTGGAGTATCGATTGGCTTCCGATATCAAAACTGAAGGTGTTACTGGATTTAGGACGAAGAATACTTCAGTTTTGACCGATCAGTTTTTGAAATCAACCGTTGAATCGCCGTAGATCTGAAGTAGAAAATCTCGGTAAAAGGTAAGTTCTGAAAAACCTTACTTAGAGACTTCTAATTAGAAATCTGACTCTGTAGATGGATTTAGAAACTAGATAAATATTAGGATATGAAATTTTTTTATTGATTCGGTAAAATTTTTGTGACGGTGAATAGTATTTTCTGGCGATGAATAGTGACGGTGAATAGTGTTTCCCGGTGGTGAACAGTACCCAAGCTCATTTAAGGTTTTTGGACCTTCCGGACTCGATTTTGGGATTTGTTTTACCGAATTCAGACCAGAAACGAGAATTTTAGGGATGTTCAATCTGGAGCCCCTACGGGTGAGTGGGTTTTTCATACTATAGCGCATGTTTTACGAATTCGGTTTATAACTCTCTCTCGTATGATTTTAACTAGTTGAAATGTATGCTAAATTATTTTACCGTTTTGAAAACCAATATGTTCCAACCATGTTAGAAATTATAAATTTCAATCCTAGTTGAACCCTAGGTATGCAGGGCAAGCATCTAGACTGATAATTCTCCATTAGAGCTAGATTTATAGAAATGCAAACTTAGTCATAGAAATGAACTAAGTTAGCCATGAAATGATTTGATGCATGATGAGCATCTATGCGACGTCTACGGACGATCTATGTTTAAAGGGAAAGTTTATGATGATAAAGGTCTCCATGGGAATACATGGATGAAACATATTTTAGAACGGAATTTTATGCATGAAAAGAGCTAGATGGAGAATTATAGCTTTATTGTAAATTTATTGAAATGTTTTACTTTAAACTCTTTGAATAGCATATTTTCAAATGTTTTCTATTGGAGGAAACATTTTAGATCACTGTTAGCTAGCCGTAGGGAGTGCTAGCCCTGGTGCACCATGGTCATGTAAAGGCTTCGGCCTAGGATACTGTGATGGGCCTATGACTGCCTAAGACACAGGGATTTAGGGTGGACTTATGTCTACGCCTACAGTGATTGCCATACCCTTGCTATGTGCTTGGAGAATTTAGGGTGGACTTATGTCTATGCCTACAGTGATTACCCTGCCCTTGCTGTGTGCTTGGGAAAATTTAAGGTGGACTTATGTCTACGCCTACAGTGATTACCCTATCCTTGCTGTGTGCTTGGGGAAGATGATTGATCTGTTAGGAAAGACCTCCAATAAACTAGTGCATTTTTCTTAAAGATTAAATATTTCTAAAATACTTCATTCATCATTGTTATTGCATAAATATCTTCATTTATTACTTACCATGCATAATTGATTTGCTTACGGTTATTGATTTAATCATGTTTTATCTTTTGAACATACATTTGAACTGTTTAGCATTCTTTCAATAAATTATAGTTAAATGTTTAATGTTTTCTATACCTTGATTTCAATTATTTAATTCATTGCGAAACACTCGTGCTTAGTTTGCCCTGTTTCTGTTATAGTGTGATTTATCCATTCACTGAGATGTGGTGATCTCACCCCTCTTCTGTTTCCTCCCCACAGATAGTCAAAGAGACTTTGATCCAGCTACAGCTTCGTAGGAGGCTGAAGATAGCGTTGGTGAGCCCCAGTTTGGGCAAGGCTCTTTTGTATTGTTTGTCTAGTTTAGTTTATGTCTAGTGTACCTCCATGAACTTACAGGCAGGATCCTCGCTTCTTGCGTATTTTGATGTGTTGCAGATAGAAGCATACAAAAGCACAAGGAATGTGTCGTGGCAAAGGAGGACTCACAACAAGGTATAGACTATGAGGACACCTTCTCACCCACTGCCCCGATTTGAAACAGTAAGAATTGTATTAGTATTAGCAGCTCAATTAAATTGGTTTATTAATCAATTTGATGTCAAATCTGTGTTTCTGAATGGAGAATTGGAAGAAGAGGTGTATGTTTCACAGTCAGAAGGGTTTGTTGTTCTTGAAAGAGAAAAGCAAG
The DNA here is from genome assembly GCA_037074535.1 of Gleditsia sinensis. Classification (NCBI taxonomy): domain Eukaryota; kingdom Viridiplantae; phylum Streptophyta; class Magnoliopsida; order Fabales; family Fabaceae; genus Gleditsia; species Gleditsia sinensis. The sequence goes on from CM073463.1 coordinate 4,367,021, forward strand.
TGTACAATTTAAAGGAAGCACTCTACTCCCTTAAATAAGTTCCTTGGGCATGTATAGCAGAATCGACTCATATTTTCTTCAAATTAGTTTTCAAAGAAGCAAGAATGAAACTACTCTTTACATAAAGAGATAAGGTAAAGATTTTCTACTTGTCTGTCTTTATGTTGATGACATGACATGTATAGCATCTTCTTCTTTTCTCATATATGAATTTCTGGTTTGCATGAAAACCGAGTTTGAAATGTCAGACTTAGGTCTATTGCATTAATTTCTTGGCAAAGAAGTGAAACAAGTTAAATATGGGGTGCTTATTTATGAAAGGAAGTATGCAGTTGACTTACTTAAGAAATTCAACATGTTTAATTGCAAAACAGTAGCTACACTTATGAATTTGAATGAAAAGTTGCAGATTGATGATGGTACTAAGCAAGCAAACGGAAGTCAATTTAGAAGCCTGGTTGGTGGGACAATCTATTTAACTCACACTAGACCAGATATAAATTTTTCAGTTGGGGTGATTTCAAGATTTATGCATGGTCTTTCAAAACATCATCTTGGAGCAGCAAAAAGAATCTTGAGCTATTTAGTTGGGACAATTGATTTTGGAATTTGGTATGGTCATGTATTAAACTGTTTGGCTTTACTGATAGTGATTTGGTAGGATGAATGGAGAACAGGGAAAGCACTTTTGGTTATATCTTTAGTCATGCATCAGGAGCCCTATCATGGAGTACCAAGAAGCAAGCTACTACTGCTTTGTCATCTTCAGAAACTGAATATGTTGCTATAACTTCATCAGCATGTTAAGGAATATGGCCAAGGAGAAGATTGTCTGATCTTGGTCAATATCAAAGAGAAACAATTGAAATTTTCTATAATAATAAGGCGACAATTGCAACAGCCAAGAATCCAGTTTATCATGAAAAAACAAAGCACATAGATATTTGATTTCATTTTCTGAGTTCTTATTGTTTCTATCTTAAATATTTTACTATTTTCCAACAACGTCAATAATTCGTTTTTGGGTTTTAATATCATAAGTTGGTTCACTGGTAGTTTTTACAATTGGAAATATTTTTACAAAAAATACTAAAAGCCCTTTCAAGTACATTTCTTAAGGATGAACACTAACGGTTAAATAATTCACGAGGCCTTCGTGGTGGATTCCTTTAATACTCTTCCAAGTGGTATCGCTCTCCTCTAGAAGGTGTAATGAGTGAGTCTGGCCTTTAACATAAATCCAGCTTAAGGGGGAGTAGAGATATACTTCTTGCTATCATGTCTTTTTACTCCTACTCTACTTCATTCTTATAGTGGCTTGAAATATTTGGTCATATCAAAGAAAATTTTCCTATATGCTCAAAATAGCTTGATCTATAATTAACTCATTTTTGCAATATGCAGTGAAATATCTTAAAGCTTGATGTCATAGGTTGTATATTATTAAGAAAATCTTGTGTTTTCATGTGAAATGATGAGAATGGTTTTCAAGATGGGTTGAATCTTTGTTTACTCGTCATTGGCATACATACCTTATTCAAGATGAAAATTGTGGGTTGATATATCTCATGTTTTAAAAAGGGGTGAGAAATAAATTTGATAATCTTGTTAATACCTTTTTGAGTTATGTCTTAAAAGGGAGGGGTAATATGATGCAAATCTTATGAACCTCTTTCTGCATTTATGTTTTGTCATCATAAAAAATGGGGAGATTGTTGGGTTTGACCTCTAAGGTATTGAGTTTTGATGATGGCATTAATGATTTGTGCTTTGTAATGTATTGTTTTCTATATACATGTTTCATTTTGTGCTTATAAAGGATAACTTGTATATGTCACGGCCCCAAATGATGGAACACATGACCGGCACGGTATAAGGGTTTCCCCTTAGCCGCAAGCCTAACACATAGCATGCACAAACATCCAGCATACAATCCAGAGTACATAATAAATATAACTGGCCACATATGCCACATCCAATATAAGAAAATACTGTATATATATATATATATATATATATCTCATGAATCCAACATCTGTGATTCAACTTGACCCATGGCCTCATAATACAAACATCGTTGTAAAACATAAAACCATTTTTCCAAATAACACATCAAAATACGCAAGAAGCGAGGATCCTGCCTGTATGTTCATGGAGGTACACTATACATAAACTAAACTAAACAAACAGTACAAAAGAGCCTTGCCCAAACTGGGGCTCACCAACGCTATCTTCAGCCTCCTACGAAGCTGTAGCTGGATCAAAGTCTCTTTGACTATCTGTGGGGAGGAAACAGAAGAGGGGTGAGATCACCACATCTCAATGAGTGGATAAATCACACTATAACAGAAACAGGGCAAACCAAGCACGAATGTTTCGCAATGAGTTTAATAATTGAAATCAAAGTGTAAGGATAATAATAGAAACATTAAGCATTTAACCATAATTTATTGAAAGAAAAGCTAAACAGTTCAAATGTATGTTCAAAAGATAAAACAAGATTAAATCAGTAACAGTAGAGCAAATCAATTATGCATGGTAAGTAATAAATGAAGTTATTTATGCAATAACAATGATGAATGAGATTGTTTAGAAATATTTAATCTTTAAGAAAAATGCACTAGTTTATTGGAGGTCTTTCCTAACAGATCTATCATCTCCCCCAAGCAAACAGCAAGGGTAGGGTAATCACTGTAGGCGTAGACATAAGTCCACCCTAAATCCTCCAAGCACACAACAAGGGTATGGTAATCACTGTAGGCGTAGACATAAGTCCACCCTAAATCCCTGTGTCTTAGGCAGTCATATGCCCGTCACAGTATCCTAGGCCGAAGCCTTCGCATGAAATTCTGTGTCTTAGGCAGTCATATGCCCGTCACAGTATCCTAGGTCGAAGCCTTCGCATGACCATGGTGCACTAGGGCTAGCACTCCCTACGGCTAGCTAACAGTGATCTAAAAGGGTCCCTCCAATAGAAAACATTTGAAATATGCTATTCAAAGAGTTTAAAGTAAAACATTTCAATAACATTACAATAAAGCTATAATTCTCCATCTAGCTCTTTTCATGTATAAAATTCCGTTCTAAAATATATTTCATCCATGAATTCCCATGGAGACCTTTATAATCATAAACTTTCCCTTTTAAACATAGATCGTCCGTAGACGTCACATAGATGCTCATCATGCATCAAATCATTTCATGGCTAACTTAGTTCATTTCTATGACTAAGTTCGCATTTCTATAAATCTAGCTCAAATGGAGAATTATCAGCCTAGATGCTTGCCCTGCATACCTAGAGTTCAACTAGGATTTAAATTTATAATTTCTAACATGGTTGGAACATATTGGTTTTTAAAGCGGTAAAACAATTTAGCATACATTCCAACTAATTAAAATCATACGAGGGAGAGTTATAAACCGAATTCGTAAAACATGCGCTATAGTATGAAAAACCCACTCACAGGTAAGGGCTCCAGATTGGACAGCCCTAAAATCCTCGTTTCTGGTCTGAATTCGGTAAAACAAACCCCAAAATCGAGTCCGAAAGGTCCAAAAACCTTAAATGAGCCTGGGTACTGTTCACCGCTGGAAACACTATTTACCGCCACTATTCATTGCCGGAAATTACTATTCACCGTCACAAAAATTTTACCGAATCAACAAAACAATTTCATATCCTAATATTTATCTAATTTCTAAATCCATCTACGGAGTCAGATTTCTAATTAGAAGTTTCTAAGTAAGGTTTTTCAGAATTTACCTTTTACCGAGATTTTCTACTTCAAATCTACGGCGATTCAAAGGTTGATTTGAAAAAATGATCGGTCAAAACTGAAGTACTCTTCATCCTGAATCCAATAACACTTTCAGTTTTGATACCGGAAGCCAATTGGTACTCCAAATCGAGAGAAAAGATTTGAAGTCACTATTCACTCATTATACAACACTATACATTTTTTTTTCTTCTTCTTTGAATTCGTCGCCCCCAGTTTCTCATCTTATGGTTTCTGAAAAATTTGTTTTTATTTTATTTTTTTATAATTATTAAATAATTAATTATTTTATTTTATTTTATAAAAATTCATATAAATTCCGTTTTTCATCTTAAAATATCCCAAAAATTCCTAAAAATTTCCATTCTTGTAAATATTTAGTTAAACTCTTAAATCAAGATTTTTCTTGATAAACATCATAATAAAACAAATTTCAAAACAAATATCTTTATTCATATTAAAAGAAAGAATATTTTTAAAAATACCATAAAAATTCAATGGAGGCCGGTATAATTATTTTAAGCAACACAATACTTCTTTTACTTAAAAATCCACTTACTTTTAACAAATCATAATCATTTCTACATAAATAAAAATATATTTGCTTATAGCGCGCTAAAACATAAATTCTCATATTTCTTTTGTAATTCTTTAATCCATGTAATAAATATACATATTTTCTACGGTTCTTATCTCTATTGTCAAAATTCTCTCTCTTTTATTTTAAATTTCTTTTAATTGGAATTTTCGTTAAATTTTACGGTTATTACAGTATATACATAGACCTTACATGGTTTTATGTATGTAAGGCTTACAGCAGTTTGTGTATATAAGGAACAGTTCAACCTAGAGTGTTGTTTTTTTCATTCTTGTTTTTGGGTGAGCTTGTACCAGATCAGCAAGTGGTTGTAAAAGTACTCATTGTTAGTGGAAATTCCCCAGGGAGAGTTTGGGTAATTAGTGGATGTTGGCACTGTTTGTGGCTGAACCACTATAAATCTTGTTTGCTATCTTCTAATCCCTTATCTCATTTACCTTGATTTTCTCCTGGCCTAGAACTAGCAGTAGGCATGAAAGAACTAGAGCGAGAGGATGGCAACTAACTAATCTTTTATATAACCCACAAGTGCAACCATTTCGGGCTACTTTGTCTACATGATGAAGTTACTGACTGTGGACCAATTGTGGCTTCATGAGTATTCATGCTTACTAGCAATTACCTCTGCCACTTGCATATTTCTTAAATAGTAGGCTGGTACCCATGCAGTGTATTATAAAATAGGGGAAATCGAGTCTAATGCAATCGAATGGAGATCTGTTCAAGTTTCAGAATATCGTGTCTCAATTAGCGAGTTATTTCCTTGCTGACTTATTTGAAGTATGTAGAAACAATAAGGCAAAAAAAGGGTTTAATTTATCTCATATTTTCTCTATTTTTTCCCTATGATATATCTGATTTATATTAAACTCCCCTAAATCATCATTTTTTTTGGGGTCTTAACATGAATATTTTTATACTTTTTGGATATACGATTTATCAATTTCGTTTGAAGTACTGATACTGCCTTAAGTATTTTTCTGTAGTTGGAATATCTTATATAGTACAAGATTTTCAACCATTGAATTCAAATTTGCTTATTAGGAACTTGGGCCTTCAATACATGCCTAGGCTTTAAAGATAATTTTGAGTGAACTTAGATATAAAGAGATATTGGTATAAAACTAAACATAACATTATACAAAAGATCTATACTTTTATATGAGCTTCTCTCTTCAAATTTAATATATATTCTGAGAAAGGTGGGGATTATTTTTAGTCTACTGAATAAATTTTGAGTCCATGACAGAGTAAGTTGTTGAAAAAATAGTCAAAAATTGCAACTTTTTCCGTTTAATACCCCAATTTCTTCCATCAATCCTTCCTTCCCCCCCCCCCCCCCGGAAGAATTGATTAATGTTGAAAGGCGACCTATAGCAGCCTTAGTTAGTCTTCAAAGAACTTATTAACAATGCATGTATAAAAGTGATAATAAATCTAGAAGATTGCTTTTAGGAAACAAGAATTCTTTGGGTAGTGATTGGTATATAAAATTTTAGTTTAACAAGTACTCAAATGTTTATTTTAAAAATATCTGAGTATAAGAAATATGAAAATTTTAAAATTTGTCTTATATATAATCTAAATAATATAATTTTTTTTTAATTTATCTCATACTTAACTTTTTATATAAAAGTTTTTACATATATGAAAAACTATAATGGGATGTACTAAATGCTCCCTTATGGTCAAAGTGTTAGTTCCGTATTAAGAGAAATTAAAAGGGAATGAATTGGTTTCTACTTGACTTTACATTTTTCAAAAAACAATCCTTAATTTATAGAATTTTTTTTAATCGTTAGAATTTTGCAAGTGAATGAAAACGACGTAGTAAACCACAAACATAATCAAATTTAAATGCAATATGCAAAGAAGTTAAGGGTGAAGAAAAGCGCAAATTTGCGGACAGAATTTATATTGATTGAACTACAATACTGAGGTTATATACATATACTCCCCAAGCTGCTTTTTTTCTCTCTCTTTTTTTTAATAGAATTTTCTCTATTTCTTGAGTAGTTTTTATTAAACCCTAATCTAGCCAAACTAGATTACAATCTTTTGAGCTTCCTCTTATTACAGCCCGCTAATGATATTATTTTTTTTCACCCAAGAAAACCAATAAATTTTCTCCTAATTTTACAGCCCAAATCAGAGCCATCTTACTCTAAAGATAAACACAAAAGTCTCACACTCTCTTAGGTATAGTATTTCTCACCAGAAGAACAAGGATTCAATGCTCCACATTGATCTAAATAAACCAAAAGTCCAGAAAGATATTCAAAACAAAGAAGAATGAATAGTTGATGATGGAAAATGGATATTTCACGAGTTTGTTATGACAGTGATAATGTGGAATCTGGTCCCATAGCTCAAGGCTAATTAAATAGGAAATAATCTTTGAAGTTTCTTGTTTGTCTTCGACCACATCGGTCTCCCCCAACTCCCTTTATTAATTTCAAAGACTTTAATACCTCAATTTGTCTCCAAAGAACTTTTAAACACGGCAAATTCTTATTGGTGTGTTAGTTGATTGTGGAAGTCAATGAAAGCCTATTAAGACGTGTTTTGGGTGATGAGACTTACACACATTTTTTTTTTAATTTATATTTATACTGTGCAAGAAATGTATCCATTCTAAAAATGAAAATTATGTGAGTCATGATGTACCAATTAGTTAGTTGTACGGTTACAACTTATTATATCCTTGTACAAAGGGAAGACTTGATTTATACTTTCATTTTTATTTTATTTTTGCGAATTAAGAATATTTCTTTATAAGACTACTTCTATTTAGAACAATTACGATTTTCAATTGTCTTCACGATAATATCTTATATCTTCTTTAACCTTTTCTTTTTGAGATCGTAAGCCAAATACCAACGGTATTGCCTGAAATTTTGGGTTCAAGACTGAACATGTCGAAGAAAATGTCATTAGTTGAAACTTTCAGCTAAGACGTACAGAGGCGACTTAAATTGGCTTGCGAATGATCTTTCAAGTCTCCCGTTTTGTCTTGGCCTACTTTTCTCTCAATCATCCCCCTTTATTCCGAAGACTTCATTAATACTGACAGTTGACTTGGAGATGCCAAAGTTTGTCCCCACAGAGCTTATAAACAAATGAACACGCAGAATGTGAAAGTAAATAGAAGTGTGCTATACGTAATTCTTAGATACGATGTGACTAATGGCCTTCTCCATCCAGGACTTGTATTCCTAGAAACTGCACGTTTACATTTTTTCCATGACTCGGAGTAATATATTTAGTTGATCAATAATTTCAAAACTCAAAGCTAATTCCTGGGCTAGGCTTTCTTTGGCTTTGTTTTCATTCCTTTCTCATCTTACCATTCTCACCGCCCAGCCAAACTTCGCATATACGTACTGCAATTTCAATGACACTGGCAACTATACATTTCAAACTTCAAAGCTAATTCCTAGATCATGACAATGGCTATGATTTCTCTGGCTCTTCTTTCATTATTCCTTTATCATCTTACCATTCTCACCGCCCAGCCTCCCTTCACATATACGTACTGCAGTTTCAATGACACAGGCAACTATACAGCTACCAGTTCCTACCACACCAACCTCAATATCCTGCTTTCAAATCTCACTTCCAACAACCAAATTGACTATGGCTTCTACAATTTCTCTTATGGCCAAAACCCTGACAGAGTTAGCGCTATTGGGCTCTGTAGAGGAGATATTAAGCCAGATGATTGCCGTGGTTGCCTCAAAAATGCCTCAATCCTTCTCCCAATGGTGTGTCCAGTGCAGAAGCATGCACTGGCGGGCTATGATGAATGCATACTACGATATTCAAGCCTTCCAATATTAGGCATAATGGACGATTCCTTTTCGCTCTACGTGTGGAACTTACATAATGTAACAGAGGTGGATAAGCACAAGAAAGCGGTTAATGACTTAATGGAAAAACTAAGAAAAGAAGCTGCAGCTGGTGACTCTCGTCGTAAGTTTGCTATAGCAAACGACATGGTTTCAGACTTTCAAATATATGGTCTTGTTCAGTGCACACCTGATTTGTCTGAAATAGATTGTAGCGATTGCTTGGTTACGGCTATCTCAGAAATCCCAAAATGTTGTGGGAACAGTGTAGGTGGTAGGGTTATCAAAGACAGCTGCAATATTCAATTTGAGAGTACCCCCTTTGATGATCCCACAGCTGAAGATTCACAAGTCGTCTCTTTTACTGATAATTCACAAGAAGCCTCTCCTCCACTTCCTCTATCTCCTTCATCCACCAATTCAACTTCTTCAGAAGGTACCTGTCAACTTACCATTCGATATATTTGTTATTAATAAATCAAATTGATTAAGGCTCCATTTCTTGTCAAAAAATGGAAAAAAAAAATCGATAAATTTTTCTTTAATTTTTTTTAAAAAAAAAAGTTTCATAACGAAATTTTATATTATTTACGTCTTTAAAAATATGTCATAAAAAATTATTTTATTCGGGTTTCATTTAGAATAATTAAATGGTAAACAGACATGATTGGTTGTGGCAGGTTTGAGTGTTAGTGGTGACCTTCAACATTTGGAGCTTGAGCTTGCCTCTATAAAAATGGGTAGATCAAAATCCAGGTTTAAATGTAAATGAAACTATACCCAAAAAAAAAATGTAAATGAAAGAACGACAGAAAAAAAAATTACTTAAAAATACACAAATTGGGGACCCCCTCTTACCAACGCTATTATTTATTTCGTTAAAAAAATTTATAAAATAATTTATTTTCTTTGGATTTCATTTAAAAAGAAATGGTAAACAGACATGAATGATAGTAGTAGGTTGAGTTTTTTTTTTGGGACACGTTGGGTTGCGTGTTTGTTTTTTGGACAAGTGGTTGAGTGTTAGTGGTGATTACAATGATATTTAGATTTGATCATGTGACGTGTGTTAAGATTTCGAAAGATAAAAATAAAAAAATATATGGGTTCAAGCCCAAATGCAGCTGACTTTGGGCTTGATCTTGCCTTCATAAAAATGTGTAGATCGAAATTTGGGGCTTAAAACTGGTCCAAAACAAAATTATGGGGCTCAAATGTAAATGAAAGAAAAACAGAAAAAAAAAAAACTAAAAATGATAGAAGTTGAGGGGAGCGAGCGAGCCTAATCAACAAAGCAACAAAACCTGACTTAATGATTTTTTTTTTATTCTTTAGTCTAAAAATCATATGTAAAACACAAATTTAATTATTAAATAATATTAAATAAATAAATAATTGGAAACATTTTACAGACTAAAAAATAATTTTGACTTGTACAATATTATTCCATAAATATATTTTGATAATGTGTTAGATACTTACCATAAAAATTTACTTATCTTAGGTACAATATTTTAAAATTTCAGTATACCTGTCTTTTCCCTTGTCATGGAATATTTTAACCATCTATGAGCATGTTTGGCTTTTGACTAGGAAGTAGAATCATTCTTTGTCCAGTTGCCAGGCATGGTCTCCATTCTCTCAATTGCACGTAAATGATTTATTTGCTTGCTGACTGTATATGTATACAGGAAAAGGAGATACTGTTTCTTCCAACAATGTTGTCTTCGTTATTCTCATTGTCGTTATAATGATTCTTTTTGGTTCGGGCTGGTCTTACCTATGCACTTTCCTATGGAGAAAAGCAAGGAAGAGTAACAGGGCTAATCTCCAAGAAAATTGTACGCAGTGTGAAGAAACATATATGTCAATTCGAACTAATTTATTCTTAAGCTTAAAATAATTAGCATGCTTACTTTGAAAATTCATATATTTGTCCAGTTGGGGAAGAATGTTCCAACTTGAAGTCCCTGCGATTTAATTTGGCTACAATTGAAGCTGCAACAAATAAGTTTTCACACGAGAACAGAATAGGGAAAGGTGGATTTGGAGAAGTTTACAAGGTGATTCATAGGCTGAAAGTATAATATGATTTATTTGCATGTTTACCTTACCTGTTATTATATTTTCACTTTTTCAGGGCATTCTTTCTACTGGACAAGAAATTGCAGTAAAGAGACTCTCAAAAAATTCTGAACAAGGTTCATCAGAGTTCAAGAATGAAGTTTTATTAATAGTCAAACTTCAACACAAAAACTTAGTGGCCTTACTTGGATTTTGCCTCGAAAAGCAAGAAAAAATACTTATATATGAATATGTGCCTAACAAGAGCATTGATTGCTTTTTATTTGGTATAAACTTCTAACCTTATTTCCACTTTTTTTTTCTGTTGAAATTTGATGCTATGCACTATTTTTTTTAAATTCTTTATTTGATTCAACTAGTTTATTATTAAAAATTACTTATTTCTAATTTGAGACAATTTTGTAGATTCACAAAAACGTAGAGAATTCAATTGGTCTGTTCGTTTCAAAATTTTAGAAGGAATTGCTCGGGGACTTTTTTATCTACATGAACTTTCTCGACTCAAAGTTATACATCGTGATCTCAAGCCTAGTAATATTTTATTAGATAGCAACATGAATTCAAAAATATCAGATTTTGACTTGGCAAAAATGGTTTCCAGAGATCAAGATCAAGGAAGTACTAATAGAATTATTGGGACATAGTAAGTACTTTTGAATCCTCATTCACTCTTTTTCCCTTTCTTCCAATTAGTTCATTTATATTTAGACAAATGCACGGGAAAGAACCTAAGATTCAATTATTTGTATATTTGTATTTTCTTCATCAATTCAGGAGGTTCTTGGCACAGCATGATCTTGATTAATTGGTTGTAGCATCTCACATGCTATGATATTTTGGATACCTAAATTTAAGTTTAAATTTGATAAGATGTTATGTGATTACATTAGTAGCATCTGAAATACTATCTTGATATCAATTCTTAGCAAAAAAAAATTATATGTAATGACATGTCACAACCCAAGATAGGTGAAATAAAATTCTTTGGTAGACTACCAATTCCACCCTCACTTGAAAGGGAATATTCAAGATACCAAGAGACTATAAATACTACCATACCAAGTGTCTCCTTGAACTTTTGATTTATTTTGAAATATATCTTCAATATCATGCATGGTATCTTTTTGGATATATCACTAATATTGATTTTCTTTTGCAGTGGTTATATGTCTCCTGAATATGTAATGCTTGGACAATATTCTGAAAAATCAGATGTTTTTAGTTTTGGAGTCATAATCTTAGAGATAATTACTGGCCAAAAAAATTCTTGGTCTTATGAGTCGCGTTCACATCTCTTAAGCCATGTGAGTATAAAATATAAATAGTTTGTTTTCTTTTGTTAATACTCATGTCATTTTATTATATGCTCTTTTAGATTTCATTATGTTATTTTATATATTATTGCAGGCTTGGAAACAATGGCATGACGAAACACCATTAGAAGTATTGGACTCATTTATAATAGAACATTATTCTCAAAATGAAGTCATAAGATGTGTGCAGATTGGATTATTATGTGTTCAAGAGTATCCAGATGATAGGCCTACCATGACACAAATTGTTTCCTATCTTAGTAATCTTTCAATTGAATTACCATTTCCTCGAGAGCCTGCATTCTTCGTGCATGGTAGAGAGAATCCAAACATGGCAGCAAATTCGGGTTCGGGTCAATATTCACAAATTTTGAAGCCGTACTCTTTGAATACAATGTCCAAGAGTGAATTTCTGCCTCGATAGAATGAGGTTGATCATTTTCTATATTCACTCCAATTCCATGTCATCCATTTATTGAAAAATATTCTCTCTTGATTAGTGCCATAGAAGTGATGATGAGTGTGCCCCACCCTTCTTTTTCTATATTTAGGATAATTATTGTATATTGGAGAAATTGTATTTTATTTCCCCAATCTCTTTCCTGAATTTCTATTTTCTCTAATCCGTTATTTTTTTTTCCAGTTAATGCCATGTTTGATCTTTCTCAACTCTAATATTAGCTGCTTGTGATTACCAAAGTACCATTCTCATTACTTGATACTCTATCTTGTCCTTCTATTCATGAGAAGACTATTTCAATAATTTTACTTATAGCTCAAGTTAGAGTTAATCTATAATGTAGACAATAAGTAAATTTAATGGAAAAAATAAAGTAGGAGATTAATTGTAAAAATTAACTTATTTGAAGAAAATTACAATTGGGCGCATTGATGATTAGAGTGAGAAAATGTAAGGGGCTGTTTGGTTTGAAAACATTTTGTGTTTTTATTTTCTATTTTTCAGTTTTTGAAAATAATTTTCATTTTCAAATTCTCATGATATAAAAAATATGTTTGGTTTATAAAATAGAAACATTTTTCCAAAAAATGAAATCAATGAAAACATGTTTGGTTTTGTATTTTTAGAAAACTAAAAATTATCCTGTCCAAGTGTTCTTCACAACTAATTTCACTGCAGGAGCTTCCTATGTTTATTTCTTCACCAGACACTGATTTTTATATTCTGCCTTTTGCTTTTGAAGAAAGCTCTCATAGCTAAATAGTGCTACATATTAATAGTGTTTTGCAGGGTGAAATTTGTGGAGGTAAATAAGAGATCAAAGTTTATGAACAGAGAAATAAAGAAGGCCAAGTACAACTACAACTGCATGACCAGCACCACCCATACACATTTTTCCCCTTGAAAACCTCATGGAACAAAAGGGAAAGCAGATTTGATAATAGGAAAGTTGCATTGATGTCTTGGGGAATTTTGGTTGGAAGAAAATGGGTTGTGGTTTTGAGGTTCTCCTCCCCATCTTCATCATCATCCTCTTGACACTCCTATAATTACATGCAACACACATTTTGACTGTGCATGCTCTGTTGAATGTAGCAGGAAACTTCCATATCCATGGTCTACCACTGCCGAAGATGTATTTTAGGATAGAGATTGGACCAAAAAATGAAAACCATGTTAATAAAATCTCAGGATGAGAATGAAGAGAAGGAAACTGTAATGTCCCTCAGTAAAAAAAAATTACTGTAGCATACGGGTACTGTAGCTACTGTAGATTATTGCGCATTAAAAGAGTATGCATTCCAGTGCCCGAAGGAAAAAAAACGCAGCCCCTTCCTCTCCCATTTTTCCTTCCACCTTCAAATCCATATAATTGAGCTATAGACCTCCGATTGACAAACCGTCTGGACCGTTGGACTCGTGGTAGCAAGAGCTTCAAAACCCACCGATCAATTTCGTCGGAAAGTTGCCGAAAGCTCGCTGGAAATGGTTAATAGTAACTGCGATAGGTAAGAAATATCAATAACAGGAATGTTTCAGTATCAAAATACATACTATCAATGTTACGATATTATATAAATAAATACAACCAGATCCATAGTCATTTCTCAAGCATGCAACAAAAAGAGTGTTCACCATCAATCATCCATTAGGCAAAAGCCCGCACAATCATCCATCAGGCAAAAGTCTACACAATCATCCATCAGGCCAAGGCCTGCATCCATCAGGTAAAAACCCGCACACTCCATCAGGCAAAAGCCCGTATAATTATCCATCAGTCAAGTAAAAGTTCATTACAAAAAACTCAATATGCACTAAGGTTAACATTCATATCTACTTTAGATTCTTTCGTATAGATACAAGAAAGAAATAACAGGAAATGCAAGATAAACAAAAATGTCACATCCCTTCCAAAAAATCATATGCTCAATGATCAACAATAGCCACAACAATATCAACTTAACGTATACATTTGTATTCAAAAACCTACACATGTGCCTCATAAAATCATTTATCAATTCATATAAAATATCAACATCACCATAAACCAACATAATTTTGAGTAGTCTCAATCAGTATAGGTTAATATCACTAGAGAACTAAAATATAAATGATGTTTGTCCTACATTTCTAAAGTTTATACTAGGAGTCATGGTTTGGAATACATGATCATAATTTAAAAGAAATAAGTTTCACATTAATAGTAATGTCTCATATAAATGTATCAAATGAATAGTTAAAAATAATGTTATAGTAAGTATTATCTACTCACTACACTAGAGATTCAAGGTAGTTGAACTCTCTTGATCTCTTCAGGTTCTTCTATCATTTTGTTTACAAGTGATTTATACTTTTATATGTATCTGAAATGGATTAAATTATCTAGATTTATTTATTATCAGGTATTTAGTTCAAGAAGAGTAAGGTTTTGAAATTGGATTTTTGAACTCATTAAATATGTGATTTTAAATGTATTTTTCATCGTATAGTAAAAGAAACATATTGTGCATGTCGTATTGATTTGTAAAGTTATATGATTACCTTGGAAAAAGGGCATGTACATGTGATAAATCTGATTGAAAAATTTATGATAGAAGAACTATATTGAGACTAAAAATCTGTATTATATTGAGAATTTTATACTAAAATATATGGTATATGTGTATATGGTATTTTCTGTGGAGAAATCATATTGGAAACACTGTTTACTAACAGCAGGGAATGTTAGCTCTAGTGCACCTTGACACCTCAACTCGCAGGGGTGGTGCTAGCCTCGTGTAAAAGCCAACACACGGGAGTCATGTATTATTTGTGGAGAGCAGGATGCCTCCTATTATTGTTATTTGAGAAGAGCGGAATGCCTCCTATTATTAATATGTGATTTACCCTCCCTTGTTATGTGCTTGAGATTATTTATTGGTTCTAATATAGAAACCTACTAAAGCATGTGAAATCTTTTATTGCATAATAATATTTGTTTTATAATCATATTGCATTGTATTTGGTTTTGAATATTGGGTTACATTGTGAAATATGGATATTTGAAATACGGGTCACTTATGGATGTACTTCCAAACTGTACTCTTTATGTGATAAATTTTAAAGCGTGAATTCATCTATATGCTGACCTAAGAAGTTATATGAGGTTATATCTGCTCACTAAGTTGTCAAACTCACTACACGATGTTACATCTTTTTCAGATAAGAATACAGAGTCTGGTCCTGCGGATAAGTGATCAGCTAGGCTGCTTACTCCTTGGGTGAGTCTACGTTGCTTCCAAGGCTCACGTTATTTAGATTATACTATATTTGTATTTTAGAGTATGCTCTATATGCCACAGGTAGGATCCTTGTTTCTGCCGTTACTCTAATGTTTTATGGACTTAATTTGTATATTGTATTTGAATGGGAACCTATATGTATCGATTTACATAATAAAGGATTGAAATATGTGTGTTTATGGAAAATATATGTTCATGGTATATGTGTTTCACGTGCCCAAAAATTAGGAGTATGACTAGTTAGTATCAGAGCACTAGGTTTCTCTGTGGCTATCAGAGCAAAAGATTCTTTAGTAGGACCTTTAGTATGGATATGAACCGGACATATTTATACTTCAGGTGCTACTAAAGGATTCTATAGGGTTTCACTTTCCTTCCTATTCCA
Organism: Gleditsia sinensis; assembly: GCA_037074535.1. Lineage (NCBI taxonomy): Eukaryota > Viridiplantae > Streptophyta > Magnoliopsida > Fabales > Fabaceae > Gleditsia > Gleditsia sinensis. The sequence continues at coordinate 4,382,767 of CM073463.1, forward strand.
AGTTTATTAAAGTTCCTAGTATAAGATTGATTGAATATTAGGGTATTTTTAAAAAGTGTTTTGTTTTGTATAGTTAATGATGCCGCCAAAAACTAGAGCAGTTGCTAGAGAAGCTGTAGATCGTGCACCCTCTGCAGAAGAGTCTGTACAATCTGTCATTCCAGTACCCCACGACATGATGAACAGATTCATATATCTAATAGAGTCCCTGAAGAGATAGTAGAACCCCCTCAGGAGCCACATGATAGAATAACTAATATGATTGCTAGCATACATAAGAGCTTAGAGACATTAGCTAGATTTATAGTAGAACAAGGCCGAAGGGATGGCCAGCCACCAGAAAAAACTCCCGAAGAGCAAGAATTGGAAATACCAGCTGAACAAGAGGATAAATCTACAGGGATTGAGGTGATATTACCGCAATTCCTAAAATTGAAGCCTCCGACTTATTCTGGGTCAGATATTCAGGAAGACCCCCAGATATTCATTGATGCCATTGAATGAGTTCTCAGAGCTTTGGGGTGTTCCACTAGAAGATCTGTGGAACTAGTGTCTTTTCAATTATCAGATGTGGCTCAGGTTTGGTTTGAGACCCTAGTACAAGGAATAGCAGCTACTTTACCACCAATGGAGTGGGATGAATTTAATGAGGCATTTATGAATTGTTTCCTACCAATAAGTGAAAGAGAGAAGAAGGTTAGAGAATTTGAAGAACTAAGACAGGCACCGAATATGACAGTTTCTGAATATGACATCCATTTTACTCGATTGTCTAGATATGTACCATATCTGGTTCCTACTGAAAAAGATAGAATAAAGAGCTTTGTTTCAGGGTTGATACGTCCATTGTTTAAATCAGTAGGTCCCCAGATGAATTATTTCATAACTTATTCAGCGGCTGTGGATTGTACAAGAATGATGGAAACACGAGAGTTAGCAAACATAGAGGGTTTAAAGAGAAGAAAAAGATATCGAAATAGTAATATCCAGACTAGTTATAATTCTAATGTAAGAGGACCAAGATTTCAAAATCCACAGCGTTTGACTCAAGCAAGATCTGGTAGCTTCAGTCAGGCATCCGTCAATATCAATAGACAGAGAATGAATCAAGGAGATATGAGACCTGTTAGCCAACAAAATTCAAGACCAATTCCACTATGTCCAAATTGTGGCAGGTCCCATACTGGACAGTGTCGCAGAGAAACTGGTGTATGTTTTTGGTGTATACAAGTAGGTCATATAGTAAGGAATTGTCCATAGTACGAGGCTCTAGTCAAGCATCAGCACATCCAGTTTCACCCCCTGCATCAACACCAGTACAACCAGTTAGAGCCGCTTCAGGCCAAGTAAGTAGTCGTGGTTTTGGTAGGGGATCAGGAGGTCGAGGTTGAGGTCGAGAACCAGCTCGTGTTTTTGCCTTGACACGATAGGATGCTCAGGCTTCAAATATAGTGGTGACAGGTACATTATCAGTGTGTTCCCATAGAGCATATGTACTGTTTGATCCTGGTTCTACTCATTCTTATATATCACCCTACTTTGCTAAGAAATTGGATAGAGAACCTACTAGTTTACATTGTTCTTTCATGGTTGCTACTCCAATGGGAGAATTTTTACTAGTAAATTATGTGTATAAATCATGAGATTTCGATAAAAGATAAGGAAATTTCTGTGGATCTGATAGTTTTAGATATGATAGATTTTGATGTGATTCTAGGAATGGATTGGTTGGCATCATGCCATGCCATTCTGGATTGTCACCTTAAGGTGATTAAGTTTAACATTCCTGAAGAATCTTCCTTCATGATACAAGGAGATCGTAGTAAAGTGCCTAGTAACTTAATCTCTGCTCTAACAGCTCATAAGCTGTTACAAAAAGGATGCCAAGGATATTTAGAAATAGTAAAAGATGTTGATATGAAGTACACCAAGGTAGAGCAGGTTTTAGTGGTTAGCGAATTTCCTGATGTGTTTCTTGATTAGTTGCCAGGGTTACCCCTAGAACAAGAAATTGAGTTCAGTATTGATTTACTTCCTGGAACTCAACCAATGTCTATACCCCCGTATAGAATGGCACCGACTGAGCTCAAGGAATTGAAAACCTAGTTACAAAACTTGTTAGACAAGAGATTTATACACCCTAGTACTTATCCTTGGGGTGCTCCTGTTCTTTTTGTGAAGAAAAAGGATGGATTTCTACGCCTATGTATTGACTATAGACAGTTGAATAAAGTGACTATACGAAACAAATATCTTTTACCCATAATAGATGATTTGTTTGACCAGTTACAGGGTGCCCAAAGTTTTTTAAAAATTGATCTGAGATTTGGTTATCATCAACTGAGAATTAAAAAAGAGAATATTCCAAAAACCGCTTTCAGGATTCGGTATGAGCACTACGAATTCTTAGTAATGTCATTCAATATGGGCGTCCCCTACTCGATACCGTCTCAAGCCATACAACCCGTCAATATTCATCCATACGTATAAATGTGTGTGTGTGTGTGTGTGTATAAATGCATATTCATCAAATGCAATATATAATTATCAAGCAACTCGCCATTAGTTTTATGCTTGCCATTCAATCACGTTCATAATATGACATGCATCATTTTCATACCCAATGAGTAATAATCATTCATCACATACTAATATCCAATAGGATTCATTTTGAATCAAATAAAGAAAATGGTAATTTTTGATACTAAAATCATCATTTTAAAATTATTTTTCTTAGATATATGTTTCTTAAATAATCATTCAACAAACAGGACTATTTTTAGGTAGAAAATAGTGAAAAATATGATAATCTAGCACCCAACACAGCCTGATCATGTTCCAAGACACGATCATACTTAAAAAATACTTCAAACATGCTCAAAATAAGCCCTGAACACGGTCTACCAGTGCTAAAGAAACCTAGAACACGGTTTAACCGTGTTCTGTGACCTTTTCTTACTTATTCAACTATATCTCTGTCATACAAAATCTAATTAAGGTGATTTTAAAGCTTATAAAAATTTAAGACAAATATTTACAACTTTCATATTTATCATTTTTTCATATTCCTTACGGATTATTCCCAGAAAATTAAAAATAAAAACTCTTATTTTTACCATTTTAGATTCTAAATTGATTCTGACTTCTGCTCAATTAATCAGACATATCTCTCTCATATGGACTCCAAATTAAGTGATTTCAGAGCCTATAGATCCATAAAATATATATTTACAATTCATATGTTGACTATTTCTTTAAAATACTTGTTGAATTTTCTCAGAATTTCAAAAATAGAAACTTCTCAAATTATTTCGAAATTCAGCTTAGTCTAACTTCTCCTTTTTTTTTTATGTAATCCCATGCAGACCACATGTTATCCAAAATCACATATAAAAGTATATATATAATTTTGTACAAAATTCATGAGTATATTTTAAGCCTTCCTCAAACAAATCCTTAAAATTGTGTGCTTGGTTCCTACCACACAAAAATCCTACATTCATACCATGAATTAGGATATTCCTTAAGAAAAGATGATAAAATTAGAGAGATAACTAAGAAACTTACCTTGCTTTCCCTTTCCTCTTCCTTCTCCTTCTTCTTCCTCTTTCTCTTCTTCTTCTTCCTCTTTCTTTTCCTCCTCTTCCTTTTCTTCCTTTTTCTTTTCTTTCTCTTTCTTGCCGACACTCCCTCTCCCTCATAATTATCAAAATTTTTCCTTACCTTCCACCCCATATTTACAACTTTGTCATCCTTTATTATTTACAAAATGATATCCTAAAGTATTTACAAAACTGTCATCCTAGAGTATTTACAATACTGCCATATCAAAGAATTTACATAAATGCCATCTTAAGGAATTTATATAAATGTCATTTCAATAAAATTACATAAATGTCATTTTAACCATTCTAAGATCTTGTTTGACTTGAGTAAAATTGTAAAATAATTTAATCCTCTCTTGAGATCCAAAATTTTTTCTCCTTTCTGAAGAAAAAAATTCTAATTAGTAATATAAGAAAAAATTGGGGATGTTACAAAATGCAACAGTAAACTTCCATATCCATGGTCTACCACTGCCGAAGATGTATTTTAGGATGGAGATTAGACCAAAAAATGAAAACCATGTTAATAAAATCTCAGGATGAGAGTGAAGAGAAGGAAATTCTGATAGTGGAAAAGTTCAGAGCTTTGCTTGGGTTCAGATGCAGGTCCTTCCTCTTCACCATTAATGGAAACAGAGAAGGAACTTGAAATAGAACGCTTTTGCAGTTGGTTCTGCTGTTCGTGTTCTGGTCTTGCTACTGCGCTCCTCTTTGTTTCCGCTTCTTTTCGCAAGCACGTCTACTTAAATGCAACTTGCTCTGTGTGTCACCAAATGTAGGACCATATTTGGGTCCATCCTCTCCAAAATCACCTATCAAGTAAGAACCAATGAGAATGACAAAAGAAACAAAAAAATTGTTTTTCATAATTACAAGAGTGCCACTGCATGTTTTCATTATAACTTCAATTATGCCACCGTGTTTTCATTCTTTGTTTTCAATTTCTCAACTTTTGCAAAGGAAATACTAAAAATAACATTTTGATGTTTTTTGAAATGGGCTCCTTTTAAGAAACATTTTCAAAGAAAACAAATCAGTTTGTTGAGATGTAATATTTGATATATTAATATTTTAAAATTATGTATCTGAATATTAAAATGTAATATTTGATATATTAATATTTTAAAATTTTGTTACCTTTTTTGTTTTTTTCATACTTTTGTATCTTTAGAAGCTGCAATACTTGTCTATCATGGCTTTATCTTCTATTTGTTAATTTTAGTGCCTATTTTTTTTCCATTATATATGAATATAGTTTTTTACTTGTTCGAAAAAAAAAAGAATAAAGATGGTACAATTTAATACTAAATAAATCATAATTATATTTACATCAAATCTAAAAAAAATTACTAATAACATTTTTTTAAAATTTTTAAGTCATTAGAGGTTGACCTTGCTTAGCCCTATCCAACAAGAAGCACTTGATCGATTCCAACAATCCTACTTTTTTTTAATCAAATTCCCAAAAATCCGAGATGTAAATCCCTGACCCCTCTAATACTATCCAAGTCCATGAAAATATTTTCATCGAATACCAATTATTCTCTCCTCAAATTTAATTAAGATATATATATTTTGGGTGAGGATTCTTAATCTCAAATGCACATGGATGAACAATAACCATCAAAACTGAAAGAAAAATGTAGACGGAGAGATAAAGTCTATCTTTATTAAATTGTCAAAAAGTGCTTTTACAAAAATAGGTTGCCAACTTTATATAAATGCGACTGGAACCTATAAACTGAAGGCATAAAACGCCGACGTTTCACACTTACTCATATTTCATCTAATACTTAATAGTCTACTGAATAAGCATTTAGATCTTGGACATAAGATGTTGTCGAAGAAAATGCCAAAATTGAAACTTTACGCATTATCCAGGTAAGATAGCATTGAGCATACTTGGACCCATAGCTAAGGGCAAATTGACTACGGAATTACATTTAGGTAATATTTGGTATAAAGAGTCTAAGTATTTAAAAGTTTATTTTTAAAATTTTTGAGTGTAGTAAATATGAAGATTTTTAAATCTGTGTTGCATATAATATAAATAATATAAAAAAAATTTAATTTATCTCATATTTAATTTTTTTTTATACATACATTTTTAAGTATATAGAAATTAATATATTCATATATATTAAACGCCACTTTAACACTGTTTCTTGTATGACTTGAACCACTTTATTCTCAATCAAACCCATTTTTTTAAGCTTATTTCATTGTTAATAGGCAATTTTACATATAACTTTTGTACAATATCATAGTATTACGAGATTATTATTGAATTGAATTAACTAATTTAATTTTCATATGTCATGTTGATTCTCATAATAACTTTAAGTAAAAATTATTTCAAATAATAAAATTATTTATCATTTTTACATTCACATAATTATGCTGTTAAAATATATATTAAAATACTTCAAGATAGTTAAATGACTATACACCAAATCACAAAGAAGTTAAATGGTATACTTTAAATCATAAGAGAACAAACTGATTTTGAGTGAAACCACCGTAGAGTAATTTGTAATTTATTCATCATATAATGTAAAGTATTTCTTAAATAATTTTCTTTTAACATTTATCAAAGCCATCAAATATAGGATAAAAAATATAAATTTGTTGATACAATTAGGCGTTATCATTACAGAACAAGTTGTCGAAGAAAAAGGTCTTAAATTGAAACCTCTACGCGTTTGCTAAGACAGCATTCCTTTGTACGTATCTGGTCTCTTAGAGGCAATTTAAATTGAACAGGGAATAATCTTTGAAGTTTCTCGTTTTTCTTCACTCACTTCTGTCTCACTCTCAATCATCACCCTTTATTTCGAAGACTTCGTTAATACTCAGAGTGACTACTCAGAGATGCCTCAGTTTGTCTCTAAAGAACTTGCAAACAATCGATGGCCATGCTGAATGTGAAAGCAAATAGGATTCTTGAATAGGGATTAACCTTTGAAGTTAATTTCGCGTCTGTCTTTAACCACTTCAGACTCAATCAAATCCCATTTCTTTCTATTTTGAAGACTTGATTAATGCTAAAGGTGACCAGGAGCTGACTATAAAAGTGATAGAAGTCTTTGTGGAATATCCAATAAGTTCCAATATATTTTAAATATCCATGTAGGTGTGCAATTTTTTTAAAATAATAACTCCAACAATAATCACGGCTTATACACTCATAAATTTATAAAAATAAAAATAAATTCTTTAAATATGTCAATAGATGACATGACGTGTACCAGATGAAGTTTATTCCAAACACATGTTGTGCATAAAATTTTGACAAAGTAATTTTTTTAAAAAAGTATATGATTTAGTATACAAAAAAAAATATCTGGTATGAATATTTTGAAATTTTGATCTTCTTTTAAAAAACTTTGGATTTCATCAAGATCTACAAAATTATATTCACATTACCTATAGATAGTTCTGTTTTACTTGATAATATAATAGAGATGTTTCAAGAGTAACCTATATTTGCATCACCAAATATCGTATTTTACCTTCAATTCCGGAATCAAGTATGTACGTTGAAACAACTAAATTTTATGAAATTAATTATTTTGCTCAAACATAAAATTCAATAAATTAGTTCAAATAGTTCATGAATAATTTTTATAATTATTGCTAATGCAATAGCGCGTTTGAGGCATAAAACGTGCAATACATTTGAAATTTTTATATTTTTTTTAATTAAGAGCATATTCTAAACAAAATTGAAAATTTAAATATATTATATCATAGTTCTCTTTAATTTGAAAGGTTCACCTTTTTTTTTTGGGAGGTATCGTATCTTTCTTTTAACTATTTTAAGGTCTGCAGGTACTTAACTTTAAAATATTGTAGTTGAAGTTTTCCATGAAATTAATTGCTAAGAAACATTATTTTAATTTACATATTATCTCCAAAATTAAAATAAAATATATCAATGTCGAATACTTATTATATATATATATATATATATATATATATATATATATATATATATATATATATATATATATTAGGGTTTAGGTTTTTTAGAGATGGACAAGTATGGGCCATGAAAATGCCACTATAATTGGATTTATAAGGTTAGTCTTAAGAGTTGATCCTCTAACCCTAATACTTAAGAGTAGTCCCTAAACCTACGTCAATTTAGAATATAGATTGTACAATTTAATAATAAATAGATAATAATCGTATTTAAATAAAGTTATAAATGATAATAATTTATTATTTTAAAAAAAGTATTGTTAAGTCCTTGGAGGCCTGGCATAACCCTATATCCATCATCATAAATTTTTATTTTTACTAAATTTTACTTTAGCCTTAAGGAAAGGCATGATCCATCTCAATTCAACCCTAGGGATCAATGGACTTAGGTTTAAAATGGTCAATCTAAAAAATTAAACTACCATTTTACTAACTTAGCATTAAAATTTTAATAAGTTTTAATCAGTCGCCTTATAAAGCTTAAGCTATATTAAGAGCTCTAACAAGAAACAATTCATCAATTTCAAAAATCTCCAACTACCTTTTTTTTTTCCTTTCAAATTCCCTAAACTTATCCCAATTTCAGATCTAAATTCCTAACCCCTCTAAAACTATCCCAGCCCACACCCCAAATTCCTCTCCAATCCCTCATACATTCTGATTTATATTAAATTCCCTGTACTGGTACCATCACTCTTATTGACATACTTCAACAAAAATTATAAAATAAAATACTGTGACACTTAAAACTTGGTGTAGAAAAATTCGGCTCCCTACATCCTTGTATAAAGGTAAGACTTGATTCATACTTTCATTTTTTTTTTCGAATTAAGAATATTTTTTTATAAGACTACTTCTATTTAGAACAATTACGATTTTCAATTGTCTTCACAATTATATCTTATATCTTATATCTTCTTTAACCTTTTCTTTTTGAGATTGTTAGCCAATTACCAACCCTTAAATTTTGGGTTCAAGACTGAACATGTCGAAGAAAATGTCATTAGTTAAAATTTTCATTTAAAGTTTAGTTTGACTATACAGTTTATTTAAGTGTTTATAGAATAAAATTTTATGTAAAAAATGTTTATAGAATAAAGTCTTTTAAATTAAGTTATTTAACGTTTAGATATATATTTAAAAAAGTATTTTTTAAATTTATAATTTTTTTTAAAATATTTAAATATAATTTTGATGGAAGAAAAGAGATAAATGATATAATTTTAATAAAATTTTAATTTATAAAAGTATAAAATAATTTTTTGATAATATAAATTTAAATTTTTATAAAAACTTTTTTAAATAAATTTAAAAAATTGACTTATGAAATAAATTAAAATTAACTTGTTAAAATTTAATAAGTTATTTATTTAAATTTATCTAAATATTATATTTTTTAACATATAAATATTTATATTAATAAATAAATTTTAATAAATTATAAATTCTACGACTCGGAGGCGACTTAAATTGGCTTGCGAATAATATTCAAGTCTCCCGTTTTGTCTTGGCCTACTTTTCTCTCAATCATCCCCCTTTATTCCGAAGACTTCATTAATACTGACAGTTGACTTGGAGATGCCCCAGTTTGTCCCCAAAGAGCTTATAAACAAATGAACACGCAGAATGTGAAAGTAAATAGAAGTGTGCAATACGTAATTCTTAGAAACGATGTGACTAATGGCCTTCTCCATCCAGGACTTGTATTCCTAGAAACTGCCTGTTTACATTTTTTCCATGACTCGGAGTAATATATTTAGTTGATCAATAATTTCAAAACTCAAAGCTAATTCCTGGGCTAGGATTTCTTTGGCTCTGTTTTCATTCCTTCTCATCTTACCATTCTCACCGCCCAGCGAAACTTCGCATATACGTACTGCAATTTCAATGACACTGGCAACTATACATTTCAAACTTCAAAGCTAATTCCTAGATCATGACAATGGCTATGATTTCTCTGGCTCTTCTTTCATTATTCCTTTCTCATCATCTTACCATTCTCACCGCCCAGCCTAACTTCACATATACGTACTGCAGTTTCAATGACACAGGCAACTATATAGCTACTAGTTCCTACCACACCAACCTCAATATCCTGCTTTCAAATCTCACTTCCAACAAACAAATTGACTATGGCTTCTACAATTTCTCTTATGGCCAGGGCCCTGACAGAGTTAGCGCTGTTGGGCTCTGTAGAGGAGATATTGAGCCAGATGATTGCCGTGGTTGCCTCAAAAATGCCTCAATCCTTCTCCCAAGGCTGTGTCCAGTGCAGAAGCATGCACTGGCGGGCTATGATGAAACGTAGAGCGAAAAGGAATCGTCCATTATGCCTAATATTGGAAGGCTTGAATATCGTAGCATGCATTCATCATAGCCCGCCAGTGCATGCTTCTGCACTGGACACAGCCTTGGGAGAAGGATTGAGGCATTTTTGAGGCAACCACGGCAATCATCTGGCTCAATATCTCCTCTACAGAGCCCAACAGCGCTAACTCTGTCAGGGCCCTGGCCATAAGAGAAATTGTAGGAACTTCCATAATGTAACAGATGTGGACAAGCACAAGCAAGCGGTTAATAACTTAATGGAAAGACTAAGAAAAAAAGCTGCAGTTGGTGACTCTCGTCGTAAGTTTGCTATAGCAAATGACATGGTTTCAGACTTTCAAATATATGGTCTTGTTCAGTGCACACCTGATTTGTCTGAACAAGATTGTAGCGATTGCTTGGTTACGGCTATCTCAGAAATCCCAAAATGTTGTGAGAACAGGGTAGGTGGTAGGGTTATCAAAGACAGCTGCAATATTCAATTTGAGAGTACCCCCTTTGATGATCCCACAGCTGAAGATTCACAAGTCGTCTCTTTTACTGATAATTCACAAGAAGCCTCTCCTCCTCTTCCTCTATCTCCTTCATCCACCAATTCAACTTCTTCAGAAGGTACCTGTCAACTTACCATTTGATATATTTAGTATTAATAAATCAAATTGATTAAGGCTCCATTTCTTGTCAAAAAATGGATAAATTTTTCTTTAATTTTTTTTTAAAAGAGTTTCGTAATGAAATTTTCTATTATTTACATCATAAAAAATTATTTTATTCGGGTTTCATTTAAAATAATTAAATGGTAAACAAACATTTGGAGTTTGGGCTTGCCTCTATGAAAATGGGTAGATCAAAATTCAAGTTTAAATGTAAATGAAAGAACAACAGAAAAAAAAATTACTTAAAAAGACACAAATTGGGGACCCCCTCTTACCAACGCTATTATTTATTTCGTTAAAAAAATTTGTAAAAAATTTTATTTTCTTTGGATTTCATTTAAAAAGAAATGGTAAACAGACATGAATGATAGTGGTAGGTTGAGTTTTTTTTTGGACACGTTGGCTTGCGTGTTTTTTTTTTCTTTTTTTTTTTTGGACAAGTGATTGAGTGTTAGTGGTGATTACAATGATATTTAGATTTGATCATGTGACGTGTGTGTTAAGCTTTCAAAAGACAAAAATTAAAAAAAATGGGTTCAAGCCCAAATGCAGTTGACTTTGGGCTTGAGCTTGCCTTCATAAAAATGTGTAGATCGAAATTTGGGATTTAAAACTGATCCAAAACAAATTTATGGGGCTTAAATGTAAATGAAAGAAGAACAGAAAAAAAAAATACTAAAAATGACAAGCTGAGGGGAGCGACCCTAATCAACAAAGCAACAAAACCTGAATTAATAATTTTTTTTGTTCTTTAATCTAAAAATTATATGTAAAACACAAATTTAATTATTAAATAATATTAAATAAATAAATAATTGAAAATATTTTACAGACTAAAAAATAATTTTGACTTGTACAATATTATTCAATAAATATATTTTGATAATGTGTTAGATACTTACCATAAAAATTTACTTATCTTGGGTACAATATTTTAAAATTTCGGTATGGCGGTCTCGTCTCTTGTCATGGAATACCTTAACTATCTATGAACATGTTTGACTTTTGACTAGGAAGAACAATCATTCTTGGTACAGTTGCCAGGCATGATCTGTCTCCACTTAATTGCACGTAAATGATAGATTTGCTTGCTGACTATATATGTATACAGGAAAAGGAGATACTGAATCTCACTACATTATTGTCAACATTATTGTCATCATTATTCCCACTGTTGTCATAGTGATGCTTTCTAGTTTGAGCTGCTTTTTCCTATGGAGAAAAGCTAGGAAGAGTGACAGGGCTATTCTCCAAGAAACCTGTACGCAATGTGAAAAACAAATACGTCAATTCGAACTAATTTATTCTTAAGCTTAAAATAATATTTATTTTAATTTTAGCATGCTTACTTTAAAAATTCATATATTTGTCCAGTTGGGGAAGAAAGTTTCAACTTGAAGTCCTTGCGATTTAATTTGCCTACAATTGAAGCTGCAACAAATAAATTTTCAAATGAGAACAGGGTAGGCAAAGGAGGATTTGGAGAAGTTTACAAGGTGATTCATAGGCTAAAAATATAAAATGATTTATTTACATGTTTACCTTATGTGTTATTATATTTTCACTTTTTCAGGGTGTTCTTTCTACTAGACAAGAAATTACAGTAAAAAAACTCTCAAAAAGTTTTGACAAGGTGCATCAGAATTCAAGAATGAAGTTTTATTAATAGCCAAACTTCAACACAAAAACTTAGTGACCTTACTTGGATTTTGCCTCGAAAGACGAGAGAAAATACTTATATATGAATATGTGCCTAACAAGAGCCTTGATTGCTTTTTATTTGGTATAAACTTTTAACCTTATTCCACTTCTTCTTTTTTGTTCAAATTTGGAGCTATGCCCTATGTTTCTTTTCTAATTTCTTTATTTGATTCAACTAGTTTATTATTAAAAATTTCACTTATTTTTTAATTTGAGACCATTGTAGATTCACAGAAGCGTAGAGAATTCAATTGGCCCATTCGTTTCAAAATTTTAGAAGGAATTACACAAGGATTTTTTTATCTACATGAACTTTCTTGACTCAAAGTTATATATCGTGATCTCAAACCTAACAATATTTTATTAGATAACAACATGAATCCAAAAATATCAGATTTTGGCATGACAAGAATGGTTTCTATTGATGAAGACCAAGGAAGTATTAATAGAATTGTTGGAACATAGTAAGTACTCTTGAATCTTCATTCACTCTTTTTTCCTACCTCCTAATTAGTTCATTTGTTTTAACCAAATGCACGAGAAAGAACCTAAGATTTAATACTTTCTATTTTTCATCAATTGAGGAGGTGTTTGGCACAACATGATCTTAATTAACTGGTTGTAACATTTCACATACTTTGATATTTTAAATACTTGGATTTATGTTATAAGACGTTATGTGATTACATGGTAGCATATGAAATACTATCCTAATATCACATCTTAGCAAAAATAGTTATATGCAATGACATGTCACAGTCAAAGACAAGTGAAATGAATTTTTTCATAGATTACAAATTCTATCCCTATCTAAATGGGAATATTTGAAAATTTAAGAAGTAAACACACACACCCACCCACCCAGACACACGAAACATCTTATCATGGTATCTCATATTATATTATTCAAGATACCAAGAGACTAGAAATATCACCATACCATGTGTCTCCTTGAATTTTTTATTTATTTTTGAATATATCCTTAATTTCATACATAATATCTTTTTGAATATATTAGTTATTTTTTTTTGTAGTGGTTATATGTCTCCTGAATATACAATGTTTGGACAATATTCTGAAAAATCAGACGTCTTTAGTTTTGGAGTCATAATCTTAGAGATAATTAGTGGTCAAAAAAATTCTTGCTCTTATGAGTCACGTTCACATCTCTTAAGCCATGTGAGTATAAAATATATATGGTTTGTTTTCTTTTGTTAATACTCATATGATTTTATAATATGCTCTTTTATCAAGAAAATATTAGCTTTGATTTCACTATGTTATTTTATAATTTATTGTAGGCTTGGAAACAATGGCATGATGAAACACCACTAGAAATGTTGGACTCATTTCTAATAGAACATTGTTCTCAAAATGAAGTCATAAGATGTGTGTAGATTGAATTATTATGTGTTCAAAAGTATCCAGATGATAGGCCTGCCATGACACAAATTGTTTCCTATCTTAGTAATCTTTCAATTGAATTACCATTACCTCGAGAACCCGCATTCTTCATGTATGGTAGAGAGAATCCAAACATGGTAGCAGATTCGGGTTCGGGTCAATCCTCACAAATTTTGAAGCCTTGCTCCTTGAATACAATGTCTAAGAGTGATTTTCTGTCTCGATAGAATAGGTTGAGCCTTTTCTATATATTCACTCCAGTTCCATGCCATCTATGTATTGAAAAATATTCTCTCTTGGATGTGGTTTGGTCCATTATTAGTTGCTTAATGCATGTTGTGTGTATTTTTCTTATCATAATTTTAACAAAACTAATTATGGGAATGTTAAAATGATAAATAGTTTTATTATCGAAGTTCTTTTTTTTAATATGTTGTTGTTATTGTCTCCTTTTTTTTTGGGTGAACTTGCACCAGATCAACAAGTGGTTGTGATAGTACTCATTTATAGTGCAAATTCCCCAGGGAGAGTTTAGATAATTAATGAATGTAGGGACGGTTTGTCGCTGAATCACTATAAATCTTGTTTGCTATCTTCTAATCCCTTAATCTCATTTACTTATTGAATTGAGTTTGTTTTTGTATTTACCTTTTGGTTTTGATCTCTTGGTGAAATCTTACCTATTAGTTTCCTAAGATAATAGTATAAAGGAGAAGTTTTGAAAAGTTTGAAATTATTTGAGAAACCAATTCACCCCACCGTGATTTCTCCTGGTCGAGAACTAGCAGTAGGCATGAAAGAACTAGAGCGAGAGGATGGCAACTAATTAATCTTTTATATAATCCACAAGTGATTAATTTTGAGTTACTTCATCTACATGATAAAGTTACTGATTGTAGACCAATTATGGCTTCATTAGTATTCATGCTTAGTAGCAATTACCTCTGCCACTTGCATATTTGGAGGCCAAGCAGAGTGTAAAACAGGGGGGGGGACAAATTTGAATGCAATCGAATGGATCAATTAGTAAATTATTTCCTTGCTAATTTATTTGAAGTAATATAGAAACAATAAGGGAAAAAAAGGTTTAATTTCTCTCATTTGTTTATCTAATCTTGTCCTATGATATATCTAATTTATATTAAACTCCCTCGGAACATCATCTGTTATTTTTTATTTTTATTTTTTTTGAGTTCTTATATAAGTATCTTTTAAATCCTTTAAACATACGACTAATCAATTTCGTTCAGTACATAGAAATTTTTTTTTTCAAAAGTGTTTTTCTATAAGATTAAACTTCTAACATTGTAGAAGACTATCAATCACTAAATTTACATTTATTTATTTTTCACTTGAGTTACAAGTTTATGTTTTAAATAGTGATATTCAATACATGCTTATGAATCCATGAAGAGTAAGTTATCAAAAAAACAATAAAAAAGGAAAGCTTTTTCCATTTGGTACCCCACTTCAGTTTCAATCAATACTTCTTTTCCCCCGAAAAATTGGTTAATATGTTGAAAGGTGACTTGTAGCAACCTTAATTAGTCTCCAAAGAACTTATTAACAAAGCATGTGTAAAAATGATAACAAATTCAGAAGATTGTTTTGAGGAACCAAGAATTCTTTGCGTGATGTTTGGTATAGAAAAATTTTAGTTTATCAAGTACTAAAAATTTTATGTTAAGGATATTTGAGTATAATAAATATAAAGAATTTAAAATTTCTCTTATATATAATCTAAATAATATAAAAATATCAATTTTTTATTTATCTTATACTCAAATTTTTTATATAAAAATTTCTAGATATTTGGAAAACTATGATACCCATGTACCCAATGCTTTCTTGAGGTCAAAGTATTAGTTCTGTGTTAAGAGAAATTAAAAGAGAGTAAAATGATTAATTTTAGTTTTTTCAAAAAATAATCCTTTCTAGAATTTTTTTTCTAATCGGTAGAATTTTGCGAGTGAATCAAAGCGACAAAGTAAACACACAAATGTCAAATTTAAATGCAATAATCAAAGATGCTAAGGGTGAAGAAAAGTGCAAAGTGCAAAGAGAATTTATATTAATACAGCTATAACCTATGCTTATATATGCCCCCCAAGCTTTATTTATTTATTTATGGTTTCTCTGTTTCTTTAGAATTTTCACTATTTCTTGAGTAGTTTTTATTAACCCTAATCTCTCCAAACTAAATTGCAATATTTAAAGCTTCCTCTTATTACAACTCACTAATGATAATAACTTTTCTCCTAATCAAATTCACAGCCTAAATCAGAGTCATCTTACTCTAAAGAAAAACACAAAAGTCTCACACTCTCTTAGGTAGAGTATTTCTTACCAGAACAATGATTCAATGCTCCACATTGAGCTAAACAAACCAAAAGTCCAAAACGATATTCAAAACAAAGAAGAATGAATAATTAATAGAAAATAGATACTTTACACGTTTGGTACGACAGCAATAATGTGGAATCTGGTCAGATACGAATACGTTATGCAGTGCTGTGGTACAAATCGTCACCGTTTTGCATTTCGGTGGCCAAAAAAAGCTATGTCAGCACGAACTATGAATAGTCAGCACGCCAGGCGACTGGTCGAAATACTGTATGTATGAACAAAGTGAGAGAGGAGGCAATTCATTATTACTCATTGTTTCAGCACTCCTTGTACACACACACTTTCCTAACCCCACGCTCTCCCTCCCCAGTTTCTTTCTCTCTCCCTCCAAAAGGTAAGAAAAGGAAGCAAGTTGTTGCTATTCTTCGACACTTCTTCTCTCACCTGGTTTCTAACTAATCAAACAGAAAACATAGTGAAGCTTGAATAGGATGAAAAGTTTAATTGGTCACGCTACCGACGTAGAAGCCCTATTTGCTGTGTTTCGCATCTTCGTTGGAACCAAAACACGCAAGAAAACAACCCATCCCAGATCTCTTTAGGTTTTAGTGTCCGTGAGCTTCACGGTATGAAATAGTACATGTTGGAGGGAGAGAGAAAGAAATAGGGGAGGGAGAGCGTGGGGGTTAGAAAAGTGTGTGTGTACAAGGTGTGCTGGAATAATGAGTAATAATGAATTGCCTTCTCTCCCACTTTGTTCATACATACAGTATTTTGATGTTATGGTTTGGAAAGATATCTCACGCATCAAAGCTTTATTCTTTACATGGCATTCAACTTATAAATGTGTAATATTTTTGGTGTGATGAATTTTGGGCTCTATTTTGCGTAGCATAAACTGAGAAACTATAGGCCACAAAGTAGAAGTGTGCGCATTCCCAGGCAACTGATGTAGCTAAACCAGGTGGGCAACTAGTCGATCATTTGACTGGTGGTCAGGAAATTTTCTAATACAAGTGACTGAATCAGTTAGATTGACGAGGCCTCTGATGTTTTGGTTTCCACTGTTGCTAAACAAACCTAAAGGTGCTGACTTGGGAACGAAAGTTTCAAGGGAGGGGAAGTGGTAGCCTCCTCCATTATTATGGTGCTGGTGGGGTGTTGCTGCAGTTGGATATTTTCTATTTTCCCCAGCAGCTGCTGGCTCTGAAATGCTCCTACTGGCTTTATCCATTAACGTTGTATTCGTTCGGCTCTTGGAATTCCTAAACAGATTGAAATCCTCTTCGTCGTCATTGGTTCCAAACAGATCATCAGCTTCTTCAACATCCTTCCATTTAGCTTGATCTGGTTTTCATTGAATAAACTGTTTGTGTATTTATTTATGCTTTTTGTTTTCTTTGACCTAAGAAATTGCATATAGAGATAAAATGTAGGGAGAGAGAGTAAAAAGTTAAATTCGCAAGCATTAAGATTTCTGAAACTTAATAATAAAGAAAGTGTATCCCGTACCAGGTGACTGGTCATTTCGACCAGTCGCTTGGCGTGTTGGTTTTTCATAGCTCGTGCTGATATGGCTTTTTTTTGCCATCAAAATGCGAAACGGTATCGTTTTGTACCACAACACTGTATTCTATATTTTTTTTCACAATAGAAGATCCGTATCCAATTTGGTCCCTTAGCTCATAGCTTGTTGAATAAGAAATAATCTTTGAAGTTTCTTGTTTGTCTTCAACCGTCCCAACCAACTCCCTTTTTTTCGAAGACTTCATTAATGACTGGAGTTGACTAGGAGATACCTAAATTTGTCTCCAGAGAACTTTTAAGCACGAAAAATTCTTATCTCTATGTTAGTTGATTGTGTCAATGAAAGCCTATTAAAATAAGTGTTTGACGTCTTATCTCTATATTAGTTGATTGTGTCAATGAAAGCCTATGAAAATAAGTGTTTGACGTCATGATACTTACACACTTATTTTTGATAAATTTTTATGCTCTGGGGAAGAAATGTATCTTTCTTTCTTTTTTTATATAGAAAAAATGCGAAACATGAGTTAGTTGTAAACTATCCAAGTAAGAGTTTTAATATATCAACTCAATGGTTAACCATTGATGTATTTTTTACTGTATTACTCTTTAATTATCCATACACACTCTTTCTTTTATTTTAAAATTATTTTGATGACTCTAAAATGTAATGTGGCAATTTAATAAAATTCAATTAAATAATATTGATAAAAATAAAAATAATAGAGAAAATAAAATAAATTAAATTATATAATGAATCACATTCAGTGAGATTTAAAAAACACACATATATAAGACATGATATAATAACATGTCATGACAAGATAAAATATATATAGTATTTGAGTACAATTTAATGTATCATACTGTATATGATATGCGTGTTATAAATATATCAAATGCAATATAATTTTATTTTTGAATTATCAGTACTTTATTTGATATCAATATTTCTCAAAGTTTAAGAAGCATATATATAAAAAATGACATGTTATGATATTGCAATATGACAAAATATGTAGTGTTTGAGTACAATTTGAAATAACGTGCTCTATATGATATGAGTGTTATATATGCATATAATATGATAGAAGTTTATTTTTGACGTATCGGCATTTTATTTGATAACTATATTTATTGAGGTCTAAGAAGTATCAATGTGGAACATGATAAGATAAGATGCTGTAATAAAATAAAATATATATGTTTAAATATAATTTAAAATATCATATTATATATTATACAAGTTTTAGATACATATTAAATAGCATACAACTCTATTTTTGAAGTATCTATACTTTATTGGATGAGATAAGTTTAAAAAGTTACAAAATTTATTTAATGGATTGAATTAATTAATTATTTTCCCTTCTTTTCAGTAAATATTGTAATCATTAATTATTTATTCATTAAAATAATAAAAATAAATCAAATTAATATTGTTTTAAAATAAATGAGTTGTTGATTTGTGTTGTGTTTAACCCTTAATTAATGAATTATGAGTCATAATGACCCACTTATAATAACTCATTTAACCATTTATAACTCAACCTAAAACCTCCCAAACTAACCATTTGCCACCCCTAGTTGTATAAAATTAATAGAAATCTAAAAGACGGGCAAGTAAATTGGTCCATTGGAAGTTTAGATTATATGTGGACATTAACGGTCGCGCGCATGATTTGTATAGTCAACGTTTTAAAAGTTGAATGAGTCATTGAATTCGTCTTTGGGAGCTTGGAATTGGAAGAACCTGTCACCAATATGCAACGAAAAGATCAAATCAATCTAAGAGGAACTCTGTTTTGGCATCAGCAAATGAGGCTTCGATTATTGATTTATATCTTCGCTGGGTTTCAGTAAGAGGTGAGAGCGTGAGCGTGAGCGTGACCAGGGCCGGCCCAACACTTATTGAAATTTAAAGTAAATTTTTTTAAAATAAATAATAAAATTATATTAAAATTATTATATTTTATTAAATTAAAAAAATGAATAATAATAGTATTGAACGAGATAAATAAATCTTTTGTTAAAAAGCCTATTCTACTACAAGTTAAAATGGTTTTTCTTTTTAAATAATATTATATACTTTTTAACTATATTTTAAACAAAAAACTTGTTTGTTATAGTAAAAATTAGTGAATTTTAATAAAATATTTATGATGATAAAATTATTATTTAATTTTTTGACTGTTCATAAATTTTTCTTTTTTGGGCTGACACTGTCTATAAATTAGTAACAGATCCTTTAATAAATAATAATTATTTTTGGAGACTTAAAGCCCAAGTTGTAGGAGCTTCGCGCTTGGGCCGGCCATGAGAGTGACATGGTAAAAGTGATAAATTGTTAAATAAAATACATATTGACGCAGGGTTCTTTGGCAGCATCTACCTGTCAAAGAGAAGTGTTGGTAGGGTATTATTCGCCAATATAATTACCCATGTAAAAAGAAAAAGTCAAGTCTGTCTCCCTTATTAACCGGGAATTTTCAGCAAAAAGACGACAGAATAAAACAAATTTAATGACGTATACCCTACCATTTTTCCATGGGTGGATAAAGAGGGATTGATCATGGAGAATGGAGATGCTTATCTCCAAAAGCTCTCTGTAACCCTATTCTTAATCTGTTTGGATTGCTTGTCTATGTAGGTGAAGCAGCTCCCTTGCATCGATAATTAATTACTGCATAATTTGGAACCCTCCCCCATGACAACTTTTTAGTTCCTCTATTTTAATATATAATTTAATTTAGTCTCTTGGTCCGTTGTAATTTTTAGAATATTACAATTAAGTCTTCTAGTAAAAAGTCTATTCATTTATAAATAATCTTTGATAATTTAGTCATTAAAAATTTAATGTAATTATTTAATTATCATATATTTTAATTATTATCAACAACAAAAATAACATTAGAGATAGTACATGTGAAATTTTTAATAATCATATAAAAAATGTTTATATATGAATAAATTTTTTTACAAAAGAATTTGATTTTACGGTTCCAAAAATATGAAGGACCAAAGTATTATCTTATAGAGAATCAAATTAAATTATTTATTAAAATGTAAAAAACGTTATAGTCAAACCAAATATAAAATGTTCATTTGTGGTTTAAATTAATATGGACGTGGTACAGGGATACAATTCATTTTTTAAAAGGGCCAAACAACTATTTCATATTATTCTAATCTACTATTTTAACAGCTGACAAGAAAATTATTAAAATTAAATTGTCATATATTGATAAATGGCACTCTAAATTCTTATTGAACTGGTCATATCTAATTTTCAAAACGTGTTATTCTCGTAGAAGTTATATATTTTTTTTTTTCACAACTGGATTGATCCTTTCTCATATCAAGAGTAAATTATGTATACTTACCATCTTTAAACGCCCTCAGCACCACTAGTCATTCGTTAATAATAATAGCCCGAAATCACATCCTAAGCTTGACTCTTTTTGTCGTATACGTAATTCTTTGATACTATGTGACTAATGGTCATATGCATCCAAGACTTGTATCCTGAGAAACTGCATATTTATAACCATGACTTGGAGTTATATAAGAAGTTGATCCTTAATTTCAAACTTCGACGCTAATTCCTAGATCATGATAATGGCTATGATTTCTTTGTTACTGCTTTCATTCCTTTCTCATCTTATCATTCTCTCCGCCCAGCATGACTTCCGATTTAGCTACTGTTTCGATGACAAAGGAAACTATACAGCTACTAGTGCCTACCACACCAACCTCAATATCCTTCTTTCAAATCTCACTTCCAACACACAAATTGACTACGGCTTCTACAATATTTCTCAAGGCCAAAACCCTGACAGAGTTAGCGCTATTGGACTCTGTAGAGGAGACGTTAAGCCAGATGCTTGCCGTAGTTGCCTCAATAATTCTTCAATCCTTCTCCCTAAGTTGTGCCCAAATCAAAAGGAGGCAATGGGGGTCTACAATGAATGCATGCTACGATACTCAAACCGTTCAATTTTAGGGGTCATGGACGGTGAAGTTGCGACGGATTTTTCGAACCCAAACAATGCAACAAATGTGGACAAGCACATTCTAACGGTTAGCGACTTAATGGCTAAAATAGCAAGCAAAGCTGCAGCTGGTGACTCTCGTCGTAAGTTTGCTACAGGAAATGAAACAGGTTCTGATTTTCAAACTGTATATGGTCTTGCTCAGTGCACACCTGATTTGTCTGAACAAGATTGCAGCGATTGCTTGGTCCAAGCTGTCTCAGAAATCCCAAATTGTTGTCAGGAAAAGATAGGTGGTTGGGTTATCAAAAATAGCTGCAATATTCGATTTGAGAGTAGCCGCTTCTATGATCTCGTACCTGATGATTCAGAACAAGCCTCTCCTACTCTTCCTCCATCTCCTTCATCCACCAATTTAACTTCTTCAAAAGGTACCTGTCAACTTCCCATTTCATATATTTATTATTTATAAATCAAATTATTAAGACTCCATTTCCTTTTGCGAAAAACGAAAAGAAAAAAGAAAAACTTTTCTTTGATTTTTAAAAAATACTATTCATAAGTTTAAAAGCTTAACTCACCTAAATCACACTATTATGTTCTCAAATAGTATTTTTAAAATTTACATTTAAACAAATTTTTTGTTCTAAAAAATCAATTTTTAACATTATTTTTAAATTTTTTTTAAAAAATAGCAAAATAAAAACATCTGAAAGCACTTTCAAATTTTCCCTTTATAATTTCAAATTTTGGATTAAGTTGGGACCTAAGTTCATCTTATTTTTAAAATTTCTCTTTAGAATTAAATCAAAAGTTTAATATTTGAGTTCTAGCCTATCTAGTTTTCAAAGTTTCTATTTGACTTCAAGCTCGACCAAAATAGAAAAGTTTGAGTTTGATCCTTGACTGATGTAAGGCTTACTTTCAATCTAGATTCAAACTTGACTTAAATAAAAAAAATCTAGATTTGAGATTAGGCCTAGGCCCAACTCATTTTCAAAATCCCTATGTGGTCCAGCTTGACTTAAATAAATATGTACAAATTTGAGCTTGGGCTTAGGCCTCTCTTATTTTTTTTTTGAATAAATAGAATACTATTATTGATACATGATGAGTAAAATATAAAACATCAAAGCTAATAAACAAAAGATAAATATAAGATAAATAAATTTTATAACTTTTAAATATACAAAAAAATAAGTATATGATTAAAAAATAAAGAGACAATACTTCTCTCAAACTTTAATATATCAAATATTATATCTCAACATTTTAAATATATAGCTAATGTAACATAAAAAAAAAGACAAAAAAAGAGACATGTATTTTTTAAGAAACAATACACCTCCTATTTTTTTCTAAAAATTATTTATTTTAATTTTTTTTTACTCAATCACAAACAGTGTTATAAATTTAATCTTATTCTACTTATATATGAACTTAGAGTTATAGATATAAACTCAATATTATAAATCTAGACAAAAGAAATACAAAACCTTAAAACTTTAAAACTTCTTCTAATCAAAGAGAAAAAAATCTTTTTTAAATAAAGTAAAAGAAATTTCTATATAGAGAAAAAAAATTTTAAATCAAAAATTACAAAAAATAAAAAAAAGGAGGAGAAAGAAGAGAGGGTTGGCTCCTCCCAAAACTTTCACACTATTGTGAAAAAGAGAGAGATTTGGGGAGGGGGGGGGGGTCTTGGAGGCAGAACTAGTGTTTGCATTGCTTTATTTTTGGCTCAAATAAAAATTTTGGGGTCTAAGCTTAGGCCCAAACCGACGCTTAGCTTCAAAATTCTATTATGACCCCAAACTCGCCTCACTATAGACAATGATGCTGGCTCACGGGTGATAGGGGCGGTTATAAGCTTGTAGGAGTGTGTTTAAGTAAAAATTTAAAATAAATTCTTCTTTTCTTTTTAAATTATAAGTATAATCTAGATTAGTGAAAAAATTCAAAAAAAACTTCTTTTCCACATATATATATATATATATATATATATATATATATATATATATATATAATTCCTCATTTTAAAAAATATTCAGCAAAAGAAACAAGGCTAAAATTTTAATACCCTAAACTTTAAAAAATGTCGCACACCCTTTTTTATATTTGCTTTTGTAATAAATTTAACGCAAAAAATGTACTAAAACTCAACCTGCATGCCACAAAACTTAAATTACAAAAATCTAAATCTAAAAATCCTAAATTTTAAATATAAAAATCTGAGTCTCAAAACTCAAAATTCCAAAATCTCAAACTTTAAAACCTTAAACTTTCAACTTTAAAATCCCAAATCTTAATTGTCAAAACCATAAACTCTAAACTTCAATACCCTAAACACCAAAAATTATAAATTCTAAATTTTGAAATCTAAATCTTAAAATTTCAGAACTCTAAAATTTAAAATCCAAACACTCTTGGTATTTTGGACTTTGAGGTTACGAGGTTTAAAATTTAAGGTTTAGGATTTTTGACATTTGAAATTTAGGGTTTTCAAATTTTTTTTTGGAATTAGGTATTTTGGAGTTTGGAGTTTAAGTTTTGAGTTTTGAAACTTTGATATAGTGACTTGATGTGAAAGATAAACATCACGCAAAGACTAGAAGAAATTTTTTTCGAAATTGATTTGTTAACTAAAAAAAATACTTGAACTTAATGCAAAATAACATATTTATCGAACTTTAATTACTTCTCTTGAAAACTCTAGGACTCCTAAACACATTAGGAAACATCAAAATATTAAGAACTCCTAAATAAACTAGAAAACATTAAAATATTAACTACTCCTACAAGCCTAAATAAACATTAAAATAATAAAAATAAAATGAAACGAAATAAACAAAATAATTCTAAACAATCCTAATGCCCAAACAACTCTACGAAAAATCCCTTCTCTTGAGAAAAACTCATTCTTGAGTTAGAGTCCTCTATCTAAACTTGCTACCTATCACATGAAGAAACTGACCTATCGATAGTTTGTCCGTGAGCCGATATTAGATTTGGTACATCACCCATTGTCTTTCTAGTTTCTATTTACGTTACCGATCTTCAAAGTATCGTCCCTAATGCTAAAATCTGATATCCATTCTTAACTCCAAAGCTTTCAATGCTACCCCATCTTGAGGCCTCAACTATTTGATCTTCTCCATGAGAAACGCCACTAGCTTCAACTGAGTTGTTGGCCACTCAAAGATGAAAAAAAACTCTCAAAATTAATTCATTGACTAAAAGTACTTAAACATAATATAAAATATCATATTTATAGAACTCTAATTTAGGCTTCTAAACACTTTAGAACTCTTAGACACACTAAGAAATATTAAAACATTAAGAATTTATAATCACAAAAAAAAACATATATTTAAATATTCAAGACTTTTAGTAGCATAAGGAAACATTAAAATTAAAATATAAAACAAAATAACAAAACTAAAAATTAAGAAACTACTTAATAAATAAATATATTTTAAACAAGCCTAATACTTAAACAACTCTACATCAGGTTTTGAAATTTAGAGTTTAAATGTTTGAAGTTTGAGATTTTGGAATTTTAGATTTTGAGGTTTATA
The DNA here is from genome assembly GCA_037074535.1 of Gleditsia sinensis. Classification (NCBI taxonomy): domain Eukaryota; kingdom Viridiplantae; phylum Streptophyta; class Magnoliopsida; order Fabales; family Fabaceae; genus Gleditsia; species Gleditsia sinensis. Next base: position 4,407,888 of record CM073463.1, read on the forward strand.
ATTTTGAGGTTTGGGATATGGAATTGTAAGGTTTGAGAATTGGTGTTTGGTATTTGGGGTTTTCTTTTAAATTTACTATTATCATATTTACCAAAATGTTATTAATGAATTTACATATTTACCATATTGTCACCTTGAAATTTTTTTTTTAAAATAGGTATTTCTGATAAAGATGTTTCCAATTTTATGTTTTTAAAATAATAATTTTGAAAACTATTTTTAAAAAAAAATCTAAAAAAAATATTGTCAAATATGTTTTTGTTTAATTTTCAAGAGATAAAAACTGTTCCTAAAACACTTTCTAAACTGGCCCTATATTGACAAAGTTTCAAAAATCTTGTTTTCTGGTTGGTTTTATATGTACCGTCAAGAAATATCTTTATCAGCTCTAAGGATGTTTGGTTTTTGCAGGAAATATCAACACTTCAAGAACTATCACCGTTATAGTTGTGCCGACTGTTGCCTTTATTGTACTTCTTTTCTTGATCTACATCTATCTTGGAGTTAGGAAATCAAAGAAAATCAGTGAAAGTAAGTCAAAATAATGTTTTTCATGAGCACTTTCTTGTGCACCATATTAATTGTTACAAAAATAGTATATTTACTATAACATAACAGTAAATAAATAAAAATTATTAAGTAAAAAAAACTTAAATATTTACAGATTGAGGGAGAAAAAAAAATAATGAGAAAGGGAGATTGGGGAAGGGGACAAGATGTGGGGGGAGGAGAACATCTCATGTATCAGTGACATGGGCCATTTTAATGATTAAGATTTTCATGTGTATGTCAAATATGCATCTAGTCTGCCAACTTAGCACCACTTAATGCAAATTTAATGGTACTCTAATGGTAGATTATAGGAATTGAATTCTAAACTTTTAAAACTAAATCATTAATTAAAGCTTCAATATTTTACAAAACTATGAAATTTCATTGTCTATACAAAAGCATTTCCTAGGAACAGAGCAAAAACAAGCTCTTTGTGACCACCCTAAAGAATCTTTCGTTTCCTATGTCTTTTGATCGCTTCAAAGCTGTCCCTGCGGGCATGCGCTTTACTTTTTCTTTTCTTTTCTTTCAAGGAGATGCCCTTTCTTTCCGTCAATCTTACATCTCGTTTGAAAGAACTCATTTGTTTGTTCTCCTTCTCAGTTATTGAAACTAAACCTAATGGTGATCCTGATGAATCAATCCAATTTGACTTTGACACCATCAGACTTGCTACAGATGACTTCTCCGAAGACAATAAGCTTGGACAAGGTGGATTTGGACCTGTATACAAGGTTAAATGACAGTATCACGATAAGATGAATATCACCACTTTCTCTGGTAACTTTGCTAAACTCTAATTTATTTCCAGGGTACACTTTAAAATGGACAAGAAATTGCTGTTAAAAGGTTGTCTATGGGTTCTGGGCAAGGAAATTCGGAATTTAAGAATGAAGTGTCATTGTTGGCCAAACTCCAGCACCGCAATTTAATAAGACTACTTGGTTTTTGTTTAGAAGGAGAAGAAAGGCTACTTATCTATGAGTTTCTTCCCAATAAAAGTCTTGATTACTTTATATTTGGTAAGTTGGTGATTTAGCTTAATTTTTCTTGAATGACAAAATAATGCATATTCTAGGCATAGTTTTAAAAGATCATAATTAAGAGAGAATTTGAATATTGCAGATCCAAACACGCATGCACAATTGAATTGGGAAATGCGCTACAAAATAATAGGAGGCGTTGCTCGTGGCCTATTTTACCTTCATGAGGATTCTCGATTACGTATCATTCATCGTGATCTCAAAGCAAGCAATATTCTTTTAGATGAAGAGTTGAACCCTAAGATATCAGATTTTGGCATGGCAAAACTATTGGATGAAAGTCAAGGAAATGCTAGTAGAATTGTTGGAACCTTGTAAGTATCATTGGCCTTAGCAACTTATTATGAAAACACTTTAGAGATATTTTATACATTGTTATCTTTTACTTTTTTATGAGATTATGATATAAGATACTTATAAGTTATCATGGTAGTTAAGGTTATTATAATTGGTATGACAATTGAAAGTTGTCATTGAAATTGTAGAATTAGTATTTGATAAAAGTGAACAAAGTTAAAGCTTGAAGGATATGAGACATCCTTATTGTTTTCAAGTGGTACGAGATACCATGTGAAATAGTACTATCATATGCTTGGTATTTGAATGACATATGATATCTTGCATATTGACGCACCAAACATATGTTTGATACACACAAAATACAAGCATAGTAGATGCTTCACACCTAGATGTTGGGATGAAAATGACAGTGTACCGAATGACTCTTTAGTAACATTTATGTCTAATTAAGTTGTCTTCATATTAACATGTAGGGGATATATAGCACCAGAGTATTTAATTCATAGACAATTCTCAGTAAAATCCGATGTCTTCAGTTTTGGTGTATTAGTTCTAGAGATTGTAAGTGGCGAGAAAAATAATGGCATCTTTCGTGGGCAGGATGTTCCAAGTCTACCAAACTTTGTAAGTCCCTCAATTTCTTTTCATTTTCCATTTTATCTTCCTTTTGATTTTTTACAGGTACTAGATTAGAAGATTGTGTATGCCATAGCTGGCCAACATGAAATTGCAGAATTAATTGTGTACTAATATTTCAATTCTACCATTGATGAGGAACTTCTTGCAGGTTTGGAAAAATTGGAGGGAAGGGACAACCTCAAATATACTAGATCAAGTATTACTCAATGGTTCAAGAAATAAAATAATGAGATGCATACACATTGGGTTACTCTGCATTCAAGAAAATGTGGCTAGTAGGCCAACCATGGCTGAAGTTGTAGTTATGCTTAGCAGCTCCTCTTTCACTCTCCCATTACCATCTCAACCTGCATTTTTAATGAATTATTCAGAGGCAACAAGATCAAGTGAACGAGAAAGTAACTCTGCTCAAGCATCTGTAGATGAGAACACAATTACTGAGCCATGTCCTCGCTAGATGTTGGCCTTTTGACCACATAAATATGAAAGAGTTTCAACTCTATGTATCAATAATTCATATGCTAAGTGGTGCAATGAGCACTAGCAAAGAAGTCAAGTTTCTCTTAGGATTTTTTCAATTTTGACGCATGACTATGAATTAAGATTTGCTACCCAATTATGGTGGCTCATCTTCATTGCATGCTTGGCTCTTTATAAGTACTATAATTTGTCTTTAATATTAGCTGTACCTCGATCAAAACTAGAGATATTATTCTACAAAATAATTATATGAATAATAATATTGGTTAAGTATTTATGTATTATCCTGTGGATTCTAGTGAATATATTTGTTTTAATGGATATATTGTATGCAAAATGTTTGAGTCTTTTTAAAAGTAAACGTCTTTTATTTACACAAATGTGTTCTAATTTAATTATGGATAACAAACTTAATGATTTTAAAGTGTAAATGAGATTTTATTAAGAGTAAGTGTATGCTTTCGTTGTGAGGAATATTTTGCATGAAATGTGATGGAAATTAGGTACATGAGATTTCCAACATATTTCTTAAAATAAATTGGTTTATTTGAATTTTCAATTTCTTTTTCTTTTTGTTGCATTAAAATTCCAAGAATGTCTCTCTAAAAGAAAAACCTGTCCCTTTGAATTTTTGAAAATACCCTTCTATAAAATAAATAAAAAAAGCCTGAATCATGAAAAGAAAATCACGCAATGAGGGGGAAGCTTCATGCTTCTTCTCATGATTCCATTATTTCTTGCCAAATCGAGCCATAACGAAGCTTCCATCTTGAAGCCAACTACATCACCATAAGCCAGCAAGAAGTATAGCTTCTTTTCAGTCAAAATAATAGAAAGAAAGGCAGCAGAACAGGGGCGCGGTTAGCTTGTGTAAGACCTCCAAAATGGATTTTTTTCGATGTTTTTCAAGCTTCTAGGTTAGGGGTTTTGTTAAGGACATAGAGCATAGAATGTATGACGAATTTTTTTGGCAAGATAACATGATTTGGTGCCTAAATCGTGCTAAATATTCTATGGTGAACAGAACATGAACAGTTCCCAAAGTTGGTATTTATACAATCCAAAATTATTAAGTTGAAGAGAATGCTTTTGAGGTGTTGGTAACTGGTTTTGTTTAAAGAAAAAACTATGTTAGATAAAGCTCAAAGTTGGTGAATAAATAGCAAAAATTGTAGCATGAATTAAAGTTATAGTTTAACTCTAAATTTTTATGCTATGAAATATGTCCATGTGATATAAAATTTCAGCTATTTTTTTATGCTAAAATATTGTCTTGGATGATGCATGTTTTGGATGGCTTGGTAAAGAATATGTGAACATATGAACAATTTCTTAGAGATAGCAAGTCATAGGAAATTAGCATATAAGAGGATTTTGAGATATATTAGATTGACTTGGAAGTTGGCAAAGCGAGATAAAGATATCGATAGGGGCGCTTTGTGCTCCTGTTTGGGATAATGATGGAAATTGTAATAGCCGTAAATTTAACGTAAATTTTCAATTAAACAAAATTTGAAATAAAAGAGATAATTTTGAAAATGGAGATTTCAATTAAAGAAAGTTTGGAATTTAAGAGAGGATTTCGAAAATGGAGTTAGAACCCGGTGAAAAAAAGTTATTATTTACATGGATTAAAGAATTATAAAAGAAATGTGAGGAATTTACGTTTCGGGGCAAAAATGAAATTTCTTAAAAGTTTCGGGGTTAAAATGTAAATAAGAAAATGTTGCAAGGACCTCCCTCAAAAAGTGAAATTTTGTAGAAAGGTCCCTCGGGATATTTTAAGGGCCTCAACCAATTCGGAAGGTGATCATTGACAGATTTTTCCATCTCTCTTCAAAAAATTCTCCCCGAAAACCCTCTAACTTCTCTTTAAGATTTCTTCGCCTACAGACCTCGGATTTCGACACCATCACCACTAACGAACTCAGGACGAAGAGTTCTTCAAATCCATCTGATTGGTTTCTGGAGAATTGGCCAGAAATTGGCCGAAAAATTGAAGGGAAAATCAGCCAAAAAGGTAACCCCGAAACTCCTATTTTTAGTTCTCCAACGCAAAAACTAATATCGTAGATCGATCCATAAGGCACCGACACCCTTGGATTTCAAATTTCAGGCCGATCCACCACCGCACATGCCCCCATGCGCCGCATCTCTCTCGACGGTGAAGCCCACGTGCAGCTCCTTGGGCGGCGCGTGTAGCGCATGGCAGCCGGACTTTCTTGCGTTGACCGAGCTCCCGGAAGCCAAATTTCACAAATCCGGAGTTGTTTTTAAGGTTTTTGGACGTTCCGGACTCGCTTTTAGGGTTTATTTTGCTGAATTCGGATAAGAAACTAGGATTTTAAGGGTGTACAACTTTGTACTTCAAAGTGGTGAGTAGATAATTCTTCCTATAGCTTCTTTTTACTCTTCTTGCACTTTTCATTGATAAATGAGTATGATTACATGTTATTTATATGTTCATATGTTTCTGAAATGGTTTGGAATATTTGAAATGATTGAGAAATGATATCTAGTTCAAGAAGAGTATGATTTTTGAAAGAGATTTTGAAATGCTTTGAATATGTTATTTCTAAATGCATTTTGCCTTACATGGCAAAGAAAATATGATATGCATATGACATTGATTTTACAATGTTATGTTTGCCTCGGATATGGGCATGATTATATGATTTCTCTGATTGGAAAATTTATGATAAAAGATTTTGTACTGAGACTGAAAGTTCTGTTTTGAAAGTGATAAGTTGCTGAATATGATTGTATGGCGAGTTATATGATAATTATGCATTGCATTTGATGGATATGCACTATTATGTATTGATGAGTAATGACGGTATTTTGGCTTGAGACGGTATTGTGAAGGTGGTATTAGTGGTAATGTGAGGAGGCAGTAGGGTGATGAACTCACATTCCCTAATTACCTATTGTGATGATGACAGTGGTAATGTGAGGAGGCAGAAAGGTGATGAACTCACATTCCCTGTTGATCTATTGAAGTTGTAGTTAGTGATAATGTGAGGAGGCAGTAGGGTGATGAACTCACATTCCCTGATGATTGTGGCTATGGTATTGTGAGGAGGCAGAAGGGTGATAAACTCACAATTCATGTTTAGCTATTGAGTTTATTGAAGTTGTGGCATACTTGAACATTATATAAAAGAATTGATTTCTATTGCATGTCATATGTGGGTACAAATATTTGAATGTAATTGGAACTAAGAATATTTTGAACATGCAGGTCTCATAAGGATGTACTTCTGAACGGTAAATTTTAATATGATAAATTTTTTAAATAAGAGTACATCCTTATGTTGATCTAAGAGGTTATAGGAGGTATTAACTGCTCACTGAGTTGTAAAACTCACTACATGATGTGGATCTATTTTTCAGATAAAGACCCAGAATTTGGTCCTGCGGCTACTTGATCGATTGGGTGTCATATTTCAGTGGTGAGCCTAAATTATTTCTAGGCTCTTAGTTTGTAAACTTGTAATATATTTGTACTCTAGAGTTGCTCTGAACGTTACGGACAGGATCCTTGTTTCCGCTGTAATAAGTGTAGACCTGGCTTGTATAATTAGCTATACTGAAAATGTGTAAATGTATGATATTATCCTGTTATGACATATTATGTGGTCGATTGTAATTAGTATTGCAAATTTGTAAATATATGGTAATACTCGGATATGTTATATTGTGAAATTATTTACATGTACATAATGGTAAAGTTTATCAGATATGAGAGATTTTTGCATCCCTAAAGTAGGGGTGTGACAAGTTGGTATCAGAGCATTAGGTTTTCCTGTGACAATCAGAGCAAAGGATTCTTTAGTAGGACCTTTAGTATCGATATGAGCCGGACATATTTATACTTCAGGTGCTGCTGAGGGATTCTATAGGATATTCACTTCCTTTCTATTCCAAGTGTCTTTAAATTCCTTGAGTAAAGTTTGAATACATAGTATAGTATCTTAAAGAGGTGTTTTATTCTGTATAGTTAATGATGCCGCCAAGAACTAGAGCGGTCACTAGAGAAGAAACTGTAGATTGTGCACCCTCTACAGAAGAGTCTGCACAATCTACAATACCAGTACAAAGAGGCCGTGGTAGAGGCCGACCTAGAGGAAGAGGTAGAGGTAAAGGACGTGCATGGGGTCTGAGAACCCCAAGACAAGATGAACAGACTCCTGTACCTGATAGAGTTCCTGAGGAAAGAGTAGAAACCCCTCAGGAGCCACCTGATAGAAACGCTGATATGATTGCTGGTATACATAGAAGTTTAAAAACATTGGCTGGATTTATAGTGGAACAGGGTAGAAGGGAAGGCCAGCCAGCAGAACATGCTCCTGAAGTTTAAGAACTGGGAAGAACAGCTGACCAAGAGGACAAGCTTAGAGGGATTGAGGTGTCATTACCATAATTCCTTAAGTTAAAACCTCTGACTTTTTCTGGGTCAGATGTTCAGGAAGACCCACAGATATTTATTGATGTTGTGGAACGAGTTTTCAGAGCCTTGGGGTGCTCTAGTAGAAGATCTGTTGAGTTGGTGTTTTTTCAACTGTCTAATGTGGCCCAAGTTTGGTTTGAGACATTTGTACAAGGATGGGCAGTTGTTTTACCACCAATGGAGTGGGATGAATTTAAGGAAGCATTTATAAATCGCTTTCTACCAACAAGTGAAAGAGACAAGAGGGCCAGAGAGTTTGAGGAATTGAAACAAACACCAAACATGTCAGTTTCTGAATATGACATCCGTTTTACCCGGTTGTCCAGATATGCACCATATCTGGTCCTTACTGAAAAGGATAGAATTAAGAGGTTTCTTTTGGGATTGATACGCCCATTTTTTAAGTCAGTGGGTCCTCAGATGGATCATTTTTCAACTTATTCAACAGTTGTGAACTATGCTAGAATGATGGAAACACGAGAGCAAGCTGACATAGAAGGTCTTAAGAGAAGGAAAAGAGATCGAGATAGTAATGCCCAGACTAGATATAATCCTACTGTCAGTGGGTCAAGATTTCAAAATCCACAGCGTTTTACTCAAACAGGAGCTGGTAGTTCTAACCAGCCATCAGTTAACATTAACAAGCAGAGAATGTTCCAAAGAGATATGAGACCCCCGAGTCAACAAGACTCAAGATCAATTCCACCATGTCCAAATTGTGGTAGGTCCCATACTGGACAGTGTCGCAGAGAAACTGGTGCATGTTTTAAGTGTGGACAAATGGGTCATCTGATGAGAAATTGTCCACAACTGCAAAGTTTTAGTCAAGCATCAGTGCAACCAGCTTCACCCCCTGCATCTGTGCCAGCACAACTTAGTAGAGCAGCCTCAGTCCAAGCAAGTAGTGGTGGTACTGGTAGAGGATCAGGAAATCGAAGGCGAGAACCAGCTCGAGTTTTTGCCTTGACATGACAAGATGCTCAGGCCTCAAATGCAGTTATGACAGGTACATTATCAGTATGTTCCCATAAAGCATATGTTCTGTTTGATCCTGGTTCTACTCATTCTTATATATCACCATGCTTTGCTAAGAACTTGGATAGAGATCCTGCTAGTTTGCATTGTTCTTTCATGGTTGCTACTCCAATGGGAGAATTCCTATTAGTAAATGATGTGTATAAATCATGTGAGATTTCGATAGAAGGAAAGGAGACTCTTATAGATTTGATAGTTCTAGATATGATAGACTTTGATGTGATTTTGGGAATGGATTGGTTGGCATCATGCCATGCCATTCTAGACTGTCATCATAAGGTGATTAAGTTTAATGTTCCTGGAGAATCTTCTTTTATGATACAAGGAAATTGTAGTAAGGAGTCTAGTAATTTAATTTCAGCTTTAACAGCTCATAAACTGTTATGAAGAGGATGCCAGGGATATTTAGCAGTAGTCAAGGATGTTGATATAAAATATACAAGTGTAGAACATGTTCCAATAGTTAAAGAATTTCTTGATGTGTTTCCTGAAGAGTTGCCAGGATTACCACCAAACCGAGAGATTGAGTTTAGTATTGACCTTCTCCCTGAAACACAACCAATATCCACACCTCCTTATCGGATGGCACCTGCAGAACTTAAGGAATTAAAGGAACAACTACAAGATTTACTAGATAAAGGTTTTATTCGACCCTGTACATCTCCCTGGGGTGCTCCTGTTCTCTTTGTGAAGAAAAAGGATGGATCTTTACGTTTATGTATTGACTATAGGCAGTTGAACAAAGTGACTATACGAAATAAATATCCTCTACCCATAATAGATGATCTGTTTGACCAGTTACAAGGTGCTCAATGTTTTTCAAAAATTGATCTGAGATCTAGGTATCATCAATTGAAAATAAAGAAGGAATATATTTCAAAAATTGCTTTTAGGACTCGATATGAGCACTACGAGTTCTTAGTAATGCCATTTGGTTTAACGAATGCCCCAGCTGAATTTATGAACTTAATGAATAGAGTATTTAAACCTTTCCTAGATCAGTTTATTATTGTATTTATCGATGATATTCTGGTGTGGTCTGGATGCGTCTCCTCCCTTTTGGCTGTGTATCCCCTTCAATATATATCAATTTTGGCAGCCAAAACCCTAAAAAAGATGATGTGTACGGACCTGAAGCACGACCGTGTTCCAAGACACGGCCTGGCCGTGCTTCGGGCTGGATTCTGGGAAGTTTCTGCAGCTTTTGCCCAGAACACGGCCTAGCCATGTTGGGGGCTGCCATGCTCATTTCTTGCTAATTTTTGGTGGGCTTCCACCTTGCTTCCTCCTCATCTTGTTCCTAGTCCATATGGCACTTTTCATGACTGTTTTTCCTTGCTTCTTGGCCTCTTTTGCTCACCTACAAGCATAAAAACAACCAAAGTAGTATCCAAAGCAAAGCATAACCAAAAGCAAGGAAATAACCACAAGTTTGCTATGAATTAGAGGATAAAATATAGTCATTAATACTCAAAATTTCCCTTTATCATCTATGCATAAGCATGTAGTCTTTGGTCCCTTGTAGGTACCTCATGACTTTCTTTGCAGCTCTCCAGTGGTCCATTCTTGGGTTACTCTGATATCGCCTGAGCATTCCCACAGCAAATGTAATATCAGGTCTGGTGCAAACCTGAACATACATAAGGCTTCCGATGGTAGAAGCATATGGGATATTCTTTATAGATTTCCTCTCAAGATTGTTCTTCGGGCATTGATTCAAATTGAATCTATCACCCTTCACAATGGGAGCAACACTTGGTGAACAATCCTGCATTCAAAATCTCTCTAAAACTTTATTAATATAGGTTTCTTGCGACAAACCTAAAACACCTCGAGGTCTATCCCTATGGATCTTAATGCCAATGACATAAGATGCCTCACCCATATCCTTCATGTCAAAAATTTTAGAGAGAAATTGTTTCACCTCATGTAGCAAACCCTTATCGTTGGTTGCAAGCAAAATATCATCCATGTATAAAACAAGAAAGCAAATTTTACTCCCACTGACCTTCTGGTATATACATTGATCCATGGGATTTTCAACAAATCCAAATGAAGAAATTACTCTATAGAATTTAAAATACCATTGACGGGAGACTTGTTTTAAACCGTATATGGATTTCTTAAGCTTACAAACCAAGTGCTCACCATCACTAGAGGAGAAACCTTTAGGTTGTTTCATATAAACCTCCTCCTCTATATCACCATTAAGAAATGTTGTTTTCACATCCATTTGTTGCAACTCAAGGTCAAAATGATCAACTAATGTCAAAATAATGCGAAGAGAATCTTTCTTAGATACAGGAGAAAAAGTCTTAGTGCAATCGATTCCTTCTTTTTAAGTAAATCCTTTAGCAACGAGTCTTGCCTTGTATCTCTCAATGTTGCCTAATGACAATGTTGCCTAATGAATCCTTCTTAGTCTTAAAGACCCATTTACAACCAATGGCCTTCGCCCCATTAGGCAACTCTACAAGTTCCCAAACTTCATTACTCGTCATAGAATTTATCTCATCTTTTATGGCATCATACCACAAATTTGACTATTTACAACTCATGGCTTGTGAAAATTTTTCAGGATCATTTTTAGCTTCTATAATATAGTCAGACTCTTGTAGATACACTATAAAATCACTAGGAATATCTTATCTTTTCTCTCTAATAGATATTCTTAATGTTGTAACCTCACCCTCTTGAAGAGTTTGTGGTTCAACTTGTTCAGGAACTGTTTGTGAATCCTAAATATTTTGATCTAATTGATCAGCTTGTGGAAATTCAATGACTGGTTGTTCAGCCATTTGTACTTGAGGGGTGCTATGAACAATAATCAATCTGTCACTTGAAGTGGAAGGTTGAGACTGTATATGATCATGTGCAGAAACTAAGTTCCTGAACTGATCACTCCCACTGATCAAGTCATTCTCAAGAAACTTAGCATTTCTTGATTCCACTATCCTACTTGTGTGAGATGGACAATAAAATCTATAACCTTTGGACCTTTCGGCATATCCAATGAAATATCCACTAATGGTCCTCAGGTCCAGTTTCTTCTCTTGTGGATTATATATCCTCACCTTAGACGGACATCCCCAAACGCGTATATGTCGCAAACTCGGTTTCCAAACTTTCCATAATTCAAAAGGTGGCTTTTGGAAAGCCTTAGTTAGAACTCGGTTTAATATATACACAGCCGTTTTTAGTGCTTCAGTCCACAAGGATTTAGGAAGATTGGAGTTGCTAAGCATACTCCGCACCATGTCCAATAAAGTTCGGTTTCTTCTTTCCGCAATACCATTCTGGTCTGAAGAACCAAGCATAGTATATTGGGTAACAATCCCATACTCTTGAAGAAACTTAGCAAAGGGACTAGGTGCTTATCCATTCTCAGTGTATTTACCATAATATTCTCCACCTCTATCTGATCTCACTATCTTTATTTGCTTTCTGCATTAGTTCTCAACTTCAGCCTTAAAGACTTTGAAGGCATCCAATGCTTCGTTTTTATTATGAAGCAAATAGATATACATATATCGTGAGTAATCATCTATAAAGGTGATGAAATATATCTGACCATGCGCATTCATGTTTGGACAGCATATATTAGTATGAATGATTTCTAATATGTTTGAACTCCTATTAACACCTTTCTTAGACATGTTGGTCTGCTTTCCCTTAATGCAGTCCACACAAAGTCTCAAAGTCAGTAAAATATAGAGTATTAAGTACCCCATCTTTTATTAACCTCTTAATTCTCTCTATGGAGATGTGTCCTAATCTCCAGTGCCATAACATAGAGGAATTCTCATTAATATTACACCGTTTAATACCAGTTTGAACTTGCATTGAACAAAAAGTAATATCACTTTGTAAATTAAGACGATAAAGACCATCAGACAAAATACCATTCCTAACAGAATCTGAATTATAAAATAAACTAAATGATGTGTCTTTAAAATAAAAAGAATATCCAAAAGGTACAAGTCTGGAAACAGAAATCAAGTTTTGTGAGAAACTTGGTACATAAAAGGCCATTTCTAACTTTCCACTGGTTTCCTTAGGTTTTGCATACCCTGCAAGGAGTTTGTAATATGGATTGTTGACCCAGATTCAATTCACCAGGTGTTAATATTAACATTAGCCATATTAGATTCATAACAAATAAATGAAATTGATTTACCTTTTTTCTCAAGCCATTTTTGGAATTTAGTGCATCATTTCTTCATGTATCCCTTATTTTTACAGAAGAAACACCTCGCTTCTTTCTTTATATCAGCTTGAGGTGGTATTTTACCATTCTATTTTTGATTAGCTTGAGACTTATCAGGTTTATTTTTCCCACGAGCGGTTGCCAGCAATGCACTCTCACCCACCTCCATCAGTAGCCTTTCTTCTTCTTGCACACACATAGTCATTAATTCATTAATTGACCATTTGTCTTTATGCGTGTTATAAGAAATTTTGAAAGGCCCATATTTGTGTGGAAGGTGGAAGGGTGTTCAGAATGTAGTGCATTAGGAAAGACTCCGAACTATCAACCTCGAGTTTTCTAAGTTGAGATGAAATATCACACATTTGCATTATGTGCTCGTGCACACCTCTAACACTGGTAAGTCGGAGAGAAAAAAGAATTCATGATCAGGGTACTTGCTAAAGCCTTTTCAGAAGTGACGAATTGTTCGTCAATGGCTTATAGTAAATCTCGGACCTTCTCATCCTGATCAATAGAACTGTCACAGCCCCAAATGATGGAACACATGACCGGCACGGCATAAGGGTTTCCCCCTAGCCGTAAGCCTAACACATAGCATGCACAACCATTCAGCACACAATCCAGTACATAATAAATATAACTGGCCACATACGCCACATCCAATATCAGAAAATACTGTATATATATATATATATATATATATATATATATATATATATATATATATATATATATTTCATGAATCCAACATCCTTAATTCAACTTGGCCCATGGCCTCATAGTACAAACATTATTGTAAAACGTAAAACCATTTTTCAAACAACACAAGAAGCGAGGATCCTGCCTGTATGTTCATGGAGATACACTAGACATACACTTAAACTATACAACCAATACAACGGAGTGCCCAAAATGGGGCTCACCAATACTATATTTAGCCTCCTATGGAGCTGTAGCTGGATCAGTGTTTCTTTGACTATCTGTGGGGAGAAAACAGAAAAGGGGTGAGATTACCACATCTCAGTGAATGGATAAATCATACTATAACAGAAACAGGGAAAACTAAGCACGAATATTTCACAATTAATTAAATAATTGAAATCAAAGTATAGAAAATATTAAACATTTAATCGTAATTTATTGAAAGAATGCTAAACAGTTCAAATGATAAATCAGGATTAAATCAATAACTGTAAGCAAATCAATTATGCATGGTAAGTAATAAATGAAGATACTTATGCAAGAACAATGATGAATGAGGTATTTTAGAAATATTTAATTTTTAAGAAAAATGCACTAATTTATTAGAGGTCTTTCCTAACAGATCTATCATCTATCCCAAGCACATAGCAAGGGTAAGGTAATCACTGTAGGCGTAGACATAAGTCCACCCTAAATTTCCCCAAGCACATAGCAATGGGTATGGCAATCACTGTAGGCGTAGACATAAGTCCACCCTAAATTTTGTGTCTTAGGCTGTCATATGCCCGTCACAATATCCTAGGCCGAAGCCTTAACATGATCATGGTGCACCAGGGCTAGCACTACCTGCGGCTAGCTAACAGTGATCTAAAAGGGTCCCTCCAATAGAAAACATGTGAAATATTCTATTCAAAGAGTTTAAAGTAAAACATTTCAATAACTTTACAATATAGCTATAATTCTCCATCTAGCTCTTTTCATGCATAAAATCTCGTTCTAAAATATATCTCATCCATGAATTCCCATGGAGACCTTTACAATCATAAATTTTTCCTTTTAAACATAGATCGTCCGTAGACGTCACATAGATGCTCATCATGCATCAAATCATTTCATGGCTAACTTAGTTCATTTCTATGACTAAGTTCGCATTTCTATAAATCTAGCTCAAATGGAGAATTAATAGTCTAGATGCTTGCCTTGCATACCTAGGGTTCAACTAGGATTGAAATTTACAATTTCTAACATGGTTGGAACATATTGGTTTTCAAAGCAGTAAAACAATTTAACATACATTCCAACTAGTTAAAATCATACGAGAGAGTTATAAATCAAATTCCTAAAACATGCGCTATAGTATGAAAAACCCACTCACCGTACTAGAAGTCCAACAACGAGAATTTCACCTCGTGGTGACTCAACAACCTAGAAAATATAGACATAATATGAAAATTAGATAAATTCTAAACGTCACTATTCACGCCGGAAAACACTATTCACTCGCCGGAAAATACTATTCATGCCGAAACCTAAAAACCCTATATTTGAGCATAGAAACTAATTCTAAGACTATCTACGGGAAGAATTTCGGTAAAAACGAAGCCTAAAACGCAATTGGACGGAGTTTTACCTTTGGAGGTACTATTCACGCGATTTTCCAGCGACCTTCCGGCGACTTTCCGACGAAATTGATCGGTGAGTTTTGAAGTACTCGTTGCCACGAGTCCAACGATCCAAACGGTTCGTCAATCAGATGTCCGTAGCTCAAGATACGAGGGTTTGAAAATCGAAGGAGAAATGGGAAATGGGGGATGCGTTTTTTCTGCTCTCTGCTTCTCTGATATCCATATGCACATATATGTGCTGATGCTACAGTAATTTTTTTTTTAAATAATAATAATAATTAAATAATTTATAATAAGATTTTCTTTTATAAAATTCATATAAATTCCGTTTTTCATCATAAAATATCCCAAAAATTTCTAAAAATTTTCTTTCTCATAAATCTTTAGTTAAACTCTCACATCATAATTTTTCTTGATAAAAATAGTAATAAAACAAATTTCTAAACAAATATCTTTATTTATATTAAAAGAAAGAGTATTTCTAAAAATACCATAAAAATTCAATAGAAGCCGGTATAATTATTTTAAGCAACACAATACTTCTTCTACTTAAAAATCCACTTACCTTTAACAAATCATAATTATTTCTACATAATAAAAATATATTTGCTTATAGCGCGCCAAAACATAACTTCTAATATTTTTTTTTCTATGTAATAAATATACATATTTTCTACGGTTCTTATCTCTATTGTCAAAATTCTCTCTTTTATTTTAAATTTCCTTTTCATTAAATTTTACGGTTATTACATTCTTCCCCCCTTAAAGAAATTCGGTCTCCGAATTTTACAAAAACTAACAACATGAAAACATTTGACTACTCTTGAAACAGCTGAGGATACTTCTCTCTCATGACATCCTCTACTTCCCACGTAGCTTCCTCCTTGGAATGATTCTGCCAGATCACCTTTACTGTAGGGATATCCTTAGATCTCAACTTTTTCACTTGTCTATCAACAATGGCCACGGGTTTCTCTTCGTAGGCCAACTTGTCATCCAAAAGGATTTCTTGCGGTTGAATCACATGAGATGGGTCGGGTAGATACTTCCTCAACATCGAGACATGGAAGACTGGATGCACTTCACTCAACCCAGGTGGTAGGGCTAGGCGGTATGCCACTGCTCCTACCCTATCCAGAATTTCAAAAGGTCCAATATACCTCGGGCTTAACTTCCCTTTCCTACCAAACCGCATGATTCCCTTCATGGGTGAAACTCTGAGGAACACGTGATCGCCTAGAGAAAACTCCAACTCCCGACACCTATGGTCCACATAAGACTTCTGACGACTTTGTGCAGTTAAAAGCCGTTCCCTTATCAGCTTAACCTTCTCTATGGCATCTTGTACCAAGTCTGGCCCTAGCAGCTTGACTTCTCAACTTCAAACCATCCAACGGGAGATCGGCATCTTCTCCCATAAAGAGCTTCAAAAGGTGCCATCTGAATACTGGCTTGATAACTGTTGTTGTATGCAAACTCAGCTAATGGCAGGTATCCTTCCCAACTGCCACCAAAATCTAATATACATGCTCTAAGCATATCCTCCAGAATTTGAATCGTGCGTTCTGACTGGCCATCTGTTTGAGGATGAAAAGCGGTGCTTAGATCCAACCTCGTCCCCAAAGCTTCTTGAAAAGCTTTCCAAAATCTTGCCGTAAACTGTGGACCTCGGTCAGATATGATGGATACAGGGACTCCATGTAATCTGACGATCTCATTCAGATACAGGTTTGCATACTGAGCCGCATTAAATGTAGTCTTCACTGGTAAGAAGTGGGATGACTTGGTCATTCGATCCACTATCACCCATACTGAGTCATAACCCTTAGGGGTCCTCGGTAACCCTGTAATGAAGTCCATAGTAATCCTTTCCCACTTCCACTCTGGTATCTCAATCTGCTGGTGCAAACCGGCAGGCTTCTGGTGTTCATCTTTCACCTGCTGACAAACCAAGCATTGAGCCACAAAGTTTGCTACATCCTTCTTCATCCCATTCCACCAATACAAGTCATTGAGGTCACTGTACATCTTATTTGTTCCTGGGTGGATAGTATAGGCTGATTGATGTGCCTCCTTCAAAATCTGCTTCCTCAAGCTATCCACATCGGGTACACACAAGCGCTTCCCATATCTTAACACTCCTTCAGCATCCACGCTGAATTCAGAAGTCTGATTATTCCTGGATTCATCCTTGAGCTTGCACAGCTTGGCATCCTTGTCCTGATCTGCCTTAATCTGCTCAACCAGTGGAGAGTGTAGTTGCATGTGGGCTAACAACACCCCTGGCTCCTTCACTTCAAAGCGCATCCCCTCACCTTCTAGCCGATGAATATCCCTTACCAACGGCCTCCGGAGTAGGGTAATATGGGCTAGACTCCCCATTGACTTTCTGCTCAAAGCATCTGCTACCACATTGGCCTTGCCTGGGTGGTACAAGATAGTGCAGTCATAGTCCTTCACCAACTCCATCCACCTTCTCTGTCTCAAGTTAAGATCTCTTTGTTGAAAGATGTACTTGAGACTCTTGTGGTCCGTGTAAATCTCACAGGGTTCACCATAGAGATAGTGCCTCCAAATCTTCAAGGCAAAGACCACTACCGCCATCTCCAGATCATGTGTAGGATAGTTCTGTTCGTGCTTCCTGAGCTGCCTAGATGCATAGGCTACAACATGACCATTCTGCATTAACATACAACCCAAGCCCACCCTTGAGGCGTCACAATATACTGAGTATCCTCCAGTGCCCGTTGGGATAGTTAGAACTGGGGTTGTGGTTAGACACTTCTTCAAGGTCTGGAAACTTTCTTCGCATACATCCGACCACTCAAACTTAACTCCCTTCCTGGTTAATCTGGTCAAAGGAGCAGCAATTCTGGAGAAATCCTTGATGAACCTCCGGTAATACCCTGCTAGACCCAAGAAACTTCGAATCTCCGTCACACTAGCTGGGCGAGGCCACTGCTGTACTGCCTCTACCTTCTCGGGGTCTACTTGAATGCCGTCCTTCGTGACTACATGCCCCAGAAACATAACACTGTCCAACCAGAACTCACACTTAGAGAGCTTGGCATACAATTGCTGATCCCTCAAAATCTGTAGAATGACCCGTAGGTGTTGTTCATGCTCCTCATGGTCTTTAGAATAAACCAATATGTCATCAATGAACACGATGACAAACTGATCTAAGAATGACTTGAAGACCCTGTTCATCAAGTCCATAAAAGCAGCTGGTGCATTAGTTAGTCCAAAAGACATAACTAAAAACTCATAATGACCATAACGGGTCCTAAAAGCCGTCTTGGAAATATCTTCCTTCTTGATCCTCAACTGATGATACCCTGACCTCAGATCAATCTTGGAGAAACATTTCGCTCCTTGAAGTTGATCGAACAGATCATCAATCCTGGGTAAAGGGTAGTTGTTGCGCACTGTTAGCTTATTCATTTGCCGATAGTCAATGCAAAGACGCAAAGACCCATCTTTATTCTTCACAAAAAGAACTGGAGCACCCCATGGAGAGGTACTCGGCCTGATGAAGCCCTTATCTAACAAATCCTGCAATTAACTCTTTAGCTCCTTAAACTCTGTGGGTGCCATCCTGTAAGGCGGTATAGAAATTGGTCGAGCCTCTGGAATAAGGTCGATACCAAACTCTATCTCCCGTTCAGGAGGTAATCCTGGCAACTCTTCTGAGAAGACATCCAGGAATTCTCTTACCACTGCCATCTTGTCTACATCCGGTACCTTCCCATCCACATCTCTAACATATGCCAAATATCCCTGGCATCCCTTCTTCAACATCTTCTGAGCACCCAAGACTGATATCAGGTTACTTGGAGCTTTACTTCGATCACACTGGAACCGGAAAGGAACTTCACTTGGAGGGTTGAACTTGATTGCCTTCTCATAGCAATCCAAGGTAGCATAGCATGCTGCCAACCAATCCATTCCTAGGATTACATCAAAGTCGACCATGTCTAGGATGATCAAATCAGCAGATGTCTCCCTATCACCTACTGACACTTTACATGATTTGCATACATGCTCTACTGGCAAATAATCACCGACCGGGGTGGTTACAAAGAAAGGGGCATCCATCCTAATCGGATCTTTACCCAAACTCTTAGCAAAACTAGGAGAAACATAGGAATATGTAGACCCGGGGTCAAACAAAACATATGCTTCATGTAGGCAAACTGAAAGAGTACCTGTCATGACCGCATTTGAAGCTTGTGCATCTTGCCTGGTAAGAGCAAAAATCCTCGGTTCACCTCGGCCTGCTTGGTTTTGACCTCGGCCCATCATCCCTCTACCAGTACCTCTGCTACTTGCTTGGCCCGGTATAGTCCTTATAGGCTGAGCTGCCACTGGAGTTGGTAGTAAAGCCGGTCGAGTTGGCCCTTGGCTTGAGCCATACAACTGGGGACAGTCCCTCTTCATGTGTCCAGGTTGGTGGCAATGATAGCAAACAATCATCTCCCTGCGGCACTGACCAAAATGATGGTTGCCACAAATAGGGCATTGTGGCCTGTTCTGCTGAATAGCTCTTGGTCCTGGTTGTCCTGGATACCTGGTGTTTCCCTGGCTAAGACCTAGCCTACCACTTGCATCTGGTCTCTGGTTGAGGTTCCCAACATTCTGTGGTGCTGGGCGCTGCTGGCTCTGGAATCGGGGTCCTTGGGAATGAGAACTTTGCCCTCCTTTGGAGCTCCCGTCTCTATCTCTCTTCCTCAGCTTGGCACTCTCGACATCAGCCAAATGCCTAGTCTCCATCATTCTTGCACAATCTACAGCCTCTGCATAGTTCGGGAATTGCTTCATCTGGGGTGCCACTGATTTAAACAATGCTGGCACCAACCCCTGGATAAATTTCCTGATCATGTCCTTTTCAGTAGGGATCATGTGCGGTGCATACGGCATAAGCTGTGTGAAGCGGTAGTCATACTCCGTGACTGACATACCAGGAGTTTGCTTCAATTCCACAAATTCCTGACACTTGGCATCTCGTATACTCTGAGGCACAAACCTCTCCATGAAAACTTCCTTGAACTCTGGCCATCTCAAAGGTGGCGCTGTAGCTCCCCTTCTGCGCATCATGGTCTTGAACCATACCTGCGCTATGCCAGACAACTGGAAGGCTGCCAATTCTACTGAGCGAATCTCTGGACACTTAAGAACCTCGCAGATCTTCTCAGTAGCCTCTATAAACTCCTGAGGATCTTCACTGGCCAACAACCCCTTAAAGGTTGGCGGTTTCAGCTTCAGGAACTCAGATAGTTCCACTTCCCTCTCAGCGGGTCTCACTTGCCGCTCCACGGACCTAACTGGTTCTGGAACGGAGGTAGTTGTTTCGGGCTGTTGCGGGTCCCTTCTATCTTGCCCATCCCTTCTCTCAGCTAGATTTTCTATTGCCCGCTGCATACCCTGCATGGTTACCAGCATCTGGGCTATCACATCATCCCGGGGGTGAGAAGACATTTCCCCCGTCCTGGGAGTTTCAGTTTGCTCACTTCTTAACTCAGCTTGTTCGGCTACTTCAGCAGCCCTTACACCCCTGCCACTGCCTCTAGGTCGGCCTCTGCCACGACCTCTACCTCGGCCTCTGCCACGACCTCTACCTCGGCCTCTAAGCACAGGTACTGCGGACTGAGCAGACTCTTCAGCCATCTGCTCTTGAACCGCGGGTTGCCTAACCTTTGATCTTGTTCTTGGTGGCATTTCGCTATAAAACAGAAATAGCCCAACCATCACTTAACCATACCAACATAGCATACTATAAACTGACTAACTTAAACAAAAAGACAACATCCTATCGAACCCCTTTAGCAGCACCGTGAGTATAAGCATGTCCGGATTCATACCCATACTCAAAGTCCTACCTAAAGGTCCGTTACTCCATGAACACAGGGAAACCTAACTCTCTGATACCATATTTGTCACGGCCCCAAATGATGGAACACATGACCGGCACGGCATAAGGGTTTCCCCCTAGCCGTAAACCTAACACATAGCATGCACAACCATTCAGCACACAATCCAGTACATAATAAATATAACTGGCCACATACGCCACATCCAATATCAGAAAATACTGTATATATATATATATATTTCATGAATCCAACATCCTTAATTCAACTTGGCCCATGGCCTCACAGTACAAACATTATTGTAAAACGTAAAACCATTTTTCAAACAACACAAGAAGCAAGGATCCTGCCTGTATGTTCATGGAGATACACTAGACATACACTTAAACTATACAACCAATACAACGGAGTGCCCAAAATGGGGCTCACCAATACTATATTTAGCCTCCTATGGAGCTGTAGCTGGATCAGTGTTTCTTTGACTATCTGTGGGGAGAAAACAGAAGAGGGGTGAGATTACCACATCTCAGTGAATGGATAAATCATACTATAACAGAAACAGGGCAAACTAAGCACGAATATTTCACAATTAATTAAATAATTGAAATCAAAGTATAGAAAACATTAAACATTTAATCGTAATTTATTGAAAGAATGCTAAACAGTTCAAATGATAAATCAGGATTAAATCAATAACTGTAAGCAAATCAATTATGCATGGTAAGTAATAAATGAAGATACTTATGCAAGAACAATGATGAATGAGGTATTTTAGAAATATTTAATCTTTAAGAAAAATGCACTAATTTATTGGAGGTCTTTCCTAACAGATCTATCATCTATCCCAAGCACATAGCAAGGGTAAGGTAATCACTGTAGGTGTAGACATAAGTCCACCCTAAATTTCCCCAAGCACATAGCAATGGGTATGGCAATCACTGTAGGCGTAGACATAAGTCCACCCTAAATTTTGTGTCTTAGGCTGTCATATGCCCGTCACAATATCCTAGGCCGAAGCCTTAACATGATCAAGGTGCACCAGGGCTAGCACTACCTGCGGCTAGCTAACAGTGATCTAAAAGGGTCCCTCCAATAGAAAACATGTGAAATATGCTATTCAAAGAGTTTAAAGTAAAACATTTCAATAACTTTACAATACAGCTATAATTCTCCATCTAACTCTTTTCATGCATAAAATC
This sequence comes from Gleditsia sinensis, assembly GCA_037074535.1. Classification (NCBI taxonomy): domain Eukaryota; kingdom Viridiplantae; phylum Streptophyta; class Magnoliopsida; order Fabales; family Fabaceae; genus Gleditsia; species Gleditsia sinensis. The sequence goes on from CM073463.1 coordinate 4,429,993, forward strand.
TCGTTCTAAAATATATCTCATCCATGAATTCCCATGGAGACCTTTACAATCATAAATTTTCCCTTTTAAACATAGATCGTCCATAGACGTCACATAGATACTCATCATGCATCAAATCATTTCATGGCTAACTTAGTTCATTTCTATGACTAAGTTCGCATTTCTATAAATCTAGCTCAAATGGAGAATTAATAGTCTAGATGCTTGCCCTGTATACCTAGGGTTCAACTAGGATTGAAATTTACAATTTCTAACATGGTTGGAACATATTGGTTTTCAAAGCAGTAAAACAATTTAACATACATTCCAACTAGTTAAAATCATACGAGAGAGTTATAAATCAAATTCCTAAAACATGCGCTATAGTATGAAAAACCCACTCACCGTACTAGAAGTCCAACAACGAGAATTTCACCTCGTGGTGGCTCAATAACCTAGAAAATATAGACATAGCATGAAAATTAGATAAATTCTAAACGTCACTATTCACGCCGGAAAACACTATTCACTCGCCGGAAAATACTATTCATGCCGAAACCTAAAAACCCTATATTTGAGCATAGAAACTAATTCTAAGACTATCTACGGGAAGAATTTCGGTAAAAACGAAGCCTAAAACGCAATTGGACGGAGTTTTACCTTTGGAGGTACTATTCACGCGATTTTCCGGCGACCTTCCGGCGAATTTCTGGCGAAATTGATCGGTGGGTTTTGAAGTACTCGTTGCCACGAGTCTAACGATCCAAACGGTTCGTCAATCAGATGTCCGTAGCTCAAGATACGAGGGTTTGAAAATCGAAGGAGAAATGGGAAATGGGGGATGCGTTTTTTCTGCTCTCTGCTTCTCTGATATCCATATGCACATATATGTGCTGATGCTACAGTAATTTTTTTTTTAAATAATAATAATAATTAAATAATTTATAATAAGATTTTCTTTTATAAAATTCATATAAATTCCGTTTTTCATCATAAAATATCCCAAAAATTTCTAAAAATTTCCTTTCTCATAAATCTTTAGTTAAACTCTCACATCATAATTTTTCTTGATAAAAATAGTAATAAAAAAAATTTCTAAACAAATATCTTTATTTATATTAAAAGAAAGAGTATTTCTAAAAATACCATAAAAATTCAATAGAAGCCGGTATAATTATTTTAAGCAACACAATACTTCTTTTACTTAAAAATCCACTTACCTTTAACAAATCATAATTATTTCTACATAATAAAAATATATTTGCTTATAGCGCGCCAAAACATAACTTCTAATATTTTTTTTTCTATGTAATAAATATATATATTTTCTACGGTTCTTATCTCTATTGTCAAAATTCTCTCTTTTATTTTAAATTTCCTTTTCATTAAATTTTACGGTTATTACAAGAACCATGTATACCAGCCGTGATTTTAGTCTTAATGAACATTATGTTGAGCTGATTGGATCGCTCCTATTGTTCATATAGCGCAATTTCAGTCGGCATAATGTCATCAGTAATTACAGGTGGTTCGTCTTTCCTAATAGCATAATCTATGTCCATCCACCCTAAATGGAGGAGTATTTTCTCCTTCCATACCTTATAGTTATCTCCTCTAAGTTCGGGAATATTACAGCGAATATCAGAGAAACTAGCAGATTGAGAAACTGTATAAAATCCAAAAGCTTATGTCAAAATTTTGAAGTTTATTAATCTATATTTCATGTATTACCAATGTAAACATGTATATATATGAATCTAGTGACATAAAAATTGCATGTGGGCTAAATTTTTAGTTCAATTAGATTCATATGTACTTTATGATAGAATTATCAAATTATGTACTTAATTTCATATCTTATGGATACATTATGAAAATAATTTGATTTTCTATCCAAATATCTTTATGATAAAACTATCAGATTATATACCAATTCATAACTCCTATGGGTAAATTATAAAAATAATCTGACATTTTATCCTAATTAATTATATAAATATAATAAAAATTCATGTGGGATAAAATTTATTATATTAAATATAATTAATCACAATATTATGTCTAATTCCTTATGTGATCCTAAACAAAACTTATTATATAATTTTAATTAATTAAGATTATAAGGATCACTAGACATATTATTAAGTTTTATGAGAATAATCCTAAATTACATACATTCTAATAATATCAATACTTAATGACATATTAGAGTATATAAAAAATATCTCATAAATAAAACATAATTGTATAATTAAATTAAATATTATGCACACAAAAAATACTCATTCTTAATAGCATGAAAATAAAACATAAAAATTATTCATGCATCATAAGAGTATTTAATCTAAATTGCATGTATATAAAATAACATAATAACATATATACATACACATAAAATAATTCAAAAAATTATAATATATGGCAACCAAAAAATTGAGGAAAATATTATATACATTAAAATACCTTAAGAATACTTTTCTTCCAATATTAAACTAACAAGCACCCACGGCCCAGTGGCAGAATGTCATTCAACTTCACCAGAAAGCCGCGGGTTCAATTCCCGCAGAAGCCATTTTTCATGTGCATTTTAACAGAAACATTTATATAATAAAAGAGGTCCAAATATAAATAAAGAAGCATCCCAGATCAGCGGCTAAGACTTACTAAGCCATTCTCAAGGGCACAGGTTCTATTCCCACGAATGAATTTTTCAAATACATTTTCCCATAATGCTATAAATAAAAACATAGCATGTATATAACTAAAGAGCACCGCCTAGTTGAGCGGTCAAAGCAATGCAGCACCCCCCAAGAGGGCGCGGGTTCAAGACCTGGACGTTGCAACTGCTAGGGATTTTTTTTAAACACAAAACACTGTTCATCGTCTTCAAGCTCCAGACGGGTCAAAATGACCCGATTCAAACCCGCGAGACAATTTTGATCACCAAAAAATACGTATAATATACCGAAATGATCATAAAACAATATCCTAATGATTCATGATCTCATTTTGCATCAAAACCGCAAAAAACATTCCAGAAAATTCATGAAATGTTACATCATATATGTAAAGCAAAACAGAGGTTATTACATGCTCTGATACCAAATGTAAGATAATCCATGTGATCTAAACATGTTTTTAAAATTAAAGTAACATGAATAAATCAAAAAAATGCGAAATAAAATAAGATTACATCAACCTCCCGCTATTGCTTTTCTTCAAGTTTTTCAAAGAACATTGCATGCAGGAGTTACCAAGAAAACGTTGGACCATAAATTTTCTTAATGGGATTTGATTATGGATTAAAGATAAAACCATTACAATTACCTCTGCCACTTGCATATTTCTTAAATAGTAGGCTGGTACCCATGCAGTGTATAAAATAGGGGAAATCGAGTCTAATGCAATCGAATGGAGATCTGTTCAAGTTTTAGAATATCATGTCTCAATTAGCGAGTTATTTCCTTGCTGACTTATTTGAAGTATGTAGAAACAATAAGGCAAAAAAGAGGGTTTAATTTATCTCATATTTTCTCTATTTTTTCCCTATGATATATCTAATTTATATTAAACTCCCCTAAGTCATCATTTTTTTGGGGTTTTAACATGAATATTTTTATACTTTTTGGATATACGATTAATCAATTTTGTTTGAAGCACTGATACTACCTTAAGTATTTTTCTATAGTTGGAATATCTTATATAGTACAAGATTTTCAACCATTGAATTCAAATTTGCTTATTAGGAACTTGGGCCTTCAATACATGCCTAGGCTTTAAAGATAATTTTGAGTGAACTGAGATATAAAGAGATATTGGTATAAAACTAAACATAACATTATACAAAAGATCTATACTTTTATATGAGCTTCTCTCTTCAAATTTAATATATATTCTGAGAAAGGTGGGGATTATTTTTAGTCTACTGAATAAATTTTGAGTCCATGACAGAGTAAGTTGTTGAAAAAATAGTCAAAAATTGCAAATTTTTCCGTTTGATACCCCAATTTCTTCAATCAATCCTTCTTCCCCCCCCCCCCGAAGAATTGATTAATGTTGAAAGGCGACCTATAGCAGCCTTAGTTAGTATTCAAAGAACTTATTAACAATGCATGTATAAAAGTGATAATAAATCTAGAAGATTGCTTTTAGGAAACAAGAATTCTTTGGGTAGTGATTGGTATATGAAATTTTAGTTTAACAAGTACTCAAAAGTTTATTTTAAAAATATTTGAGTATAAGAAATATGAAAATTTTAAAATTTGTCTTATATATAATCTAAATAATATAATTTTTTTAAATTTATCTCATACTTAACTTTTTATATAAAAGTTTTTACATACATGAAAAACTATAATGGGATGTACTAAATGCTCCCTTATGGTCAAAGTGTTAGTTCTGTGTTAAGAGAAATTAAAAGGGAATGAATTGGTATCTACTTAACTTTACATTTTTCAAAAAAAAATCCTTAATTTATAGAATTTTTTTTAATCATTAGAATTTTGCAAGTGAATGAAAACGACGTAGTAAACCACAAACATAATAAAATTTAAATGCAATATGCAAAGAAGTTAAGGGTGAAGAAAAGCACAAATTTGCGGACAAAATTTATATTGATTGAACTACAATACTATGGTTATATACATATACTCCCCAAGCTGCTTTTTTCTTTTTCTTTTCTTTTTTAATAGAATTTTCTCTATTTCTTGAGTAGTTTTTATTAAACCCTAATCTAGCCAAACTAGATTACAATCTTTTGAGCTTCCTCTTATTATAGCCCGCTAATGATATTATTTTTTTCACCCAAGAAAACCAATAAATTTTCTCCTAATTTTACAGCCCAAATCAGAGCCATCTTACTCTAAAGAGAAACACAAAAGTCTCACACTCTCTTAGGTAGAGTATAATAACGAATGCTTAATCTTATTTCATTATTGAAGTAATATATATACAATAGAAATTACAAGGCATATCAGGGATTACAATTGAGTAACAACCTCCTAAACTAAATCCTAACTGTGATCGAAAATAAAGGAAGATAAGATAAATGTAATCTATGAGAATATCTCCAATATGCCCCTCAAGATGGAGCTCCTTTAGAGATGCCAATCTTGGACAGCAGATGTTAGAACCAAGTACGTGGCAGAGGTTTGGTTAAAAGATCTGCAAGTTGGTCTGCAGAAGAGACATGAGTGACACGCATGGCATCAGTTTAAACTTGGTCACGAATGAAAGGGTAGTCGAGAGCAACATGCTTCATGCGGGAGTGAAAAACAGGATTAGAGTAAAGTTGGGTGGCACCAACATTATCACAATAGACAACTGGAGCATGAGGGAGAGTAACACCAAGCTCAGAGAGCAATGAACAAATCCAACTAAGTTCAGCAATAGTAGCAGCCACAGAGCGATATTCAGCTTCGGTTGAAGAATGAGCAACTGTGCGTTGTTTCTTGGAAGACCAGGAGATGAGATCCTGGCCAAGGTAGATTAAGTAGGCACTAGTGGAAGTATAGTCATCCTTGTTTCCAGCCCAGTCTGCATCAGAGAAAGCATGTAAAGAGGGCAAAGGTTGACGATGCAATTGAAGACCATGGTTGATGGTGCCCGATAAGTAATGCAACAAGCACTTCACAGCAGCCCAATGATCAGTGGTGGGACGATGCATGAATTGAGAGAGTTTTTTGACCGGAATATCTGGTCGTGTGAGACAGAGGTACTGGAGGCTACCAATAGTGGCACGATATTCAGATGGATCAATGAGGGCTGTGCCAGAGTGCAAGGTGAGAGTGGGCTCAGTAGCAAGTGGAGTAGTGACGGGCTTTGCGCCATGCATGTTCGTCCGAGTGAGAAGATCTGTAACATAAAGTTGTTGTGTCAGAAGGAGACCAGTAGGCAGTGTAGTAACTTCAACACCCAAAAAATAAGATAGAGGGCCAAGGTCATTGAGGGAGAAACGATAGCTTAGAAGATCAATGAACTGTAGGAGTGTGATTGCCTATGATAATAATATCGTCGACATAGACCAAAAGATAGAGTAGATAACCATCACGATATAGTATAAACAGAGATGTATCAGCATGAGAGTTGATGAGGCCAGAGTTGAGAAGAAATTGACGTAGCTCATTGTACCAAGCACGAGGAGCCTGCTTGAGACCGTAAATAGCTTTGTGTAGCTTGTAGACACGAGTGGGATGATCAGTATCAATGAAGCCGAGAGGATGAGCCATGAAAACATCTTCAGTGAGATGACCTTGAAGAAAAGCATTATTAACGTCCAATTGCCGAAGAGGCTAACCGTAACTAACAGCAATGCTTAAAACCAAACAGATAGTGGTGGATTTCACAACAGGGCTGAATGTATCATGGTAGTCCACACCAGGACGTTGGTGGAATCCCTTTGCAACGAGGCGGGCATTGAACTTGTCAACAGAAGCATTAGGTAAGCATTTGAGTTTAAATACCCATTTACAACCAATAAGGTTGTGGGAGGGATCAGAAGGAACTAAGTCCCATGTGCCATTACGAACAAGGGCATCAAATCTTTAGACATGGCTTGATGCCAATGAGGGTGTTGAAGAGCTTGGGTGACTATACGAGGTTCAGAGGGGGAAGAAGGAACAGTGGCAAGAAGGTCGAGCTTTTGGATGGGTTTGTAGATACGATTCTTGGATCAGGTGGTCATAGGGTGAGTTGGTGGTTGAGGAGTATAGGAGACAGGAGATGTAGAGGAGATGGAGGCTGACATGATGTCAGGGACATCAGTAAGGGTGGGTGTAGGACGTGGAAAGGAATGAGAAGATGAAGAGGATGATGATGTAGCTGAGGGACCAGGAGAAGAACTGGGAGGAGTTTTATGGAGTTGTTCATACAGAGAGGACAAGGAGAGAGTTGGAGTGGGTAGGCGATTGATAAGATAAACAGCAGTGGCAAAGGCATAAGTCCAATATGAAGAAGGAAGGGAAGCATGGGTGAGAAGAGAAAGGCCAGTTTTGACTATATGACGGTGGCGGCGTTTAGAGAGGCCATTGTGTTTGGGGGTATGAGGAGGAGAAGTAAGATAAGAGATGCCATGTTGAGAGAGACAGGAAGAAAGAGCTTGATATTCACCACCGTTATCAGAATACAATGTGGAGATGGAATGGTTAAATTGCTTTTCAACAAGTGTTTTGAAGCAAAGAAAGACGTCACATGCATGAGCTTTGTGTTTGAGGGGATAAAGCCAGATGTAGCATGTATAGTGATCAACAAATATAATATAGTATTTATAATTATCCACGGAATAGAGAGGAGACATCCAGACATCAGAAAAAATAACTTGCAGGGGATGGGAAGACGTAATTGTAGAAGTAGAAAATGGAAGTTTATGACTTTTATTACTTAAACAAGCATTACAATGTGAAAGCTAAATCTTAGAGCAAGGCAAATCAAAAATTTTCATAACATGATGAAGAATATGAGAGGATGGATGTCCTAGACGAGAGTGCCACTGAGATGCAGAGGTTTTGATGCTGGAAAAGGCAAGCAGAGGTGTAGATGATAAGGGTGAAAGAGTGGGCCATTCATAAAGGCCATCCTTAGCTTGGCCGATGAGAAGAACTGTCCCCGTGTAAAGGTCCTTCACATGAAACAAGGTAGGTAAGAACTCAACAGAAACATTATTAGAATTACAAAATTGATATATGGAGATGAGATTTTTATGCAAATATGGAACACAGAGTGTATTATCTAAATGAAATGTATGAGTAGGTGTAGAGAGAGTAGTGGAACCAGTGTGAGTGACAGAGAGACCAGAGCCATCACCAATGACAACATCATCACTACCAGTATAAGGGGTGTGTTAAGACAAGTTGTGTAAGTCGGCGGTTACATGGTGGGAGGCACCACTATCTAAAAGCCAAGTGGGAGTACTAGGAGTCTCAATGGAGGCAAAGTTAGCACGGGGTTGCCAGGGAGGTGGGGGTCAAGTATGTGTGGTGCGAGGAGTTAACGTTGTATTGGGGGGTGCGTGCTGACAAGCTGAAAGGAAGTGCAACGTTTAACTGTATGGCCTTGGATGCCACAACCTTGACAATAGCCAAGATAAGGTCGTGAAAAGGGTTTGGTTATGTTGGATGGGTGTTGAGTGGAAGCAGGTGGTGAGGCATGCCACGGTAGGCGCCAGTGTGATCTGTGAGTAGTAGGGTTAGCTGTAACGGGAAATGGTAAGGATGATAGATAAGTGTGGTTGAGGGAGGCTTCTTTGTTTAGTAATTTCTCATGGATTTCTTCAAAGGAGATGGGAGTTTCATGAGCATTAACGGCATCAACAACACCTTTGTATTCATCTCCAAGTCCTTGAAGAACTTGGTCAATGAGATCTTCATTATCTACTAGATGACCAAGGAGTGCAAACTCATCCGCTCGTTGTTTGATATATTGCATGTATTCAGAAATGGTTTTGGACCCTTTAGCACAGTTTCGTAGTTGCTCTTTGATTTGTTTGATATGCCCACATGATGGTTTAGAATAGGTGGTTGCTAGGGTATTCCAAGCTTCTTCAAAGGTAGTTGTGCGAGCGAGGAGTGGCTGGATGGGTAAAGAAACAGCACCTAAAAGAGCACTAAAGAGAAGACGATCTTGATGTTTCCAGGTGGTATATGCTGGATTGGAATTAGCATGGCCGTTGGTTATAAGGGTTGGTGGTGAACTTGGATGGCTTCCATCGATGAACCCATGCAGATCATATCCTTCGAGAAGACTTTTGATTTGGAGGCTCCACGTAAGATAGTTGGTGGAGGTTAATTTGATGATATTTGTAGTATTGATTGTGACGAGGGGAATGGTTGGTTCTTGTGTGTTAGGAATAGTAGTGTAAGCTATGGAAGAGATAGATGCTTCTGCTGAAGCCATAAGTGCAGAGATAAGCGTAACAAGAAAGAAATGAAGAGAGATTTAGGATCAAATAAGCTCTGATACCATAATAACGAATGCTTAATCTTATTTCATTATTGAAGTAATATATATACAACAGAAATTACAAGGCATATTAAGGATTACAATTGAGTAACAACCTCCTAAACTAAATCCTAACTGTGATCGAAAATAAAGGAAGATAAGATAAATGTAATCTATAAGCAATATATACAAAGTCGGGAGAGATAATATGAGAATATCTCCAATAGAGTATTTCTCACCAGAAGAACAAGGATTCAATGCTCCACATTGATCTAAATAAACCAAAAGTCCAGAAAGATATTCAAAACAAAGAAGAATGAATAGTTGATGATGGAAAATGGACACTTCACGTGTTTGTTATGACAGTGATAATGTGGAATCTGGTCCCATAGCTCAACGCTAATTAAATAGGAAATAATCTTTGAAGTTTCTTGTTTATCTTCGACCACATCAGTCTCCCCCAACTCCCTTTATTTCAAAGACTTTAATACCTCAATTTGTCTCCAAAGAACTTTTAAACACGGCAAATTCTTATTGGTGTGTTAGTTGATTGTGGAAGTCAATTAAAGCCTATTAAGACGTGTTTTGGGTGATGAGACTTACACACCTTTTTTTTAATTTATATTTATACTGTGCAAGAAATGTATCCATTCTAAAAATGAAAATTATGTGAGTCATGATGTACCAATTAGTTAGTTGTACGGTTACAACTTATTATAACTATTTAACCATTGGTTAACCATTGAATTGAGTTATTAATAAACTATTTAAGTGTGTATTTTAATAGGTGAATCCAAAGGTTAAGCATTGAAATGAGTTATTAATAAACTTAATTTTATTACTTTTTAATTATCACCCTCTTTTTCTTTTAAAATGATTTTTATAATTTTGAAACATAATGAGACAACTTAATAAAATCTAAATAATATTGATAAACATAAAAATAAGAAAAAAAAACATAAAATAAAATAAATTATGTGATGAATCATATTTAGCAAGATCTAAGAGACACATATATGAGATACGATACGACAAGATACTATGGCAAGACAAAATATATAGTATTTGAATACAATTTGATATATCGTGTCATACATGATATGCGTGTCACATATATATCAAATGCTATACAACTATCTTTTAAGTACTAATGCTTCATTTGATAATTATATTTATTAAGATTTAAAAAGTACAAATATAAGACACGACATGATAGGATACCGCGATAAGACAAAATATGTAATATTTGAGTACAATTTGAAATGTTATGTCATACAAGATATAATTGTCATATATTTATCAATGATTCCATTTAAAAAAAAAGCAACATGAAAAATATGGTAAAGAGCACCACCTAGAAGAAAAAGTAGGATTCTTGGAAATTATTTGTAGAAATCCAAAATTCAAGAGAACAAAAAAAAAAAGAGAGTAGGATCTACGAATCATTAAATGCACTCACCCGAAAAATGCCCAATCATCTCAATGACTAATTTTTTGTCATAGAAGCTCCTCAGTGGTTAAAAAAACATGGTTAGCTATTAAGAACAGCTCATCCCAAGCTTCAACTACATGAATTGATGCATTGATTGAAAATTTACTCAAGGCCTAACTTATTTCGTCGACCATTCTGAGAAGCATTCGTTGTTCATAATGTTGTATATATACTCTTCATAGTTTAACTTCATTTGTTGCTCACTTGGAGCATTTATTCATCTTCCATCTTGTAAGAAAAATTCAAGCTGAGGAATAGAGAGTGAGAGAGACACTTGGGAAGTTTTTCAAGCTTGAGGGCTCTGTTTTTAGGGAGAAATAACATGAGAAGATTTCTTGTTGGTGAACTTGCACCAGATCAACAAGTGGTTGAGAAAGTACTCATTGATAGTGGAAATTTCCAAAGGAGAGTTTGCGTAATGGATGTAGGCATTGTTATTGGCTGAAGCACTATAAATCTTGTTTTCGATCTTCTAATCCCTTATCTTTTTTCTATTTACTTTGAAGTTTTGATGTGTTGGTGAAATCTTACCTATTAGTTTCTTGAGAAAATACTATAAAGGAGAAGTTTTTGAAATGTTTATATAACCCATAAGTGCATCCATTTTGGGTTACTTTGTCAACATGATAAAGTTATTGATTGTAGAACAATTATGGCTTCATTAGTATTCATGCTTACTAGCAGTTACCTCTGCCACTTGCATATTTCTTAAATGGTAGGCTGCTACCCAAGCAGAGTATAAAACAGGGGGAACCGAGTCTAATTCAATCGAATGGAGATCTGTTCAAAGTTTCAGAATATGGCGTCTCAACCAGCGAGTTATTTCCTTGCGGATTTATTTGACGTAATGCAGAAACAACAAGGCAAAAAAAAAAAAGGTTTAATATACCTCATATTTTCTCTAATCTTTCCCTATGATATATCAGATTTACATTAAATTCCCTTAATCATCATCCTTTTTTTTTGGTGCCCTAGTGGTACGAGCAATTTTATACTTTTTAGACATACGATTAATCAATTTTGTTTAAAATATTGATATTGTCTTTTTTTACAAATATTTTTCTACGCTTTAAATCTTTGACATTATAAAAGACTTTCAACTATTGAATTCAAATTTACTTATTAAACTACAAACTTGCAGTTCCTAAATCATCATCTTCAATACTTGCCTAGCCTTTAAAGATAATTTTGAGTGAACTTAGATATCAAGAACTATTGGTATAAAGTTAAACATAACATTATACAAAAGGTCTATACTTTTATATGAGCTTCTCTTTTCACATCTAAGATATATTCTGAGAAGGGTGGGGATTATTTTTAGTCTACTTAATAAATTGAGTCCATGACAGAATAAGTTGTTGAAGAAATGGTCAAGAATTGCAACTTTGGTACCCCCACTTCAGTTTCAATCAATCCCTTTTTCTTTTTCTTTTTTACGAAGAATTGATTAATGCTGAAAGGCGACATGTAGCAGCCTTAATTGGCCTGCAAAGAATTTACCAATGCATTTATAAAAGTGATAATAAATGTAGAAGATTGCTTTTAGGAAATTGGAATTCTTTGGGTGGTGATTAGTATATACAGGAAAATTGTAGTCTATCAGGTACTCAAAAATTTATTTTAAAAATATTTCAGTATAATAAATAAATAAAATTTAAAATTTTTCTTATACATAATCTAAATAATATTATCTCATACTTAAATTTTTATATAAAATTTTTTAGATATATGGAAAACTATGATACCCATGTACTAAATGCTTCCTTATGGTCAATGTGTTAGCTCTACGTTAAGAGAAACTAAAAGGGAGTGAATTGGTTTTTACTTATAGAATTTTTTTTCAATCGTTAGAATTTTGCAAGTGAATGAAAAAGACAAAGTAAAAACACAAACACAATCAAATTTAAGTGCAAGAAGCAAAGAAGTTTAGGGTGAAGAAAAGTGCAACGTGCAATCAGAACTTATATTGGTTGAGCTATGAAACTATGCTTATACATAGTATACTCCCCAAGCTGCCTTTTTTTTCTTTCTTTTTTGTTTTTAGAATTTTCGCTATTTCTTGTGTAGTTTTTATTAACCCTAATCTCCCCAAACTAGATTACAATCTTTTAAGCTTCCTCTTATTACAACCCGCTAATGATATTTCTTTCACCAAGAACACATAAGTTTTCTCTTAATTTTACAGCTCAAATCAGAGCCATTTTACTCTAAAGATAAACACAGAAGTCTCATACTCTCTTAGGTAGAGTATTTCTTACCAGAAGGACGAGGATTCAATGCTCCACATTGAGCTAAATAAACCAAAAAAGATATTCAAAACAAAGAAGACAGAATAATTGATGATGGAAAATGGATAATTTACGTGTTTGGTATGATAGCGATAATGCGGAATCCGGTTCCATAGTGTAGACTAATTGAATAGGGAATAGTCTTTGAAGTTTCTTGTTTTTCTGCAACCACATTGGTCTCTACCAACCCCCTTTATTTCGAAGACTTGATTAATGACTAAAGTTGACGAGGAGACAAGGCAAATTCTTATCTGTGTGTTAGTTGATTGTGGAAGTCAATGAAAGCTTATTAAGACAAGTGTTTTAGGTGATGAGACTTGCACACCTATTTTTTTATAAATTTTTTCTCATACTGTGTAAGAAATGTATCTATTTAAAAAAAAAATTGTGAGCCATGAATTGGGTAATTAATAAACTATTTAGTTGTACATAGGGCTTGCAATTACAACTTAACTATTTAATCATCTTAACTCAAGTGTATTATGATTCAACTAATTCCAACCATTTAGATTAATGGTTGAAATGAATTGGGTTATTAATAAACTATTTAAGTATTGATTTTAATAAGTCATTCCAATAGTTAACTATTAACCTTTTCTTGATTTTATTATTCTTTAATTATCCAAACACACACACACTTTTCTTTTAATATTATTTTTATGACTTTGAAATATAATGTGACAACTTAATAAAATTTAAATAAAATTGATAAAAAATAAAAAAATCAAGGTTTAAGACAAAAAAATAAAAAATAAAACCCGATACAATAAAAAGCCTAGCCTAGAACTAACCGTAGGCATGAAAGAACTAAAGCGAGAGGATGCCAATTAATTAATCTTTTATATAACCCACAAGTGCATCCATTTTGGGTTACTTCGTCTACATGATATAAAGTTACTGATTGTAGACCAATTATGGCTTCATTAGTATTCATGCTTAGTAGCAATTACCACTGCCACTTGCATATTTGGCGGCCAAGCAGAGTGTAAAAAGGGGGACAGATTTGAATGCAATTGAATGGAGATCTGTTTAAGTTGCGGAATATGGTGTCTCAATTAGTGAGTTATTTCCTTGCTAATTTATTTGAAGTAATGTAGAAACAATAAGGCAGAAAAAAAGTTTAATTTCTCTCATTTTTTTTATCTAATCCTGCCCTATGATATATCTAATTTATATTAAACTCCCCTGAATCATCATCTTTTATTTTTTTTATTTTTTTGAGTTCTTACATGAGTATCTTTACACCCTTTAAACATATGACTAATCAATCTCGCTTGATATATTGAAACTTTTTTTTTTGTAAGTGTTTTTCTATAAATTTAAACTCCTAATATTACAAAAAGCTGTCAACCGCTAAACTTAAGTTAACTTATCAATCACTTGAGTTACAAGCTTATAGTTTTGAATCGTCATCTTCAATACATGCTTATGAGTCTATGACAGAGTAAGTTATTGAAGAAAAAGTAAAAAAGAAAAGTTTTTTCCATTTGGTACTCCACTTCAGTCTCAATTAATCCTTCTTTTCCCCGCGAAGAATTGGTTAATATGCTGAAAGGTGACCTGTAGCAACCTTAATTAGTCTCCAAAGAACTTATGAGCAAAGCATGTATAAAAATGATAACAAATCCAGAAGATTGTTTTTAGGCACCAGGAATTCTTTGCGTGATGTTTGGTATAGAAAAATTTTAGTTTATCAAGTACTAAAAAATTTATGTTAAGGATATTTGAGTATAATAAATATAAAGAATTTAAAATTTCTCTTATATATAATCTAAATAATATAAAAATATCAAATTTTTTATTTATCTTATACTCAAATTTTTTATATAAAAATTTCTAGATATTTGGAAAACTATGATACCCATGTACCAAATGCTTCCTTGTGGTCAAAGTTTTAGTTCTGTGTTAAGAGAAATTAAAAGAGAGTGAAATGATTAATTTTAGTTTTTTTAAAAAATTAATCCTTTCTAGAATTTTTTTTCTAATCGGTAGAATTTTGCGAGTGAATCAAAGCGACAAAGTAAACACACAAATGTCAAATTTAAATGCAATAAGCAAAGATACTAAGGGTGAAGAAAAGTGCAAAGTGCAAAGAGAATTTATATTGGTACAGCTATAACCTATGCTTATATATGCTCCCCAAGCTTCTTCGTTTTTTTTTTTTTGGTTTCTCTGTTTCTTTAGAATTTTCACTATTTCTTGAGTAGTTTTTATTAACCCTAATCTCTCCAAACTAAATTACAATATTTTAAGCTTCCTCTTATTACAACCCACTAATGATAATAACTTTTCTCCTAATGAAATTCACAGCCCAAATCAGAGTCATCTTACTCTAAAGAAAAACACAAAAGTCTCACACTCTCTTAGGTAGAGTATTTATTACCAGAACAACAACGATTCAATGCTCCACATTGAGCTAAACAAACCAAAAGTCCAAAACGATATTCAAAACAAAGAAGAATGAATAATTAATAGAAAATAGATACTTTACGTGTTTGGTACGACAACAATAATGTGGAATCTAGTCCCATAGCTCATGGCTTATTGAATAGGAAATAATCTTTGAAGTTTCTTGTTTTTCTAATTCAACCACATTGGTCCCAACTGACTCCCTGTATTTCGAAGACTTCATTAATGACTAGAGTTGACTAGGAGATGCCTAAATTTGTCTCCAGAGAACTTTTAAACACGGAAAATTCTTATCTCTATGTTAGTTGATTGTGTCAATGAAAGCCTATTAAAATACGTGTTTGACGTCATGATACTTACACACTTATTTTTGTTAAATTTTTATGCTCTGTGGAAGAAATGTATCTTTTTTTATATATAGAAAAAAATGTGAGTCATGGTGTAACAATTAGTTAATTGTAAACTATTTAAGTATGAGTTTTAATATATCAACTCAATGGTTAACCATTGACGTATTTTTTATTGTATTACTCTTTAATTATCCATACACACTCTTTCTTTTATTTTAAAATTATTTTGATGACTCTAAAATGTAATGTGGCAATTTAATAAAATTCAATTAAATAATATTAATAAAAATAAAATAAAATAAATTATGTAATGAATCACATTCAGTGAAATTTAAAAAACACACATATATAAGACATGATATAATAAAATGTCACGACAAGTTAAAATATATAGTGTTTGAGTACAATTTAATGTATAATACTATATATGATATGTGTTTTATAAATGTATCAAATGCAATATAATTTTATTTTTGAATTATCAATACTTTATTTGATATCAATATTTCTCAAAGTTTAAGAAGCATATATATGAAAAATGACATGTTATGATATTGTAATAGAACAAAATATGTAGTGTTTGAATAGAATTTGAAATAACGTGCTATATATGATATGAGGGTTATATATGTATATAATATGATAGAAGTTTATTTTTGAAGTATCGGCATTTTATTTGATAACTATGTTTACTGAGGTCTAAGAAGTATCAATGTGGAATATGATAAGATAGGATGCTGTAATAAAATAAAATATATATGTTTAAATATAATTTAAAATATCATATTATATATGATATAAGTTTTAGATACATATTAAATAGCATACAACTTTATTTTTGAAGTATCTATACTTTATTGGATGAGATAAGTTTAAAAAGTTACAAAATTTATTTAATGGATTGAATTAATTAATTATTTTCTCTTCTTTACAGTAAATATTGTAATAATTAATTATTTATTCATTAAAGTAATAAAAATAAATCAAATTAATATTGTTTTAAAATAAATGAGTTGTTGATTTGTGTTGGGTTTAACCCTTAATTAATGAATTATGAGTCATAATGACCCACTTATAATAACTCATTTAACCATTTATAACTCAACCTAAAACCTCCCAAACTAACCATTTGCCACCCCTAGTTGTATAAAATTAATAGAAATCTAAAAGACAGGCAAGTAAATTGGTCCATTGGAAGTTTAGATTACATGCGGACCTTAACGATCGCACGCATGATTTGTATAGTCAATGTTTTAAAAGTTGAATGAGTCATTGAATTGGTCTTTGGAAGATTGGAATTGGAAGAACCTGTCACCATTATGCAACGAAAAGATCAAAACAATCTAAAGAGGAACTCTGTTTTGGCATCAGCAAATGAGGCTTCGATTATTGATTTATATCTTCGCTGGGTTTTAGTAAGAGGTGAGAGCGTGAGAGTGACATGCTAAAAGTGACAAATTGTTAAATAAAATACATATTGACGCAGGGTTCTTTGGCAGCATCTACCTGTCAAAGAGAAGTGTTGGTAGGGTATGATTCGCCAATATAATTACCCATGTAAAAAGAAAAAGTCAAGTCTGTCTCCCTTATTAACCGGGAATTTTCAGCAAAAAGACGACAGAATAAAACAAATTTAATAACGTATACCCTACCATTTTTCCATGGGTGGATAAAGAGGGATTGATCATGGAGAATGGAGATGCTTATCTTCAAAAGCTCTCTGTAACCCTGTTCTTAATCTGTTTGGATTGCTTGTCTATGTAGGTGAAGCAGCTCCCTTACGTCGATAATTAATTACTGCATAATTTGGAACCCTCCCCCATGACAACTTTTTAGTTCCTCTATTTTAATATATAATTTAGTTTAGTCTCTTGGTCCTTCGTATTTTTTAGAATATTACAATTAAATCTTTTCATAAAAAGTCTATTCATTTATAAATAATCTTTGATAATTTAGTCATTAAAAAATTAATATAATTATTTAATTATCATATATTTTAATTATTATCAACAAAAAAATAACATTAGAAATACCTTCATGTGAAATTTTTAATGATCATACCAAAAATGTTTATATATGAATACTTTTTTTTACAAAAGAATTTGATTTTACGGTTCAAAAAATATGAAGGACCAAAGTAGTATCTTATAGAGGATCAAATTAAATTATTTATTAAAATATAAAAAACGTTATAGTCAAACCAAATATAAAATGTTCATTTATGATTTAAATTAATATGGACGTGGTTCAGGGATACAATTCATTTTTTAAAAGGGCCAAACAACTATTTCATATTATTCCAACCTGCTATTGTAACAGCTGACAAGCAAATTTATTATATAGAATTAAAGAAAATTATTAAAATCAAATTGTCATATGTTAATAAATGGCATTCTAAATTTTTATTGAACCGATAGGTCATGTCTGATTTTCACAACTGACTAAATTAGTTCATTAAATTTTTTATTGAACCGAAAGGTCATGTTTGATTTTCAAAACGTCTTATTCTCGTAGAAGCTGTATTTATATTTTTTTTTTCACAACTGGGTTGATCCTAAGCTTGACTCTTTTAGAAGTCTAGAAGTGTCGTATACGTAATTCTTTGATACTATGTGACTAATTGGCATCTGCATCCAAGACTTGTATCCTGAGAAACTGCATATTTATAACCATGACTTGGAGTTATATAAGAAGTTGATCCTTAATTTCAAACTTCGAAGCTAATTCCTAGATCATGATAAGGGCTATGATTTCTTTGGCACTGCTTTCATTCCTTTGTCATCTTATCATTCTCTCCGCCCAGCCTGACCTCCGATTTAGCAACTGTTTCAATGACAAAGGCAACTATACAGCTACTAGTGCCTACCACACCAACCTCAATATCCTTCTTTCAAATCTCACTTCCAACACACAAATTGACTACGGCTTCTACAATATCTCTCATGGCCAAAACCCTGACAGAGTTAGCGCTACTGGACTCTGTAGAGGAGACGTTAAGTCAGATGCTTGCCGTAGTTGCCTCAACAATTCTTCAATCCTTCTCCCTAAGTTGTGCCCAAATCAGATGGAGGCAATGGGTGGCTACGATGAATGCATTCTACGATACTCAAACCGTTTAATTTTAAGGGTAATGGATGATGACTTTTCGATGTATTTGCGGAACGTAAACAATGTAACAGACGTGGACAAGCACAGACAAACGCTTAGAAACTTATTTGCTAGACTAGCAAGCAAAGCTGCAGCTGGTGACTCGCGTCGTAAGTTTCTTGCAGGAAATGAAAGAGTTTCAGACTTTCAAAATGTATATGGTCTTGTTCAGTGCACGCCTGATTTGTCTAAAGAAGATTGCAGCGATTGCTTGATCCAGGCTATCTCAGAAATCCCAAAATGTTGTGATAAAGAGACAGGTGGTAGGGTTATCAAAAATAGCTGCAATATTAGATTTGAGAGTAGCCGCTTCTATGATTTCGCAGCTGATGATTCCCTAAAAGCCTCTCCTCCTCTTCCTCTATCTCCTTCATCCAACAATTCAACTTCTTCGGAAGGTACCTGTCAACTTCCCATTTGATATATTTATTATTTATAAATCAAATTGATTAAGGCTCCATTTCTTTTGTGAAAAAATTAAAAAAAATTAAAAAAAAAATTCTTTGATTTTTTCAAAGTAGCATCATAATGAAATTTTCTTTTATTTATTTCATTTAAAAAAATTCATAAAAAAAATTTCTTTTCTTTGGATTTTATTTTAAAAAAATAAATGGTAGAAAGTGACAAGTTGAGTGTTTTTGGTGATAGTAATTATAGGTAGATTTGATCCTTGGACACGAGTTAAGCTTTTAAAAGAAAAAATAAATAAATAAATAAAGGGTTCAAGCCCAAACACAGCAGCTGACTTTCACAATTTCATTTTGGACTTGAGCTATAAAAATGTCTAAATCGATCGAAATTCAAGCTTAAATATAAATGAAAGAACAACGGGAAAAAATATTAAAAAAACAAAAAAAAAAAACTAAGGGGACCGAGAGGGGTTGCCATTGCAGCAGCACGCCTAGGGAGAGGATCCTCTGCTGTGTTGAAAAACACAGCAACCGCCCCCCCCCCCCCAAACTTTTTTTTTATTCCAGGTTTTTTTTGTTGCAAAAAAATGTAATTTTTTGTGTGCTTTGTAAAGTTAAATTTAAACAACTTTTTTGGTGTATTTTTTTGTCAAAATTAAATAGATTTTTTGTCAAGATTAGTATTTTTGTGTGCTTTTTTGATTCTAGGTTTTCTTTTTTATTTTTTGCAAAAAAATGCATTTTTGTGTGTGCTTTTTAAAGCTAAATTTAGATAACTTTTTTGGTATTTTTTTTTGTCAAATTTAAATATATTTTTTGTCAAGATTTGTATTTTGAATATAGTTTATTTTTTTTTATCAAATTTGGATGACAAAAAGAAAAATTATATTTTATGATGATATATCTCATAATGCAATGGGACTACTCAAATTTGATATAAAAAAACCGCACACAAAATACTATTTTAATTTAATAAAAAAATTTGAATCCAAATTTGTCAGTTTACTAAATTTAAAGGTCAATGTTATAAAAATAAATATAATTTTCTTAATAAATAAAATTATTGAGCATTAAATTTTATATTCAAATTTATTCAAAACATTTTAATACAAAATTTTAAGAATTTTGGTATGGTCTTTTTATCTCTTCATGCTACTATCCAATAACATTATCTTTTTATGAAACTATTCAAATTTAAAAAAAAAACTTCTGTTTTATATTGTTGTATTTCAAAATGTAATAAAAAAATTTAAATTTGACAAAAAAAAAAGCTACTTCACACAAAATACTATTTAAATTTGAAAAATTTAGAAACACTTTTTTTTAGTGCAGCTTTTTTTATTAAATTTAAATAGTATTTTGTGTACAATTTTTTTATCAAATTTAAATAGTTTCATTGCATTATGAGATATATGATTACAAAATAAAAAATTTCTTTTTTTCATCTAAATTTGATAAAAAATAAATTATGTTCAAAATATTAAGTTTTGACAATAAATTTATTTAAACTTAACAACAAAATTATACTAAAAAAGTTATCTAAATTTAAATTTTAAAAGCACACAAAAGAATTTACATTTTTTGCAACAACTAAAAAACTTAGAATAAAAAAAAGTGGGGGGAGAGGGTTGCTGCGCTCAGAACACCGCCGTCCTCCTAATCGAAAAGCAAAGGCCCTAGAAAAAGAGAGAGAACCTAATAATCATTCAGTTATTTAGTATCTAAACTTCCAATGATTTCATCTTTGTAATTTCTTTTGCTCCTTTTCATCTGGCTAAGGAAAAAAATGTTCAAGTAAAATGCTATCTGAACGCTGCTTTATGATTTTTTTTTCTCTTTTAGTCTAAAAATAATATGTGAAACACAAATTTAATTATTAAATAATATTAAATAAATTAAAATCGTAAAAATATTTTACAGATGAAAATAATAATTTGTACTTATATAATATCATTTAACAAAATATTTTAATAATTTTTTAGACACTTACCATAAAAAAATTCACTTATCTTGGGTGCAATATTTTAAAACTTCAGTATAGTGGTCTTTTCTCTTGTCATGGAATATGTTAACCATCTGTGAGCACATTTGGCTTTTGGCTAGGACATACAATCATTTTTTGTCCAGTTGCCAGGCATGATCTGTCTCCTCTCTCAATTGCACGTAAATAATTCATTTGCTTGCTGACTATATATATATACACACACACACACATACAGGAAAAGGAGGTACTGGTTCTTACAACATTATTGTCATCGATATTTCCGTTGTCGTTATAGTGATGCTTTCTGGTTTGGGCTGCTCTTTCCTATGGAGAAAAGCCAGGAAGAGTAACAGGGCTATTCTCCAAGAAAACTGTACGCAATGTGAAGAAACAGATATGTCAATTCGAACTAGTTTATTCTTAAGCTAAAAAAAATGTTTAATTTTAGCATGCTTACTTTGAAAATTCATATATTTGTCCAGTTGGGGAAGAAAGTTCCAACTTGAAGTCCTTGCAATTTAATTTGGCTACAATTGAAGCTGCAACAAATAAGTTTTCACACAAGAACAGAATAGGGAAAGGTGGATTTGGAGAAGTTTACAAGGTGATTCATAGGCTAAAAGAAAAACATGATTTATTTGCATAATTTCCTTATGTGTTATTATGTTTTCACTTTTTCAGGGAATTCTTTCTACTGGACAAGAAATTGCAGTAAAAAGACTCTCAAAAAATTCTGGACAAGGTGCATTAGAATTCAAGAATGAAGTTTTATTGATAGCCAAACTTCAACACAGAAACTTAGTGGGCTTACTTGGATTTTGCCTCGGAAAACAAGAGAAAATACTTATATATGAATATGTGCCTAACAAGAGCATTGATTGCTTTTTATTTGGTATAAACTTCTAACCTTATTTCCACTATTTTTTCTGTTGAAATTTGACGCTATGCATTGTTTTGTTTTTAATTTCTTTATTTGATTCAACTAGTTTATTATTAAAAATTACTTATTTCTAATTTGAGACAATTTTGTAGATTCACAAAAGCGTAGAGAATTCAATTGGTCTATTCGTTTCAAAATTTTAGAAGGAATTGCTCGGGGACTTTTTTATCTACATGAACTTTCTCGACTCAAAGTTATACATCGTGATCTCAAGCCTAGTAATATTTTATTAGATAGCAACATGAATCCAAAAATATCAGATTTTGGCTTGGCAAGAATGGTTTCCAGAGATCAAGATCAAGGAAGTACTAATAGAATTATTGGGACATAGTAAGTACTTTTGAATCCTCATTCACTTTTTTCCCTTTCTTCCAATTAGTTCATTTATCTTAGACAAATGCACGAGAAAGAACCTAAGATTCAATTATTTGTATATTTGTATTTTCTTCATCAATTCAGGAGGTTCTTGGCACAGCATGATCTTGATTAATTGGTTGTAACATCTCACATGCTCTGATATTTTGGATACTTGAATTTAAGTTTAAATTTGATAAGATGTTATGTGATTACATTAGTAGCATCTAAAATACTATCCTGATATCAATTCTTAGCACACAAAAATTATATGTAATGACATGTCACAGCTCAAGATAGGTGAAATGAAATTCTTTGGTAGATTACCAATTCCACCCTTGCTTGAAAGGGAATATTCAAGATACCAAGAGACTAGAATACCACCATACCAAGTGTCTCCTTGAACTTTTGATTTATTTTGTAACATATCTTCAATATCATGCATGGTATCTTTTTGGATATATCACTAATATTGATTTTCTTTTGTAGTGGTTATATGTCTCCTGAATATACAATGTTTGGACAATATTCTGAAAAATCAGATGTTTTTAGTTTTGGAGTCATAATCTTAGAGATAATTACGGGCCAAAAAAATTCTTGGTCTTATGAGTCGCGTTCACATCTCTTAAGCCATGTGAGTATAAAATATAAATGGTTTGTCTTTTGTTAATACTCATGTCATTTTATTATATGCTCTTTTGGATTTCATTATGTTATTTTATATATTATTGCAGGCTTGGAAACAATGGCATGATGAAACACCACTAGAAGTATTGGACCCATTTCTAATAGAATCTTGTTCCCAAAATGAAGTCATAAAATGTGTGCAGATTGGATTATTATGTGTTCAAGAGTATCCAGATGATAGGCCGACAATGACACAAATTGTTTACTATCTTAGTAATCTTTCAATTGAATTACCATTTCCTGGAGAGCCTGCATTTTTCGTGCATGGTAGAGAGAATCCAAACATGGAAGCAAATTCAAGTTCGGATCAATGTTCACAAATTTTGAAGCCATACTCTTTGAATACAGTGTCTAAGAGTGAATTTCTGCCTCGATAGAACGAGGTTGACCATTTTCTATATTCACTCCAATTCCATGTCATCCATTTATTGAAAAATATTCTCTCTTGATTAGTGCCGGAGAAGTGATGATGTGTGCCCCACCTTTTTTTCTATATTTAGGATAGTTATTGTATATTGGAGAAATTGTATTTTATTTCCCCAATCTCTTTCCTGAATTACTATTTTCTCCAATCCATTACTTTTTTTCCAGTTGATGCCATATGTGATCTTTCTCATGGCATTTATATCATGTACTCTAGTTTAGACATTAACTCTAACATTAGCTACTTGAGATTACCAAAGTACCATCTTAATTACTTGATACTCTATCTTGTCCTTCTATTCATGAGAAGACTATTTCAATAATTTTACTTATAGCTCACGTTAGAGTTAACCTATAATTTAGACAATAAGTAAATTTAATGGAACAAATAAAGTAGGAGATTAATTGTAAAAATTAACTAATTTGAAGAAAATTACAATTGGGCGCATTGATGATTAGAGTGAGAAAATGTAAGGGGCTGTTTGGTTTGAAAATATTTTGTGTTTTTATTTTCTATTTTCAGTTTCTAAAAATAATTTTCATTTTCAAATTCTCATGATATAAACAATATGTTTGGTTTATAAAATAGAAACATGTTTCCAAAAAATGAAATCAATGAAAACATGGTTGGTTTTGAATTTTTAGAAAACTAAAAATTATCATGTCCAAGTGTTCCTCATAATTAATCTCACTACAGGAGGTCCTATGCTTATTTCTTCATCGGACACTGATTTTTATCTACATATTCTGCTTTTTGCTTTTGAAGAAAGCTCTCATAGCTAAATAGTGCTACATATTAATTGTGTTTTGCAGGGTAAAATTTGTGGAGGTACATAAGAGATCAAAGTTTATGAACAGAGAAGTAAAGAAGGCCCAGTACAACTACAAGTGCATGACTAGCACGACCCATACACATTTTTCCCCTTGAAAACCTGATGGAACAAAAGGGAAAGCAGATTTGATAATAGGAAAGTTGCATTGATGTCTTGGGGACTTTTGGTTGGAAGAAAATGGGTTGTGGTTTTGAGGTTCTTTGCAACATCTTCATCATCATCCTCTTGACACTCCTATCATTACAAGCAACGCAAATTTTGACTGTGCATGCTCTATTGTGTAATGTCCATTTTTTTTTATTATAACAACTTTGTAAGACCCGATTTACTTTTATTTTTATTTTTATTTTTATTTATTTATTTCACATTTCGCATGTTAAATACGCCATATGTATAAACAAAATATATGTGTATATATTAAAAACTTCACACATGTAATAATTATACAATACAACATTTCAGTACATAAATAAAAGTCTTTATACAACACTCCACCCTTGAAACACAAAGGATGAAAAGGTGGTGCTGACATCAAGATCTCCATCAATAACGTTATTCCCTGTTGCATCTCATTTTTATATCTAAATATAAAACCACTATAATAGTGAGAACAAAGGTTCTCAGTAGACTTAATATAAATAAAATATAATGATAAAAACAAGAGTTATGTTCAGCTGTATAAGTTACAAAAATATTAAAATTTAGAGATAAAATCATCATTTCGGTTGATGCATAATTAACATTCTATATATGCAATGAAAATTCACTCTCTCTTTTTTAATGCTCAAACATATTACAGCTCTCAATATACTCAATTCACTCATTTGTTATGCGCATAGTGATCGATCGACTACAATCACAATAAGTGATCGGAGAATGTGAGTTCATCACTCATCTATTTCTTTATATTACCACTGACACCCAGTTAAAGTGGTTCTCCCTTAGCTCACTCAGGCTAATAGGATGTCCCCTACTCGGTACCGTCTCAAGCCATACAACCTATCGATATTCATCCATACATATAAATGTGTATATACATATATACATATATATATATATATATATATATATATGTGTATATATGTATATACATACATATATATATATATATATATATATATATATATACATATATACATATATATATATATATATATATATATATATATATATATATATATATATATACATATACATATACATATATATATATACATATATATATATACATATACATATATACATATACATATATATATATATATATACATATATATATATATATATGTATATATGTATATATATATATATATACATATATACATATATATATATATATATGTATATATGTATATACATATATGTACATATATGTATATATGTGTATATATGTATATACATATATGTATATACATATATACACATATATACATATATGTACATATATGTATATACATATATATACATATACATATATGTACATATATGTATATACATATATATAAAGTGGTTCTCCCTTAACTCACTCAGGCTAATAGGATGTCCCCTACTCGGTACCGTCTCAAGCCATACAACCTATCGATATTCATCCATACATATAAATGTGTATATACATATATACATATATATATATATATATATATATATATATATATATATATATATATATATATATATATATATATATATATATATATATGTGTGTGTGTATATATGTATATACATATATATATATATATATATACATATATATATATATATACATATATATATATATATATATATACATATATGTATATATATGTATATGTATATATATGTATATACATATATATGTATATGTATGTATATGTACATATACATACATATACATACATATACATATATATACATATACATATATATACAACTCACCATGAGTTTTACGCTTACCATTCAATCACATTCATAATATGACATGTATCATTTTCATACCCTATGAGTAATAATCATTCATCACATACCAATATCCAATATGATTTATTTTGAATCAAATAAAGAAAAGGGTAATTTGTGATACCAAAATCATCATTTTAAAAGTATTTTTCTTAGATATATGTTTCTTAAAAAAAATCAACAAACAAGACTATTTTTATATAGAAAATAGTGAAAAATATGATAATCCAACACTCAACATGGCCTAGCTATATTCCAAGACACGGCCATACTTGAAAAATACTTCAAACATACTCAAAAATATCCCTGAATACGGTCTACCAGTGCTGAAGTAACCCATAACACTGTCTGGCCGTGTTTTGTGACATTTCCTTACTTATTCAACCATATCTCCCTCATACGAACTCCAATTTAGGTAATTTCAAATCCTATAAAAATTTAAAAAAATTACCTACAACTTTTATGTTTATCATTTCTTCAGAGTCTTTACGGATTATTCCTAGAAAAATAAAAATAAAAATACTTACTTTTACCATATTAGATTCTAGATTGATTCTAACATCTGCTCAATTAATCAGACATATTATCTCCATCATATGGACTCCAAATTAAGTGATTTTAGAGCCTATAGATCCGTGAGACATATATCTACAATTCATATATTGACTATTTCTTTAAAATCCTTGCCAAATTTTCTCAGAATTTCAAAAATAGAAACTTCTCAAATTATTCCGAAATTTAGCTTAGTTTAACTTCTACTTTGTTTTTCTTTTATGTAATCCCATACACACATATGTATGTCCAAAAAAAAAACAAAATTTCATATAAATATACGTACCACATGTTATCCAAAATCACATCTAAATACATCTAAAAGTATATATATAATTTTGTATAAAATTTATGAATAAATGTTAAGCCTACCTCAAACAAATCGTTAAACTTGCGTGCTTGGTTCCTACCACACAAAAATCCTACATTTATATAGTGAATTAAGATATTCCTTAATAAAAGATGGTGAAATTAGAGAGATGACCAAGAAATTTATCTTTATTTCCCTTTCCTCTTCCTTCTCCTTCTTCTTCATCTTTCTCTTCTTCCTCCTCTTTCTTTTCCTCCTCTTTCTTTTCTTTCTCTTTCTTGCCGAGACTCCATCTCCCTCAAAATTATCAAATTTTTTCCTTACCTACCACCCCATATTTACAACTTTGCCATCCTCCATTATTTTCAAAAATGACATAATATAGTATTTATAAAACTGTCATCCTAAAGTATTTACAACACGATCATCTCAAAGAATTTACATAAATGCTATCTCAAGAAATTTACATAAATGTCATTTCAATAAAATTACATAAATGTCATTTTAACCATCCTAAGATCTTGTTTGACTTAAGTAAAATTGTAAAATAATTTAATCCTCTCTTGAGATCCAAAACACTTTCTTCTCTCTGAAGAAAAAAATTTCAATTAGTAATATAAGGAAAAATTTAGAATGTTATAGTTCTCCTCCCTAAAAAGAATTTTGTCCTCAAAATTCAAGGAATACCTATCTTCAAACAGTTGTGAATATTTCTGTCTCATGTCATCTTCATTTTCCCATGTAGGTTCTTCCATTGTTAAACCCTCCCAACCTACCTTCACCAATGGAATGGTTTTATTTATCAACAGTTTCACGTCTTTATCCAGAATTACTATCGGCTTCGATCTATAGGTTAGATTCTCGATCGTCTATAGCTATTATTTATTCTTGAATCGTTTGCGACAAATTTGGTAGATACTTTCGTCGATGACCCTATCCTTCTTGGAATTGTATCGGTCTCCTTCTACTATCGAAATAACTCTTTTTTCGACTCTGAACTGTTCCCATTTTATCTCGAATTATCTGTATTTGCTCAGAAGTATGTTGCACTAACTCGGGCCCCAATAACCTTTTCTCCCCTACTTTATTCCAACATAAAGGCAATTTATATCCCCTACCATACAAAGCTTCATAAGGTGTCATTCCAATACTGGAATGATAACTATTATTATATGCAAATTCAGCCAATGACAGATATCCATCCCATTCTTTTCCTTGCTCTAGTGCACACGCTCTTAGCATATCCTCTAGAGTCTGTATAGTTCTCTCCGTTTGACAGTCTGTTTGAGAATGATATGCAATACTAAAACACAAACGAGTGCCAAAAGCCTCTTATAGCACTCTCCAAAATCTAGAAGTAAATCTGGGATCTCGAACCGAAATGTTACTATTAGGAATTCCATATAACTGTACAATTTTCTTCATATACAACTGGGTCAACTTATTCAACGAATAGTTTTTCTTAATGGGTAGAAAGTGTGCAGATTTCGTCAATCTATCTACTATTACCCATATCGCATCATAGCCTGTCTAAGTCTTAGGTAGTCCAACAATAAAATTCATAGATATACTATCCAACTTCTACTTAGGGATTTTTAAAGGTTGTAACATCCCAGAAGGTTTTTAATGTTTTATCTTCACCTTTTCACAAACCAAACACTTATACACGTGTTCAGCAATGTCTTTCTTCATTCCTGGCCACCAGTACAATCTTTTCAAATCTTGATACATTTTTGTAGATTCTGGATGGATTGTATACTTACTTTGATGAGTTTCTTCCAAAATCTTAGCCTTCAAATTCTCTCCTTGTGGTATACATATTCTATCTCAATACATAAGAATTCTATCCTCTGACATTGCAAAGTCAGGCTGATCTCTTCGATCTTGTAAAAATTGATCATGTGTCTGTGCTTCCTTAATCTAAATCTTCAAGTCACTTTCAATTCTTAACTCACTAACAATTAGACTTCCAAGGACAGTCATAACTGATAATCTCAAATTTTTAAATTCCTTAATTAGCTCTATTTCTTTTATCAATATTTAACTTACATGCAACGACTTTCGGCTCAACGCATCAGCTACTACATTTGCCTTCCCTAGGTGATACTTTAATTCAAATTTGTAATCAGTAATAAATTCCATCCACCTTCTTTGCTTTATATTCAATTCTTTTTTGTCAAAGAGATACTTTAAACTCTTGTGGTCACTATATATTTCAAATACAGATCCATACAAGTTGTGTCTCCACATCTTCAAAGAAAAAACTATCGCAGCCAACTCTAAATCATGAGTAGGATAATTCTCCTCATGCAGTCTCAATTGTCGAGATGCATAAGCAACTACTCTATTTTCTTGCATCAAAACACAACCTCAATCTTTCTTGGAAGCATCCGTATAGACTTCAAATCATCCAGAAGGATTAGGAACAACTAGAACAAGTGGAGAAGTCAATTTAACTTTAACCTCTTAGAAATTACTCTCGCATTCTTCAGTCCAATTAAAGGGACTTCACTTTCTAGTCAATCGAGTCAAAGGCACAGCTATTTAAGAAAATTCTTCTATAAACCTTCTGTAATATCCTGCTAAACCCAGGAAACTTTTAATCTCAATCATAGTTTTTGGCCTTTCTCATTTCAATACTGCTTCGGTTTTATTGAGATCCACCGACACACTATCTTTAGAAATTACGTGACCCAAGAACTTCACCTCTTCCAGCCAAAATTCACATTTTTCTAACTTAGCAAAAAGTTTTTTCCTTCAAAACCTAAAGTACTAATCGAAGATGCTGGTTGTGTTCTTCCTCACTCTTAGAATTGATTAAAATATCATCTATGAATACTACTACAAATTGATTCAAGTATGGTCTAAAAATGCAATTCATATAGTCCATAAAGACTGCAGGTACATTTGTGACTCCAAATGACATTACTAAAAATTGTGGTGTCCATACCGAGTTCTGAAAACTATTTCAAAATATCTTCTTCTTTAACTCTGATCTGATGATATCCTGACCCCAAGTCTATCTTAGAGAAAATAGTAGCTCCCTTTAATTGATCTAATAAATTTTCTATTCTGGGCAACAAATATTTATTCTTAATGGTTGCCTTATTCAATTGCCTGTAATCAATGCACAATCTCAAACTGCCATCTTTCTTCTTTACAAACAATACAAGCTCTCCCCAAGGTGATACGTTATGTTTGATAAAGTTTTTTTCTAACAACTCTTCGATTTGCTTCTTAAGCTCTTGCAGTTCCACATGAGACATTCTATAAGGAGTGATAGAAATAAGTCTCGCCTCTGGTGCTAAATCGATGGAAAATTCTACTTCTCTCTTCGGTGGAAGTTCGAAAATCTCAAAGAAAAAAACCTCTGGCAATTCATGGACTATCAGAACCTCAAGCAGTTCCTGTTTCATACTCTGGTTCATAGGATACAGGAAAACACATCTCATATCCGTTTCCTTATCTCCTTATAAAGTCAGTGAGCACTAATAAAGTTATCCTTTTGGTCCTTAGGTGGGTCCGAAAGAAACTCAAAAGTCTTATTGCAACAATCTAGAAGGACTCGATTTTGATTTAACCAATCCATACCCAAGATGACATCTATACCGTCCAGAGGTAGATAGACCAAATCCACTACAAAGGATCTGTCACTCAAAACAATGGGATAATTCAAACACAATGAGTTGATAATTATTTTTCTTCCTGTAGTTTTCACCACCGCTAACTCGTATGGTAACTCCGCAATAGGGTGTTGTAACTTCTCAACACATTCTATTGCTATGAAAAAATAGCTCGCACCAGAATCAAACAATACAATCAAAGGCAGACTGTTGATACGGCACATACCTTGCATCAAATTAAGAGCTGACTTTGTTTCAGCACTGCTCAAAGTGAAAACTCTTCCTGTTGTTTGTTGAGTTCGTGCAGTGCCTTTCTCATTTTTCAGTGAACAATGTCATGCCATGTGCCCTTTCTGTCCACATCGGAAGCAAGTAACTAGG
Organism: Gleditsia sinensis; assembly: GCA_037074535.1. NCBI lineage: Eukaryota > Viridiplantae > Streptophyta > Magnoliopsida > Fabales > Fabaceae > Gleditsia > Gleditsia sinensis. Next base: position 4,461,024 of record CM073463.1, read on the forward strand.
TCAAAATAACATGGTTTATTCCACATGGAATTTTCTACATTTTCCACACTGACTCGTTGTCGGCTTTTTCAGAAAAGGTATGGGTTTCACAGTTGCTGGTTGTTTACCTCTCATGATATTCTTCCCTCTATATTTCTATCCATAACTTGGAACTCTCTCTTCCGCTCCCACTGAGTCCGCCTCTCCCTTTCTTTCTCTACTACTTTTAGACTTATCTCCAGCATCTGACATTTATTTACCAATGGGGCATATTTCTGAATCTCTAATACCACCACAGCATTCCTAAGTTTTGGGTTCAGTCCTGATTCAAACTTCACTGCCTTCTAAGTTTCATCCGGATTATTCCTCAGAGTACTTGAGAACTTAGACAGTTCTTCAAACTTGATAATATAGTGCTCAATGGTCTCATTTCCCTGTCTAAGCTGAAGAAACTCAATCTCTTTCTCAACTCTCACATTGTTGGGAAAATACTTGTTTAGAAAAGTCTCTCAGAACAATTGCCATGTAATTTCTCTGTCTTGATGTACAAGTAACTCTCTGGCTCCTTTCCACTAGTATAATCTCTTTCTCAGCTCTCACATTGTTGGGAAAATACTTGTTTAGAAAAGTCTCTCAGAACAATTTCCATGTAATTTCCCTGTCTTGATGTACAAGTAACTCTCTGGCTCCTTTCCACTAGTATTCAGCTTCTTCCTTCAGCATATATGTCCCAAAATTGACCTTCTGCTCATCACATCAATTTAGAACTCCAAAAATTTACTCGAGTTCCGTCAGTCATCTCTTAGCAATGATGGAGTCATATGCACCCACAAAAGATGGAGGGAGCGTTCCCATAAATTCAGACTATCCATTACCATTTCCAGTTTTGTTTCTATATTTCCTTCATTTTTCCTAGCCCCATCGCTATTATTAATATTCTAAAAATGCTACAGAATCTGATTCATAGCAGCTACCTGAGTTTGAATAGCTGCAACTATATTATTTAAGGTAGAATATGTGTTGCCTGGCATATTCCTTCTTGGTGATGTCATAACTCGCTGTATTAGTAAAACAAAATATTAGTCATTATTAAGGTGATCAAGCTCAACAATAATTCAAAATTTTATAGTAGTTATCACACCACACAAGACTACAGATAGGAAATACTAGTACTTTCCTACTGAATTTATCCGCTACCTTACACAATATTTCCATATAACTATTCAAGACTCCTCTAAGTCAATCTAGGTGACCACCCACCCTATAGTCATCTAAGATCCTGCTCTGATACCAACTTTGTAATGTCTAGTTATTATTATTATTATTATTATTATTATTATTATTATAGCAACTTTGTAAGATCGGATTTACTTCTTCTTTTTTATTTTTTTATTTTTTATTATTATTATTATTATTTTCACATTTTGCATGTTAAATACGCTGTATGTGTAAACACAATATGTGTGTGTGTGTATTACAAACCTCACACATGTAATAATTATAAAATACAACATTTTAGTACATAAATAAGAGTTCCTATACAGCACTCCACCCTTGAAACACAAAAGGCGAGGAGGTGGTGCTAACATCAAAATCTCCATAGTAACGACATTCCCTGTTGCATCTCATTTTATTTTAGCTAAACATAACACCACTATAATAGTAAGAACAAAAGTTCCCAGTACACTTAACATAAATAAAATATAAAGAAAAGAACAGGAGTTAAGTTTAACTATATAAGATACAGAAAATATTAAGATTTGAAGATAAAATCATCACTTTTGTTGATGCATAATTAACATACTAGATATGCACTGAAAAATCACTCTCTTTTTAATGCTCAAACATATTACAGCTCTCAATATACTCAATTCACTCATTTTCTATACGCACAGTGACCGATCGACTACAGTCACAATAAGTGATCAGGGAATGTGAGTTCATCACCTATCTGCCTCCTCACATTACCACTGACACTTGATTGGAGTGGCCCTCCCTTGACTCACTCAGGCTAATAAGGCGTCCCTTACTCGATACCGTCTCAAGTCATACAACCCGTCGATATTCATCCATACATATAAATGTGTGTGTGTGTGTGTGTGTGTGTGTGTGTGTATATATATATATATATATATATATATATATATATATATATATATATATATATGTATAATTATCAAGCAACTCTCCATGAGCTTTACGCTTGTCATTCAATCACATTCATAATATGACATGTGTCATTTTTATACCCAATGAGTAATAATCATTCATCACATACCAATATTCAATATGATTCATTTTGAATCAAATAAAGAAAAGTGTAATTTTTTATACCAAAATATCATTTTAAAAGTATTTTTCTTGAATATATGTTTCTTAAAAAATCTTTCAACAAACAAGACTATTTTCAGATAGAAAACAGTGAAAATAATAATAATTTAGCACTCAACACGGCCTGATCATGTTCCAAGACACGGCCATACTTAAAAAATACTTCAAACGTGCTCAAAAATAGCTCCAAACACAGTCTACCAGTGTTAAAGCAACCTAGAAAACGGTCTAACCGTGTTCTATGACATTTCCTCACTTATTCAACCATATCTCCTTCATAAAAAGTCTAATTGAGGTAATTTTAAAGTCTATAAAAATCTAAGACAATTATCTACAACTTTCATGTTTATCATTTCTTCATATTCCTTACGAATTATCCCCAGAAAATTAAAAATAAAAATGCTTATTTTTACCATCCTGGATTCTAGATTGATTTTGACATCTGCTCAATTAATCAGTCATATCTCCCTCATATGGACTCCAAATTAAGTGATTTCAGAGCCTATAGATCCATGCAACATATATATACAATTCATATGTTGACCATTTCTTTAATATCCTTGCTGAATTTTCTCAAAATTTCAAAAATAGAAACTTCCCAAATTATTCCGAAATTCAGCTTAGTCTAAATTCTCTTTTATTTTTCTTTTATGTAATCCCATGCACGCATATGCATGTCCAAACTATCAAAACAAAATGTCATATAAATATACAGACCACGTGTTATCCAAAATCACATCTAAACACATATAAAAGTATATATTATAATTTTGTACAAAATTCATGAATGGATGTTAAGTCTACCTCAAACAAATCCTTAAACTTGCGTGCTTGATTCCTACCACACAAAAATCTTACATTCATACCATGAATTAGGATATTTCTTAAGAAAAGATGATAAAATTAGAGAGATGACTAAGAAACTTACCTTGATTTCCATTTCCTCTTCCTTCTCCTTCTTCTTCCTCTTTCTTTTCCTCCTCCTCCTTTTTTTCATTTTTCTTTTCTTTCTCTTTCTTGCCAACACTCCCTCTCCTTCTTAATTATCAAGATTTTTTCTTACCTACCACCTCATATTTACAACTTTGTCATCCTCCATTATTTACAAAAATAACATCCTAGAGTATTTACAAAACTGTCATCCTAGAGTATTTACAACACTGCCATATTAAAGAATTTACATAAATGTCATCTCAAGAAATTTATATAAATGTCATTTCAATAAAATTATATAAATGTCATTTTAACTATCCTAAAATCTTTTTTGACTTGAATAAAATTGTAAAATAATTTAATTCTCCTTTGAGATCCAAAACGTTTTCTCCTCTCTGATGAAAAAAATTCCAATGAGTAATATAAGGAAAAATCGGGAATGTTACAAAATGCAACAGGAAACTTCCGTATCCATGGTCTACCACTGCCGAAGATGTATTTTAGGATGGAGATTGGACCAAAAAATGAAAACTATGTTAATAAAATCTCAAGATGAGAGTGAAGAGAAGGAAACTCTAATAGTGGAAAAGTTTAGAGCTTTGCTTGGGTTCAGATGCAGAACCTTCCTCTTCACCACTAATGGAAACAGAGAAGGAATTCGAAACAGGACGCTTTTGCAGCTGGTTCTGCCGTTCGTGTTCTGGTCTTGCTACTGTGCTCCTCTTTGTTTCTGCTTCTTTTTGCAAGCACCTCTACTTAAATGCAACTTGCTCTGTGTGTCACCAAATGTAGGACCATATTTGGTTTCATCCTCTCCAAAATCACCTATCAAGTAAGAACCAACGAGAATGATGAAACAAACAAAAAATTATTTTTCATAATTACAAAAGTGCCACTGCGCATTGTCATTATAATTTCAATTATGCCACCGCATTTTCATTCTTTGTTTTCAATTTCTCAACTTTTGCAAAGGAAATACTAAAAACAACATTTTGATGTTTTCTGAAATGAGCTCCTTTTAAAAAACATTTTAACAAGTTAGTTTGTTGAAATGTAATATTTGATATATTAATATTTTAAAATTGTGTTACCTCTTTTGTTTTTTTTATACTTTTGTATCTTTAGAAGCTACAGTGCTTGTCTATCACGCCTTTATCTTCTATTTGTTAATTTTAGTGCCTAATTTTTTTCCATCATATATGAATATAGTTTTTCACTTACTCAAAAAAAAAAAGAATAAAGATGGTACAATTTAATACTAAATAGATCATAATTATATTTACATCAAATATATAAAAAAATACTAATAACATTTTTTAAAATTTTTAAGTCATTAGAGCCTAACCTTGCTTAGCCTATCCAACAAGAAGCACTTGATGGATTCCAACAATCCTTAAATACTTTTTTTTAATCAAATTCCCAAAACTCCGAGATGTAAATCCCTGACCCACTACAACAAAAGTAGGTTTTAGCGACAGAATTTTAACGACGGTTAAAAAAAACCGTCCCTAACACATAAAATAACGACGGTTTTGAAAACCGTGGTTATTTAGCGACGGTTATTAAAAAAACCGTCGCTAAATAAATTTAACAACGGTTTTTAAAAAATCATCTCTATTTAGCAACGGTTTTTCAAACAACTGTCGTTAAATATTGTTAATTTTTGCTATTTTTTAAAATTTTCAACTTTTAGCGACGGTTTTCAGAAAACCGTCGTTATTTAGCGACGATTTTCTGAAAACCATCGCTAAAAATTGTTATTTCTGCTCACATTTTAAATTGTCAGTTTTTAGTGACGGTTTTTGAAAATCGTCGCTAAATAACGACAGTTTTTACAAAATCGTCGCTAAATAACGACGGTTTTCTAAAAACCATCGCTAAAAATTATAATTTGAATGTTAATTTTGGCGCGTTTGTAACGACGGTTTTTAGAAAACCGTCGTTATTTAGCGACGATTTTGTAAAAACCGTCGTTATTTAGCAACGATTTTGTAAAAACCGTCGTTATTTAGCGACGGTTTTCTAAAAACCGTCGCTAAAAGTTTTTATTTGAATGTTAATTCTGGTGCGGTTTTAACGACGGTTTTTAAAAAACTGTTGTTAAATACTCAAATTTTTCTATAAATCTCACACATCTTCCCCCCATTTTTCACTCTCATCTTTCCTCCTTTATTTTTCATTTAGAAAAGGTTTCTCCTTTCGATTGGGCTACTAGATTTGTTGTAAAGAATGCTTCTCTTTTTATTTTGTCTCTATTTTTTTCACGAAGAAGCAACAATGATGTAAGTCTTTATGAAGAATACTTCTCCCTCATCTTCTCTCTATTTAAATATCAGTTGTAATTATAAAGTTTAGTTAATTTTTTATTGTTGAATTTTTTTTTTATGGATATTATTATTATTGGAGATACAATTATAAGAATCTTAAAAAATATTAAAATAAACTAACAATCTATAAGCGAAAGGTAGAAGGTGTAGCTTAATCTCTGTCCATGGTTAAAGGATTGATTATTTGATTTCGTTCTAAAAAAAAAAGTGTTTAGCGACGGTTTTTAAACCGTCGTTAAAGCAAAAGATAGGTTTAGCGACGGTTTAAAACCGTCGCTAAAAAACCGTAGCTAAAATGGCATCACAAAAAAAAATTTAACGACGGTTCTAAAACCGTCGTTAAATATGGTTTAACGACGGAATACCCACGGTTTTCAAATCGTCGTTAAATTATCGATTCTATGACGGTTTTTGTAACCGTCGTTAAAGCCACAATATAACCGTCGTTAAATCCTGTTTTTCTTGTAGTGACCCCTCTAATACTATCCAAGTCCATGAAAATATTTTCATCGAATAGCAATTATTCTCTCCTCAAATTTAATTAAGATATATTTTGCCAAGGGTGAGGATTTTTAATCTCAAATGCACGAGGATGAACAATAACTATCAAAACTGAAAGAAAATTGTAGAAGGAGAGATAAAGTCTATCTTTATTAAATTGCAAAAAGTGCCTTTACAAAAATAGGTTGCCAACTTTATATAAATGCAACTGGAACCTATAAACTGAAGGCATAAAACGCCGACGTTTCACACGTACTCATATTTCATCTAATATAATAGTCTACTGAATAAGCATTTAGATCTTGGACATAAGATGTTGTCGAAGAAAATGTCAAATTTGAAACTTTATGCATTATCCAGGTAAGATAGCATTGAGCGTACTTGGAACCATAGCTAAAGGCAAATTGACTACGGAATTACATTTAGGTAATATTTGGTATAAAGAGTCTAAGTATTTAAAAGTTTATTTTTAAAATTTTTGAGTGTAGTAAATATGAAAATTTTTAAATCTATGTGTTGCATATAATCTAAATAATATAAAAATTAATTAATTTATCTCATATTTAATTTTTTTTTTTATACATACATTTTTAAGTATATAGAAAATTAATATATTCATGTATTAAACGCCACTTTAACATTGTTTTTTGTATGACTTTAACCACTTTATTCTCAATCAAACTCATTTTTTTTAAGCTTATTTCGTTGTTAATAGGCAATTTTACATATAATTTTTGTACAATATCATAGTATTACGAGATTATTATTAAATTGAATTAACTAATTTAATTTTCATATGTCATGTTGATTCTCATAATAACTTTAAGTAAAAATTATTTCAAATAATAAAATTATTTATCATTTTTACATTCACATAATTATGCTGTTAAAATATATATTAAAATACTTCAAGATAGTTAAATGACTATACACCAAATCACAAAGAAGTTAAATGGTATACTTTAAATCATAAGAGAACAAACTGATTTTGAGTGAAACCACCGTAGAGTAATTTGTAATTTATTCATCATATAATGTAAAGTATTTCTTAAATAATTTTCTTTTAACATTTATCAAAGCCATCAAATATAGGATAAAAAATATAAAATTGTTGATATAATTATGCGTTATCATTACAGAACAAGTTGTCGAAGAAAATGTCTTAAATTGAAACCTCTACGCGTTTGCTAAGACAGCATTCCTTTGTACGTATCTGGTCTCTTAGAGGCAATTTAAATTGAACAGGGAATAATCTTTGAAGTTTCTCGTTTTTCTTCACTCACTTCTGTCTCAATCATCACCCTTTATTTCGAAGACTTCATTAATACTCAGAGTGACTACTCAGAGATGCCTCAGTTCGTCTCTAAAGAACTTGCAAACAATCGATGCCCATGCTGAATGTGAAAGCAAATAGGATTCTTGAATAGGGATTAACCTTTGAAGTTAATTTCGCGTCTGTCTTTAACCACTTCAGACTCAATCAAATCCCATTACTTTCTATTTTGAAGACTTGATTAATGCTAAAGGTGACCAGGAGCTGACTATAAAAGTGATAGAAGTCTTTGTGGAATATCCAATAAGTTCCAATATATTTTAAATATCCATGTAGGTGTGCAATTTTTTTTAAATAATAACTCCAACAATAATCACGGCTTATACACTCATAAATTTATAAAAATAAAAATAAATTCTTTAAATATGTCAATAGATGACATGACGTGTACCAGATGAAGTTTATTCCAAACACATGTTGTGCATAAAATTTTGACAAAGGAATTTTTTTTAAAAAAAGTATATGATTTAGTATACAAAAAAAAAATTCTCTGGTATGAATATTTTGAAATTTTGATCTTCTTTTAAAAAATTTTGGTTTTCATCAAGATCTACAAAATTATATTCACATTACCTATAGATAGTTCTGTTTTACTTGATAATATAATAGAGATGTTTCAAGAGTAACCTATATTTGCATCACCAAATATCGTATTTTACCTTCAATTCCGGAATGAAGTATGTACGTTGAAACAATTAAATGTTATGAAATTAATTATTTTGCTCAAACACAAAATTCAATAAATTAGTTCAAATAGTTCATGAATAATTTTTATAATTATTGCTAATCCAATGGCGCGTTTGAGGCATAAAACGTGCAATACTTTTGACATTTTTATATTTTTTTTAATTAAGAGCATATTCTAAACAAAATTGAAAATTTAAATATATTCTATCATAGTTCTCTTTAATTTGAAAGGTTCACCTTTTTTTTTTTTTGGGAGGTATCGTATCTTTCTTTTAACTATTTTAAGGTCTGCAGGTACTTAACTTTAAAATATTGTAGTTGAAGTTTTCCATGAAATTAATTGCTAAGAAACATTATTTTAATTTACATATTATCTCCAAAATTAAAATAAAATATATCAATGTCGAATACTTATTTTATATATATATATATATATATATATATATATATATATATATATATATATATATATATATATATATATATTAGGGTTTAGGTTTTTTAGAGATGGACAAGTATGGGCCATGAAAATGCCACTATAATTGGATTTATAAGGTTAGTCTTAAGAGTTGATCCTCTAACCCTAATACTTAAGAGTAGTCCCTAAACCTTCGTCAATTTAGAATATAGATTGTACAATTTAATAATAAATAGATAATAATCGTATTTAAATAAAGTTATAAATGATAATAATTTATTATTTAAAAAAAAGTATTGTTAAGTCCTTGGAGGCCTGGCATAACCCTATATCCATCATCATAAATTTTTATTTTTACTAAATTTTACTTTAGCCTTAAGGAAAGGCATGATCCATCTCAATTCAACCCTAGGGATCAATGGACTTAGGTTTAAAATGGTCAATCTAAAAAAATAAACTACCATTTTACTAACTTAGCGTTAAAATTTTAATAAGTTTTAATCAGTCGCCTTATAAAACTTAAGCTATATTAAGAGCTCTAACAAGAAACAATTCATCAATTTCAAAAATATCCAAATACCTTTTTTTTTCCTTTCAAATTCCCTAAACTTATCCCAATTTCCGATCTAAATTCCTAACCCCTCTAAAACTATCCCAGCCCACACCCCAAATTCCTCTCCAATCCCTCATACATTCTGATTTATATTAAATTCCCTGTACTGGTACCATCACTCTTATTGACATACTTCAACAAAAATTATAAAATAAAATACTGTGACACTTAAAACTTGGTGTAGAAAAATTCGGCTCCCTACATCTTGTATAAAGGGAAGACTTGATTCATACTTTCATTTTTTTTTTCGAATTAAGAATATTTCTTTATAAGAGTACTTCTATTTAGAACAATTACGATTTTCAATTGTCTTCACAATAATATCTTATATCTTATATCTTCTTTAACCTTTTCTTTTTGAGATTGTTAGCCAATTACCAACCCTTAAATTTTGGGTTCAAGACTGAACATGTTGAAGAAAATGTCATTAGTTAAAACTTTCATTTAAAGTTTAGTTTGACTATACAGTTTATTTAAGTGTTTATAGAATAAAATTTTATATAAAAAATGTTTATAGAATAAGATTTTTTTAAATTAAGTTATTCAACGTTTAGATATATATTTAAAAAAAGTGTTTTTTAAATTTATAATTTTTTTAAAATATTTAAATATAATTTTGATGGAAGGAGAGAGATAAATGATATAATTTTAATAAAATTTTAACTTATAAAAATATAAAATAACTTTTTGATAATATAAATTTGAATTTTTATAGAAATTTTTTTAAAATAAATTTAAAAAATTAATTTATAAAATAAATTAGAATTAATTTATTAAAATTTAATAAGTTATTTATTTAAATTTATTGGCCTACTTTTCTCTCAATCATCGCCCTTTATTCCGAAGACTTCATTAATACTGACAGTTGACTTGGAGATGCCCCAGTTTGTCCCCAAAGAGCTTATAAACAAATGAACACGCAGAATGTGAAAGTAAATAGAAGTGTGCAATACGTAATTCTTAGATACGATGTGACTAATGGCCTTCTCCATCCAGGACTTGGTGGAAGTCAATATTTATTGTTGCTAACAGATGACTATAGCCGTATGAGTTGGGTCTACTTTCTGCAATCTAAGTTTGAAACTTTTGAATCCTTCAAGAAATTTAAGGCACTTGTTGAAAAGTGAAGTGACTAATATGTAAAAGTACAGCAGATCGATAGAGGAGGTGAATTTGTATCACATAAATTTAACCTCTTTTGAATAGCAGGGCATACATAGGGAGTTGACAACACCATACACACCAGAGAAAAATAGGCTGGCTAAATGAATGGCAAGGAGAAAGCTACAAGCTAGAAATCTTCCAAATCAATTTTGGAGAGAAGCAGTTGCAACAGAAGTGTACTTGCAGAATTTATCATCAAACACCTTATGAGGCCTAGAAGGAAGGAGTCTTTTGGTAAACCACTTGCGAATTTTTGGATGCATTACCTATGCTCTAGTAGACTTTGCAAAACACAGAAAACTTAATGAAAAAGCTGTTAAATGCATTTTTGTTGGCTATTGCTCTAACTCTAAAGCATATAAACTGTATAGCCTTATTATTGGAAAAATAGTTATTGGCAAAAAATGTAGCTTTCAATGAAGAGGCAAAGCAGGAACTGGTATGAGAGTAATGAAGGTGTTCAATTTTAGATTATAGCGGATAACGAAGCCCTACCAATTGAAGTTCAACAACATACTCTTTCAAGCTCTCGTATGAAGCATCTCCAAGATCATCTTCCTCAACTTCGTCAGATGAAACAACCCCAAGAGAATTTAAATATTTGAAGGAGATTTATGCAACTGCACAAGCCATGTTCATTGCTGATCCAACCATATTCAAAGAAGCAATAGAGAAAGAAGAATGAAGCAATGCAATGAAAGAAAAGCTAGCTACAGTTCCAAAAAAAATGACGTAAGGGAATTGGTAGATCTCCCTGAAAAGAAAAAGGCTATTAGAGTAAAATGGATATTTAGAACAAAGTGCCATGCAGATAGAAGCATACAAAAGCACAAGGCATGTGTCGTGGCAAAGGAGGACTCACAACAAGGTATAGACTATGAAGACACCTTCTCTCCCACTGCCCCGATTTGAAACAGTAAGAATTGTATTAGCATTAGCAGCTCAATTAAATTGGTTTATTAATCAATTTGATGTCAAATCTGTGTTTCTAAATAGAGAATTGGAAGAAGAGATGTATGTTTCACAGTCAGAAGGGTTTGTTGTTCTTGAAAGAGAAAAGCAAGTGTACAAGTTAAAGGAAGCACTCTACTCCCTTAAATAAGTTCCTTGGGCATGTATAGCAGAATCGACTCATATTTTCTTCAAATTAGTTTTCAAAGAAGCAAGAATGAAACTACTCTTTACATAAAG